>CM060932.1:605730845-606355845 GCA_030765085.1 Allium cepa | reverse complement strand
TTCAACTTCAAACTTCAAAGTTAAATTTAAATTTAGTTCAACTTTAAATAGATTAAATTCTAAAAATTAATCGCTAAATTTCATAGTTTTATTGGAATTCAATTTAAAATTATTTCAAATATTTAAAATTAATTAAATATCTTCATTTTTAAATTGTTCAAAATTCAGCATCGTTACACGGAGGGTTGGTTGGCGTCGGGGTTTCTGGTCATGCATGTGCACGGTGATGGTTCATGTGCATCTGGGTGTCGAGTTTGGGGAAGAGACTTATGCCCCGGGGGATTTCGCATTTTACCTCGTGTACGACTCGGAGTTGTGAAGTGGGTAGCTTGTTTTGAGTGTCTCTTGGAAATTGTGTGTTTTACTCGAGAATTTGTGGATTGCTCAGAAATGTTCTGCTTCCATTTTTTTTGAATTTATCCAGATTCAACTAAAGTGAATTTCAAAATTTTAAAAGCCAAACTAAATTTGAAACAAAGTTTTAACTAGATTTTAAAAGAGATGTTTTAGGATTTTAAAACCAAAGTTTGAATTTACAAATGATTTCAAAATTTTAAAGGCAAACCGAATTTTAAAGTTAAGATGGTTGATTCCTTGTACTACCTATTGTTCTCCTCCTCTGAGGAACGTTGTCGTGTTCTAGAGTCTGAGCCTTCCTTCTTTGACGGACAGCCATTTATTCTTACCCCCTGGTCGCCAACGGTAGCTAGTGTGCGTGAGCAAGTTTTTTCTGTCCCTGTTTGGGTTTATTTCTCCCAAATTCCATCTGCATTACAACCGTTGCTTGGCTTGAATTGGCTTGCGTGCAATATAGGAAAATTGAAATGTTTTGACACTAATACGGTAGCGCTTGATAAGCTTGTATACGCCAAGGCCCTGATTGAGATTTCTCCCGATAAGCCTCTTCCCACCTCTATTCCTGTCCAGCTAGCCGTTGGTCATGTGACGGATGTTCGTGTTCATTATGGATGGGTCCCTGACATCTATTCCTCCTGTCATTCCTTTGGACACATTGCCTCTGCTTGCGTGCGATCATTTGTTCCAGCTACTGCTCCTAAGATCCCTCTGCCATGTCCTCCACTTAGAAAATGGGTTCCCAAAGCATCTCGTGTTGCTTCTGACTCTGGTCCATCCCTTTCCATTGCGAATCCTGTTTCCCCAGATCCTAATGATGTTCCCCCTGCTGTCCCGGTTCTCTCTTCGCCGCTTGTTGCTTGGGCTGAGACTGAACACTGTTGGGTTGAACTACGTTCTGATATGAGATTCAACCCCGTGGATAACACATATTTTAGATATGTATCTGATGATTTATTGGATCTTCGATGCCTTTATTACAGTATTTCTGGTGATTCCTTGGTTCTTGACAAGGATGGTACGTTTGCTGAGAATAATTCTGCTCTTCTAGCTGATTATACCTGGGATAGATCTTTTGTTTACACTTCTAACATTGATTATTATGATCCTTCCCTTGCTGTGCATTTTCGTCCCTTTTTTGGACTTCTTGAAGGTGGAACTCTGATTTCTTCCAGGGTAGATGAGGGAGTGGGTGATTCTTCCTCTGCGGAGGAGAACTAGCCTTGATTCTTAGTTCTAGTAGTTGTGACGTATCTCTCATACTCCTGTGTTGTATTTTTAATTTATCATACTTAGTAGCTAAGGTGCCTATACCTTACTCCTGTACTTCAAACTTATTACGTTCGTAATAAATAGTGGTCGGTCCACTTAAAAACCGTCGGCCATGCCAAAAAAAGAATTTTAAAGCAAAGTTTAAATAATTTTAAATCCATAAAATGTTTTAAGTTAGAAAATGATGTTTAAACATATTCAAATTTTAAAGGTATGGATTTTTAAAGCTTTAAATCTTGTTTTAAAAATAGTTTTGATAAATATTACTTTAGAATAAATTTGTAATTAGTTTCTAAAATGTTTCAACTTAAATAAAATTGTTGAAATATAATTATGATTCTGGTGTGAGAGTGTTTTAAATAAAACTGTTTTAAAATGGTTTAAATAGAAAAAAAAAGAGGAAGAACTGGCTCGAGCGAAATATGAGTTTGCTTTGGGGTTAGCTCGGGTCAGTATAAACAGGAAATATCGAGGTCTGAATTTAAGTTGAAACAGGTTTTAACTTTCTTCTTTATTAAAGCAATAAGAGTTTTATATTTAAGAGTTTGTTTTATTTAGCTGTAAAATTTATTTTAAGTTTATTTAAGACTTAATTTATAATGTAATTTAATTAAGGAATAAATGTTTTTTCATTAATTAACTTAAGGGTCTTAAGTTAAATTATGGATTAATGATAATTTTATTCAAGGACTATTTGATAAGTTTTTTTTACAATAATTAGGAGGTAAATTAAGATAAATAACTTATCTTTTAATTAATCAAGGTTTGGGTAATTAAGATTTATTAATTAAATAGAGATTAAGTATCATAGGTGATTAAAGAAAATTAATTAATAATTAAAGGTTGATAACTAAGGGTAATTAACCAATGGGACAATCACTTGATGAAAATATTTGAAGCTAAATTGCTTAAGGGAAGAAATATAAGGATTAATTAAGGGAATTAACTGAGAGTTAGTTAATTAATGGGTGTGATTAATCAAAGGATAATTATCAATGTAAGTGATTGTAGAATAATTAATTTGAGAAATTAATTAAGGTTAAATGTAATAAATTATTGTTAATTACTTTATAAGAGTAATTAAGGGATTATCTTATGTGATAAGGGAAGGCTAGTTAATTTGTGAAAGTAATTAAGAATTAATTACTTACTGTAATTAAAGGATAATTTATCAAAAATGATTAATTAAGATGGATACTTAAAGGGTGATTAATTAATTGATTTGTAATTAATCAATGTTAAGTAAAGTTATCCAAGTGATTAGTAATTAATTTAATTAGAGATAAATTAAATTAATTTTGGGAGTGATAAATCTTGCTTATGAATGATTGAATGTTGTTTCAATGCCTTGAATTGGTTGATATCTCTGATATGAAATGTTTTATGACATGATATGTTTGAATGGATAGTAATAAATGTGGTTATCTATCAATGATGAATTTCTGTGATAAAATGAGACATCCTATATTTAAAGTTTGAATTGTTTTTCATTTAAATAACTCGGATTAAAATGACATAAGATTCGAAGAGGCTGGAGTCGGGTATCAGTAATACCCGAAACCACTTCGATTCTTTAAAGATTGATATGTGAAATCAATAGGTTGGAATGGAATGATTTAAATTATTTGGACTATTTAATCTAAGTTTTGGTACTTAAAAATGGTTGGGGAAACAAGTGATGTCTATAACAACTTGTGAAGTTGTAAATTGATACAAGTTACGCCGGGTTTATATAAGTTATATGCATGTGTATTCCATGTTAGATGGGTTTACTCACGCTGGTTTTCAGCCTGACCCGGGTGTTACTTTGATGTAATGCTCGGGTCAGACCGAGTATTACATATTTTCAGGTAAGGACGTTCTGGAGCTCAGGAGACGAGCTGGATGGCAGGAACGTATGGAGTGTTTCCGCTGCATTATATTATTGTATATATCTAAGACATGTTGATTGTATATGTCCAGTGTTTTTATATATGTTGTAATCTCTGATGTACAAAAGTGAAATTTGACAAGTACAGTTTTCCTTTGTATAACGGTTATTATTTGTTATTATATTTTATCCGCTGCGAATGTGAGATGCTGGTGTTTTTGTTCTTCTTTTCCTTCTATCTCTTTTTTCTTTTTACTAACTATCTGGAATTTTCGGGATTGGAAATTTCGAGTCGTTACATTTGGTATCAGAGCAGAAGGTTAAGCGAGAACCTTGGCTCTGGTGGGATTACTCATTAAGGATAGGGTTAATGGTACCCTAGAATGAGTTGAGTGTGTGTGTGTGTGTGTGTATGAGCGTACTTGTTATTTTCTTATATAAAGTTTTTAAATGATTTTATATATGGATATATTTTGATATATAAAGCAATATAACTTTATAATAAATATTAAGGTAATTGGTTGCTAAATTGTTGGAATTAAATTAAGTGGTAATAGAAATACAACCAAATTGAAATTAAATAAAAATAAGTTTGAAAGGGATTCAAACTGAAATTAAATCTTGAATTTGGGAAGGAGTTTCAGAATAAGATAATAATGAATTGGTCCAGATATGATAATCTTGGTTATTATCATAAATGATTGTTGTGTTTAATAATGATATGTGTATTAATAAGTAAGTAAAATGAAATGTTTTAAGGAAGTAAAACATTTAGATAAGTACGACTTAAAAAAAATTGGAACCGAAGTTGATTTAATTTGTGAAGTTTTAAATCTAGGACCATAAATTTGGAAATTGTTTCAAAAAAAAGAGATAAAGAAATAACAAACAATATTATTTAATGTATTTGAATGAAAGGGTCCTATTTCAAACAAGAGTTGTTTGAAAATTTAAAGGAATTTGTTCTGAATTAAAAACCAAAGGTGGTTAAAAATTTAAAAATAACTTAGTGTGTAAAGGAAATAATATGTATATATGAGGAATATACATAATATCAAAGATGGTTTGAGATAAACTCTAAATGTTGAGTTTTAAATTTGGAATGAAATGTGATACCCAAAGTGATAAGTTTTTGAACTTATAAGTGGAAAGATTATTAATGTGAAGTTTAAAATTTGAAATGGGAATTCAAATTGGGTAAGGTTGGCTGGATTAAGTAAATTGAATTTAACTCTAAGAAAGTTAAATAATTTAACAAGCAGCCTGGATTGGAAATTTCAAAATGAAATTGGAATTTAACTTGGGAAGTTAAATGGTTGATTTGAATCAGGAGTTTGAGTGATCTCAAAATGGGTTTGAGATCTGGAAATTTGGAATGGATGATGTTTAAACAATTTGGATAATATCATCTTATGTTATTAATAATCTTGAAACTGTGAATTGGATTTGTTTAAATGAATGAAGAAATGTGGTGTGGTAATATATCCATTATTAAGATAAAATGGAATTCGGATTCAGAATTTGATGGTTTAAAGATATAAGTTGAGTTGATTTAAAGGATTGAATCAACATTTAAAAATTTAACTCAAATTTATATATTTCAGGATTGTTTAAATTTGAAATTTGAATTGAATTATTTCAAATTGAATTTGATACGAATTGTGACTGAAGAGGGATAAGTTTAAAAATTCAAATGGAAAATTTGAATTGGATTGATTTGAAATGAAATTGAAGATGAATGAGTTCAAATTCAAATAGGGAATTGGGATTAATTTAAACTAGAATTTAAATGATTTGAAATTGAAGCTGGTTCAATTTGAAATTAATCCGAATTGATTTGAATAATTTGGAATTGTGATTAAAGTTAAATAGGTTTAAAAATTCAAATGGAATTTGATTTGAATTCGAAAATAAATTGAGGATAAATTCAACTTGAATTAGGGTTAAATCGATTTCAATGGAAATTGAAGTTATTGAAATTGAGTCAATTTAAATGGAAGTGGAAATTTAAATTGAATTGATGAGAATGGAGATTGGGAATTGAACAGTTTGGCTCTGGACTATTTTCAATATAAATTGTTTCAATATAAACTTATTTTTCCAAGTTATTTATATATACAACCTTTTATTTTAAACCCCAAACTATTTTATACCTATTCTATAGTTATTTTTGAAACTATTTAACTATTTTACAACCGTTTTATAAACTAATTACTGTTTTTCAACTACTTTATAACTAATTACCATTTTACAACTATTTTGCAATAATTTAATTATTTCCAACTATTTGTAATAATTTAATTATTTCCAACTATTTTGGAATTACTTAACTACTTTACAGCTATTTTACAAATTAATAATTATTTTTCAACTACTTATCCATGTTTAACTTTTCAAGCTATTTTCTAAATATAAGCTGGACAGAGTGCAAACTGTTTATGAGTAAATATTCATTTGAGATAAGAATTGAAGTGTCAATAAAAAGGGATATTGGGAGAAAATGTGAACAAGTGAATAGGAATTAAAAAAAATGTGAATAGAAAAGGAGATTGGTTTGGCTAATAACCAATAAAGATAAATACATAGGATGTACGTATATTATTCTATTCGCATAGTGATTTGATCCAGATTCGAGCACAGAATTTCAAGATAGTTATATCGATCGAGTTGGGATTTTCCACTCGATTTTCGACAGCGCACCTGGATATGGATTGTTGATTGGTTCTGGATATTCTCTATCATAGTTAGGCTATGCAAGGAGAATGACGGTTTCTGATCAAGAAACCAGATCTGAGTCCGCACTAGGAAGTCGGGTGGATGATACTAGTTCGGAAGTGAAATTGTGTGATCGAGTGAGCGATCAAATTGATATAGCGTACAGATGATATGTGTACATCGTACGGATTTGAAATGAAATTGATACTGGAAATTTGTGGATAAGTAATGTGAAATGGGTTTTGAAATGAAACATATATTTTGTGAAATATATGATGAAATGAAATGGAAATTGGATATTTCCATGATAGAAATTTACTTTATGGAAGTGAGTAAATTTGGTAAGTGACTTTATAAAAGAGTAATCAAATTTGAATATGATTTGGAATAAACAAAGTTATGTATCTTTGTTATGTAAGATAAATCTTCCCTTGTTGAATCTTTTGCCAGAAGAAAGGGTTTTTGAAAGTTTTTGAAGTATAAAAAGGGTTTATATAAGTTTGAAGAGTTCCAAAGTTTTTAAAAGTTATATGTATATATATATATATCTGTATGTGTGTGTATAAAGGATCTTATGAGAATGATTTTGGGAAAAGGTTTGGAACCTTTGAATTTGAAAGGGCTTTTGATTTATGGAGAAAAATCAATTTATGGAATTTGAAAGCCAAGTTTGAGAATTATCGATTTTGGGAATCGATTTTGTGTAAAGGAGATTTTGATGAAAATCATATTAGGTGTATGATTTGAAAGATACTATATGTGTATAGTATAAAGTGTTTTGAAAATGGCTCTGGAGAAAAAGGCGCTCCCTTGGAATGAACTTCTCAGGAGTACCATAGGTTAGTGCAGCCTTGAGCCTCTGAGGGGGAGGTTCTAAAGTTGATCCTATGAGGAGTCCGGACAAACTAGTTCCTAAGGATTATTGGGTAGCGGAAGTCGAGGGCGCCGATGCCTACAGAGGCATTTGGGTTATGCTGTGATGATGGTGTAACTCGATGTCATTGCGATCTACTGTGTGGACCATAGCGAAAATCGTGTGGAGGTGAGTGTCAACGATCTACGCTTGATTTTGCCGGGAAGGCAACGTAACATCGGTAGACTGCGATCTATGGTCAAGTGGAGTGGAGAAGTTTCATTCTTTTGGCAGCGGAATTCAAGGGCGCCGAGGCCTACAGTTATATGGGTTTTTGCTATGATAGCAACGTAACCCCAGTTGTAGCTGCGATCTGTAGCGGGTTGCATGGTGTAATCGAGGGGCGCGGAGGCCTACAGTTATCTATGAATTTTGTCGGGATGGCAACGTAACCATCGGGTTAACTGCGACCATGGATGAGGGTGATGATTTCCAGAGCATTCTCACTAAAGATATTTCCTCTATTTTAAAAAATGTTTTTCATATTTTCAGTAAAATTATTTTCCAAATATTTTCACTTGGTGTTGGTAACGGATCTGCTAAGTACTTATAGATTTTCCGTCTTACGCCTGATCAACGTATGACCGAATTTCTGTGAGAACAAGGATGGACCTGTTGAGAATCGAGTTATAAAAGTATTTTATAAAAACTATTTTGGCAATAATATATAGATTTTAAAAGTGTTTGAAAAATGATCAAAGAATATGTTTACTGGTTCTAAATTATTGAATACATTCTGGCTTCATTCCTTTTTGAGGATGAAAAGATTCAAATGGGGGAGGAATATGATAACCCGGATTTTTGAACATCTGATAGTTGGATAACTATCTGGTTTATAGGATTGAAACAGATAAGAATTTTGATAGTAAAAGACATCTGGATATGTAAATAAATTTGAAAATATAATAAAGGATATCCGTGATATCCCAGAAAATTTCAAGCAAATTCAAATGTGATAATCTCTTCTATATATTATTTAAAATTAGTAAAATTGTTATTTATTTCAAAACAAATAATAATGATTGTTTATATATAGATATAAATAGATTTTCAATAGAATTATTGTCTTCAAATTGAATTTGTGTTTTTGTGTTGATTTTAAATTGAATTTGGATTTGAATTTAAATTTGAAATCTAAAAGACAATTATTTTAAAATGAAATTGGATTTAAGTTTATAATCTATATTTATAAATAAAAAGTAAATATAAATATAATATAAGTAATATAAAAGATATATGCATTATATAGTAAAGGTTCTCATGTTAAAGGCAAGTGTTAAAATCTTAAAACACAAAATAACAAATGTAAGCAAAAGAAATGTGTTTAGTGACAAGTGTTATCAAAATTGTACAAATGACATGTAAATTACTTTCTTTTCATTTTCAAATAAAAGAAAAGAAAATCTGAAACAAAGAGACCAGTAAACAAAATTTAAGAAAGATAATCAGCAAACAATACATTAAATTGTTTCCAAAATCTGATCAAGCAAGAATCAACTCAGTGAAATCCAATTCAGATCAACATCAGAAGCAGGGGCAACTCAACAAGTTCTAGATAATTAAGTTTCAGAGTTCAAAAGCAGTTCAAGTCTTTAAAATTTAAACTACTTCCAAAACCTGCTCTGTTCAAACAAATGAGGTGAGTAAACTCTTTAATTAAAAACAGTTTTATTTCGAATCTGATATCATGCTGACATATATGAAAATCTTTGAGTAGTAGAATAAATGATGTGAATTTGCATGATTATCTTCAACTTGAAAACTGGTTTGAATCCTGCTGTTTATTGAAGCATGTTTGTGTTGTTAGCATATAGATCTTTGTGAAAACTCAGGTTCAATATCAAATTAAAAAAATGCATAACTCCAAATATAAGTAATTTTAAGCTTAGATACTTGAATGAAATATGAGTATAACAACATGATATCAACACTAAAAATGGTTCCAAGGATTTTAATTCTATAATTATCTCAGAAATAAGAAAATACTAAGGAAATCATAGATTGGTCAAAATTTTATGAAAACAATTTTACAGTTTGATTACACAAATAGATTCAAGGTAGGAAATCATGAATTTAGGTGTGAAGATTGTGATTTTTAGTTTGGGATTCGGGGAGTTATCCGGTGTTGATCGTTTTTGGGATTTTGGACATTTGTCGTTGATCGGCATAGAATTGAAGCTCGAGTTTCTTGTCAGAAATGGCTATGGTATAGTGATCTTTGGAAAAATGGTGGATGTTGTTATCGAGGGCCGTGGTGGCCGTGGAGTGGCGAAGTAGGGTTGCGTTTCTGTTTTTAGTATGGGTCGGAATCATAGCGAGTTTGATGTCGTCGATGCATCGGAACGAACCACATAAGGGGAATAGCTTCGGTGGTTCGAGGCATGTCTTGGGTTACAGCAGTTTGGTGTCAGGTGGAGGCGTTCGTCGGCGGCCGGTGGTTTTATAATCTAGTGGATTTCCCAGTTTCGATTGTAATGTCAATTTTGGGTTTGCCTTCGAGTTTCGCTGTTCTGCTTCATCGTGACGGTTGTCAAGGTCGAGTATGAGTTGGCGATGGTCGGAGGGTTGGTCGGCATCGGGGTTTCCAGCCGTGCATGTGCACGGTGATGGTTCATGTGCATCTGGGTGTCGAGTTTGGGGAAGAGACGTTTGCCCTGGGGGTTTTCGCGTTTTTCCTCGTGTACGACTCGGAGTTGTGAAGTGGGTAGCTTGTTTTGAGTGTCTCTTGGAAATTGTGTGTTTTACTCGAGAATTTGTGGATTGCTCAGAAATGTTCTGTTTCCGGTTTTTTTGAATTTATCCAGATTCAACTAAAATGAATTTCAAAATTTTAAAAGCCAAACTAAATTTGAAACAAAGTTTTAACTAGATTTTAAAAGAGTTGTTTTAGGATTTTAAAACCAAAGTTTGAGTTTACAAATGATTTCAAAATTTTAAAGGCAAACCGAATTTTAAAGCAAAGTTTAAACAATTTTAAATGCATAAAATGTTTTAAGTTAGAAAATGATGTTTAAACATATTCAAATTTTAAAGGTATGGATTTTTAAAGCTTTAAATCTTGTTTTAAAAATATTTTTGATAAATATTACTTTACAATAAATTTGTAATTAGTTTTTTAAATGTTTCAACTTAAATAAAATTGTTGAAATATAATTATGATCCTAGTGCGAGAATGTTTTAAATAAAACTATTTTAAAAAGGTTTAAACAGAAAAAAATAAAAGAGGAAGAACTGGCTCAAGCGAAATATGAGTGCTTTGGGGTTAGCTCGGGCCAGTATAAACAGGAAATATCGAGGTTTGAATTTAAGTTAAAACAGGTTTTAACCTTCTTCTTTATTAAAGCAACAAGAGTTTTATATTTAAGAGTTTGTTTTATTTACTTGTAAAATTTATTTTAACTTAATAATCCTTGAAGTTTATTTAAGAATTAATTTATAATGTAGTTTAATTAAGGAATAAATGTTTTGTTATTAATTAACTTAAGGGTCTTATGTTAAATTATGGATTGATGATAATTTTATTCAAGGAAAATTTGATAAGTTTTATTTACAATAATTAGGAGGTAAATCAAGATAAATAACTTATCTTTTAATTAATCAAGGTTTGGGTGATTAAGATTTATTAATTAAATAGAGATTAAGTATAATAGGTGATTAAAGAAAATTAATTAGTAATTAAGGGATGATTACCTGAGGGTAATTAACCAATGGAATAATTATTTAATGAAAATATTTGAAGCTAAATTTCTTAAGGAGAGAAATTTAAGGATTAATTAAGGGAATTAACTAAGAGTTAGTTAATTAATGGGTGTGATCAATTAAAGGATAATTAATCGATGTAAGTGATTATAGAATAATTAATTTGAGAAATTAATTATGGTTAAATGTAATAAGTCATCGTTAATTACTTTAAAGAGTAATTAAGGGATTATCTTATGTGATAAGGGAAGGCAAATTAATTTGTGAAAGTAATTAAGAATTAATTACTTATTGCAATTAAAGGATAATTTATCAAAAATGATTATTTAAAATGGATACTTAAAGGGTGATTAATTAATTGATTTGTAATTAATTAATGTTAAGTAAAGGTTATCCAAGTGATTAGTAATTAATTTAATTAGAGATAAATCAAATTAATTTTGGGAGTGATAAATCTTGCTTATAAATGGTTGAATGTTGTTTCATTGCCTTGAATTGGTTGATATCTCTGATATGAAATGTTTTGTGATATGATATGTTTGAATGGATAGTAATAAATGTGGTTATCTATCAATGATGAATTTCTGTGATAAAATGAGGCATCCTATATCTAAAGTTTGAATTGTTTTTCATTTGAATAACTCGGGTTAAAATGACATGAGATTCGAAGAGGCCGGAGTCGGGCATCAGTAATACCCGAAACCACTTCGATTCTTTAAAGATTGATATGTGAAATCAATAGGCTGGAATGGAATGATTTAAATGAATTGGACTATTTAATCTAAGTTTTGGTAACTAGAAATTGATGTGTGAAACAAGTGATGTCTATAACAACTTGTGAAGTTGTAAATTGATACAAGTTACCCCGGGTTTATATAAGTTATATGCATGTGTATTCCATGTTAGATGGATTTACTCACGCTGGTTTTCAGCCTGACCCGGGTGTTACTTTGATGTAATGCTCGGGTCAGACCGAGTATTACATATTTTCAGGTAAGGACGTTCTTGAGCTCAAGAGGCGAGCTGGATGGCAGGAACGTAAGGAGTGTTTCTGTTGTATTATATTATTGTATATATCTGAGACATGTTGATTGTATCTGTCCAGTGTTTGTATATATGTTGTAATCTCCAATGTTCAAAAGTGAAATTTGACAAGTACAGTTTTCCTTTGTATAACGGTTATTATTTGTTATTATATTTTATCCGCTGCGAATGTGAGATGTTGGTGTTTCTGTTCTTCTTTTCCTTCTATCTCTTTCTTCTTTTCACTAACCATCTGGAATTTTCGGGATCGGAAATTTCGGGTTGTTACAATCCCAGACGTAATACTCATAATTTTAACATCAAAAATCATTGTTTTCTAGCACGAATCATAATATATAAATGAAACTTGGAATTGTGATACTTGAATTTCCTGATTTAAATTGTTCATTACTGTAATTTCCCAATTTTAAAATATTTACCCAATAAATACATTTGAAATCATTTTTAAAATTAGTATTACATAGTTAAAATCACTTTTCGTTTAGAAATTGAAACCTAAAATTATTTAGAGGGGAGGGTTTGAATTTTTTGAGCAGGTTTTAAACTCATAATTTACGAACAGAGCTTAAAATACATACATGCACATCATCATTTCCAATATACATAGACATGCAGCATATTCACACAATCATTCAAGCACATTTCATATCATACTTCAAAGATCATCAAGATATAACAGGTTTAAGTTTTTTTATAAAGGGAGTTTGCTCACTTGGATCAAAAGAATAGAGAATACAGGCTTTTTGAAAAACTGGGAATTTTTTTGAAGCTTGATGCTTTGAATGTTGTACTTTGATCTGATCCTTGATTTGATTTGAATCCACTTAATGTTTGAGTTGCTCTAATCTTTACTTGATCTTTTGCTTGCTTTTGATTGCTCCAGTTTGAATTTGAATTCTTATATTTTCTTTGCTGTTTAATTTTGTATTTTGCCCAGGCTTAAGATTGTTTGATTGTTTTGATTTTTCTGATTTATAGCTTTGATGAGTTCCCAGGTTTTTCTTTTGATAAAATTTTGAAAAAGTATGAAAGAAATGAGGAATAGGAGAAGTAGATATATACATTATATACATACAACTTGTTTACATTTTATTTATTATTTTGAAAAATAAAGAAACAAAAGACACTTGTTATTACATAATAAAATTTACTTAACACTTGTTAAATTCCATACTACATGTTTTACACTTGTATCTTTATATGCTAATTTGATTACAAATGTATAAATGCATTTAAAATGGTTTTACACTTGTAAATTCTTATTGTAGTTATTTTACAAGTGTTATAAGCATATATTTTTTTGTTTAAAACTTTTTTTTAATTAATTTTGTATTATCTTTATATTAATATATGTGTTATGTTTTTAAATGTGTATATATATATATATATATATATATATATATATATATAAATTACATTTAGTTATGTGTAAATCTAAAATTAAACTTAAGTTATTATACTTAAATTTTATATAAATAAATAATAGTGTTGAAAATGTTAAATTTTAACTTTAATTAACTTTTAGAAAATTGTTATATTGAATTCAAAACATAACTTCCAAAATATAGATATACATACACACAGATATATATATATATATATATATATATATTATAACTCCAAAACAAATTTTTATTAGTAGAGTTTTAAATCCAATTTATTTTAAAAATATTTATTTTCGAATTTCAAAACCACAATTCAATTTACAAATCAATTTATATACATATATATATATAAATAAACAAACAAATATCTTATTTAGTTTGGAAAAATTCAAATTAATTCACAATTAAATCCAAAAATTTATATTAATTTCCAAATTAAATTGTCTTAAAACCGGCATCGTTACAACTAGAGATAAAGATTTAGAGATGATCAAGATATTTAAAGACTCCTGAGTTTAGAGACAAAGACAGGAAGAGTTCAAGACTATAGTTTATAGTTAATAGGCTATAGATTGACTTGTTAAAGTACTTCAATGGCAACTTTCTCTTCTTTAAGTATTCTCCTATCAAATTATTTATTTTAGTATTTAAATATTATTTATTTTCAAAACATATTTCTATAAATATAAGAGCTTTATACATTACATTTTTTTTTAAAAATATGTTTAAAAGTTTTACAAATTATTAGAATTTTATAAACACTTTAAATAGATTATTGTTTTTCAAATTTAACAAGGGTATGTCCACATAGGCTACATAGGTATGTCGACATATGTACTGTTGAAGAGGCGTCTTTTGAATTTTGAATAGTTGTGATTTTTGGTTACATCTCTTCATGAATAGACACGTCTCTTCATACACTATATAAAAGGGACCTGAAAACGAATTTGATTAACTACTTTCTCTACTTTCTTCTTACTCCAAATTCTCATTATATATTTGACAAAATCCACTTTCTATACTCTTCAAATTCACTCAAATTTAACCTTTACTTTACTACATTCATTCCCTACAATTTACTCACTGGTTTAAAAGTATTTTATCATCAATTCAAATCTCAAAGTGCTATCAAAAGGGCTATAGGAAATTCTGTATCCAAAGTATAACTATTTGTATTTAGAATCAACAACTCTCTATAATTATTTGTTTGGGCGTGCTTACCGCCTATTCAAATCAAGTGGGTGTGCTTGTTTCCTATTTAAATCAAATGGGTAATCTTGTTGCCTGATTAAGTTAAGAGAGTCTACGCTAATGTCGAAAAATCAAAAGGGTGTATCTCGTTGCATTGAAATAGAGACTATATTCTGGTTTGCTTACTACCATTTTAAGTTGTTGGAATGGAATCTGTACATACACTGCAAAGGACTACATGTAGGATTAGTTAATCTAAACCAGTATAAAAATTCTAGTGTCATCTTTCTTACTTTTACTGTATTTATATACATCCATGACTGCCTGTTAATATATATATCTATGTTGATTATCTATGTTTGAATTTAAATCCTGAAATAATTTAGAAAAGTTTTATATAAGTTATAAAACACTATTCACCCTCCATCTAGTGTTAAAGCAGCCTTAAAACCCATTCACATTAGTACTACGCAATTCTCCACATTTGATATTAGAGTTTTGGGTTTTCAATATTTGTTATTTGATTTTTGAAATCGCTGATAACATTAGTGGTACATTTTTTAAAAATTTTGAAGAAAAAAAGGTAGAAAAGTCCTTATGATATTTCAAATAGATTAGTAACTAATAATATTGAAAAGTCACTTGATTATTTGGAAGTGTATAAAGTAAATTTGCAGGAACATGTACGTTATATGGTAGATATTAAAGAGACACCTGATAATCATACATCACAAATCAAGAAGAACAAATGGATACTAGGCAATGGATGCTCAAGACACATGACTGAAAATCCGAAAATCTTAAAGGACATCGTTTACAAAGATGGAGGAACAGTTAACTTTGGAGAAAACTCAAAAGGATACGTCATCGTCATCGGCAATGTTGGTAACTCTAAAACTCCTATTATTTCTATTGTTTTGCCAGTTAGGAATTTAAAATATAATCTGCTTAGTATTAGTAAACTATGTGATAAATATTTCAAAATTAAGTTTGAAAAAGACATCATGTCGAGGATAATGAATCTAGAACTATTTTTAAAGGAGTAAAGAAACGTAGCATTTATACTGAACTATTTAAATGTGGTCAAAAAACATTTTGTATCGCATTTCTAAATGAAATTGTAAGCCGAACTCATTGAATTTCAGTTGCGATTTGGATGATGAGACCAATAATACTAAATCAGACCACTTTATAAAGCTGAAAATACCGATTTTAGTAATTTATGGATAATATTATAAACACTTTAATTTCCATACTTGTAAACTTGTTCAATGCTTGATGAGTTATGATAATTAGTTAATGTAGTCACACTCACTATTCAATTTAACAGCATACATGTTCACTATAATCATAAAGTTTTCAATTGCTAATAGGGCTCTGGACAATGCAGGTGATGAGAGGTAGTCTGCCAGTTCTTCAATTTGCGGATGATGCCATGTTAAACCTCCCATTTACCATGCCACGCTACAACATTTAAATTCATTCGATATAGTTTTAAAATGCTTTTGGGCCTTAAGACTAATTTTGATCAGAATTCTATTTTATTTCTGAATGATGTCGGCAATGTTGAAATTATTATGGAAAACAAACTTAATTGTAAAAATCGTGAAATTTCCGATTCATTGCATAGGGTTCTTGATTAGACCGGCTAATCTTAAAAATGAAGATTAGTAGATAATAATTGTTAAAATTAACAGAAAATTATATATTCAATAGTATATTTTTATTTAGAGCTTGTAGAATCATACTTGTTATGTCTATTTGATTGGTTTCTCTCAATTATTAGGTGTCTTTCCATCTTCTTCCTAAATAGGTAATTGATAAAATAAATAAGACAAGAAGAATTTTTTGGCATGGTGATAGTTCCAATGGCAGTTTACATTGCCTGGTTAATTGGAAATATGTGTATAGAGCTAAAGAGGATAGGGGTTTAGGAATTATAAATTTACATAATCTCAATGTGTCTTTACTAGAAAATAACTTTGAAAATTCAGCAATAATAATAAAAAACTTACGGAAAGAAAAGATTTCGAATCAATTTTACAGTAGTACATATAATCTGCACCATATCGCCTCTAATCCCAACAATATGTCACTCCTTTTGAAACCCATTTTAATTTTTTTTGACATTTTTAATCTAGGAATTAATAACATAGTTCATTCAGGAAATAATATATAATTTTTGCATGATAGTTGGATTGCAGTTTTACCCCTTAGGTTTAACTACAAATTTTTTTGATATTAGTAATTTCAAAAGCACGCTAATTTCTAAGGTTTGTAGACGTAACAACAAATTTCCCTGTAACTTTACTTTTAATCGTGCCCTTGAGGGGATAATCTTAAAAAAGAATTGTTTTTCTTTGTACTAAACTAAAATATTAATAAGAGCAATTCTAAAACTTGGTATTGGGAAAATAATAAAAGATACTTTCAAAAATTAGTTTATAAGTCCTTTAATTTCTAAGAATGAAACTAAATATTTTCAAAATTTTTGGAAAGCTAAGGATCCACCAAATACAAAACCGCACATGTACTTAATATCACAAAGAAACTAAATGCAATTGAACTTTTAGATAAAAAATTATGCTCATGCATAAAAAACCATATCTTTTGCAACCTAGATCTAGTAAACATTACACCTATAGCTTAATTGTCAGTTGGCCAACTCAATTCTTGTAAGCACACTCAATATTTTTGACTTTAACGTTATCAACTTTGATCTAAAGTGCGATTACTGCTGGAACGATTTTAGATTTAAATCTGTCAAACATTATAGAATTTTACTTGATACTATATTCATCATTACCTGTTGGTATTTACGGTTTGAAAGGAATCAAATAATGTTTAATAACGTTATTATTCCAATGGATAATCTGACTTTACACTATTATGCTTTTCATTTATAATTGGATTACAAATCTAGCTATAAGTTGACTAAAATTGTCTATTTCATGAAATATCTTTAGAAAAATAAAAATTGCATCAACATCTTAAAGGTAAAATTATTCACTTTTAATGAGGATAACTATATGAATGCTTTACTCTTGATTAAAAAGTAAGTTTGTTCTATCGTTCGATCATGTTTTACTTTTCCTGCAGACACACGCACCCTAAAACACGCACACACAGATATTTATATATGGGTTGGACTTACGTTCTGTTGTGGAGCTTTTTAGTTTTAGGTGATGTATGGATTGGACTACTTATACTATGATGCTTGATTGGATGGGCTGTTGCTGACGGTTTTGCTGTTTGTGGTGATCCTCTTGTGGCTTATCTTGGAGACTATCAACTTTATTCGATTAGTTGACAATCTTCAAAATTTTACTTTATCCCTGCTTCCACACTCTATATTTTGAACTTAATTTTCTTAATTAATTCCTAGTATAACCTTTAGTTTCTGGGTATTACTAGATGCGGTGGGGTTTTTTATTTTTTTATTTTATGTATGGGGTTTTTGCAATCAAATAAGCTTGTTGACAGTTTCTTTTTTAAAATAAAATTACATATCTCACCTTCATGGGGTAGAGGTATCATTCATTTTGCCTATGTAAAAAAATAGGGATTTGTACGTCAAGTCTCTCCCTGATAATTGTAATGTATAAAACACTCTTCCTTAATATTTTGTATAAATTAATTTCTTGGCCTTGTTTTTCCTTTATAACCAACGGATATTCTCACACTCATATTAATATGTCACATCTTATTTGATTTCAATATTTAAAATGCAATAATATTTTGTCGAAATATCATATCAATGAACCATTTTCACTATTAAATCACAAATTATCTCATCTTGTAAATGATATGTGTTGTGCATATATAAATATCTAGTTGTTGAAATTTTTTGTGAAAAATTGTAACTTTTTCATGTAAATAACGTATTTATAATTGCATCATTCAAAATGCAACCGTAATTACATCATTCAAATCAAAAGGTTCAAAAAAAAAAAAAATTCAGAATTATAACTACATTATACTAATGCATTGTTAACTTCATTTTCTTAATGCGGTTAAATTCTGCATTAAGATAGAATATAACTACATTTTTTAAATGCAGTTTCCAGGATCGAATTAACCCTGGAGGGGAGGTGAATAGGGTTTATAATAAATTCATAGATTAACTAAAAATTTGTAACATAGGAAATAACAGAGTAAATGTGGGAATTAAAAGCAATATACAGATTTACCCTGCTTTGGCAACACTAGCCTATTGCAAATGTGTTTTGTGTATGTACTCAGTTTAATGGTATATACAGTGATACACTGTATGTCATAAGTTGCTCATGTACATTAGTGATAATTTTGGTGCCTATTTCAAAATATGAAAAGAACAAAACCAATAGATTAAGGTAATGTCGAGTTTAAAACTATTTATATTTTTTCACTTTGAATTTGTTTCTTTTTTCTTTTTACCACGTTGTTATCTAATAGGTAAAGCAAATGATTGGAGAAAAATAGTTGGAGCAAGTAAATAGCAAATCAAATTCGAGTGAGTGATTGAGTGATTGTTTTTGAGAGTATGTTGTATATGAGAGTGTAAAATAATGTTGTACATGAGAGTGTAAAATAGTGTTCTATATGAATGTTGTATTTAAAATAATGTGGAAGCTCATGTAATCGTGTACTATTGGAATTGTGTTAAAATAAACTATTTAAAATATAAATTTCATTTTTTTACTTCCACCAGTGATTTTATAATAACACTGAATCAAACACATTTAAAATATATATATGTTCATTATCCTAAAAAAATCATAAAGTATTAAATTCTATAATCTCTCTGTTTTGATGATAACAAGCATATATTAAGCTTTTGTTTCAAGCAAATCTGTTTGATGTGTTGTGATCAAACTTCTCTTATTTACATACTCCTCATACAACTGGACTTCCCCTACACAGATGCATATAATAAAAAATATATAAAAAGTCGATTGCCAAAATGATTATAAAAACAATCGTCGAAAAATAAAAATAAATCTTGAATATCGGTAAAGTTATTACTCAATCACTAAAATCTAAACCTCCTCCCTTTTATATCATCAACATGATAATAATAATAATAATTATTATTGAAATAGTGATGAATTTTTATTAAAATCACAAATTATATAGAGATAAATATATATTGAAAAATTCAAATTAATCAAACAAAAATCATAGTATTTTATTTGTTATACACAAACTCCACTTTAGAGTGACGATTGGATTATGGTTTAGGAGAAATTTACACAATGACAGCAGTGTGATATTAATTAATAAAGGAAAATTTTGTAAATTATTCTTTTAAATATTATACAAAAAAGATTAAGCACTTTCTAACCACGCATAACCATTAGGACTTTTAAACGAGTTTAGAAATTTCTTAAAAAACAATGTCAAACATTTACTAACCATGGAGACTTTTAAATAAGGTTACAATACTTGAATATTTATCTCTCTCTTATATATGAGCTTCATCCATGCATAACCGTGAGGACTTTAAATGAGCATGAAAACATGTATCTAGATATTAAAGTTATTCACTCATGCATAACCATGATGATTTTAAATGAGAGTGAATACTTTAAGATAAAATTATAGATTGCATAAAAAATATAATTCCTTGTTTTTGAAATACCAACTTCTGTACACCATATTAAATTTTGATGTATGGATTGCAAGAAGGATAATAGTGATAGAAATGGTTGTGGAATATGTTCTAATTTTCCAAATATTATAAAACTTGTGTAATTTTCATGAATCTTTTTAACATATACTTCCTCTAGCTATGAATTATATTTTAGTCACTACCCATCGATTTCTTAATTACTATCAATAATTTTTGATAAATTTCAAAAGGTTCAGGCAGTCAAAATCATCTTTTCCAGAGCAAGAGTATTTTTATTAAAGGAAATCGAGGCAAAAATCTGAGTTATTTGAAAAAAAAATTATAAACCCAAAAAATTGTGAAAATCTATTTTCTACAATGGCTTTTGTAAAACGATGTTTGCTAATTTTAAAATCAGTTGAAAATGCAAATATGATCTCAAATGAAGTGTTTTCAATACCACTTATACTCTAATTGCCCAAAATGATATATTATTAAAGAAGCAAATCATGTACTCCTCAATATCACTAGAATTGGTTCAACAATTTTCATCAAATCCATTTATGTCAAATAGAGTAAAAATCATTTCTATCAAACAAAAGCACACGTAGTTAAAAAATTTCTAGCTACTGATTTATTAGTCATGAAGAAAGGCAATGAAAGTTAATCGTTATACCAAAGCAATTTACAATTCCTGTTTTGAAAACTCGGTCTATTTGAAACCACTATTTGAAAGCTTTAAGTCCATAATTTGATTCAACACAAAAATGAGAGTTTTAGATGTTCAAAATTTATACTCATCAAAGTTTTAATTCAAGTCAAGATAATGAATCGCTCAAAGGTATCTGAAATATTATAACTTGTTTGCATAAATCAGAGATACTTTCAAGTGATGTACCGAAATGATTGCAACTTTTCAAAATTTTACAAAATGAATCAGCAAAAACTCAAAATAGTAAAGTCGTAGTGCTACCATCTAGCTTTTTAGAACTTCAAATTTTAAAAATTTGGAGTAAAGATGCTCAAATTATGATCAAATTACTATAGCTATGTTTAGAAGTTCTGAAACTATTTTCAAATAATATACTGAATGCTTGTAGTTTTTCAATAGTTTAATTTCAAATTTTGGAAAAACGTATAATACAAAATTTAAAGAATTTTCTATCTATTTTCAAGATCTTCTTGAATTTTTCAAATCGGAGTTAATGAGCTTAAGTTATGTAATTGTACTACAACAATGTCAATAAAATAGAATTAACAAGTAAAGAAAATAGATAACGCGATGGGTAGTGATTGACAAGCAACAAGTGGTTAAGTGAATCGACTTTGGTGCGAGATGTCACAGGTTTAAAACTTGCGTAGCGTGATTCGAACATATATTGACATGTTGTATCTAAGTACCATTTAAAAAAAATAGAGTTTAAAGATCATGCATTTACTACCTACGATGCCGTGTTTGTGTTCAACATTTCTACTGTCGATCTCTGCCTTATTTTTCTAGGCTAAGGAACATCGGAATTATTTCTCTTCAACCATATATAGAACATTTTGAAGTTACCTCTATCATAGTTATTCTTTAGCCTGTTTCTGCACCTAAATGTTAGAAGAAGCGAGTGGTCTAACAAAGGATGTATGACCACTCTTACTTTCGTTTGTAACTTTTGATACCCAAATTCACCTATATAGCAAATTGTTAGTATTTAAAATTGTACCCTTAGGAAAGCAAACTTGTTTAAATTTATGTAAATTTACATTTGCACTTTTTAGAACCTAAATTTTTTTAATGGTTTTTTTTGTTTCTATTCCAAAATTTATCTTGTTTATGCCTAAGTTTTCCACAAATTAAACATTTTGAAAAATCTTTGTGAAATTTTACATTATCACAATTTATTTTCTTAATTGGTTCAACTCTACCATATCCGAGTCCTTTTCTATTTTCATGAAAGCATGACTTCCTGATAACATATTCAGTGATTTTTCTGCATTTGAAAATTATCCGATTGTCGATTCAAGTTGTTAAACTTTAGACCTAAGGACGTTTTCATTAAAAGTGAGATGCATCTTTTAATGGAATTTTCTCTTTTAGTTTCATACTTTTTTTTCAAAGTCAAAATTTCATTTTCAAGTGTTTCAATTTTAGCCTTAGACCTATAAATTTCTTCTTCTAGATACTGACACTTTCACATTCTAGTTAAACCTTTTAACATTTTCAATCATCAGTTCTAACTCATTATTTATACCAAGTGGACTATTTTTCTCAGATTCTAATTTATTATATCTTTGGTTAAGTCTATCAATAGTTGCGTTTAACTGGTGATATACCAAAAGATGATCATCATGGGATAAGTGTGCTACCTTATTTGGTTCATCGTCGTTGTCACTTGATTCTACCATCAAGCACAAATTCGCTTCTTTCTCATTATCAGTGTTCTCCTCCTCTTCTTTATCACTTTCATCCTAAATGGCTGTGAAATTCTCTTCTTTTTCTTTGCTTTATCGAGTCGATTCAATGGACAATTTGGCTTGATGTGACATTGCTACTAGATCTATGACATATGATTTCTTCCTCTTCAGAATCATCCAAGACTTTGACAATTTTGGTTTTTATTCATTTGTTTACTACTGGATTTTCATGCTTTCGGGTCCACTTTTTGAATTGCTTCATCAATAGTGCTAGCTCAACTGCAATGTAATCTTCTTCCACACTATTGGTTAAACTTTTTAAAGAAATAGATTTCAATTTTGAATCACCACTTTCATATTCTTCTCTGACTTTCAATTCCTCTAATTTAAGGTGTTTCAAATCTTTTGATTCCTGAATTGCCGTCACTTTTGCTTCAAAACTACTTGGGAGGATTCTTGGAATTTTTTGTACCATCTCCAGTTCTAAGTATTCTTTTCCCAGAGTTTTGGATTTGAATACCATATTTGAAAATCAGCCGTACATCTCCTTTATATTCTCGTATTTTATCATCATGAAATTCACATATTCATACTGAGCATGGCTGCGATCTACAGTCATGAGTCACCTCAAGCATATGCCAAATTTTTTGTGCAGTAATGCAATGAGAAACACGATTGTATTCAATTTTATCAAAGACGTAAATAGTAGAATTCATAGCTTTTGCTTTAGACCGATATAAACTATGCTCATTTGCATCTTACTTATCTTTTGCCTTAGGAACTTCGCGACCATATATATTTACCGTGGGAAAATTATAACCAGTTTCGACTATATCCCATGCATCTATAGTATCTAGAAAAAAATTCTTCCTAGCTTTCCAACATGAATAATCAGTATCTTTAAACATGAGTGGCATAACAATAGATAATCTTTCAGAAAAAGCATTATTAAAACTAGCCATAGTTAAACAAAGTGAATTTAAGCACCTAGCACCGGTACCACTTATAGAATCGAATTAACCCTAGAGGGAGGTGAATGGGTTTGATTACAAATTCACAGATTAATTAAAAAATTGTAGCATCGATAATAACAGGGTAAATGTGGAAATTCAAAGCAAACACGGAATTTACCCAGTTTCGACAATACTTGCCTACTGCTACCTTCAAGGTTTCTATTAAGACTAAACAATCGACCGCTTATGTATCCTGGAAACTTGCATCTATCACTTACTTGATTGTTCTAACGCCACCCTCAAAACCCTCAATGTATCTCCGAGTTGAGAATTTCTCGAACTACACCCCATTGTTCAAACCTAGTTAAAACTAAAGTTTTATATTTAAAAACAAAAATACAGTAAAATAGAAAATTAAAACCCTGGTTTCATAAATACAGGCATATGATCCAAAAATTAAGTGAGAGAGTTGTATAGATTGTTAGCCTGTATCCTTTTTATCTTTCAAATCGCTTTCTTCCTCAGGTCGATTCTCTTTTTCCTCTTTGTTCTGTATTAGGGTTTCGCTAAAAGCGCCATTCTTTGATCGAGTTGTGGATTAACGCCTGTCTTTCTTGTTGATCGATCGATTGCTTGTCAGATGATTGATCTCGGTTGCTTCAAGTGTCGAGTTAATTTATTGATGCTAATTTGGTATGAATTTTTGTTTTGCCTTTCTGATTTTGTATTCGAACTCGACCGTTTGTTTTTTGTTACTTCATATTTATAGGAATTGATTTCAATGCTTCCCTATGTTTCGTATATTCTAGATTTGATTTTGGCTTTGAATATTTCTATTCATGAATTCCTTGTTAATCTCATTTATTATTTTCTGATTGATCTTACAGCCTGAGATTTTTGACTTGTTTAATTTTGAATTGTTGCGCATATTTCAGGTTTGACTTGTTCATTTCCTACCTTAACGATTTATTGATACTTGAGATAAAACAGTACATGCCCCCTTCTTTGTGTGATTTGCCAGTGTGCGTGACCCCTGGTTGCTTGCTTTTGATATTGAGTTGCTTTGTATAAGTAGATGTCTTAAGTTCTAGAAATATATTTTCTTGTGGTGCACTTGAACTTGTTATACTCGAACTTATTCCTGACTTCACGTGCTTGAGAAATCTGACTTGCACTTGCTTGATACTGTATACATATACATGCATACCTACGTACATTTTTTTTTAAAAAGGACAAATTTTTCAGCCCAATTAGTTTCCAGGACACACAGTCAAAGAAATTACTTTCAAGGTCAAAGTCAGCAGAATAATTATTTTCAAGGACAAAGTTCAGTTACTTTCAATGACATAATTTCATAGATTTTTAGACCCTAGAAACTAATTATTTTGTGTTTTGTTCTTGAAAGTAATTATTTCAGTTGTGTGTCCTAGAAACTAATTCCACTTGCTAAATAGGCCCTTGTGGCTAATTTCCAAAAAACACAAAATAATTACTTTCAAGGACAAAAAAATAATTAGTTTCTATGGCCTAAAAGCCTATGAAATTATGTTCTTGGAAGTAATTGGACTGCTTATTTTGTCCTTGAAAGTAATTATTCTGCCGACTTTGGTCTTGAAAGTAATTTATTTCAATGTGTGTTCTAGAAACTAATTGAACTGTAAAGTTTGTCCTTCTGGTGAAATGACCCTACATTATACGTGGAATATAATGTATATATGCATGTATGTACATATTGTAGTGAGATTGATGTCCATTTTAATATTGCACTTTTTTTGGTAGTGTATTGATTTTGCACTGCCTATAACTATATTAGAGTGTTTGTGGTTGTTTGTTGGCTCGACTTGGTTCTGATATGTGATTGTTTCTTTGTTGCCAGTTTGCATTCGCTTTGTTTTTTAAATCTGCTTTGTATGTATGTGCACTTGCTCCTACATTTATGTTTTCGAACTGATTTTATTGCACTCTCGAACTCATGCACACTTCCAAATGTGTTTTTGGCCTCTACACTAACCTATGCATGCCTGTTCATATGCATTTGTTTTCATTGTGTATTGATGTTTGAGTGCATGTACTTCTTTGTTGTACTTGTGCACTTCTACTTGGTCCTTTCTGATTTGCGTTTTCCTAAACTGGCTTGTGTTCCTAAACTGATTGTTCTCATGTGTGCTTCTACTCTTGTTGCTGAGATCTGCCTTATGAGCTTTGAGTTTGCTGATTTGTTTACACTTTTACTTCATCAGTTTATTGTTGCACTATCTTGAGCCTTCAGGCTTGACCTTTTCTTTTATGCTTGAAATTAATTGGTGCAAATGTGTTGTGCTCGGTCTTATGTCATATAATGATACACTATGCATGTTATAAGTTGTCCATATCCATTATTGATAATTTTGGTGCCTATTGTAAAATATGAAAAGAACAAAACCAATAGATCGAGGCAGCGTTGAGTTCAAAATTATTTGTATTTTTCCAGTTTGAATTTCTTTTTCTTTTTTACTACATTGTTATCAGATAGGCAAAGCAGATGATTGGGGTACAGTTGGAGCAAGTAAAGAGCAAATCGAATTCGTGTGAGTGATTGTATTTGGGAGTGACTGCATTTGAGAGTGTGTTGTATATGACTGTAAAATAATGTTGTACATGAGAGTGTAAAATAGTGTTCTATATGAATGTTATAGTTAAAATATTGTAGAAGCTCTTGCGATCGTGTACCATTGAAATTGTATTGAAGTAAACTATTTGAAATAAAATTTTCGGTTGTTTACTTCTATCTATGATTTTATAATAGTACCTTATCAAATATATTTAAAAATATATACATATATGCTTATTATCATAAAAACAAAAATCATAAACTGGTATAATTTATACCGTTAATTTATAAAGTACATTTTCAAAAAATATTGTTACATTTACAATTGCATTTTCTTTAAGCATTTAAATTTAACTGCAGTTAAAGTATAACGGTACCAAAATTGAATAAAACTATCAAATGCCTCCAAAATTATTTTTGCATCACAGTTTCATTATTTTAAAAATATGTTGTTAGAATATAATTGCATTTTATAAAAGTATTTAAATATAACAACATTTTCTTAATGCAGTTAATTTACAAAGTGAAATTAGATAAAATTATTAAATGCAACCAAAATTATTACATCACATAAAAGTAATTAAAATATACCATATTTGAACTGCATTGTCTTAATCAAATGCAATCAATACTGCATTTTCACTTGCACAGAAAATTATTTTTATGAACTAGATTAATTAAAAACAAAAAATACACTTAAATTTAACTGCATTTTCATAATATAGTTAAAATGTAGCTGCATATGAAATCTCTACATACTAACCGAAATCAATAATTTGGAATGTGGAGCATTCATCATAGAGTCGGTAAGCTAAGTATTTGCTTTTTGTAGTTAGAATTTCAGGGTGGAAATAAAACCATTGGTCGCTACTTTCGTTTGCTCTTAATCTGACTAACACATCACTAGTTTCTCTGTCATCGATTGTGATTATGGTCTTTTTTGTTTTATAAACCTTAAGAATAGTAACAAAGGACGTACATCAGTTACATACACTTATTTGTAATTAAACAATGCTTAATGTTAATACTATCTTTAATAATAGCTGTAATAACTTTGGTGTCACACTTTTTTGGTATCAACGTGAACTAACAAAAATGTCCCTTCTTATATTGTCAAATCTAAATAACTTAAAAATATGATATAATACTAAACTTCTTTTACAAATTCAAACGCCCTAAAAGTAGAATCTATCAATTAAATATTTACAAATTCAAAACGCATCTAAAAATAGAATCTAAAATTGACCTTCTTTTATAAATTCAGAATACTTCTTTACAAATATACAAATATTAATATTACTTGAAAATAAAAAAATTATTTTTTTGACTGATTTAAACATATACGATTTATAAGAAAAATAATACGATTTATAAGAAAAATAATTCACGTGAGGTGACACTTATAAACGATTTTGTTGGTTGATGGTATAAAATAGTTGAGCAACGGGATGGAATAACATTGATTAATAAGGTCAGGAAAGGCCATTTATGAAATACATCACAGCTTGAAAACTTAGGCTCATTCGAACAAGTGATAAGAGCTTAATAACTTGTTTGTTTTCAAACAAGTGACCTCATTAAGCTCTTTTATTAAGTGAAATGAATAAGCAAAATTTTGATGCTTATTGGATGTGCTGATCACTTACTGTACTGAATTTTCAATTATACCCTATGTAACACAACATTTAGTTGTCTTATATAATATACTAAACAATTGGAAAAGTTTAGACATAATATCAATATTGTTTTCAGTTATCTCTTTCTCTTTTGAATTAGTTTTTTCGTTTTGTTTTCATTATAATTTTATTGAATAGTTTTCAACAAATGGAAACAAATATACTAAAATCCATCGACAAAAAAATTAATGGTAGCCTACCTAACGTTTCAGCATAAATTTAAATATAGCACTTTATAAATTAATTAATATAAAAGTATATATGATTTTTTTATGATATATTTATATATATAGAAAGAAATATGTAGTGCAGATGTGAAAAAAAAATATAAATAAATAATTTCATCAAGCATTCGTTTTTTTATTTTATATGAAATATAAGACATAAGACAAGGTAATTAAGCGTGCATTTTCAATAGCACTGGGCCAAAGAATAATTACTTATAATTTGAGGAGTAATATTGTCAAAATGGTAATTTATGTTCTTAAAACAAAATTTTAGTTAGATAGCAAACATACAATATTTCATTTATTCAGCAATTAGTATTCAGCAATCAGCGTTCAACATTCAGTGTTCAGCATTCAGTATTTAGCACTTTAAACAAACGACATCTTAGCTTTAAAAAGTCCCACGTCTGCATGTTATCAACCTATACACCGAAAAATCACTTTGTTCGTGATTTATGCATATTTATGTAATGAAATTAAATTCACAGGAGATAAAATTATTACAGACAATCTACCTTGGAACATCCAACATTAGATACGATACACCAATATCAGCTCGTGCACGTCCACTGTGTAGTAGCAAAATACCCGCAAGGTATTTGGAGTAAACAATGCAACTTAAACTCAGCAAGTAATAATAAATCAGTAGCACACTCTTATTGTTAGCCTGGTATTCCCTAAGTCTACAAATAACAAGCAAAAGCAGCATACACTAGCCACTATGCAGGGTTTGGCACTAGAAGACGAATCTGCAACAACTATTTTCATTTTTACTTTGCTCAGAAATATAACATTGTAATTTCTTTTGATTCTATATAAAGTTTGGTCGAAATGAATGAAATGCATGCAGAATTGAATCAAAACTCTTCCTTCTCCTGTCTTCTCTCTTCTCTTATTTTCTTCTCTACAAATTGATAACCAAGACTATACTGCTATCAATCTAGCGATTGTCTATCAATTTAGTGCTTTTACTCTTGACTTTCACCTCCTTCACCCTAAAATACTTTTACACATAACATCCTAGAATCGCCATGGTTCAAACACAACAAGATAGAAATCATATTGTAGATGAAGCCATCCAACAAACTCGTGATACTGCTATCCAAAACACTACCACCATCACCGTACTTCAAAATGACTTCACCACCCAACAAATGGCCATGGCCGAACTCCAAAACTCCATGAATACCATAGCTCAAATGATGCAAAACATTTTCACAGACTTGCTTCTCTACCACTTTCATCCTCAAATACCCCTACCACCTCATCCACAACTCCTTCCCCGCCACCACCACCCCCACCGCTCATCCGGCCACCTCCTTTACTAACAACCCCTCTCCATACCACTCATCCTCAAAGCCCAATTGGAACTCACTCATTTTGATGTTTCCAATTCCCTAGATTAGATTTTCCAAGCTAAAAGATTTTTTCCTACCATTCAACACCCGATGAACAATGCATCGATCCAGCGAGCTTCTATATGACAAGACAAGCCCTCACTTGGTTTCAATGGATGCTCAGAAACCATCAACTCACTTCACATGGAGCTTTAACCCGTGCCATCGAATAATTATTTAGCCCTTCTTCCTTCTTCAAGCCATAAGAAACTTTTTTCAAACTCCATCAATCATCAACCGTAGATGATAACCAATCACAATTTGAAACCTTAAGCAACCATATCAACAACCTAGCCCCCGAAGCCCTCCAAAATTGTATAATTTCTAGTCTTAAAACCAACATCACAGACGAACTAACCATACTCTGACCTCAAACACTTGCCGATCACATTGATCTCGCAAAGTTAATCGAAAGCAAAAATCATTGCTACCAAATAATTTCTCAACCGTACCACTTATTCTCGACCCAACAAGTCCCCCTCCTCTCTCTTCCACCAATACTAACCCCAAAATCCCACAACAACCCGTCAAACTCGAACAATTACCAGATTAAGCAACTCGCCTCCGCGGAAATGAACTAAAGAAAGGTACAAGGACTGTGCAACCACTGTAACAACAAATATACCCCAGGCCACCGCTGTACATCAACCCTAGCCTTGTTGCTGTTGGAATTCCAAAGGAAAAAATGAATGAAACATACATAAAGTCCCACATCGCCAAAATTTCAAAACCATTCCAATATATATATGGCTTTGCAATGAGGAGGTTGGGGGCCTGGGGCTCCCAAATGTATGCTTCGTTGTGAGGAGGGAGATCATGCATCTCCACCACACACGCGTGCGCGCCGCGTCCGTCCGACCGAACCGGGCTCGGGTTCGGGTTCGGGTCTAATATGATTCTAATTTTCCTGCAAAACTGGACCGGGTTTTTTTTAACATTTGCAGACGAACGAACAGATGCGACTGTTCATAAGCGGACGCGGTTAAATGAAGAGGCGCGACCCGTTAGTGACGAACAGAAGCGGGTGCGACCCGTTGGAGGCGAACAGAAGCGGGTGCGACCCGTTAGAGGCGAACAGGTGCGGCCTGACTGATGAGACGCGACTGAACATAAGCAGGCACACGAACAGTAACGATTAAAGGAAACGGGCGCGACCGTTTGGACGAACGGTTGCAGACGCGACCGTTCGAAGGGATGCGGACCAACTATAAATAAGTAGGAAAACTGATCACTTTCCTCACTGAATATTCTAATCTCTTCTCTTCTGTTAACTACTGTTCTTATATTCAAATCACAGAGTGATATACTCATTACAGTTTCGAGCGGAATTCGTCTGTTGTATCTTGGGAGAATTTTGAAATAAAATTCTTAAGGAAATCGTTACGACGAGCCTCAGACATTATCCGGTTAGAATTCTCAATTCTTTCTTCTATTTTGTTATACTGTTTATTCAAAATAGTATAACGCTGTTGTTGTAATTCATTTACAATGTTCATATTGTTATAATATTTACTACAGAATTCCAGTGTAGTAGAAATCTGAGTTATAAACTTGTGCGACGAGTTTATATTTGATTATTCTCTGTTTTGGTATACTAGACGTATAACATCTTAAGAATTTTACTGTTTTCTTACTAAAACAGAGATGGCAACTGTAGAATTTTCAAAGAATACTACCCACAACAGACCTGAACCGTTCAAGAGAGATGGTGATGATTTCTTGACATGGCAGAATCAGATGTTATTTTATCTCACCACGCTCGGTCTACAAAAGTACCTCGACGAGGAGGAACCGATTCCTGCAACAGGCAAGGAAGCAGAGGTGAATATGTGGAAACATTTCCATTTTTTATGCAGAAACTATATTCTGAATTGTCTCGACAAGGTGCTATACAAAGTATATCAGCCTTTAAAGACGTCAAAAGAACTCTGGAATGCACTTACCGCAAAATACAAGACGCAGAATATCAGTCTTAAGAAATTTATTGTAAACAAATTCATGGACTACAAGATGGTCGACTCCAAACCAGTAACCGCTCAACTGCATGAACTGCAAATCATCATTCATGAACTCGAGGCGGAAGGTCATAAGGTTGGAGAATCATTTTTGGTCGAAGCCATCACGGGAAAACTGCCGCCGTCGTGGAGAGATTACCACAATTATCTAAAGCATAAAAAGAAGGAAATCTCTTTGCAGGATCTCATAGTCCGATTAAAAATCGAGGCGGACAACCGTGCAGTTACAAAACCAAGCGAGGAGGCATTTGTGGCTGAAGGGTCGAAGACCAAAAACAAAAAGAAGAGTTTCCAGAAGAAAAGGAAAGCTCAAGACAACAAACCAAAAGGCAACAAACGAACCAAGAAGTTTAATGGCGAATGTTGGGTTTGTGGAAAAGTTGGACATGCCGCTAAAGATTGCAGACACAAGAAGGAACGCAATAAAGAGGCAAATATAGTGGATAACATGTAAGTAGACGAGTCCAACTTCTCGGCGGTAGTATCTGAATGCAATCTGGTTCAGAATCCTAACCAATGGTGGGTAGATACAGGTGCTACTCGTCATGTTTGTTCTGACAAATCCATGTTTTCTACATATCAGAAATTCGATCACGAAGAAAAACTCTACATGGGTAATTCTGCAGTTTCCATGATCGAAGGCAGTGGCACAGTAATCCTCAAGTTTACTTCTGGAAAAACTGTTAAGTTGAATGACGTGCTCCATGTTCCAGACATACGCAAGAATCTCATCTCTGGTGCAGTCCTATCAAAGAAGGGATTCAAGATGGTGTTTGAGTCAGACAAGATGGTTCTGTCCAAAGCTGGAATATATATAGGAAGGGGATATTTATGTGATGGCCTATTTAAGGCAAATGTAGCCGTTATCGGCAATAAAACTATGTATTCTGATTGTGCTATTAATAAAATTGAAGTTTCTTATTTGCTTGAGCACGAAATTTTACTATGGCACGATAGATTAGGACACATAAAAATTATCAAACTTGGGATTGATTCCAAATTTCCAAGTAGATAAAAACTACAAATGTGAGACATGTGTAGAAGCAAAAATGGTCAAACAACCATTTAAATCCGTTGACAGAAGCACCGAACCATTAGGTTTGGTACATACAGATTTATGTGATTTCAAATCACTACCTACAATAGGTGGGAAAAAGTATTTCATTACTTTCATTAATGATTATACGCGATATTGCTATGTATATCTTTTAAATCGTAAAGATGAAGCAATAACAGCGTTTATAAAATACAAGGCTGAGGTAAAAAATCAGTTAAATAAAAAGATCAAGATATTAAGATCTGATCGAGGTGGAGAGTATGAATCACCATTTGAACTATTCTGTGAAGAAAATGGAATAATTCATCAAACAACGGCTCCATATTCACCACAACAAAATGGTGTAGCCGAGAGGAAGAATAGAACGTTAAAAGACATGATTACTGCCATGCTTTTAACTTCTGGTCTACCGACGAACTTGTGGGGGGAAGCCTTAAATATGTCTAATCACATATTAAACAAAGTTCCTCACAATAAAACGGGAACAATTCCATATGAGATATGGAGAGGACACAAACCAAGCTTTAAATACCTCAAAGTGTGGGGGTGCTTGGCAAAAGTTCCTGTTCCGCCTCCCAAGAGAGTCAAACTTGGACCAAAAACAGTAGATTGTTATTATCTTGGGCCAGCCCAAAATAGTAATGCCTACAGATTTTTGGTATTCAAGTCTGATATAAATGATATTCATGTAAATACAATCATGGAATCAAGAGATGCCTCGTTCTTTGAAGATGTGTTCCCACATAAAAGAAACGATGGGAATCCTGTCCCGAAAAGGACAAGAGATAACAGAGATGAGACATGTAAACATGAAACTCATCAGGACAACGAGGAGGTTGAACCAAGAAGAAGCGTAAGGGCAATAACTTCCAAAACATTTGGTTCGGATTTTTTAACTTATATGTTAGAACACGAACCTCAAACGTACAAGGAAGCAATGTCATCTTCTGAATCCTCATGTTGGAAAGAAGCAATCCAAAGTGAGATTGATTCAATTCTAAGTAATAAAACTTGGGAAATTGTTGATATTCCACCAGGAATAAAACCAATTGGCTGCAAATGGATTTTCAAAAAGAAAATGAAAGCAGATGGCTCTATCGACAAGTATAAAGCCAGATTAGTAGCCAAAGGATATCGTCAAAAAGAAGGAGTAGACTTTTTTGATACATATTCGCCGGTAACACGAATAACCTCTATAAGAATGTTAATAGCAATTGCATCCATCTATAATCTAGAGATTCATCAGATGGATGTAAAAACAGCATTCTTAAATGGAAATCTCGATGAGGAGATTTACATGGAGCAACCTGAGGGATTTATTTCCAAAGGAAATGAAAATGTAGATTAGTAAAATCATTACGCGGACTAAAACAAGCTCCAAAACAATGACACGAAAAATTTGATAGTGTCATGATAAGAAATGGTTTTCGTATAAATGAATGTGATAAGTGTGCTTATTATAAACAAATTGGACAATCATATGTGCTGATTTGTCTATATGTAGACGATATGCTAATATTTGGTCCAAATACTCAAGTCATAGAGACCATAAAGAAAATGTTAACTAGCAATTTCGATATGAAAGACTTAGGAGTTGCAGACGTTATTTTGGGAATCAAAATAATACGAACTCCTAATGGAATTGAATTGTCTCAGTCACACTATGTAGACAAAGTGATTGAAAGATTTCAAAATTTTGGAATTAAAGGAGTAAATACCCCTTTTAATCCATCGGAAGTACTGCACAAAAAACACTAATGAGAGTGTAATGCAACTGGAATATTCTCGTGTAATAGGCTGTCTCATGTATCCCATGAATTGCACAAGACCAGATATAGCTTATGCAGTAAGTCGATTGAGCAGGTATACAAGCAATCCAGGAAAGGAACACTGGAAAGCACTAATGAGAGTGCTTGGATATTTAAAAAATACCACTAACTATTCCTTACATTATGGAAAATATCCTGCCGTCTTAGAAGGATATAGTGATGCAAACTGGATTGCAGATTCAGAGGAATCAAAATCAACGAGTGGTTATGTCTTTACCCTAGCAGGGGCAGCAGTATCATGGAAATCTACTAAACAAACATGCATAGCTCGATCCACTATGGAATCAGAGTTCATTGCATTAGATAAGGCAGGCGAAGAAGCAGAATGGCTTCGTCACTTTTTAGAAGATATTCCGTTTTGGCCTAAACCTGTACCGGCCATATGCATACACTGTGATAACCAAGCAGCGCTAAGCAGAGCGTAAAACTTTGTATATAATGGAAAGTCACGACATATTCGTCGACACCATAATACAGTTAGGCAGTTACTCTCAAATGGAACTATTTCCATAGATTATGTGAGAACAAATGATAACCTAGCAGATCCATTTACTAAAGGTTTATCAAGAGAGAAAATTGACTGTGCATCGAGGGGAATGGGCTTAAAGGCCTAAACCATCAAGAGTTATCTTATACGGAAACCTATCCTAGCGACTGGAGATCCCACGGACTAGGATCAATAGGCAAACCAGTTCTGAATAACTCAAGAAGTAATGTATTTGTTTGGACATAGTCCAATTCCATTCCTATGGTGCATAATATAAATGCATGCCTACAGAAGCATTTAAAGGTTAAAACTATATTTTTTAATGATGACTATATCTTGAATATAACAAGTGGGGTATTTGTAGGATACTCTTAATGGTTGCGATCACCTATGTAAGTGCGAGCTGGGTCGGCTCTATGAGAATTTTACAAGGCTTTAAATTCTCTATAACACTCGCATAACCAAGTACTGTTCAGGACCAAAATGAACACAACCAAGAAATTGGATGAGAAGGGAATCAATGCTTCGTAAACCTTATTGTCTGGATATACAATAAAAGCTGACGGTTCAAGATGAAATATTTCACCGATTAGCCAAGTAAATCCGATAAGTTTTAACTAGGGAAAGTTCAAAGTGAAATATCTACTTATCCACGATAAAGCATTAATTCCATATATACTCTGTGATATTTCGCTTTGTGTGGGGGATATGTATATTATCATTCATGTGGGGGATTGTTCGAATTCCAAAGGAAAAAATGTATGAAACATACATAAAGTCCCACATCGCTAAAATTTCAAAACCATTCCAATATATATATGGCTTTGCAATGAGGAGGTTGGGGGCCTGGGGCTCCCAAATGTATGCTTCGTTGTGAGGAGGGAGATCATGCATCTCCACCACACACGCGCGCGCGCCGCCGCCGTCCGTCCGACCGAACCGGGCCGGGCTCGGGTTCGGGTTCGGGTTCGGGTCTAATATGATTCTAATTTTCCTGCAAAACTGGGCCGGGTTTTTTTTAACATTTGCAGACGAACGAACAGATGCGACTGTTCATAAGCGGACGCGGTTAAATGAAGAGGCGCGACCCGTTAGTGACGAACAGAAGCGGGTGCGACCCGTTGGAGGCGAACAGAAGCGGGTGCGACCCGTTAGAGGCGAACAGGTGCGGCCTGACTGATGAGACGTGACTGAACATAAGCAGACACACGAACAGTAACGATTAAAGGAAACGGGCGCGACCGTTTGGCCGAACGGTTGCAGACGCGACCGTTCGAAGGGATGCGGACCAACTATAAATAAGTAGGAAAACTGATCACTTTCCTCACTGAATTTTCTAATCTCTTCTCTTCTGTTAACTACTGTTCTTATATTCAAATCACAGAGTGATATACTCATTACAGTTTCGAGCGAAATTCGTCTGTTGTATCTTGGGAGAATTTTGAAATAAAATTCTTAAGGAAATCGTTACGACGAGCCTCAGACATTATCCGGTTAGAATTCTCAATTCTTTCTTCTATTTTGTTATACTGTTTATTCAAAATAGTATAACGCTGTTGTTGTAATTCATTTACAACGTTCATATTGTTATAATATTTACTACAGAATTCCAGTGTAGTGGAAATCTGAGTTATAAACTTGTGCGACGAGTTTATATTTGATTATTCTCTGTTTTGGTATACTAGACGTATAACAGTTGCTACTCCTCGATACAGACTATGAAACCACAACCGACACTGACAACAACTTCACTCACGACACAGTCCAGCCCTTACCTGTTGGCAATGACACAGCCGACGAGCACCTCCTTCATGCCATGGTTAGAACGGCAAATCCAAAGTCACTTCGTTTGAAGGCCTGGTCGCACATCAGCAGCCTTCAGTTCTAGCGGATACGTGATGAACGCATAACTACATTAACACCCGAATCGCTTAATTCCTCAAAGTGCCGGTTGATCAATCTGTCAAATTTTCGGTTATGGTGGGGAACGGCACGCGAATTTGCGGTATGGAGCTAAGTAGAAATTAGAAATCCAAAATTGCTTATTTGAGGTAGACTTATGTCTTCTTGATTTTATGGGCTCTGATATTGTATTGGGTACGGAATGGTTGGAAAAATTAGGCCCAATTACCACAAATCATAAAATTCTCGCTATGAAATTTATTCACAATCAAAAATCCGTAACCCATCCCGACCACACTAACATTACCAATCCTAAAGAAATTTCTCTTCATTAATTAAAACGACTCGATTCAACCAATTCCATCGTCTTTTATTTTCATCTCCAAATAGACCCATCAAGCCCAGCTTCACAAAACACCACAAAAATCCCTTCGTCTATCCAAAAACTTTTTGACCAACACACTGCCCTTTTCAATAAACCAACATGTTAGTCCTTAAGATGATGGTTTTGATGACAACAATCTTAGAATAAGATTATAAAATATAAATACTAACATTATAGTTTAGATATATATGTATATGCAGGATTTAACTATGCAGGTACCAAGAATGAAGACTGTACAGTATAGAGATTCAAGATATCAAGATTGAAGATTCATGAGTATCAAGAGTTCAATATTTCAATAATAAATAATTTAATTAGGAATTTTGTTAAAACTCCTACAAAAGCACTGACATCTTAAAATCCAATTTATTCGTGGAATAGAATCCACTTCGAGCCTGTTAAAGTGATGGAACTCTAAGTAGGATGGAACATACGAAAAATCTAGTGGAACACTGTTTTGTATCCGCTAACCTTTTATTCAAAATGTTTTTACAAAATTATATCTTGTTTTCAAAATGATTTCAAAACCTTTCTTTTAAAAGAATCAAAAACATCAATCCCAGTTTTAAATATTTTTAGCCTCAAAATAATCTTTATTTTCAAATCAAATTATCCTTGATTTTAAACTATTTTTTAATAATAATATATTTAACTTTTAATATTTTTTCTTAGATTTAAATATAAAATTATAGTAAAATTTTATATATATATCAAAATATTATTCCCTATATTTACTTATGTATTTTAACTATAGTTAAGTATATTTATAAAGTTTAAAATATTTTTAATACAAGATAGAAGTTATTTTCAAAGAAAAGCAAATTACCAAAAATACCTTAGGCGTATCGACATCCTCATGTACCCCTTGTCGACATGGTAGCAGTTTATTTCAAAATTTTGAATTTCTAAGGAAGTGTCTATTCGTCATATTCTTTCACGAATGGACATGGCTGTTGTTCTACTATAAATATGGGTATTTTTGAACGAATTTGTATTCATATTTTCTCTGATTTCACTCCTCTTCTTCTTCCACATTTCTTTATATATATTTTTACCATTACTCTGTCGAAATCACCAATGAATCTAACTAGATCATCTCTGGTTTGATTCTCTATCACTATCTCAACAAGATCTCAGTGTTATTCAGAGTTATAGGCTTCTTTATAATAAACTAAATGAGAAAAAGTGTGACTGTAGCATGTGAAATCAATCAAATGAGAAAATGTGTGATTGTAGCATGTGAAATCAATCAAGCGAGAAAATGTGCGATTGTAGCCTGTGAAATCAATTGGGTGAACTTGTTGCCCGTAAAATCAAGTATCTCTACCCATAAAATTGTGAACCTGAAGTGGTGTACCTCGTGGCCTTGAAATCGAGGGTTGTAATTATACAATTGCTTTTGAAAGGAAATCTGTACTTGTGTGTGAGACTGGATGTAGGATAATTTCGAACCAGTATAAAATCCGGTGTGTTCTTTCCTTTATTGCTTTTACTTTATTTTTGCATCTGTGTTTGATTCTGTGCTCATATCTATATCTGAATATTGCATACATTTGTGTTCAAATTAACATAAACTCAAAAAGATTTAGTAATTCCAATAAACGCTATTCAACCCCCCCCCCTCTAGAGTTAATTCTAGCCTTAAGATCCGTAATCCGCATTTCTCACATTTGGTATCAGAGCAAGGTTTTCATAATCTGAATTTTGAAAAATTTTAAAATGGCAATTTTTTTAAATTATTAACACTATTTTCATATGAATATTTCATAGAATCATCATGATATTGTTGTTTAAAACTATATTTAATTATTTTGAAAAGTTACTTGATTCTTTAAAAAGTTATGTTGTTTTGTAGAAGAAGAGTTATGTCTAATGACCGTTGGTTAAAAGATACCAGATGATCATTCATCGATCAAGAAGAACAAATAAATATATAATTGCAATCGACAATGAAATGGGTACCAGATCACTACAATACTTTTGGTTCTCATTGACGACTTGACTTAATATGGTACTTCTCTCCATCTGCTTCGCAATGCCACTAGTTTCGTGCAAATCTGTCAAGAAATGACCAAGTTATAGTCAAATGATGTTTTGGTGAACAAAGAGAAAAAGAAAGCAAAATGTCAATGGAATTCCTCAAATTGCGTCTAAAGATTTAAGTATTTTGTCCAAACTCCTTTTTCAGATTGTAGTCCTTATTTCCACGGTCGTTTTGACGGGTGGATCATCAAATTTCGATCAAAATATGTCAGTTTGAAGTTGGCTATCCAAAACTGAAAAACCGTGTACGGGATTTTCTACATTTATCCCACTGATCGGCCTGTTACACCACAATACCATCCAAATTCGTCACCAAACTATTATTAGATCATAGCCCTTACCTTCCTCTTCGATTTGCCGCTGGTTTCATCCAATTCCGTTAAGAAATGAAGGAGATATGCCTTCTAGAAGTTTGATAGTATATAGAAAAATGGGAAGAACAAGAGAAGAGGAATTTTTATGAAAAGTGGTGACTGTTGGGCCTATTTATAGTGTTGAAGTGTCCATTCATTCAAAATTCAAATTTAAAGTTTTGGCGCCAAGTTAGTCAATCTACTAAATCATCTGCATCTTTCTCATACAGTCTTCAAATTCAGCAAATGAACATACTACGCTGATCAGAAAAACGAGCCCGTCACAATAGAACAAATCTTGTCGTCAAATTTTGAAAGATATAAATGTGTGGTTCATGGAAATGGAAGAACAACAAAGTTAGAAAGATAGAGGAGTGCAAAACGTGACACGTTTTACTATTATTTCATCTTTATTGTTGCATTTAGGAATATATATTTATGCATTTAGTTAGGTATAGAAATTTATCTCTTTTATAAGTTTTGATATTTTGGTCCATACATCGACACACCATAATCAAGTCTTTTTAAAATTTGTTCCTTTCAAATAAAATCTTACAACTAATTATTACAACTGTACTAAGTAAAAAAGCATACATTCATTCATGATTTCAACTTTTCTAATGTTATTTTTACTTCTCATATTCTATTTCTTTTAAGATACTAATTTTATATCTTTAAGAAATTAATAGAATGAATTTAGAATGTTAAAATAAGGCTCTATTTATATATTTCTTCAATTAATAAGATTGCACCACATCATACGACACTTGTCATATAAGTAGATAGTAACATACATGCAAAATGTCACGTGTCAATACACTTGTTCTATAATAAAAACATTTATACATGCATAATGCCAAGTGTCTTTACACATGTTTTCTCCATAATTTTTTTATATTTTTCAGTGATTTAGTTATATTAACTACTTTAAAAATTGGGTCAAAAATCAATTATTTACACGTCAAAATCTAGTCGTAAAATTAGTGCAAAATCATGTTAAAAACAAGCCCGGAATTTTAGATAGCATTTCTAACATGCTTCTTTTCTTCTGTAATGTTTTGTAAATACTCCAAATTCGTTTTTATAGCATTTATGTGCTTTGAAACGCTACATAGTTTCAGAAACTTTGCACAACATTTGGTAAAAGCTACAGTTTCAGTTTTATAAAGTTTCGAATATATTTTACTATAAAAACTTTTTATAGCATTCTTTGAATGCTGTTTTTCTTTATGAATTTAAACTATGTAAAAATGATATTTAAATTAAGTATTTTTCTCTATTCTTTTTAGAGTTAGTTTCTAACTTATATTAGAATATTTTAAAATTAATTTCATGTTTAAATGTTTTTTAATAATTAAATAATTTTTTTAAAAGTAAGAGACCTTAATATAACACTTGTTTATTTTAGTTTTTCAATCTTTATTATTTTATTTAATATTTCATTATGATATTTTTAAATTAAAAAGATGTTTAAACATGTTTTTAAATATTTAAACCAATAATAATTTAATATAAAGGTAAGTTAAGTATTTTATAAACATGGAAGTTTGAATTCTTAAAAAAACAACCAAGTTTGAAATATATATATATACATACGTATATATGTATATATATTAAATAAATTAAATAAGTAGGCTATTAATTTTAAAAACCATATTTGATCATATATATAGTTTAAATCCATATTTCTTAGCAATTTGATTTTGATACTGAGTTTGATTACTACCTTTCATGAATACGTTATTGTTTAAATATCATTTATTACCTTTAAACTGTTTTCTTTAGTACTCTTTCAGTCTCATTCATTAGTTTCCTTAACCTAAGTCTAGTAATAGGTGTGTATTACCTTTGTTTGGTTGAAGTGATATATAATAAATAATTTGATATATATATAGACACACACACACACACACACACACACACACACACACATATATATATATATATATATAAATGCTTGTCAATTAGATATTACTTTTCACTCATGTTTATCTTATAATCTGGATGTCTCTTACCGTAGTATATATATCATCATATCATTCTGCATATTATTATTATTATTACTTCATTATCATTTTGTTTCACATATCATTATGCATCCTATTTCATATCACATTTCATTGCATATTACATCATAAATTACAATGCATGAAATATCATAATCATTTGCATCACAAGTTGCACTTCATTTTGCATATTATCTCATGCTACATTGCATATGTCATACATTTCATACTGCACTACAAACTACATACTGCATACATGTATACATAACGAGTGTATTTTATTTAGGAGGAATTTGTAGTATTGTCTTATAATATAGGATTATTAGTTTTTGATTTGTTTGGTATGTCTTGATTGACTTGTTTGACTTGTTTGACTTGATTGACTCGTTTGACTTAATTAACTTGTTTGACTTGATTTGATGTGCATGTTGATTGGATTGTCTGAGATATACTTATACATATTTATGTATTGAATAATTACAATATAATTATGTTAATGTCTTTCACATTCCATTTACTATACTTTGTTCTAGTATTAGTTTAAGGGGGCCGGGGTTGTATGGTTTTATGGTTTTAGGATGGTTTTTGTTGATGATAAAGGGGAAGAAATATAAAATAAGATAGCTAGGCATAGATTAAGGGGGAGTTATTAGGATAGAAGTAATATTTTATAAAAAAAAGGTTGTCATCATCAAAAAGAGGGAGATTGTTAGTCCTTGAGATGATGGTTTTGATGACAACAACCTTACAATAAGATTATAAAATATAAATACTAACATTATAGTTTAGATATATATGTATATGTAGGATTTAACTATGCAGGTACCGAGAATGAAGACTGTACAGTATAGAGATTCAAGATATCAAGATTGAAGACTCATGAGTATCAAGAATATCAAGAGTTCAAGATTTCAATAATAAGTAATTTAATTATGAATTTTGTTAAAACTCCTAGAAAAGCATTAGCATCTTAAAATCCAATTTATTCGTGAAATGGAATCCACTTCGAGCCTGTTAAAGGGATGGAACCCTAAGTAGGATGGAACCTACGAAAAATCTAGTGGATCATTGTTTTGTATCCGCTAATCTTTTATTCAAAATGTTTTTACAAAATTATATCTTATCTTCAAAATGATTTCAAAACCTTCCTTTTAAAAGAATAAAAAACATCTATCCTGGTTTTAAATATTTTTAGCCTCAAAATCAACTTTTTTCAAAATCAAATTATCCTTGGTTGTAAACTTTAATAATAATATATTTAACTTTTAATATTTTTACTTATATTTAAATATAAAATTATAGTAAAATTTTATATACGTATCAAAGTATTATTCTCTATATTTACTTATGTATTTTAACTATAGTTAAGTATATTTATAAAGTTTAAAATAGTTTTAATACAAGATAGAAATTATTTTCAAAGAAAAACAAATTACCAAAAATACCTTAGGCATGTCGACATCCTCAAGTACCCCTTGTCGACATGGTAGCAGTTTATTTCAAATTTTGAATTTCAAAAGAAGTGTCTATTCGTCATATCCTTTCACAAATGGACATGGCTGTTGTTCTACTATAAATAGGGGTAGTTTTGAACGAATTTGTATTTATATTTTCTATGATTTCACTCCTCTTCTTCTTCCACATTTCTTTATATATTACCATTACTCTGTCGAAATCACCATTGAATCTAACTAGACCATCTCTGGTTTGATTCTCTATCACTATCTCATCAAGATCTCAGTGCTATTCAGAGTTATAGGCTTCTTTGTAATAAACTAAATGAGAAAAGGTATGATTGTAGGCTGTGAAATCAATCAAATGAGAAAAGGTATGATTGTAGCCTGTGAAATCAATCAAGCGAAAAATGGTGTGATTGTAGACTGTGAAATTAATTGGGTGAACTTGTTGACCGTAAAATCAAGTATCTCTACCCAAAGGATTGTGAATCTGGAGTGGTGTACCTCGTGGCCTTGAAATCGAAGGTTGGAATTGTACAATTGCTTTTTAAAGGAAATTCGTACTTGTGTGAGGGACTGGATGTAGGGTAACTTCGAACCAGTATAAAATCCGGTGTGTTCTTTCCTTTATTGCTTTTACTTTATTTCTACATCTATGTTTGATTTTGTGATCGTATCTGTGTCTGAATATTGCATACATTTGTGTTCAAATTAACATAAACTCAAAAAGATTTAATAATTCCAATAAACACTATTCACCCCCCCTCTATTGTTAATTCTAGCCTTAAGATCCGTAATCCGTATTTCTCACATAACCAACTTCCACCCCACCGTTCACTTGACCACCACATCAATTACATTCTAACAAATCCTCCGTTAACATCCGACCTTATCGACATCCTCACCACCAAAAAAGGGAAATAGAAAGACAAATCTAAGAAATGCTTGCCTCAAAAATTATTCAACCCTCCATAATCTCATTCTCATCTCCTGTCTTCCTCATAAAAATAAACGATTCATAGAGTTTTTGTGTTGATTATTGAGCATTAAAATCCATCGCCTTCAAAGATCTATTCCTAATCCCAACCATAGATGGACTTTTGGATGATCTACACGGTGCAACTTATTTTACAAAATTATATTTGAGAAGTGGTTATTTTTAACTGCGCATACACCCATCTGATATTCCCAAACCGCATTTAGGATCCATAAAGACCACTATGAGTTCGTCGTTACGCCATTCGGCCTCACGAATGTGCCATCCACCTTTCAAGCGACAATGAACCAAATTTCCAACCACGCCTTCGCTGATTCATCTTAGTCTTTTATGATGACATCTTCATTTATAGCCCATCCCTACAAACCAACATTTCTCACGTACGAACTACCCTTCATTTTCATCCACCCACAAAATTTTCATTAACCTTTCCAAATGTGCCTTTTCCATCATCCAAATTGAATACTTGGGCCACATCATCTCAGGTCACGGAGTTAAAGTGGACCCCAATAAAATCCAAGCCATGGTTGATTGGCCTATGCCAAAAAATATAATGGAGCTTTGTGGATTTTTAGGCCTCACAGGATATTATCGCAAATTCATCCAACATTATGCAAAAATCGCCAACATTCTCATCGACCTACTTAAAAAAGATCGTTTTATTTGGACTCATCTGCAACCATAGCCTTCAGCCACGTTGAAAAAGCCATCGCCACTACACCAATTTTAGCCTTACCCAACTTCATGCAAAACTTCACCATCCAGACCGGTGCTTCCACCATCACCATAGGAGCCGTCCTCTTGCAAAATAAACACCCAATCTCCTATTTTAGTAAAATTCTACCCAAATTACTTCAATGAGATTCCATATATAGCCGTGAAATGTCACATCTGCCGTCAAACGATGGTGTAACTATCACCTCCTTGGCTAAAAATTCACCACTTTTACGGACCACCAAAGCCTCTGTCTCAAACAATACAAACCTTGGAAGAAAAACGTTGGCTCATAGAATTACTTGGATTCTACTTTGAGATCCATTATCAACAGGGCTCATCCAAAACCGCAGCGGATGCTCTTTCTTGCCATACTACTGAAGCCCAATGCAACTCCTCGTCGCTTTCTACCACTATTCAAAGCCAGCCCACCATAAAGTTTCAACCCACTACCCAATATCCTTTTCCAAACCTGTACCAACAATTACTTTACCCCCACTTCACTAATTCCTCCTTCCACACCCTTCAATCACTTACCCCAATGTCACAGTGTAACGAGTCGATTTTTGCCCGCTCGAAAATCGACATCCATACTTCATATCGTATTCGAATGCCATAGATTCGACCGTTCAAATCCGATTCGCCGGAGCTTATAACAACATTAAGTAAACAACACAGCGGAATAAAAGAATAATACATTGATATACAGCTTTGATACAATATCTGATACAACAGATGATCCAATAGATATCAATATACATCAGAGATATGATACAATTAATAGCAGCGGAAAAGAAAACGATAGATAACATCTAGCAGCAGAACAATATAACTCTAAGATAGTCTTCAAAAGAGAACTCCGAGAAACGCAACTCCATCTCTAAGAATCAATCCAGCAGAAGCTCGAACCCCCAATAACATATCACCAAGCTCAGCAAGACTGGTGTGGTCCAAAGACTGAACCAACTCCAGATAACCTACTACATCTGACTATCTGAAAAACCCAACTCTAGACTGCCCGTGTAGAAAATAATGAGCACCCAGAGTTTAGGAAAGAAACAATAAACTCCGGATCAGTCGTGGGACTGGTGTGAGCAACAAAAACAGTTTATCTTTTAAAACATTCAACAAAAGATTTTCAAAGTAAATTCGCAATGCTTTTTAAAAATGAGACTACCATAAGGCCTCCCGCACACACACACAATGCAAACACAGAATCGGAGGAGATTTCTCCTTATGATAGTCAAAGATGCTTGATACGTATTAAAAAGAACATTTGATATTATTACTAGTGCATAGTGTAGGAAAAATTCATTTCGAAAGTAGAATATAAATCTTAGCCAACATACGACCATTATCGTATGCCTACTATAGCTACCATCTAAACAGTGGGGCGCCACCATAAGTAAATGGCAGGTTCTACAACTAAATCCGTACAAGATCGTATTGTTTCTTTGGATTTCCAACAAATGGTCAGGCCAAGGAACTTCCCATTGCCACATGAGAATGCCTCTGGAAGGACATTCCCGAGAACCAAACCGGAACTCTGCCAACACAAGGCCGGGTTACCCCTAACTGGGTAACTACTGACACGAGCACGCCATTCCCCGATCGTAAACGACCTTTCTCACGGGATCCCGATAACCAACAACCACAAAGTAATAAATTCGCAGTAACCACATAGGTTAAATATCTGGGCTCCATACCATGATACCACCTCTATCCAGAAGGAAATGCACATACCCTAAAGGGAGCTACCCCTCATAACCTTGCCGCATCTTTCCTGTTTTGACCATTTCCGGGGTGTGAGGCTCGACGAAGTCTCGTCCACAAAAACATACTTTATACAAAAGCCATGCTTTGGGTCAACAAATGATCATAGAAATGATCACCAGGATAGACGATCACACAAATGATCCTATCACAAATAATCAACACAATGATCATTTCACAGCAACACTCAGCATGTCACATTACCAAATTGGGAATATATCGCTGGTAACATTCAACTACATAACCTTTGAGCTCGTACGTCTCAGAGAAGGGTGTTAAGCTAAGAGAATAAATTCTCCGCCACCAACAGAAATGTATTTGAAAGAAATCTGCTTTATATCTCAAATTGTAATGTCAGACATACAATCCATACAAGTCTGTTCTGGGTTCGAACAGAACCGAAGGCACTTACAAAGAAGTCCTTGCAATCCGGATATTCACAATCCTGATCGGATTCACCATCACATATGGAGAACTCTATACCGGAGCAACTCGGTGCAGAGTCAATCGACAGGTCATCCTATCGCTCTCACAAATACCGGGTCTTCAACACCGATCTTCAATGCTATTCATAACGACGTATCACATATTCGGAATGGGTTATACGACACAAAGGTCCTTTCCCGGCTAAACCGAATAGTGAGCGAAATAGTTCAAAAACATATGGATATTGGGATTTCAATTAAGTCACAACTTAAAAATCCAAAGTTTTTCTTTCAAATGGTTTAACAATTTACCATTTCAATCTTTAAAACAAAAAGATTCATTTTCACAACCTTTAACGGTTTAAACAATTTTCACATTTTAATCTTTTAAACAAAAGATTCATTCGCAGATTTTCCAAATCAATTTTCATTTCGATTTGATTAACTCGTTAAATCTTTAAATCAAAGATTTAACTTTATAGCCTTCAAAACAATTTCATTTCAATTTGATTTAAACAAATCATCAATTTAATTCTGTTAAGAATAAACAGATTTAATTCATAGCTTTCAAAAAGAATTCATTTATAACTTAGGAAAATCATTTCTCTATTCAATCTTGAAATTCCCCTAATTAACTGGAATCTCAGTTCTTATCTAAAAGTGTTTATCATTTGAAAACAACAGTTTTCATTTTGGAAATCTGATTCATTTATACGAGTTGAAATCCTTGGGTTAAATTCAAATTCCCAAAAATAATACTTTAAAAATGGTTTAACTCATAATGACTAGTATAATATCATTAATCCCTAATTTCAAATTACAGAATTCAATTTGAATATTGAATTCAAATTTAAATTAAAGTATTTAAATTTCAACACTTAATCCAGTTATTCAAAATAAATTTCCATCTTTGAAATTCCATTTCAAAAGCTTTTCACTTCTATTCCAATTCCATTTCCAAAACATTTGAATTTAAAAATTCAAATTTTAAACTATTTCAAAAATCTGTGACTTAATCGATTTCCTCGTGAAATCCATAATTGTGTGTGTATAGTGTGGTCCAGGGGTTTAACACAATAGTGCAACATCATTCAATCATTTCAGATCAAACACAGAAATATAGTTGATAAGCGATATAACTATAAAGCTTATCGCCCATTCACAGATTCACAGATAATATAACAATGTAAATGAATGGAAAATTTATACACAATCACAGAACAAGATATCACAGATCAGATAGGATAATCAATTCAAGGCATTTCATACAATATGATCATTCATAAGTAAGGTTAAGCATTCAATAATCATTTATAAACAGGATTGTTTAATCCTTATTAATTCAATTTATCTCCAATTAAATTAATTACTTATGAATTTGTTATTCAATTTTGATTTATTAATTCCAAATCATTTGATATAAATTAATTTATCAAATGGTTTTATTAAATTAATTAAACTAAATTAATTCACTTTATAAATCAAAATATCCAAATTTAATTACAATAAGTGATAAATTCTTAATTACTTTCATTAAGTAATTATATTTAACAATTTACAATGATTATCTTAATGAATTAATCTAATTAATTCCTAATGTTTATCACATTAATTAATTATGAAATAATCCTTAATTAATTATCTTTATTTCTAATAACATTTCTTAAATTACTTTCTTAAGAAATTATCTTAGATTAATTTATTATTAATCAATTCTAATTATAAATTAATCTAATTATTTATTTGTAAAATTAAATAAATCATTCTTTAATTTCCTTATTGGTTAAATTCTATATATATTTTTTTTTCTAATTATTTTTAAGACAATTCATTTCTTTATAATGATTTCATTAGCATTAAAGTGGTAAAACATTACACTCTTGAATTTGAATTTAAATTTCATTTCGAATTTAAATTTAAAATGATCATTCTTTTAATCATTGATCTAATTCAACCAAAAATCCTTAAAAATAAATTTAAATAACACTTATTACTTATATAAGAAAAAGCTTTTAATCTAACTACTTAATTTAAACATTCAGATAAAAAAAACTGATTTATTCAGATTCGAATTCATGAAAACTTGAACCTATAAATTTAACTTTGATTTAAACTTGCTTTTAACACCTTGATTTAAAATTCTTGATTTAAAATTCAAATTCATTTTAAAACCCTAGGTTCAAAAATTCAATTGAATCTATACTTTAACTTTACATTTAAAACATAGTTTAAATCCTGTTTTGAATTTTGAACTAAGTTTTAAAGCCTGGAACAGACAAGTTCAAATGCCTGAACAACACTGACTCGAGACAACCAGAATTTACTTCGAGTCCTTCTTTCCTTTGCTTCAAGTCATCCACTCGAATAACTCGCGTCTTCCCCGAGCCAAACGCGAGTTTCCCCTTTCTTCTTCTTCTTCTCTTTTTTTTTTCTGTTCTTCCAGATCCAAGTGTGCACGGTACACGTGCACATCGCCGTTGACCATCTTCTGGCCTCACCGCGACGTCAAGCATATCGACCATCCCCCCCGAGCACGTTCTGATCCCTCGAACTTCGCCGTTGCCTCAAAATCGAAATCGAGGCAAAATCCCAAACCAGGAAACGCACGCACAAATACCACCTCAACCTGTCAACGGCAACTGCTCCCTCCACCGACCACCAGAGAACCCAAGACTCCGTCCACGACATCGTCTAACCCCCCGCTACCATCCTCCAAAGCCACGAGACACTCGGTCGAACGATGGCGACGAACCAACCCAAAATCCCCGAGCTTCCAAAACTAGGTTTAGAGAAAAAAAACCCACGCCGCCGCCGCCACAGTCGCTTCCATCACCTCAGGTTATTTTTCCCTGACCCACGCTAGCCTCCTCCAACTCCAGACAAAAATCCGACCCCTCCGATCAATGAGATCACCCGCGGCGACCCAAAATGCAAAATACAGTCAAACCCAAACTGCTCTCAACCCACACTTCTAAAAATTTTGATTTTTGTTTTAAAAATCTTGTTTAAGTAAATAGATTCAATTTACATACCTGGATTCTTAAATTAAGAAATTCGTTTTTGAACTTATTTAAAGTTGTACTCATCTTTCTTGATTTCCAGAGACAATTTCATGATGTTTCAACTTTAATAAATTTTTAACACCTAGCTTAAAATCAAACAAACATAACTTGTTAAGATACTAAGTTCTAATTTCCACTGGATCAAGCAGAAAAGGTTTCTTTAAGTTAATCCTAAGCTTGAAATTGAAACAGAGGTGTTCTACAGGTCTTTAACAGCATGCATTCAATCATACAAATATCTTTTCCATCTATATACTCATATCAAACATAAATCAAGCAATCAGTAAAAAAAAAATACTTAAGCTTTTGAAAATGAAGTTACTCACCTTGAATTAATTAACAGAGAGTCTGGTTTTGAGAAAAATTGCAGTTTTGATCTTCTTTTCTTTTTTCCTTTTTTTCTCAGCAAATTGTTTTCAAGCTTGTGTATAAAGTGATGTTTGTTTTTCTCTTCTTTTTTTTTTCTTCTGATCTTTCTCAGTTTGGAAGATGGACGAATTTACATGAAGATGATATAGGGGAACATGTCTACAGGTTGATAATATTTTTCTTCCTTTTGTACAAAGCAGGCAGAGATCTCTTTGGGTATGGAGGCTGATGATTTCAGTCATGGGATAGAGATATAACATTATGTACTTGTTTGCTTTTACTTTATGTTTATATACGCAAACATATACTTGCTGTCCTTTACTTCAGTACTTGAAGATATAGGCTGCTTATTTTTTTTTTTATTTGCTTATGTAGATGGATCTTTTATTTTTACTTGCCTGCATAAACATGTTTTACTATCTTGTTGTATACAATTGTTTCTATTTCTTATTTGACTTTATTTGGTACATGTTTTATAAGCTTGTACAGTTTGTTTATGTGTTACAAACTCTATAGGCTGCATATGTATGTTTTTATTTGTTTGTTATTTTTACTTTGTTTTGTTTACTTTGCTTATCTATTTGTTTGAATACTTATGTATTTGTTTTGTTATATTGACTTGTTTCATATTTTACATTGTATCTAGTTACTTTATTTTGTTTGTACTTATTTATGCATATGTTTGTTTATGTAGAAACATATACTTTTATTTTGCTTACTTAAACGTATTTGCTTTATTCTTGCATTTTAAATTTACTTCTATTTTTAGTTTAAATAATTATCATAAATTTTACTTTAAAAATTATTGTTTTATATTTCTCTATATATACACATATATTTTATATAACTCAAATCATCATCATTTATAAAAAATTTCAAATCAATTTATTTATTTATTTTTATACTTGTGTCAATGTATATACTTTTGTTTTATTTATTTTGCATATTTATTTACAACTTTGTTTCATATTTAAATGCATTTCTTTTCTTTTCTTATGACTTACATATTAATTTTCAACTTAAATATTTATTGTGTTGTATTTTTATTCCTATTTTATTTTAACTTAAATTGTTTATTTTACTTTAATATTTATTGTTTTATATTAAATTTATAAATTCAAATTATTATTAACCATCAATTGTAATACTTATTATTATCAATTATTATTAAACCATTCATTTACAATTCATATCTAATGTATACACATATATATCTCTATATTTATTTTTAAAAATCATTTATTTAAAATTTTATTTTAAATCGAATTTAAATTTATATTCACATATATACAATTTGTCAAATCCATATGACTATATATATTTTCTAGTCGAATTCGGGGAAACTCGCTTCCATTTAAATCAATTTTTACAATTTTAATTCAAAAATTTATTTAAATTATCAATTTAAATTAAATTAAAATTTAGGGTCGTTACAAACTTTCCCCCTTAAAAGAATTTCGTCCTCGAAATTCGTAGGTCACGAAAACAACACAGAGATAGACTCAATCTCTACAATTTCTCAAATACAAGATATGGATTCCAAATTCAAGTTGGAATATCGCAAAAAAAAATATATACCAATTTGTCCCTCTTCGGACTTCGACCAACCTAAGAAATTACAACAGAATTTCAAAATTTGGTTTTAAAACAAATCGTGGTATCGATATGATTCAAATTTATCCTTCATATTCTCTTAATCAATTTAACTCAAATTTAAAAATTTCCAATTTATTCAAAATTCCCAATTTCAAATTTCCAATTCATATTCATTAAGGTTTAAATCAAAAACCGATAAGAAACCGATGAAAATACAAAGTAAAGATTTTCTACAACGATTCGTAGGGCCATCATCACACCAAAACTTCTTCTGGAGCTATCACAAAGAAATCAAAAGAATTTAGAATCGAATCAAAGAAATTGATAAGAAAGTTATTTCCACTGTTGTTACAGAGTATTGACTAATTATAGTCGTATTTTCCTGTCCCCTATCTCGTTCTGTTCTTGCACTCATACTTACTATCAGTGGATAGTAAAAGAATTTACTAAGGCATTCAAACGGATATCTTAAGGATTACTCATTCTAGGATTTACTTCACCCTATCTCTAATGAGTTACTTAATGTGTTACACTCCTGAGCTAAAGTTTAACCCTTAGCTCTGATACCAAATGTAACGAGTCGATTTTTGCCCGCTCGAAAATCGACATCCATACTTCATATCGTATTCGAATGCCATAGATTCGACCATTCAAATCCGATTCGTCGGAGCTTATAACAACATTAAGTAAACAACACAGCGGAATAAAAGAATAATACATTGATATACAGCTTTGATACAATATCTGATACAACAGATGATCCAATAGATATCAATATACATCAGAGATATGATACAATTAATAGCAGCGGAAAAGAAAACGATAGATAACATCTAGCAGCAGAACAATATAACTCTAAGATAGTCTTCAAAAGAGAACTCCGAGAACCGCAACTCCATCTCCAAGAATCAATCCAGCAGAAGCTCGAACCCCCAATAACATATCACCAAGCTCAGCAAGACTGGTGTGGTCCAAAGACTGAACCAACTCCAGATAACCTACTACATCTGACTATCTGAAAAACCCAACTCTAGACTGCTCGTGTAGAAAATAATGAGCACCCAGAGTTTAGGAAAGAAACAATAAACTCCGGATCATTCATGGGACTGGTGTGAGCAACAAAAACAGTTTATCTTTTAAAACATTCAACAAAAGATTTTCAAAGTAAATTCGCAATGCTTTTTAAAAATGAGACTACCATAAGGCCTCCCGCACACACACAATGCAAACACAGAATCGGAGGAGATTTCTCCTTATGATAGTCAAATATGCTTGATACGTATTAAAAAGAACATTTGATATTATTACTAGTGCATAGTGTAGGAAAAATTCATTTCGAAAGTAGAATATAAATCTTAGCCAACATACGACCATTATCGTATGCCTACTATAGCTACCATCTAAACAGTGGGGCGCCACCATAAGTAAATGGCAGGTTCTACAACTAAATCCGTACAAGATCGTATTGTTTCTTTGGATTTCCAACAAATGGTCAGGCCAAAGAACTTCCCATTGCCACATGAGAATGCCTCTGGAAGGACATTCCCGAGAACCAAACCGGAACTCTGCCAACACAAGGCCGGGTTACCCCTAACTGGGTAACTACTGACACGAGCACGCCATTCCCCGATCGTAAACGACCTTTCTCACGGGATCCCGATAACCAACAACCACAAAGTAATAAATTCGCAGTAACCACATAGGTTAAATATCTGGGCTCCATACCATGATACCACCTCTATCCAGAAGGAAATGCACATACCCTAAAGGGAGCTACCCCTCATAACCTTGCCGCATCTTTCCTGTTTTGACCATTTCCGGGGTGTGAGGCTCGACGAAGTCTCGTCCACAAAAACATACTTTATACAAAAGCCATGCTTTGGGTCAACAAATGATCATAGAAATGATCACCAGGATAGACGATCACACAAATGATCCTATCACAAATAATCAACACAATGATCATTTCACAGCAACACTCAGCATGTCACATTACCAAATTGGGAATATATCGCTGGTAACATTCAACTACATAACCTTTGAGCTCGTACGTCTCAGAGAAGGGTGTTAAGCTAAGAGAATAAATTCTCCGCCACCAACAGAAATGTATTTGAAAGAAATCTGCTTTATATCTCAAATTGTAATGTCAGACATACAATCCATACAAGTCTGTTCTGGGTTCGAACAGAACCGAAGGCACTTACAAAGAAGTCCTTGCAATCCGGATATTCACAATCCTGATCGGATTCACCATCACATATGGAGAACTCTATACCGGAGCAACTCGGTGCAGAGTCAATCGACAGGTCATCCTATCGCTCTCACAAATACCGGGTCTTCAACACCGATCTTCAATGCTATTCATAACGACGTATCACATATTCGGAATGGGTTATACGACACAAAGGTCCTTTCCCGGCTAAACCGAATAGTGAGCGAAATAGTTCAAAAACATATGGATATTGGGATTTCAATTAAGTCACAACTTAAAAATCCAAAGTTTTTCTTTCAAATGGTTTAACAATTTACCATTTCAATCTTTAAAACAAAAAGATTCATTTTCACAACCTTTAACGGTTTAAACAATTTTCACATTTTAATCTTTTAAACAAAAGATTCATTCACAGATTTTCCAAATCAATTTTCATTTCGATTTGATTAACTCGTTAAATCTTTAAATCAAAGATTTAACTTTATAGCCTTCAAAACAATTTCATTTCAATTTGATTTAAACAAATCATCAATTTAAATCTGTTAAGAATAAACAGATTTAATTCATAGCTTTCAAAAAGAATTCATTTATAACTTAGGAAAATCATTTCTCTATTCAATCTTGAAATTCCCCTAATTAACTGGAATCTCAGTTCTTATCTAAAAGTGTTTATCATTTGAAAACAACAGTTTTCATTTTGGAAATCTGATTCATTTATACGAGTTGAAATCCTTGGGTTAAATTCAAATTCCCAAAAATAATACTTTAAAAATGGTTTAACTCATAATGACTAGTATAATATCATTAATCCCTAATTTCAAATTACAGAATTCAATTTGAATATTGAATTCAAATTTAAATTAAAGTATTTAAATTTCAACACTTAATCCAGTTATTCAAAATAAATTTCCATCTTTGAAATTCCATTTCAAAAGCTTTTCACTTCTATTCCAATTCCATTTCCAAAACATTTGAATTTAAAAATTCAAATTTTAAACTATTTCAAAAATCTGTGACTTAATCGATTTCCTCGTGAAATCCATAATTGTGTGTGTATAGTGTGGTCCAGGGGTTTAACACAATAGTGCAACATCATTCAATCATTTCAGATCAAACACAGAAATATAGTTGATAAGCGATATAACTATAAAGCTTATCGCCCATTCACAGATTCACAGATAATATAACAATGTAAATGAATGGAAAATTTATACACAGTCACAGAACAAGATATCACAGATCAGATAAGATAATCAATTCAAGGCATTTCATACAATATGATCATTCATAAGTAAGGTTAAGCATTCAATAATCATTTATAAACAGGATTGTTTAATCCTTATTAATTCAATTTATCTCCAATTAAATTAATTACTTATGAATTTGTTATTCAATTCTGATTTATTAATTCCAAATCATTTGATATAAATTAATTTATCAAATGGTTTTATTAAATTAATTAAACTAAATTAATTCACTTTATAAATCAAAATATCCAAATTTAATTACAATAAGTGATAAATTCTTAATTACTTTCATTAAGTAATTATATTTAACAATTTACAATGATTATCTTAATGAATTAATCTAATTAATTCCTAATGTTTATCACATTAATTAATTATGAAATAATCCTTAATTAATTATCTTTATTTTCTAATAACATTTCTTAAATTACTTTCTTAAGAAATTATCTTACATTAATTTATTATTAATCAATTCTAATTATAAATTAATCTAATTATTTATTTGTAAAATTAAATAAATCATTCTTTAATTTCCTTATTGGTTAAATTCTATATACATATTTTTTTCTAATTATTTTTAAGACAATTCATTTCTTTATAATGATTTCATTAGCATTAAAGTGGTAAAACATTACACTCTTGAATTTGAATTTAAATTTCATTTCGAATTTAAATTTAAAATGATCATTCTTTTAATCATTGATCTAATTCAACCAAAAATCCTTAAAAACAAATGTAAATAACACTTATTACTTATATAAGAAAAAGCTTTTAATCTAACTACTTAATTTAAACATTCAGATAAAAAAACTGATTTATTCAGATTCGAATTCATGAAAACTTGAACCTATAAATTTAACTTTGATTTAAACGTGCTTTTAACACCTTGATTTAAAATTCTTGATTTAAAATTCAAATTCATTTTAAAACCCTAGGTTCAAAAATTCAATTGAATCCATACTTTAACTTTACATTTAAAACATAGTTTAAATCCTGTTTTGAATTTTGAACTAAGTTTTAAAGCCTGGAACAGACAAGTTCAAATGCCTGAACAACACTGACTCGAGACAACCAGAATTTACTTCGAGTCCTTCTTTCCTTTACTTCGAGTCATCCACTCGAATAACTCGCGTCTTCCCCGAGCCAAACGCGAGTTTCCCCTTTCTTCTTCTTCTTCTCTTTTTTTTTCTGTTCTTCCAGATCCAAGTGTGCACGGTACACGTGCACATCGCCGTTGACCATCTTCTGGCCTCACCACGACGTCAAGCATATCGACCATCCCCCTCCCCCGAGCACGTTCTGATCCCTCGAACTTCGCCGTTGCCTCAAAATCGAAATCGAGGCAAAATCCCAAACCTGGAAACGCACGCACAAATACCACCTCAACCTGTCAACGGCAACTGCTCCCTCCACCGACCACCAGAGAACCCAAGACTCCGTCCACGACATCGTCTAACCCCCCGGTACCATCCTTCAAAGCCACGAGACACTCGGTCGAACGATGGCGACGAACCAACCCAAAATCCCCGAGCTCCCAAAACTAGGTTTAGAGAAAAAAAACCCATGCCGCCGCCACCACGGTCGCTTCCATCACCTCAGGTTATTTTTCCCTGACCCACGCTAGCCTCCTCCAACTCCAGACAAAAATCCAACCCCTCCGATCAATGAGATCACCCGCGGCGACCCAAAATGCAAAATACAGTCAAACCCAAACTGCTCTCAACCCACACTTCTAAAAGTTTTGATTTTTGTTTTAAAAATCTTGTTTAAGTAAATAGATTCAATTTACACACCTGGATTCTTAAATTAAGAAATTTGTTTTTGAACTTATTTAAAGTTGTACTCATCTTTCTTGATTTCCAGAGACAATTTCATGATGTTTCAACTTTAATAAATTTTTAACACCTAGCTTAAAATCAAACAAACATAACTTGTTAAGATACTAAGTTCTAATTTCCACTGGATCAAGCAGAAAAGGTTTCTTTAAGTTAATCCTAAGCTTGAAATTGAAACAGAGGTGTTCTACAGGTCTTTAACAGCATGCATTCAATCATACAAATATCTTTTCCATCTATATACTCATATCAAACATAAATCAAGCAATCAGTAAAAAAAAATACTTAAGCTTTTAAAAATGAAGTTACTCACCTTGAATTAATTAATTGAGAGTCTGGTTTTGAGAAAAATTGCAGTTTTGATCTTCTTTTCTTTTTTCCTTTTTTTCTCAGCAAATTGTTTTCAAGCTTGTGTATAAAGTGATGTTTGTTTTTCTCTTCTTTTTTTTTCTTCTGATCTTTCTCAGTTTGGAAGATGGACGAATTTACATGAAGATGATATAGGGGAACATGTCTACAGGTTGATAATATTTTTCTTCCTTTTGTACAAAGCAGGCAGAGATCTCTTTGGGTATGGAGGCTGATGATTTCAGTCATGGGCTAGAGATATAACATTATGTACTTGTTTGCTTTTACTTTATGTTTATATACTCAAACATATACTTGCTGTCCTTTGCTTCAGTACTTGAAGATATAGGCTGCTTATTTTTTTTTTTATTTGCTTATGTAGATGGATCTTTTATTTTTACTTGCCTGCATAAACATGTTTTACTGTCTTGTTGTATACAATTGTTTCTATTTCTTATTTGACTTTATTTGGTACATGTTTTATAAGCTTGTACAGTTTGTTTATGTGTTACAAACTCTATAGGCTGCATATGTATGTTTTTATTTGTTTGTTATTTTTACTTTGTTTTGTTTACTTTGCTTATCTATTTGTTTGAATACTTATGTATTTGTTTTGTTATATTGACTTGTTTCATATTTTACATTGTATCTAGTTACTTTATTTTGTTTGTACTTATTTATGCATATGTTTATTTATGTATAAACATATACTTTTATTTTGCTTACTTAAATGTATTTGCTTTATTCTTGCATTTTAAATTTACTTCTATTTTTAGTTTAAATAATTATCATAAATTTTACTTTAAAAATTATTGTTTTATATTTCTCTATATATACACATATATTTTATATAACTCAAATCATCATCATTTATAAATTTTTTTAAATCAATTTATTTATTTATTTTTATACTTGTGTCAATGTATATACTTTTGTTTTATTTATTTTGCATATTTATTTACAACTTTGTTTCATATTTAAATGTCATTTCTTTTCTTTTCTTATGACTTACATATTAATTTTCAACTTAAATATTTATTGTGTTGTATTTTTATTCCTATTTTATTTTAACTTAAGTTGTTTATTTTACTTTAATATTTATTGTTTTATATTAAATTTATAAATTCAAATTATTATTAACCATCAATTGTAATACTTATTATTATCAATTATTATTAAACCATTCATTTACAATTCATATCTAATGTATACACATATATATCTCTATATTTATTTTTAAAAATCATTTATTTAAAATTTTATTTTAAATCCAATTTAAATATATATTCACATATATACAATTTGTCATATCCATATGACTATATATATTTTCTAGTCGAATTCGGGGAAACTCGCCTCCATTTAAATCAATTTTTACAATTTTAATTCAAAATTTTATTTAAATTATCAATTTAAATTAAATTAAAATTTAGGGTCGTTACACACAGCCCCTTACCCCAATGTCACAGCCCCTTCCCAAACCCACTCTGACAATTGCTAACACCCAAACCCAACATCACACCACCTCCAACCCAACTTCCCTACCGACCACCTAGAAACCAAAAGAAACTGCCTATTTTCCCACTGTTCCATCACAACAGTACGATTCTGATCATAAACTGCATTCAATCTCCAAACCTAGTTACACCTCCCTCGACACCATTAGAACAGCCATGGCCCCTGATCCCCATGTGCAACACCTTCTCCAACAATCCACATCACATAGAAAATGGGAACTTCGAGATGAAATTCTTCTTTATTGCAACTGCATTTTTGTACCCAACTTGACAATATTAAGAGAACAAGTCATGGAATCCTTTAATAGCTCCAAACTAAATGGCCACTCAGGTATACAAGCTACTATCTTTCGTCTCTCTTCAAACTTTTATTGGCCTAACTTGCCTAGCATGGTCAAAGAATTTACTCACAACTATTCAATTTGTTTGCAATCAAAGTTAGAGAATTCAACACCCAAAAGACTATTACAACCTCTCTTAATATCTGTAGGAAGGCATTTCAATGGACTCCATCACTCATCTGCCGCCATTATCTAGAAAAATGGTGATTTGGGACATTGGCGATCATCTAACAAAATATACACATTTTATAGCTTTACTAACATCCTTCTCTGCATCACAATTTGCTCCTCACTTCATGCAAGATACCTCCGTCTAAACGAATTTCCATGGTCTATTATTTTCGATTGAGGTCGCATCTTCTTTAGTCATTTTTGGAAAGAACCCTTTACCTTACATGGCACAGAATTGAAGATGAGTAGTGCTTACCACCCTAAATGGATGGTTAAACAGAAGCAGTAAATAGATGCTTGCAAAAATACTTGAGAGCTGTCACGAGTGATTTACCGAACCACTGGACCAAGTACTTACCATAGGACGGATGGTGGTACAACACCAACCATCACACTTCCTTTGGCATGTCGCCATTCCAAGTTGTTTACGGTAGGCCTTATGACAACCTATCTCTTCGACCCTTGAAAATCGACACTAATACATTCATAGTATTCACGTGCCGTAAATTCAAGTTCCGGAGAAGCGGATGGTCAGGGGTAAAAGAAAATGAAGATAGAAGATAGAAATAACATATGCTCACATCGTATTGATAAACTTATAATTATACATAAAGATAGTACATACAATCGCTCCCAAAGTGGTACATCAGAGTCATGGAAAGTATTAACCCAGCCAGGGACAGTTATAACTACCTATCCCCACATAGGTGCTAGAATATACTTATACATAATACAACGGAAATAGAGGTTACTTAGGAAAAATACCAAATCATTTCCTTTAAATTACTTAGGAAAAATATTTCCATCTTCTATTATTGGTATAATTTCAATCTTAATAGAGGTTACTTATTTTCAAAACATATCTTTTAATAGGTTAAAAATAATGTTATTTAAGACATCGTTTACTATATTCCCAAACCAATTAGTACTGAATAAAAAGGATTCATAGATTTTAGATTAATTGTACTAAATACTGATTTTCGTATTCAACCTATCCTATTTGTCGAATAACAGTGAAATCACCTTTTAAATTCACACGAATTGTATGGGTTCCCTCTTCGGAATTTAATATAAAGTTTAACTAGAATGTTCTCTTTACCATCAAATTTCTATTTTAAATCTTGTTTAACTTTTGAAAAAAAAACTCCCAATCTGTTTTCTTTTTTTTCTTAGAGAAAATACGGTCTGAGTAAATCAAATCAACCATCCTCCGTCGCATCAGTCCGGATAGTTGGGAGGAGCAAGCAACTGGTTTTCCAAACTCGAACCTAGAGACTACCTCTATGTCAGTCATCAGGTGGTCAAATTATTCAATCAATTCCAAACCTTTAAAGTACTTGTATTGTTATTAGGAAAAAGAATTCCAAAAGATTTGAGAAAAGAAATCCAATTTTAAATCATTTATTCAAAAATTACCAAATTCAATTGTTAAATTACTGGTGAATATTGATTTGAACATTCGCGGATCAAAACACTTATTCCATTGTATATTTGCATCCACTTTTATAACTCAATCCCATTTAAAATATTTTAACATATTTATGAAATTTATTTGATATTTTTAAACATTTAAAAATATCAAAATTTAAAAGGTTGGAAACCATGGTTTACGAACTGCCCAAACGCGACTATTTTGAAAACCTTATTTGGACATATCTCAGACTCTATTAAATGAAAACTTAAATTTTCTTTTTAATTTGTAAACTGTACTTGTAAGAATTTGGAAAATTCTTATTCCAAAGAATTTCGACTCATATTTCATTCTATAAGTGGATTTACATTTTACGGTGTGAAATCGTGAACTACCACTACACGGCGTGCTTATTTTGACTCCATTTTCCAATCTTTTCAAACTTTATCGAAATGAGTTTTAATGTTTATAAACCATTTTTATTCATTTTCAAAAAGGTTAACAATACTATATATACCATTATATAAAAAGAAGTGATTCCTTTGTGTAAATTCAAAGTGTATTTAATCGTGAATCATTTCCATAACAAGCAAGAAAATAATCAACATCCAAAACATGCTGATCCAGCAACATAACATGCATATAAACATATCATATCATCATAGAACTTTTTAGTAAATGGTATGGAGTTGTTCTCACGTATATAGCGGTCTTTTTCCTAACTTTTAACGCTTTTTTTTTCCGATTCAAAGCCCAACGAGCTCGGCCTCTATAGGGATGGTCATGGCTTATAAGTGAATAGGTACTGGAGGTGTTTGATGTAGTGGCCTTAGAGGAGCATTGCCAAGATGGAGAAGTGGATGTAGATCACTATTTTAAACTTTGAACTAAAGTGTTATATTTCGTATATATTTTTAGCATAGCTTCGCTATGATGAGGAATATTTTGGAGAAGAAGTGATGAAAGCCATTACTAAACTTGTGAAGAAGGAGAAGAACTTGAGAATTTGATGTGAAGAAATGGGAGGGTATAAGATGTTATTTATAGACTTTTTCACCAAAATATCTACAACAATGTCATTATAATTCACATCACCCATGTGCTAAGCCACACCTCTTGACTTTCGAACCCACTCCTCCCTCATGTGCTTGTCTTCTCTTGATTGAGTGATGGTGAGTTTGCTTTTTTCAAGTTGCATTTGTTTATACATAAGGAGTTTATATGTATACATGTTTAGATTTTTTTTGGCTTCGATTTGGAAAATTGTGTTACACATATGTATGTATATGTGCATGTATGTGCATATGTGTGCATGTTCGAACAAGGTTTCTACAATTTAAAATAATTTCAATTCGTCGAACCATTGTAAATTTGAAATCCGATTTTTGGTCATATTTTCAGTTTATAATCAAACTGTTGGGCGGATTCTCGCCCAGAAGGCCACGAGACCGTGAAGCGTCATGTCCCATGCACATTTGAAACCAACAGGCACAGTAGGCGTCATCTCCTTGCACTCAAGTGCTCATGTCCATTCGGTACCTCCTTGTACCATGGTCCATTCGGCATTCATGAACCCAAGTTCATTCGGCGTCCATGCCCTCAACTTCATTCGGCTCTCTCTCCTCTCATGTCCATTCGGCACCAGCTCAACACCGGACCACACAATGCCGGTCCAATACTCCACATCTCCACCGGACCACACAATGCCGGTCCAAGCTACCACTCCCACTCCACTACCGGATCAACCCCCCTACCGAGCCAACCTCATTCGGTCCCCCACTCCATTCGGCAAGGCACAACCACCATTCCATTCGGCATGAACCATGGCCGAACCAACTCCACTGCCACTCCAACACTACCACCGGACCAAGCTCCATGCCGAATGTCCCCCGCCGAACCAGACAACTGCCAGTCCAGATCGCTTCAGCCCGGGCCCACCAGCAGTTATATACTTCCAAGACCCCTGCCCCCTACCTCATTCTATAAATAGAGGGGCAGGGGTACAACAATGGCAGACAAGTTTGAGAGCTCAAGCAAGGAAGGAACTTTCAAACTACTTTCATACACTCGTATACAACGCATTGTACTTGTAACCTGAAAGAAAGAGGATAATAACATATAAAGTGGACGTAGGCACATTCTGGCCGAACCACTATAAATCTGTGTGTCTTTTACATTTCAGCCCCTACTTTTCTCATATTTACATACTCATCTAAAATCACTGAAAATTACATATAATCAATTAAATAATACGACTTGGAGGTGTTTGTCCATTTTTTGTGCAAACATTTTTGGTGCTTTCACTGAGAACTGAACTCAAACTTCATCTTCTCCCACTCAACCTTTTTCCTAACGACATCACTCGTTGCTTAGAAATCATGCCTTCCAAACAGAGAAGGGATGTTAACAAAGGAAAGAACATCGCAACTAGCAGCCTTCCAGATCCAGCAATCACAGATCAGCCCACTTCAACAGCAGTACCAGATGAAAATCAGGAAAATCCAACTGGTCCCGCAACGGAACAACCAATCACTAGGGCAGATCTGGACAGGGTTGTGGCTGAAATAACTAACCGCTTCACATCCCAACAAGAAACTTTGGTGGACCAACTCATGACACGCTTAAGGGACGCTGAAGAGTCCAACCGCAACACTGAATCATGGGGTGAATCCCAATCCGGAGGATCCCGGAGGCAACAAAGGTCTTCACTCTTCGAACAAGCTATCAACAGGAAAAACGATGATAGGGGCCGCGCCCGGACTCAGCCCGAATTCCGACTCGAGGAAGCCCTTGGAACCGAACCTAGCGGGGGAGGCACCAGGCGAGGGTCGGATGTAGCTGAGCCAGTCATGCCACCTAATCATAGAAACCCCGCGGAACGGAGCCGAGCTAGAACCCAGCCCGAAGTTGACCCCATGGATGTGCTCGAAACAGAACCCCACAGGGGAAGATCAAGGCAGGGGGCAACTGTAGCTGGTCCTAGCGTGCATCCAAGCAGCCAAAGACAACCACTGGATAATGCTAGAGGTGATAGACTGTACCATCCCTACAGGTCATCTGGGCGAGATAGATCCCGCAGGGAAGAACCGAGCTCATTTTTGTCCGCTCCAAGTTCTGACGAGCGGATGGCACGATTATTCAGAGAATGTGTCCAACGGGAGCAAAGGGACCGGGGAATAGGCGCTAGGGTCACCAGTCCCTTTACCCGAAATATCGAAACTGCCATCGCTCCCCGGGAATGGAAAATGCCAACCATGGAACCTTACAAAGGAACTTCCGACCCCATCGTACACCTGCAGAGATACACCCAGCATATGCTCATGAGTGGAGCAACAGAAGGAGTATTATGTAAATGCTTTCCGCTATTCCTATCAGATCTAGCTACCTCCTGGTTCTGCCATCTACCCCAAGGATCCATCAACTCATGGGAGATGTTAAAAGAAAGGTTTATTAGCCAGTTCCGCATCCATGTGGAACAACCCAGGGATGCTTATTCTCTATCCAATGTCAAACAGAAAACCGGAGAGACGCTACAACAATATCTAACACGGTTCAACGCCGCAGCGGCAGCAGTTCAAGATGCCGATGAAAAACTCACTCTAATGGCCCTCTGTAGTGGTGTGCATCCAGACACCAAGTTTGCCAGAAGATTAACTAAGGAAAAACCAGTTACCTTGCCTGATTTCTTCCATGAAGCTGGAAAGTATATGAGACTTGAAGACGCTGCTACGGAGAGGCAGCCAGGGCAACAAGGCAAGATAATTCAGGACAAGGTTCCCACTGCAGCTAAGGACGCTCGAAGAAATGAATCTAGAGACAATGCTGGGGGCAGAAAGGGTGAGAAGCGCCAATATCGACCAGGGCCAAGATTTGACTCCTACACTCCTTTGAATGAAACAATCGAAAACATCTACCTAGCCACTCAGGGCGAACTCGGATACAAGCGCCCCCCGCACAAGAAAGAATCAGATAACGCACTCAAGTCCGGAAAGTTCTGTCGCTTCCACGAATCCCACGGACATGACACCAATGAATGCCACCATCTTCGGGACTTGATCGAAGAACACATTAGAAGAAGAAGACTGGAACGTTATGTGAAAAGTCAGAACAGGACTCCAACTCCTGCCAATGAGAACTCAAAGCAACCCCTCCCAGAAGTAGGCGGAGGGAGTCGCAACAATCACAACACCAGTGGCTCTAGTCAAGAGAAGATAGTAGTCCTTACCATCTCAGGAGGACCACACATTGCCGACAGAAGTTGGGCAGAGATGGAAAGGTACGGCAAGTCGCTTAGAAATGCCGAAGGATATGTTAACTCCATTACGGAGGAACGCCACCCGAAACGAAAAGAAAACGACGACATCATATTCAGTAGGCGTGATTTGGAAGGAAGACAGTACCCACATATGGATCCTATGGTCATCTCTGCCTGGTTCGGTCCAGCTAAAGTTTTTCGGATTCTAATAGACACAGGAAGCTCCGTTAATATCCTGTTCAAACATGCTTTCGACAAAATGAAGTTATCAATGAAGGATGTATCCCCCTGTGACAAACCACTGCACGGTTTCACTGGAGATGCAAAAATACCCCTCGGGCAACTTGACCTCTTCGTCGAAATAGGAAGTCATCCCCGCTCCGTTGTGCGAAAACAAACGTTCGTACTAATAGAAAACCACTCGGCTTACAACGCTTTCTTGGGAAGACCAGCCTTGTCTGACTTTCAGATTGTATTAGCCCCCTGGTGCCTGAAAATGAAATTTCCAACAGACAACGGAGTAGGAGAAGTAGAAGGAGATCAAGGTGCTGCCCGAGACTGCTACGTAACTGAACTTCGCAATAACCGCAGAAAGAATAAAGGAAAAGATGCAGAGACTACTCTCTGCATGAAAAGCTTGGAGGCATAGCAACTAAAGAAAGCCCCTCCTCTTCGATACACAAGCGATCCCTTCAATGAACTAGACCCCAGGGATAAAGAGGAGGAGGCTACCGCCGAGCCTGCAGAGGCTATGGAATTCGTATCGGTAGATAAGCATGATTCAAGTAGACTATTAAAAATCGGATCTCAGCTGAAAACGGAATTGAAGGATCGACTCATTGACTTTCTCCGCCACAACTTAGATGTATTTGCGTGGACCCATGCCGATATGACAGGAATCTCCCCAGACGTAGCATGCCACATGTTGAACATCGATCCCACCAAGGTACCAGTAAAGCAGAAAAAGAGGAGCATGGGGGCAGAGCGATCAGCAGCCCTTGATGAGGAAGTAAAAAATCTACTTGCTAATGACTTCATACGGGAAGCCATCTACCCAGAATGGATCGCTAACCCAGTGCTAGTAAAAAAGGCCAATGGAAAGTGGCGAACATGTATTGACTTCTCCAATCTGAATGACGCTTGCCCGAAAGACTGCTTCCCACTTCCCCGAATTGACCAACTCGTGGACAGCACAGCTGGGCACGAACTCCTATCTTTTATGGATGCATACTCCGGATATAACCAGATCCCCATGCACGCTCCCGATCAGGACCACACTAGCTTCATCACCGACCGCGGATTATATTGTTACAAAGTCATGCCTTTTGGACTCAAAAATGCTGGAGCTACCTATCAACGCCTCGTCAACAAAATGTTCGCAGAACTGATAGGACGTACTATGGAAGTATATGTGGATGACATGTTGGTGAAGTCCAGGAAAGCCAACGACCATGTAAGCCATCTGGACGATATGTTTCGGGTACTTCGCCGATATGGAATGAAGCTGAATCCTCTAAAGTTCTCCTTCGGAGTATCATCGGGAAAATTCTTAGGATTCATCGTCCACGCCAGAGGAATCGAAGCAAACCCTGAACAAATCCGAGCTTTAAAAGAAATAAGGATACCTTCCACTCGAAAAGAAATGCAGAGCCTAAACGGAAAGGTGGCCGCCCTAAGCAGATTCATTTCCAAGGCAACTGACAAGTGTGTCCCTTTCTTCGAAGCACTCAAGAAAGACAAAGGGAGGTTCGAGTGGACCGACGAATGCTTAAAAGCCTTCCTCAACCTAATCGAACACCTTCAGAGACCACCAGTACTCTCAACTCCAAATGAAGGTGAAGTGTTATACCTATACCTCGCTGTATCATCTCATGCTCTAAGCGCCGCCTTGGTAAGAGAAGAAGACCGCACACAACGTCCGGTTTACTTTGTAAGCAAGAGATTTACGGGGGCAGAAGCCAGATATCCTAAACTTGAGAAGTTAGCATATTGTTTATTGATCGCGTCACGGAAACTGCGACACTACTTCCAGTCTCACTCCATCAGGGTTCTAACCGATCAACCACTAAGACAAGTGCTCCATCGTCCTGACACTTCTGGGCGACTCCTCAAATGGTGCATCGAACTAAGTCAGTATGATATCACCTACCATCCCCGCACCGCTATCAAAGGACAAGCCATGGCTGATTTCATTGCCGAATTCACTACCAACGAAGGCAAGGAACAATCCGAAGTAGCAAAAAACATCAAGTGGAACCTCTTTGTAGACGGAGCATCGAACGAACAAGGCTCGGGGGCAGGTATTGTGATCGTCACCCCCAGGGGAAGAAAGTTGTACTATGCATTAAGATTGGAGTTCACGGCCACTAACAACGATGCTGAATATGAAGCAGTAATAGCGGGATTGGAACTGGCCCTAGAAATTGGGATCAATTCCTTATGTATTCATAGTGATTCTCAGCTTATCGTAAACCAGGTACTAGGAGAATTCCAGACTCGAGGAGAACGGCTCACAGCATACCTAAAGAAAACCAGACTGCTGCTCGATCGGTTGGACCATTATCTAATCAAACACATTCCTCGAGAAGAAAACCAAGAGGCAGATGAACTTGCAAAGCAAGCTAGTATGAAGGACGGCACCATTCCCGGAGCACTAGTAATCTCAAGGCAGCTAGCCCCGAGTTTCGAACAAGCGAATCTGATAACTGCAATCGAAGAAGGAACCTGGATGACTCCTATCCGGAAATATTTGCAAGATGGCATACTACCCGACAGGCGTGACGAAGCCAAGAAGATCTTGAGGAAAGTTCCCCACTACACAATGCAAGAAGGCATCCTCTACCGGCGTGGTTTCTCTAGCCCCCTATTAAGATGCGTCGCCGGAAGGGAAGCCAAGGAGATATTAACAAACATCCATCAGGGAGGATGCGGAGATCACACTGGAGGACAGACTTTGGCAAGAAAGATACTCCGATATGGATATTACTGGCCCACACTAAACAAAGATGCCCTAGACTTCGTTAAGAAATGCGACAGATGTCAGAAGTTCGCCAAGATCCCTCGACTACCCACAAACGAAATTACTCAAATGACCAGCCCTTGGCCCTTTGCCGTATGGGGAATTGACTTAATTGGCGAACTGCCAACGGGCCGAGGCGGAGCCAAATATGCTATAGTGGCAGTCGATTATTTCACCAAATGGGTGGAAGCGGAACCTTTAAATAAAATATCTTCAGCAAAAGTTATCAACTTCTTGATCAAAAACATTCTGTGCAGGTATGGAGTCCCCCTCAAAATCGTATCAGACAACGGACTCCAATTTGACAGCGAAGAATTTGCCGACTGGTGCCAAGAGCATGGAATTCATAAAAGCTTCTCATCAGTAGCTTACCCTCAGGCAAACGGACAAATTGAAGCTGTCAACAAAATTCTCAAAACCCTAATCAAGAAGAAACTTGAAAAGTCAAAAGGCGCTTGGGTGGACGAACTTCCTACGGCACTATGGGCATACCGCACATCTTTCAGAACATCAACGGGACATACTCCTTTCTCTTTGGCATATGGATCGGAGGCAATGCTCCCAGTTGAGACTATTGTGCCTTCCCACCGTAGGATCCACTACAACCCAGAAGAAAACGAAGAACTCCTCCTCATGTCTTTGGATCTGATTGAGGAAAGGAGAAACGATGCAGCACTCAAAGCAGCAGCTCACAAACAAAAAGTGGCAGCACTATACAATTCCAAAGTCAAGCATCGCAGCTTACAAGAAGGAGATCTTGTCCTCAGGCGAATCTTTCCGCGCCCCGGGGCACTGGACCCCATCTGGGACGGACCATATGTAATTCACAAAGATCTCCACAACGGAGCTTACATTTTGTCAACAGTGGACGGAGAGGTGTTCCAGAGGGCATGGAACATCCGACACCTCCGTCGATACTTTTCTTAACTTGTACTGCCCATATGAAGTGAATTAACAAAGAGAATCAGTGGACGTAGGCATTTTCGTGCCGAACCACTTTAAAAAATCTTGTCTCTTTTTAACTTGTTCCTTTATGTCTTGGCTACTTGTTAAGCGTTATCCCTTTCTGTTGAACAAAATTCTATGGCATCTCCACTCAAGACGCACCGCGGCCTCATCTGGACTAGGCCTAACAGGTACGCTACGATTCTATGCACTCGCCAATGAGACTCTTTTGCCCCGGCATCCCTCTGCTGCGGGTTAACTCATTGCGCGCCTGCCCTCAAAGCCAACTGTAATGAGCCGATTATAAGTCATCATAAAGGCCGACTATAGCCGATGGCAGCTCATTACGGCGTTCGGCTCGTCGGTAACTGTGAACCTACTTTAAGCCCCAACATAAGGTGTGGCCAGCCAGGGGTAGTTCACGGCCAACGGCACCCACGCTAGCCGGCCACGGTAAATCGAATAATACCCACGATTACGGACCATAATGGTTCGGGTAGTTACCGTGCGCGATCTCGGCTCCGATGTGTCTTAAGTGCGGCTGTGGTAAAAAAGAAAACTCCCCGCGGAGGCGTAAGATGGGTGACAAATGTCTCCAAGACCCACAGCTAGGGAAAGTGACTACAAAACCCGTTTGCCACGAACTTAAGCACATCGACGGCCTTCCGTGACTGGAAGTTTTACTTTTACTATATTTCCATTTCATTTAAATATTTTTCTCCTATCCTGTATAACAAACTCTAAAGTACAGGAAACCAAATAGGAAGCATTCACTCATGAGGCTCTAAGCCTGCGTACTGGGTGGCAGGGTGCTCAGCTATACCCGTGAACAGTTACACGAGACACTCAAAGCTACCGCCTGCGAATAAAACATGAAGGGCGGTACTCTCTTTTCTTGCACATAAATGCGTAACTATAGCTTATTCATACACTGACACTGCAACACGTGAAATTATATTTCAAGCAAAAAACTTAGCATCAAACACAACTAGAATCACAGGCATATACATAGCTATACTTCTCCAACAACGTATCTAGATAATCACAGCACAACAAGATAGTGATAACGTATTAACATAAAGAGATCAACACGTATTATAGAACTACACAAAGGCTGTCTGATGTCACAACATAACTACATGAAATTATTCGTCACAAATAATATTATTACAACACTTGAATTTTTTAGACTGACATAAACAGTGAAAAAAAAAAAAGAAACAAAAGGATGGCGGATGCATCCACACTCCGTCACCAACTCCCCCAGCCTACTTAGCCGCAGGATCAGGGCCCCCAGCATGTGGATCTGAAGTCCCACCTGTCCGAATCAGAAGAGGAATTCATTAAATGAACGATCAAGTTATGAAAACACGGAAGGAAAAGAAAGGGAAAAGAATAACTCACCAGCACCCGCCGCTTGATCCTCATCATCCAGCTGTACACCCGCTTCCTCTGCAGCAAGCAGCCGCATCCCCTCCTTCACCGCCGCTTGCTCCTCCTTGGAGAACTGAGCGGTAACCGCACTCAAGTTGAAAGCCTCTCCGCCTTTCTTACCCGCATTAACCCTGGCCTCCTCCAAAGCTTGAAGATATACCTTGGCCATGACCCGAGGATAGTCGTCCATCCAAGACAAGCCACCCTCCTTCCAAGTTTGGAAGTACATGTCCTGCAGCATCTCATCCATCATCCCCTCGTTCTCCTCAAACTCCCTCACCCGGGCTTCAGAAGCTTGCAGCTTGGCAACGGCGGCATCCCTCTCTGATTGGTACCTTAAGCAGTCAGCCTGGAACTTCCTCCTCATTTCCTCCTCCTTCAACTTGAGGGACCTCCTCATCTCCTCCATCTCCTCCTTCAACTCGGCCTGGGCCATCTCCGCAGCCTCGAGCCTCCCGGACAACTCCTCTACCCGCTCGAGATCCGCATTTCGAACCTCATCCACCGTTGTAATAGCCATGTTAATCCGCTCCCTGCAGGTGACCTCCATTTTCCGTAACTCCGCCCTACTTGCCTTCTCCATGGTCTCTTTCAGACGCTGGGAAGCTTCCTCATGCTGGGAGATCTGGATGGCTTGGTCGGCAAGCTGCTTGGCCTGATCGGCAACCTTTAGCCTTAACCGAATGTTAGCACTCCCAATCTCCTCCCCGGCCTTGACCAATCGAGCATGATGCTCCATTAACTTCTTAGTCTCTTCGGCCACCCGATCAATATTAGCCTTGGCCTCGTCCCCCATAGTAACTACTCGGGTAGTAAGCAGATCAAGATCTAGGGACTTGGCCTCATCCAGCACTCTTACCATGGGGTTGCGGGGAAGAAGGTGCTCGCCCGTGGCCTCATCAAATGAAATGTCTTGAGAGCTTGGGTCTAAATCGGGATGACCGGAAAAGGGGTCACGAGGCACGGGGTGAGGCATACCGGGACGCCTTATGCGAAGGATAGTAGGACTCTTGGAAGGAGGAGGAGGGGGGCCGGGCTCCATGCTCTCCTCCGTAGTATCAAGAGGAGGCTGAGTAGGAGGAGGCTGAATAGGAAGCTGCGAAGCAGAAGAAGACTCAAATAGGGAACGGCTCCGCTTCCTTTTCTGAATACTCTCTTCAATGACCCCGAGAAGAGGACGATACCTAACCACGTCCCCAGTACGACCAGTGGGAGGCTTCGCAGAAGCCCTTCTCGACTTGAAGTGTTCGAGGCGGTGTCGAATATCTGAAGTTTTAACCACCTGGCCTGCCCCTGGGATAACGAACGAGTGTTACGAACATACAATAATCCGCAGTTCATGAAAATGTGCTAAGTTAAAAAGAAAGAAAAGTGAGAAGACACATCTATTATACAAACCCGGCGGAGGAGTGGGATACTGCAATAAGTCCTGGATCTCATTCCAGGACGGAAGTGAACCGTAAAAAATTTCTAAGTCCCTATCGAAAATGGAATCGGCAGAAGACAAAAGTTCACCTTGCATCGCCGGGGTCACCCTAGCTGAGGAACCCTTAGAGGATGGGTCAGTGCTAACCACAGCTTTGCCGGTTTCCTCTGCCTTCTCCGTTTCCTTCTCTGTTTCCGACTCCCCCTCTGACTCCCCGAAGGCCCGACGGAGAGCCTCATCCAGTTCGAGGTCCTGCTCAGAGGTTAGAGCAGCAACACCGCTACCACCCTGACCATCGCCATCTCCTCCACCCTCCGACCCTTCTCCAACTTCACCTCCTTCCTCCTCTTCTACACCTTCCTCCTCCGGGACATCCGGGCAAGTACTTGGAGAAGGGCCATCGGACTCCTTGAGCTTCTTGCCTCCTACGACTGGACGTTGTGCAAAGGGCTTCCTCTTGCCACCCTTCGCTGTCACCCCACCTTTAGGCTGGGCAGCCTTCTCTTCTGCCGTGTCCCTCTGTTTGACTACGGACTGATGTGGGAGGATCAAATTATACGACAAGAGCCTGGCATTCCTAATCAGATAAGCAGCCGATCTGTCTCTCCCGGAAATAGCTTCAATTTCTGCTGCCATCCGAACCAAGCGATCATCTTCCACAACCGCAAAACCACCTGTCGCTAGCAAGAAATAAAAGCGCATAAGAGAGTGAATTACAGCCAAGACAGGAATTATGAGTAGAGTTTTTACTTACATCCGGAGGTAAATCGGCGAATAGAGACGGAGTCATCCCTGACAAAGAACCATTCCTTCTTGAACATGCTATACTTCGAGTATAAATCCAAAACAGGCTTGAAGGAAACGGCTGACTCCAAGCTAATATATGGGGACCCCTTCCTGTACCCCCTCAGATTGTACAGATATCGTATTTCCCGGTTGGAGGGGGCGCGCCCATATCTCTTCTGGAAGATAGCATATAAGCATACCAGAATGGCATAAGAGTTGGGCTGAAGCTGGAATGGAGCCACCTTCAGATAAGTGACGAAGCTTAGTATCCAGGCGTTGATTGGAGGAATAGCCCCGCACATGCAATGGTACCGGCTATAAGCGAAGTACCCCTCAGGGGGATCATATGGCATGACCCCTTCCCCCGGTAACAACATAAGAGCCATGTCTATCCCAAAGGAACGGGATATAACGTCAAGTTGCTCCTCCTTTAAGGAGCTTGGGAAGCAGTCAGGGGGAGAGTTCAAAAGTTCCTGTGGACCACATCCGTCCACTAGAGACTTCGGAATAGGTCGGTGTTGCCCGGATCCTGATTGGACTAGGGGCGAGGAAGAAGAAGGCTCTCCTGTGCCTCTAGACTTCTTTCTGTCTGATCGTGTTTCCGCTTTGCGAGACATTTTCTGCAGCACAAGAAAAACCTAATATTAGAACAAGGAAAATAGAAAAGTAAACAAACAAGTGCGTGCAAGTGTGGAATTTCATTCGCAAGCTGAAGTCTTCCAGATCACAAGTTCATTCGGTTTCCATGTTCATTCGGCTTCCAAGTTCATTCGGTTTCCAAGTTCATTCGGTTTCCAAGTTCATTCGGTTTCCAAGTTCATTCGGTTTCAACCCATTCGGTTTTCATCTCATTCGGCTCCAAGGCAGTAGTCCCATTCGGTGAAGCAAGGACATACGTGTGTATTCGGTAATAAGTATATACCTGGTTCGGTATAAGGTTGGTTCGGCAAACACTTGATTCGGCAATGGAGTGATTCGGCTCTACTCGTTCGGTAAAGAAAAACAAGGGGGGTACGGCCTCTATATATAGGCAAACTCACAACCACCGAACCAGATGTCTCGCCCAACCGGACCAATGATACCGGACCACCAGAAGCCGGATGAGAATAGCCGGACCAACCAAGAACCGAATGGAACCCTCTATCTACCGTCCAAGACCAGGAACTGGGGGCACGCAGGCGCTTCACTCAGATAAGTACCGAACTCTAGAACTAACTAATAAAATAAGATTATGCTAACGATGAATAAGTCGTAAAACTCTCACCGACATGGATTAAATCGTTTACACGTGTACGCGACCACGAATGGTCCGTAGGCACGCTCTGAATAGTTATTAACCCTATCGTCGTGGGAGTTTACACTTTGACACGCCTTTTTAAAACTCACAGGTGAAACGGATATTTGATTCTGATAATTATGAAATGGCTAAGCTACTTACACATGTACGGGGTTGCGAACGATCCCTAGGCATGCTCTGAGCTGGCAATAAACCATCTTCACAAACATAAACCGGGCATCGACGATGCCGAGCCCCTTCGGGGCTCACTCTCTCGTCCTGAACGGCACAGTTCACTTCATCTCGAATATTTCGATCATGAACGGCCGTTATTCGAAATCACACTAAAACTGTAAATCCCTTTGCAGGACCTCAACAGGATATGAACATCCAGCCCATGACATTACAAAACACGCCTTCTTGCCGCAGGGAAACAAAGCGCGACACATGCAAGCACGTGCCCCACTTTGGGGGGCAAATGTTGGGCGGATTCTCGCCCAGAAGGCCACGAGACCGTGAAGCGTCATGTCCCATGCACATTTGAAACCAACAGGCACAGTAGGCGTCATCTCCTTGCACTCAAGTGCTCATGTCCATTCGGTACCTCCTTGTACCATGGTCCATTCGGCATTCATGAACCCAAGTTCATTCGGCGTCCATGCCCTCAACTTCATTCGGCTCTCTCTCCTCTCATGTCCATTCGGCACCAGCTCAACACCGGACCACACAATGCCGGTCCAATACTCCACATCTCCACCGGACCACACAATGCCGGTCCAAGCTACCACTCCCACTCCACTACCGGATCAACCCCCCTACCGAGCCAACCTCATTCGGTCCCCCACTCCATTCGGCAAGGCACAACCACCATTCCATTCGGCATGAACCATGGCCGAACCAACTCCACTGCCACTCCAACACTACCACCGGACCAAGCTCCATGCCGAATGTCCCCCGCCGAACCAGACAACTGCCAGTCCAGATCGCTTCAGCCCGGGCCCACCAGCAGTTATATACTTCCAAGACCCCTGCCCCCTACCTCATTCTATAAATAGAGGGGCAGGGGTACAACAATGGCAGACAAGTTTGAGAGCTCAAGCAAGGAAGGAACTTTCAAACTACTTTCATACACTCGTATACAACGCATTGTACTTGTAACCTGAAAGAAAGAGGATAATAACATATAAAGTGGACGTAGGCACATTCTGGCCGAACCACTATAAATCTGTGTGTCTTTTACATTTCAGCCCCTACTTTTCTCATATTTACATACTCATCTAAAATCACTGAAAATTACATATAATCAATTAAATAATACGACTTGGAGGTGTTTGTCCATTTTTTGTGCAAACACAAACTATTTATTTATGTAATCAAAACTTGAAAATAAATTTTTTATCATCTAAAATGAATTACTTCTCTTTAAATCTATTATTTGAATATTTTAAAATTAATTAAATGTCCATAATTAAAGTGATAAAATTACGGTTCGTTGTTGGTCTCCTCCCATCTTATTGGATTATTGCGAAGATGCACTTACCTACACAAACTTGATGATTCCCTAACCAACCATGATATACTATTTCATCAAATTAAGGCTAACTTAGCAAAAGCGCAAGCAAGGATGAGGAGTCATGCCAATCAACATAGATCGGACTAAAACTTCTCTATAAGAACTTGGGTATTTGTTCGCCTAAAACCTTACAGACAACTCTCATTAATCAAGTCCCGCCCCAAACTAGGATAGAAGTATTTTGTCCCATATGAATTATTGAGAAAATTAGAGTGCCTACAAGCTTCGCCTACCCCAAGAATCAAGAATCCACCTAGTCTTCCACATTTCACTACTACAATATTCTCCCAACCCACATTCCACAACACCAATCCTACTTCCTTCTATAAACCAAGACGGCTACACTCATACCAACTGGCCAAAATTTTAGCCCACCATCACCCCAATCCCACAACCCATCACATATTGGTACAATGACAAGGACTTGACCCAAAGGAAGCAACATGGGAGGACTATCACCAAATAAAACTAAGTTTCCCACATTTCGACCTTGAGGACAAGACCAACTCGGAGAGGGAAGCAATGATACACCAATGTCAGCTCGTGCACGTCCACTGCGTATCAGCAAAATACCAGCAAGGTATTTGGAGTAAACAATGCAACTTAAACTCAGCAAATAATAATAAATGAGTAGCACACTCTTATTGTTAGCCTGGGATTCCCTCAGTCTACAAATAGCAAGCAAAAGCAGCATTCAGCATCACTTCATGCAGGGACTGGCACTAGAGGACGAATCTGCAACAGCTATTTTCATTTTTAACTTTGCTCAGAAATATAACATCGTAATTGCTTTTGATTCTGTATAAAGCTATAAAGCTTGGTCGAAATGAGAGAAATGCATGCAGAATTGAACATTTTGAAACTCGAGAAATGGACCAGGGCACACCATAACGCACATAATCTTTGACAATAATATCAGCAAATTTAAACAAAGTGCAACAAGCGGATTAACTAAAAATTTATTGTAACTTCGTAATGATAATCGAATTGGTTGTCAAAAGACTCAGAAGTTAACAAGTATGGAGTATATTGAGAATCCAGAAGACTCAGAAGTTAACAAGAGTCTGAACCAGTTTAATTAAAAACAAAAAAAGTGTTTAAATTTAATTGCGTCAATAAAGTTAAAACTACATTTTCTTAATGCCGTTAAAACTGCCTTAAGCAACCAAAATTATTACTCCATAATATAAATGCAATCAAAATTAAATAAATAACATTTTAGCAATTGTAACTGTATTTTCTTAATGCGGTTAAAACTGATACGTAAAATTATGGTTTAGAAAATTTTGCTTTTAGATATCAACGATGATATTACTGAAAAATTTATTGAATTTCTGATTTGACGGAGAAAACGATTCTTAAATCCGATTAATCTACTAAAGTTATCACATTTTAAAGATTTGAACTAAATGGTTTGACGTATAATGTTATTCGTAGTTAATATTCTATAAATAAAAAATAATTATGCAAAAATAATTTTTTTTTTAAAAAAAACCTAGTTAGTATATGCAGATTTGAAAATGAACATTCCATGTAATGTGTGCCAGTCAAGTATGCTGAAGAGAAACACTGACCACGACGGTAGCGACTTTTGTTTTATTTTTCAACTGGATAAGCCTAATCCGAATTTAAATGCAATGATGGGTTGGCAAATCGTTGGCTACTTCATGCACGTCAAAACGATACACAGCTCCACGTGTACATTCATATGATGTCATACTGCAAAAACGCAAAAAGATAAATACTGGGAAAGCAAATAATTTCAATTTCAACAAGCACAACAAATAATACACAAAGAAGGAAAAGATAAAAAATGATGAAGAGCCTGTTACTTCAAACCTGGAGACGCCATGGCACGGTGAACCACCGCAGATCAGTAGTCATGGTGAGCAACTGTTATTCAATTCATTTACCATACAAATTATTAGCTAACTAAAAGCATAATAATTATTATCTGGAACCTTAAATATGAATTTCAGTATTGTACAAAGGGTGTAGGAGACACCGTGCATGAGATAGGAGACAAGGCAAGGTCAACAGCAGAAGAGTTTGCACGTAGAGCACAGGAGAAGAAAGAATCAATAAAAGAGAAGGCGGAGGAAGCAGTGGAAACGGCAAAAGACGCAGCTGTGAAGGAGGAGGATGATCCACTGAGAGACAAGGAGAAGTTCAAAGAGAGAGTGGAGAAGGGTAATTACGATAAAATAGGTCGCGATGACTGAATCTTTGGATTGCCTGTTGGGAATAAAATGAGATGTTGGATTATGGTCTCGTTAAGAATCTATATTAGTTACTACTTGCGCAGCATTTTTATATGACTTCTTTTGCTTTTTAATTTACGGTTGCAAGCTGTGTGTTTTGATAAGTTCTTGGTGCAAACAATTTGAAGTTTGCGCATGATAAGTTTGGGATCTGACAGATTAGATGTGATAATAGCATGGGGTTTTCAGGTAAGGCAAAAGTTAGAGAAAATTTAAGAAACAAAGGTTTGTTTTTTTAGTCTGATTTTTTAGGTTGAAGTACACTTTTTATTGTAAATCAAGTAAATCAAGTTGTAACTATCGTTTTCAGTTTACATCAAATAGAGCCCTTCAGATTAAAAAACAATTTTTTTGTTTCTGAAGCTATTTTTTTTTTTATCTTCCTTGTGTCTATTTACCCGTAATTAGCATTTGGTAAATGTACACCGTTGTTAAATTGAAGAATTTTTTTTGTAGAAATCGGACCAGGAACTGATGTTTCTATTGATTGGACATTGCCACTGGTGTTTCAATCGATCTGACATTGCCTCTGGTGTTCCAATTAATTCCACATTGGCTGGACAGAGTAACGAAATGATAAGTTTCATTGTTCTAATCTTGGAAACTCCTAAAAACTATATAATCTGTGAACTGCACTTGATAATATCAGGAAATGGTCAGCAAGTCCAGTCCTTTTCCATCTCGGATGGCAAGATGCGCAGGACATCATTTTTTATGATATACAGTCATCTTTGGTTAGCTCTCAAAATCTGCCTTTTGAAACTTGTGTGGGAGACTCTTTTTGCGTGCACGCAAACACTGGAATATGAGACCGGCTATTTGAATATAAAATTAAACATAAATGGCGACACAATTAAACATAAATAGCGACATAGAAAATTTGGACGGTTGCATCTTTTTGTTCTTGCATGGAAAATGAAATTCAATGTGCAATCTAATAGTAGAGATCAATTGTGTCACCAAATTGTATCTAAACGAATGCCCCCTACATACACATTGAATGTACTCTAGGAGAACCCGGCAGACGAACCTCTAAACTTTTGAAGAAAATTAAGTTGTGCATGTCCGATACAACTCATGATACCTATAATCTGTGGGCATTATTTTTCATATATTTAGCTTTCAAAATATAAGCGTTGACAACAAAAATTCAAATTGCGTTTATTTTTGCTCCACACGTAGGAATTTAGAGCATCTCCAGCATGTGAAGGGAAGGAACATGAGGAAAATCAACATTTATTTTCGGTTCTCCATGGTACAGCAGCAGCGATTCTCCATGATACAATAGCATCGATTTGAACGCAGGGAAATGAAATAAGCGATAATTTCCCCAATTTTCTTAAAGCAGCAATCCATAAATGGTAATCAGAAAAACCGTTTATGGTATAAATGGTTTTCAAAAACCCTACTATGTCATAAATAGTTTTCTAATTACCGTTTATATTATTATTATTTTCTAAAAAAGAGCATATTCCTCCCATGAGGAATTCACGCTTGTAAATTGCTTCCTCCTTGTGATTTCCTCTCCCCTACTAGAGATGCTGATTAAAATAAAAAACTATGAAAGTAGGGTTTGGTCTTCTTACGAGTTTATAGATATACAACATTTTCCTTAAGATTCAATCCATACCTGTTAACAAAAGCACTGTAAACTTCTATGTATCACGCACAGTCCGCTATAGGGTTCATATGAAAATCTTTATGTGCTTCGCAAGTGTAACAATATGCGAATGATGTATTATTTATATATTCACTATGGATTATCATTGGACTAACCAACTAAAATAAGATGAATCCGTGCATTGATGTGATTTAGCCCTATATTAGTCTCGTGTTGTACAATTCTTCAAAACCCACATTTTATTATATGACCTTATTTGTTCCATATACTTATTTAGGTTAGATACAATTAAAAAGGTGAATACATGAGAAATGAGCTAGTTCGTTAAGTAGGACTACAACTCTTATTTGTCTATTTAAGCAGAAAATGCTCTCAATTCGAATGGATGAATTTTCATTCTCATTTCTTATAAGCTATCACCATGCCTACTTCTTTATCTTCCAAATCAAAAGGAACCTGAAAAGTTGGATCGTCCATGAAAATTCATTTGTAGTCATTAAAATAAGGGGTCTCAACAGCAGAAATGTAAGGAGATTGTTTTTCGTGTCAAATTATTCATCGCGAAGAGAGGAGGTTTTGTTATTGTATGTTTATCACCAAGAAATGGGAAGATTGGCCATAATTTGGGATCGAAGATGAAGATATCAGTTTTGGGGTTCGAGAAGGCGCGGCAGAAGACTATATGACGGATATAGAAAGGTACAAATTTGGATGACGGTTGTAATTATGGTTGTCATGAGTGATGTAGGTGTTTGTGGTGGTCGAAATAATTTGCCAATAATTTTCCAGAGAGCCAATAGGGTTTAACCTAGAGGTGATTCGAGCGACGTGGGTTGCACAATCGGTACAACTTGAAGAGTTAAGCATTTTGGTAAGGGATAGAAGTGCATAGCTGTACAAACTATAAATAGCAATGCTAGTGGCGATCAAAGGACTTAGCCTCACGATCAAGAATAAGTTTAGATGATGTGTACTTTTGCATTCAAGTACATACAAGTGATCAAATTACAATTTAGGTGCTGAAATTTTTGAATTCGAATAATTTTTGCATACGAGCTTCGATTGTGGCGCAACGTGCAGACATGGACTATTTATGGAACTTGGGATATTATGGTGTATTTTATTGGATTTAGAGGTCCTCTGTAGAAAGTGACTTTTAGAAATTAAGGGATACAGATCTTCCTATTTTAGGATATTCGTAGACATATCACCCTAATGAATTTATGTCTATGCGTACAATGTCTATAGATGTATAACTCTAATATATGTTAGGAGATGAAATGCTCGAGTTGATTGAGTTACGTGATTATGTTCTTAGATGTTTAGAGATCGAGTGATTGCATGATTAAGTGACCAGGTCTTGGTTTTAATGATGGTCTCCCTTGGTATTTAATAATCGAGTCCATAGAAGTTTAGCGATGCATGAATGGAGCATGCAAGCACTCCAATGCAGAGTGATTGGTCATGGTCAAAACAGCAGTCCAAAGTAAATGGTCCATTAAATGGTGTTGTGCAATCAAGAAGCTTAAACCAATTTGGGTCAAATAACTAATCCTTGGAGTGGGGAGCGAGTGATATAGAAAGTATAGTGATCGGGTGTTGGTTAGACATTGATTGATGTAAGATTGATGGTGTATCGATTAGTCATGGAGCTTTGGTGTTCAACTGATAGTGTATTGATTATGCATTATGCTAGATGAGTTGTAACATTCCTGGATTTTAGCCAGAATTAATTTGATAATAAATTCGATTTTTGGAATTAAATTATGAAATTATTGGCAATTAATTTAAATTTTGGATTTAATGATGAAATAATTAGAAAATTTTCAGAATAAATAATGATATGTATTTTTAAATAGAATTTGGATTTGAAAATTTAAGATAAACATTTTTAAATAAGTTGGATTTAATACTCTACATATCTAAATGTGTTTTCTAATTTTAATAAATATATGTATATATATATATATATTTGGAAGTTATATGTTGAGATTAATATAATGATTTTCAAAAGGCTATTTAAAAACTAAATTCTGTATTTAAAAACTCTACAGATAAATAATTATTAATATTAGAAATAATAGTTTTAGTTGAAAAAGATTTACTAAAAGGTTTAATACCTTTTCTTTTGAAATTTAAACTTGAGATAAAATGAAATCTGTATAAATGTGATTTGTATATATTATAAAAAAAATTCAAAGCATTTAATTACATGTAAATATATAGTCCATATAAACAAATAAACCTAAACAAAGGGTTTAAAACATAAAAGGGATTGTTTAAGACATTTGTTAGATAATAAGGTCATGAAATTAACAAGTGTAATTGAAACAAATAAGTGGCAATCTTATTTTAATAAAGAAAATAAATATCAAAAGAGTAAAAGTAGGTTGTTCATTTTATTCTCGGTTCAAAAATTTAAAACCCTGCTCTCAACTTTAAACTAAAACAAACTAGAGAAATTAAGATCAATTCATCTCAGATCAACATCAAAATCAGAAACAAAGAAAACAAACAACTCAAATTGAATTCAAAAACTTCAAAGCTTGAAAGAAAAATCAACCTGATTCAAACATGGAAGCAAAGCAAAGTTTCAAGCCTGAAACAAAACAAGATCAAAGCCAAAGCAAGATTCATTTCCAGTTCCAAAATCATGCAGCAAATTCAAAGTTGCAAATTCAAATCACTGTCCCGTTTTCAAATATCATTTTTAGGCTCCTCTGTTCTTCATTTTGAGGTGAGCAAACCATCATCTTATGATTGAATCTGTTTACTTTTTTTATGGTAAATATACTTGAAGTTATTATGGGTTATATGATGCCTGCATATCTGTGTGTGTATATATAGAATTGAAATGCATGCCTGTATATATGTATAGGCATATTTCTGTTTGGTAACGGATAATAAAAAAATTCAAGAAAAATTGATATCTCAAATCTAAAAAGATCTAGGCAATGACTTTTAAACAAAACTTAGTTGTATTTATCTAATTCAGATTTTAAAATCATTTGGAAGCATCAAATGCAAACAATATCACTGGAAATCTAAAAAAAAACAGTAGAGCTCAAAATATCCCAAATTTTGATCATCTAGTTTCCTCGATTTGATTATATAAATTGATTCGTATTCAAAAATATTTATTTTTGAGGGAACGTCAGGATTTTTAGTTCTTTATCAGATGCGAAGTCACGAGATGAACGTAAACTATATTTGGGTCAATTTCCAGCGATCCACGTCGAATTGGGTGATGAAATCCATGGTGAAGGAAGCTGAAGCATAGGAGAGCATGGGAAAAATGTTCGTAAAATTTTTAATTGATCGTGGGAGATGAATGAGGTTAAATTAGGGTTTAAGACCCGGTTTGACTCATCGAAGTTTGAGAAAAGAATTCGCCGTCGTGGGTGATCTATCGGCGATCGCACCCAGCGGAAAACAACATGGGTCTCTGACGAACATTTGAATGAGAGGGCATAACTTTAGATGGCCGGAGGTGGTCACACGAGAGGTTTCTAAAGGATCGGTTCATTTCAGATGAGTGCGAGGTGGCTTATTTTTTCGATTCTCTGATGAATTCATAAGTTCAGGTGGTCTGGAAGGTAGAGGGTGGCGACTTCGACTAGATGGCATACTCGACGATGATCGGAGCATCGCTGCCCAGTTGTGCACGTGTACACGTTGGAAAAAAAATTGGGAGGAAGGCATAGGCTTGGGTCGAACTCGAAGAAAATTAGGAAGACATTTAGGGAAGAAGAGATGTGGGATTCCTCGAAGTTAATCTTGTGTATTCAAGCATCTGGCTTGGGTTTAACTGAAATGAAAATATGCAAGTTTTTATTCAAAAGAAACAACAAGTTTGAATTAAATTCTTGAATAGTTCTCTTATATTTTACCTAAGCTGGACATAGTGAAGGATTTTGAAACAAATTATTTTAAAATTAATTAATAAATGTTTTAAATTTATACAACTTTTATTTTCAAAAGATTATTTTTAAATAAACTTAATGTTGTTATTGAGGAGTTAATCGAGAAGTTCAAATGTTTTATTTAATTAACTCAAAGATCTAAGTTGATTTATGGATAAATAAAGATAAATAGTTTATGTTTTAAAATAATTAAGGTCTTGAGTAATTTTTTTAATGAAATTTAAAAGATGATGATAATTACTTAACTAATTAATGGTTGATTAATTTATGTAATAAGTTAAAGAATAATTGAGTATTGATGAAAGGTTGATAAATCAAGTGATTAAACAATAATTAATTTAAGGATAATTAATTAAAGGATAATTAAATAATTAAAGGTTAATTATTTAATAATTAAAGGTAAATTAATTTATTATTTAAGGTTAATTAATAAATGATTAAAGAATAATAAATCAATTTATTTGTTATTAATTAATATTAATTAACAAGGATTAGTAATTTGTTCATAAGTAATTAATCTGATTTAAATTAATTAGATAATTAATTAATCTTACTTATGGATGTTTGGATTCTATTGATTGTTGAATTGTTTGATATCCTTGACATGTGATGCTTTGTGATATGGATTATTCCGATTTTAGCTGCGAACTGTGATGTAATTTATTTATCCGCAATGAATTATAAATATATGAATCTGTGAATGATTATGAGCGTTATAGGATTATACCGCTTATCGACATTGATGTGCTTGAATCTATAATGATTGAATGATGTTGCACTATTGTGTAAAACCCCTGGACCACACTCATACACACACAAATATGGATTGCACAAGAAAATTGGTTAAGTCACAGATTTTTAAAATGTTTTAAAATTGCATTTTGAATCCAAATGGTTTTGGAAATTGAATTGGATTAAATATGAAAGTTTTTGAAAAGGAGTTTGGAAGATAAAAGTTATTTTGAATAACTTGATAAAGTTTTGAAATCGAAATAATTTGATTTGAATTTGAATTCAAAATTTAAAATTGAATTCTATGTTTGGAAACTATGGTTTAAAGATGTTATACAAGTTACATATGGGTTAAACCATTCTAAAGATATTGATTTGGGAATTTGAATTTAACTCAAGGGCTTTAACTCGTGCAAATATAATTGGATTTTTCTGAAACAAAAATTATATATTTCAAATAACAATAGCTTTCATATAAAGAAAGGATTTCCAATTTGTATCGAAAGATTTCAAGTTTGAAATGAAATTGTGAATTGTTTTTGAAAACTACGAATGAACCCTTGTGAAAGATTGTTAAACTGTGTTTTGAAATCAAAGGGGATTTTAAATGATGTATCTTTTATATAAAAGATTTGAAATGGAAATTATTTTGAAAGTTATGAATGGATCTTTGGAAATAGTTTTGAAAGCTATAAATTAAGTCTTTGGGTTAATAATTGGATGAGATAATTCAATTTGAAAGGGAGTTTGTTTTGAAAGCTGTGAATGAATCTTTGTGAAATATTGATGAAATTTGTGACGTAAATCTTTTTGTTTAAAGATTTGTAAATGGGAATTTGTTTAAACCATTTGAAGAAAGGTTTTGGGTTTTAAGTTGTGACTTAACTAAGATCCCAATATCCATATGTTTTTAAATATTATGCTCATTATTCGGTTTAGCTGGGAGAGGACCTTGTGTCATATAACCCATTCCGAATAATGATACGTCAATATGGATAACATTTGAAGACCGATGGTGAAGACTGGGTATTTTCGAGAATGAAAGGATAGCCCGTCGAATGACTCTGTATCGATTAGCGCCCGGTATAGAGATCTCCATATGTGATGGGGAGTCCAATCGGGATTGTAAATACCCGGATTGCAAGGGCTTCTTTGGAAGTGCCTTCGGTTATGTTCGAACCCAGAACAGACTTGTATAGATGTGTGTCTGACGTTACACTTTGAGATGTAAAGCTGGTTTCTATCAAATACATTTCTGTTTGGTGGCGGAGATTTATTCTCTTAGCTTAACACCCTTCTATGAGACATATGAGCTTAGAGATTATGTTGTTGATGGTTTCTTGTGATACATTCTCAATTTGGTAATGTTGCATACGAAGTGTTGCTGATCATTTGTTGATCAAAGCATGACTTTGTGAAAAAGCGTAGCTTTGTGGACGAGACTGCATCAGGACCTCACATCCCGGAAATGGTCGAAATAGGAAAGACATGGCAACGTTGCAGGGGTCGCGCCCATAAGGTATGTCCATTCCTTCTGGAAAAGGGTGGTATCATGGTATGGAGCCCTGATACTTAACTCGTGTGGACACTGTAAATTTTATTACTATGTGATGTTACTTTGTGATTGAGGGCCCTCGGATAAAGGTCGCAAATGACCGGAGATTTCATATCTTAGGTTTTACTCTCGGGAAGGGAGTAAACCGACATTGTGTTGGCAGAGAGCTGTGTAAGTTCTCGGGGCGTCCCCCCAGAGGCATACCCATGTGGTAATGAGAAGTTCCTTGGCCTGACCATTTGTTGGAAATCCAATCTTCAATACGCGACCTGTACGGTTTTAGTTGTATAACCTACCATTTACTTATGGTAGTCACCACTGTTTAGATGGTATCTATAATAGGCATAGTTCGAAATCTCTATGCTGGCTAAGATTAATATTATACTTTCGAAAGATTTTCTACACTATGCACTAATAATAATATTAAATGGTTTTCGCTTATCAAGCATTTTTGACTATCATAAGGAGAAATCTCCTCCAATTCTGCATTTGTATGGTGTGTGCGGCGGGAGGCCTTATGGTAGTTTCATTTTCCAAAAAACATTGCGGATTTCAACTTTAAATTCTTTTTTTGATTGTTTGTTTTAAAGATAAAACTGTTTTTGTTTGCTCATACCAGTCCCATGGCTGACCCAGAGTTTATTTTTCCCTTCCTAAACTCTGCGTGCCCACAAATTTTCCACACGGGCAGTCTAGAGTTGGGTTTTTCAGATAATCAAATAGTAGGTGTAGATTCGGTAGGCTTCAGCCTTTAGAAATCTTCTTTAGTCTTTGGATGACTGACCTTGCTTGGTACAACTTGATTGGTAGTTCGAGCTATTTCTGGATTGGTGTTTTGGAGACGGAGATTACTGATATTGGATTGGAGTTCTTTTAGCTTTTGGGATGATCTTTTGGTTTGGAGTTGCAGATTTTGGATTCCCTCTTCATCGAAGATCATATTTGAGTTATCTCTTCCGTTTGTTATCATATTGCGCTGTTGTATATTTGTCTCTGATATTGTTGTATCATATTGTATCAGATATTGTATTCATTATTGTAGCAATGATATTATTCATTTTCTTCCGCTATGTTGTTGTATTTAATGTGTTATAAGCTCCGGCGAGCCAGATTCGACGTTTGAATCTGTGACATTCGAGTACTAGTGAAGTACGGATGTGGATTTTCGAAGGTCGAGTCGGGATCGTTTCATGAGTGACTTAGATCCATGGTTTAGTATTAGCGACTGAGTGGGGAATGGTTTAGTATTAATAACCAATGGTTAAAGGTCGGCTATGAGCATATGATACTTGTTGACTAATGATTGGTGCATGATCTTCCTTGAGGGAGCGATGCAATGGACGATTCTGGCGATCGATTGATATGCATATGAATAGTTCATGTCTGTGATGTATGATTTTGTCTATGAACTAGTAGAAGACTAGATATGGGCATGGATTCAAGTTTAACGATCGTCCTTAGATCTTATGTTTATATAATGCGAAGGGTGGATGACTGAAGGCTTAATGTTTTACTAATAGAGATCAAATTACGCAACCAACTAGCCATCGGTGCATGACCAACGGTCTAATTACATTGGGCCAATATGACTTTGAGGTGGATTATATGGATTTATTTGGGGGAAAGGCGCAACAAATGACCAAATAAGGACTCACGACAATTTGATGATAAGTTTGGCATCTTTTTTCATTTTGGTAATCCGAGGATCGTCCATCTCATCATAATACCAAATTCCAAATGTATACTGTTTGTTAACTACTTAAATGTTATGATTGTACTATTTGGGTTATATTACATGTTCTCTGGAATTATTACACAAGCAGGTGTGTAATGCCCTTCATTTCAAGACCCGAGAATGAATGTCGTCAATGCTGCAATCATGTAACGCCCTAAAAATTTAAACAAAAATTTAATAAAAGATTTAAATTTAAATATATCAAGAGCAAAAAGTGGAATTTTTGCAAACATCTAAATTTGCCTACGGAACTTGCAATGTTACATTAGTAGCAATTTTATGGATATTTTTCATATATAACCTTTTAAAATCAAAGCTAATATGGAAAAGTTATAAACTTTAAAAATTCACAGTAAAAAATAATTAAATAAAAAAATGGGAAATAAATATTAGTAAATAAGAAAACTCACCGGTTGACAGATTGATTAGGACTGATCGATCACAAGCGGTCAACTGGCCCAATCAATAGTGGTCGACTGATCAAGTTATATTGAGTAAGGTTTTTAGCGGCCAACGGCCCATATTCGATTTTATAACAGCGAAGTATATGATTAGTGATCGGGAAATAAATAAATATTTTTAAAAGGTCAATCAATGCTTTGAACCCTTATAAATATATTAAAATAAAAATATATGGATTGAAGAAATTAAATCAAGCAGATGGCTAGCAAATGGAGTAGATCCCAAGCCGATTCGAAGGAGATAACTTGGATTTGAGGTGTGTGTGTGTATATTTTTAATAAGATAATTTATATATAATAAATTTTAGTTAAAAGTTAAAAGTTAAACTGAGAACTCTATTGTTTAGATCTGCATTTGAATAATAAATATAAGATGATGTAAACCCGTTAAATGGGAATTGATTTAGGTTACACCTCTTTTCTACCCTAGATCTATTAAAATAAATTGGTAATAAAGAACTAACATAACTTATAATGTTAAACAGGAATAGGAAGTTTTGATAATCACAAATTTGGGTTCACTGTGTTGTAGGATGAAATTGTAGGTTATCGTAATGGAAATTTAGGATTGAACGTAATTAACTAATAATTAACGAACAAAAACAACGATAATTCCTAATCAAATAGAGATGTTCGGTCGATTGTTTTTACTGGAGGGGTCGACATCCAGTGATGGACCACTCCGACATATAGCGGTCGACTGGTTGGAAGTTTCGGTGCAATATGAACCTTGGCCTGAGGCCCAGTTTATAAATAAAATAGTTACTACTTTGTGTGTGTATGTATGTATTATTTATTGATTTTAGTATAAGAAGGAAGCTAGTTCCCTACGATGTGACACCAGGACGTTGCGGGACTAAATAAATATTATTCATCCAACAAGGGTCGATACTCGACTAGGGGCGATTCTATCGCAAATTCACTCATAGGAGGTTCTACGATGGACAAGCAACACCGATGATGATGTTTGATGAGTTTGTGGCCCGACATTAACATGATTTCCATAGTATTCACAGATGATGTGATATGATGTTGTGTTGTTGTTGGACCTCAACGCGTTGCAATAAGAGGCGTTACATTACCGTTGAGAGGTGGTGTAATGACCCGTAAATTTCGACAATTAAAAATAGTTAAATTAATAGGGTTTTATGATTTAAATATTGGGAGAAATAAAACAATTTGTGATATAATAATGAAATAGTAACTAATAATGAAATGTAACAAGGGTTAATTAAGGTTAGTCATTAACAGTTTGAATGAAACTCCAATTAATCGAAATGATTTAAAAAGTTATAATTGATATAGATTGTAAATTAATTGACATAATGTGTGTATTAACTGATCATTGGATTTAAAGAGTAATTAATAATATAAATGTTGATTAATTAATGTAAGAACGTGTAATAGATTGAATTGGATAAAATTTGTGTAATGTAATAGTTGTGACTATTGTTTGTGAATAATAACGTACAAAGTTTATTAAGTGTGGAACGGTGACAGTTGTTATTTGTTACCTATTTAAATAAGTCAATTTCAATTAAATGAATTTAACTGTTACATTAATGAGAATTGAGACAATAATTGAAATTTGTGCATGTAATAAAATGAATGGAAATGTCAATTTTACTCATAAGATAGTAATTGATTTAATAAAAGAATGAAACCAAGATAAATAAATTCATTAGGATTTTAAATTATAATTAACGTGTAAAATTGACAAACATGCAGTATAATTGAATATAGTAATTAATACAAATAAAAGATGAAAATTGAAGGATATTAATGCAATTAAATATAAACAAGGTTAACTACCCCTATAGAATAATAACTGATTGAGTATAAAGATTGAAATCAAATAAAATCAATTTATTGGAATTAAATTTTAATTAATTAGATTAATTACAGTTGAAATTGAACGCTGTAATTATTGAAATAATTAACAATGAAATTGATACGTAAATTTTCTTTAAATTATCGTAAATGTCTAAGCAATTAAAAATGATGAAATTTGGTAATCATCAAATTTGAATTGAAAAAGTAATTAATTAATTTAATATTTAATTTATTTAATAACGTGGAAATGGCCATTTTGGCCACTGACTTGGATTTCGATGAAACTAATTTGATCGGATCCATAACAATGAATTATTTTAGGATTTAAAGTTTTGTAGCGATCGGACTTGTCGTTTGATTGTACGAACTCGAAAAGCCTAGAAATCAATTTAATTAAAATCAATTTGAAATAAGCTGATTTTAACATAACTTCTTCGTACGACGGAATTAGGAGCTAAAACCTATTCCATTGAGTTTAAAATCATCAAATACATCTATTTTGATATATGAGATGACCCATTTTCGTTCCGGAGACCGAACGGGCTTTTACGGGTCGTTTATTATTCAACTTCCAAATCAAATCAAATCCATTCATTTCTATTACTGATTTGCCTATAAATAGCCCGTTATAAACCCTAGCTACTTCCTATGTTCATTTGTCTGTACATACATTTTCTTCTCAACTCCTCATTCCAATGGTAGACAAACAAATTCTCAATTCAATTTCAAATCAAAAAAATTTAAAACTCCTCAAACTATATCATATTATATATAGATTTGAAGCTCTCAACGAGCGCAAGTCAATTCTATAGTTAGTTTCTCAAATTAGGTTTCTGTGTGTCCGGAATTTGAAGGTTTATTTTTGGCCATTCATCGAGGATTGATCATCGGCGACTGATCGTCGAGTGGAGGATACCACTGTAGAGAGAGTGTTGCGTGTGGTGTGGTCGACGGCTAGATCGCCGTTGATTTGTTGATTAGGGTTCATGGGAGGAGGCGACGCATGTGTATTGGGGAGGTCAGAGCGTTTGTCGTGGAGCCTGGAGGAGCGGTTGGAGGGCACGGTTGCAATGGTGAGGCCCGATCGTGGAATGGTGGTCGATAGGAGGCACAGTGGATGGTCAAGCATCGACTGCTACATGTTTTGATGGGTCAAATTTTTGCTATGCAACTTAGGGTTTCGTGAAGAGCGCGTGGATCTAACGGGTGACGTGTCATCATTTTTATTTTGTTTTGAAACGTTCTAATATACATAACTTTCGCATACGAGGTCCAATTTATACGCGGTTTGATCCTTTGGGTTCGTATTAAAATTCTGGACATTTTGATGTCGGTTTGGATGAATTCTGAGATCATTTGAATTTGGGGCCTAAAATGGGATTTTAATTCGATTTTAATTCAAAAGCGAGTGTTTTAACCCACTCACAACTTCTAAATTTTCTTATGTTAGTTAAAGTAAATTTATGATGCGATTAGGAATTTATTTAGGGCTGTTTGATATTTTTAAATTGCTATTCCTCTTAATTTGAGTTTATTTTGAATCATATTTGTTATTTAATTTATTATTGAATTTAAATCGCCTGTTAATTACATGTATATAATAATCAATTAGTTGTTGAAATTTATTGGTTGAATTGGATGATGATTTTGATGGATGTTTAATTGTCGATATTGGTCGTTTGATGTTATGTTTGATTTATAAAATGTTATCACTCTGCTAGGTCTCTTAGTTGTTATTTGAAAATCACTATGGGTTGAAATGATATATACCCGAATGATCTGTAGATTAGTGAAAAATTGTTATGGGTTGAAATGATAGACTTGAGCGATTTTATGGTTTTTTGTAAATTGGGATTGCGATTTAAAATGATATATGATCGTAAAATTTTAAATTGCGGGTTGAAATGATAAATATCTGTATCACTTGACCCTAGGGTAGAGAATTATATACGGACGCTAGATTGGTTAAATTAAATGAATTTAAAATTCTAAAATTTTGAATTTAATTAAATGATGTTTTTGAAATAAAAGTTGATTTATATAAATTGAATTGTTATTGGAAAATTAAGTTTTATGTTGAAACGTGAATTGGTTTAAAGGAATTGCTTAAGAAATTAAATTAAAATTTTATATTCGAATTTGAGATATAAGTGAAATTTGTCAGAATTGAGTTATTTGGGTTGTTTGAAATATTACTCTAAAATGTATTGAAATTGGAATAATTTAAATTGATATTTTTAACATGGATTGAAATCAATATAGAATTTAATAGTTTATTTAAATTTTGGATTAAAAGATTTGCAATTGGGTTTGTTGATTTGTAAATCGAAATGGTTCAGATGTGTTAAAATGAAATAAATAGTTTAAATTGATATTAATTACAAATTCATATTTTATTATAAACTATTTGAAAAAAAATATTGTTTTTAAAATTTCTAGGTATTAAGATTTTTGAATTATTAAACTACTTTAACTTATATTAACTCAATTAAATCATTTTAACCTATTTTAAACTAATTAATTTTTTTTAAAGCTAATTAGCCCATTTAACTTATTTTAAATCTAATTAATCTATTTTAAAGCTATTTAATCTATTTTAATTATATCTAATCTATTTTAAATCTATATAACTATCTTATATCAATAAAAATATTTTTAATCTATATTAAACTATTTCAGTGTATTTTAACTATTTATAACTACTTAAACTATTTCTATATTTTCAGACTAAGTAAAGGGGAAGTGTTTATATTCAAATTCAGTGGTTTAAAAGCGAATATGGCAAAATGATGTTATAATTTAAGTTGTAACTTAAATGACATAATTGATTGAATATGATGATTTTGAAATGAGGGTTTAACCTAATTTGGAAATATGAATTTTGAAAGAATTGTGATTTCGAAGACGATATGATTTGAAAGTGAATATGATGTGAAAATGATATGGTTTGAGAATATGATATTTTGATATCAATTGTAAATTGACTTTTTGAAATGTAAAAGAACCATCCGGTGTGAGATAAGCGTTTGGTTGTTAAAAAGACCGGGATCATATATTGTCATACTCTATGCCAATATCGAAAATCACTTTAACAACTGTACACATGGTGGAGATTCCAAAAATGAAGTAGGATGGTTGGCGAGCGATTCTATATGAGGTATTTACATGACCCTAACTCCCATGAGTCAGTTTGATGCGCCTAAAATCAGGAGCCATGCCGGGCCTAGTGAGGTCATCCCTCCGAGCAGGCACACTTCTTCGATGCTATATTCTGACTTTGTGATTTGATTTGGTGGCCACCCTTGATTTCGATTTGGAAGTGCGTTCCAAGGTGGGCAGTAGTAGCTTCTATGTGTTACCACCAGTCAGGATACGTAATGGTATATCTACCCTAGCATTTCCTCGTGTGTCGTGGCGCATGCCCTATAATGCCTTCTACAAGTTTGGTTTGTATCATTCCTATGGAATGCCCTCTGATAGACCTCCATTTTACGGAGGAATTACGGTACTATATAGACTATGGGAATATATAAAAATGTGTTAAGGGGGATATGGGTAACGCCTTAACGCTATTTAATACTTTTACTTTACTGTATGCATATTATAATAGCATATTGTACTACATAATAGACAGTTTAATGGATGCTTAGGAGATGGGAATCCCAAACATCTCTTAAGTTATTAATTCACGTTAGACACTGGATAGGAGATGTCAAACCCCGTAAACATCTCTGACGCCGTCACACGCATATTTACCAGTGATTTAACTTACATAAGATATTTTTGTTCTGACTCGAGTGTTTTGTCTTTTCAATTCGCTCGGGTCAGCTCGAGCATTTCAGGATTTGAAGATCTTATTTTTAGAGAACGAAGACAAAGATTTGTAATACTATTATGTACTATATCTATTCCAATGCATTCATACTGTTCCGCTGTATTATTTATTTATCTTTGATATATGTAGCTCTGAATCTGTGTTGTATAAGTATAATCAAATGTATTGTAAACAGCTTCATGAATTGTTATTTGATTATTATATTTTGCCATTCTGCTGCGAGATTCTGTTTTGTTTTTTTTGCACTCTGCTTTTTCTTATTTACCCCATTAACAATCTACCCCTTTGTATGAATTGAATTGACATGTATGCCTACTTAAAATGTCCAAAAAGACGGGTCGTTACAGGTGGACACAAATGCACAGGACGAGACACTTCGGTAAATTGGCATTGCGGGCTCCCCCTTAATGCATAACTAGGGTATATGTAGTCATAGTTGTGGGTAACTTAGTCTCATGGTAGGAATTGTAGGGAAACCTATGTCGAAATATTTATGAGTAGTCTCAATACAGGAAATAGTAGAGTAATCCTATATGGAATAGTTCCAACAACTATTAGCCGTTCAATAGTTATCTAGAGGTTTGATTAGTTGTTTGGTCCTAGGTTTGAGCCTAAACAGGTTGTTGTGTAGGCATGTGTTGAGTTAAATCCTTAGGATGTGAAATAAGTAATTCAAGAACACTTATAGGACATTCAAAATCACATAGAGTATTACTAAAGTCAATTGCATATTGATCACCATATATTAGTTATGTACTCATTCACTGGACTTTTGTCTAACTCACTCCTTTTATTTCTTTTTTTCCCCACCATGGGAGATCAAGATAGCAGGTGACAGTCCTGAGATATGTATTTAGGGAGACGAGCTTAGCATTGGAGTTGCTATATATTTTCCATTTCTCTCCATGTATTTATTTGTTGTATTCAGTACTCAGTATTTATCAGACTATGTGTCGTATTTCTATGTTCTCTGGATTTGACTACGTACTATTTTCCGAGACTATTTTTTAAGTTATTTTACAAGGTGTTTGTTTTTTGTATTTATATTTTGTTGCCTTTCACTATGAGATCTAAAAGTGTAGAATGTCTTAGATCATATCTATATGTTCTTAGTCTCTGTATTGTTTTATAAAAACCTAATAGCTTGTACTTCTTAGCATCGAAGGAAGCTCGAAAGTCACCATAGGCTTTGAATGGACGTGTCGAGAGGTGTGAGTTGTCACAGTTGGTATTAGAGTCTAGGTTTGAAATTCCTTAGGGATTAGAGACGTATTGAGAGAACGTACTCGAAAAGTTTTTTGAAAAGAAAGATTTTTCAAAAGTTTTTCAAGAAGATTTTCAAACTGGGTTTCAAAAGTATGTATATATATAGGTATGTATAGATAAAAGTTTCTCAAAAAATTTCCCAATTAGTTTAAGTATAATGTGAATAACTCTTTCCCTTTTTCTTGCCAACTCCATCTAGGGAAAGTTGCTAATAAATTCCTAAATCATAGATAGAAGAGGAGTAATCCTGCTGGTTCAGGCTCAAGCAACGCAGTTGAGATTTTGGGCATGAACATCCTAATTTGGTTATATCGGCATCTTCAAGCAAGGGGACAAGCCAAGCTTAACCCTAATAAAGGACCCATGCATGGGGCAAGTGCAAGGTGCAGTTTATGTCCACCTATCTATCGTCGGTTTTGCTAAGCCATGTACGAACTTCACGAGCCTAAGAGGGAAGCCGTATGTGGGGATTGAGTTATATGTAAATTCGAGGATATGGATTTGTTCTTGTAAGAGGATTTTTAGATTGACGATTCCTTCTGATGAGGTGAGGGGACTGCTTGCTACTTGGCATTTACAAGGAGAGGTTCAGAATTGGTTGGATGTAGTAGATGCGGAGACTAATGGGGGAGAAATCATTTAAGGGGACTTTAAGAGACGTTTTGAGATGAATTTTCTTTTCAAAGTAGAGGATGGAGTACAGTTAGAGAAGTTTATTCGTTTGCAGCGGGCAGAGAAGTCGGTGAAAGAGTATGTGAATCAGTTCAATGAGTTAGTTAGTTTTTGGATAGATACTAATCAATACCCTTCATAAGAAGGATCTGAAGTTCGTGAAGGGGCTGAATCAACCTCTATAAGGTTTGGATCTTATTCATATTCCCATGAGTGCGACTTATGAGGTTTTCTGGAGATAGCCTTGTTGAATATCATCTCCAATGAGAAGTGAAGGAAGAACCCCAGAAGTCTGGAAGAAAGGCACTATAGCAAAATCAACAAAGGGTGGAATCAGAACCAAAGGAAAGATTAAGAAGCAGGACATGTAGTGTAGAAGATATGGTAAGAAGGGACACTTTGCTATGGAGTGTAAGGTTGATAGTTTGAAGATTAAGTATTACAACTGCATAATTACATGAGGCGGGAATGTTTAGCACCTCAGAAGATCTCTACCTTGGTCGTTCCAGCTTATGCACTGGATGAAGTTCCTAGCTTGAGCACACTTCCAACGGCGGACAAGGTGAAGAAAGTTGTGATTGAAGGTGTGTTAACTCTATGGTTTATCCATTTGTACCTTATTTGATATTGAGGCATTGGACTCTTTTATTCCAATAAACTTGTAGATGAGTTACACATAGACACTAGCATAGTTACAGACTCCGTGGTTGTATCCCCCTTGTTGTAGGATTGGCTTATTTGTCCATGGTATGTAAGGGTTTGGATTATTTATTTTGGGGGTTGAGTTCGATTCCGATTCTTTTGTCTTATAATTTTCTAGGTTTGGGTTGATTTTAACCATGAATTGGATGATGACATGTGAGGCGATTTTAGATTATGATAGGAATGTTGTTAAGTTGGGTACTTGTTGTAGGCGTAGTCAAGAGGTTTATTGCCATCCATAGGTTAAGTCATGTTAAGTTACTTATATTCATTAGACATATCACATGGTGACTTAGATTCAGTACATGTTGAGATTACCCCTATGTCTTTTCCGAGTTTACCAACCTCCCACCCTAAAAAGAGACCGAGTTCCAAATTTATATTGTAAATAAAGCCAGAGCTATGGCCATGCCGTCAAGGCATATGGCTCCGAAGGAGAGATGTGAATTGAACAAGCAAGTGAATGAGATGTTAGAGAAGGAATTCATTAGGAGGAGCATTTCAGAGTGGGAAGTACCGGTTATCTTTGCCACTAAGGAAAATGGTTCCCTGAGCTACGTGTTGAATACAGAGAGCCGAACAAGCTGACAAAGAAGAATCATTATCCATTGCACAGCATAGACAATCTCTTTGATTAGTTGGTTGAAGCGAAGATGTTATCACAACTTGATTTGGCTACCAGATTCCATCAGTTATATGTAGTTTAAGATAGAATTTAAAAGACTTCTTTTAGTACATACGATTGACTTTATGAGTGGTTGGTCATGTTATTCGGACCGATGAACATGCCCGCCTAATTTGTTGATTTGATGAGCTGAATATTTAAAGGGTTTCTTAATAAGTTCATGGTGGTATTTGTGGTGACATATTAGTCTATTTGAAAGGCGAGGAGGAGCAAAGTTGTGTTTAGAAGAAATGCTTCGTACTCTCTATAAGCATATGAAGGCAAAGTCTTTTAAGTGTCAATTTTGGCGCGAAGAGGTATGCTTTTTAGGACATATTGCCTTGAAAACTGGGCTGGAGGTTCCTCTTAGTAAAGTTGATGTAGTACACGATTGTTGGCATGTGCCAAAAAATGCCACAAAAAGTAAGGAGTTTCCTTGGTTTGGCAGGCTACTATAGAAATTTCATTAAGAATATCTCTAAAACCTCTATCCCTTTAACAAGTCTTGCTAAGGGGAATTTTGTTTTCTCATGGGACGCGAAACATGAGGATGCTTTTATTAAGTTAAATGAGGCATTGACTAGTGCACATGTTCTATTACTACCTTATGGTACGAAGGCATTAACAGTAAACACCGATGCTTATGGTATGGGGTTAGGGGTTGTGTTAATGCAGGAAGGGAGAGTGGTGAACTATGCTAGTCAACGGTTAAAGGTCCATGAGAGAAATTATCATACCCATGATCTTGAGTTGGTGGCCATTGTTTTTTCGCTCAACTCATGTAGGCATTACCTTTTAGGAGAACGGTATGAGCTGTATACGGATCATAAATTTCTGAAGTATTATTCTTCTAGAAAGATTTAAACTTAAGGCATCAAAGGTGGATGGAGTTCTTGGCATCGTATGACTTTGATACCTCCTATACTCTAGGTAGGGTAATGTTATTATAGTCGATGCCTTGAGTAAGAAGCATGCGATATTGATTCCTATATTCTTGGAGTGGAAGTACATAGAGTTTATCCATATATTTGACTTCCAACCATCATCAGATATTACTTAGGAATTGTTAGCAGCTTTGGATGTGCAACCTATGCTTTTGGACTACATAGGGTCAAGTTAGAAGCAAGACAAGATGCAATAGGATATTTTCAAGAGGATTAGTAGAGGACAGTTGTTGAGACATTTTAGGCATTACTCCATTGACCCAAAAGTGGTTAAAAAGGGATGATAGATTGTGTATTCCTCTCATTATGGATTTGATTGACATGGTACTAGCCGAGTCTCATGATGATTCATCTAGGCGGGGATAAAATGCACCATGACATGAAGAGAGTCTTCTATTGGCCTGTTATGAAGTATGTGGTAGAGTATATAACCCGAGTATGACTTGCTAGAGGGTAGAGGTGGGGAAAATGAAGCCAGGAGGATTGTTGCAGCCATTGGATACACCTTAGTGGAAGTGGGAGAGTATTTCTATGGACTTCATCGATCGACTACCTAGAAGTAGGATAGGAAATGAGAGTATTTGGGTCATAGTTAACCGATTAACCACGCTTATTTCATTTTGGTTAGAAGTACGAGGACTGTTGTATCTTTAACAACTCTATATGTAAGAGAGATTGTTAGATTACATGGAGTTTCTTCTAGCATTGTTAGTGATAAAGATTCGCTTTTCACCAGTGAGTTTCGAAGGAGTCTATAGGAGGCTTTACGTATCGAGTTAAGCTTGAGTGCCACTTACTACCCACAAACTGATTGAAAAATAGAGAGAGTCAACAAGGTGTTGGAGGACTTACTTTGGATGGGCATATTGAATTTTGGAGGCCCTTGGGAGGATCACTTGCCACTAACGGAGTTTACCTATAGTAACGGCTGTTAAGCGAGTATTAAGATGGCACTATTTGAGGTATTATATGGAAGACCCTATAAATCACCATCGTGTTGGTGGGACACTAAGGACAGAATTGTTCTTAGACTGAATATAGTGATGGAGACAATTGAAAAGTTAGATTTGATTCATAAGAGGATGAAGACTGCTCAGGGTTGGCAGAATTCTTATGCTGATAGGAGATGCATAGAGTTAGATTTCGTAATAAGCAACATGGATTTTATAAAGGTCTCGCCATTTAGGCATGTTATGAGATTCGGTAGTTCAGATAAGCTAACACCGAGGTTTGTATAGCCTTTTTGATTACTAATAGGGTTGGGAAGTTAGCTTATGGGGTGAAGTTTCTTAAGAAGTTAGCGGGAGTACATGATGTTTTCCACGTGTTGTACTTGCGAAAGTGCTTGCATGATACAACCGCCGTAGTCATGCCGAGTCAGCTAGAGGAGGTGGAAGTAGAGAGGGAGACAGTAGTTCACCATGCATCTACTTGTGTTCTTGAGCATGTATAAAGTGACTCTATAACAAGGTTATTAAGCTTGTTAAGGTTTAGTGGGGAGATGATCCTACGAAGAGTACATAGGAGCCTGAGGAGGGGATCTGAGCTATACACCTCCAACTCTTTTCTGGTATGTTTCCATTTTAGAAAATTAAGTATAGGTCACTTATGTTTTTAGATACCCTATAGGTAGAGACACTTGGATGGCAGGAATGGTTGTGAACGTGTCATTAGAATATGTTTTAGATTATGGATGCTAGTGGATATATCTATTGAATTGGTCTTTGCACACTTAAGAAAATATATTATTTAGTTAGTATGCCCATTTACACCATCACTTGGTCTACTTTGTTGAGTTATGTACATATTGTTCTTGCATATGGATTGAATGGCTAGGCATTCATGTAGAAGTGCAAGTATATTTACATAGGATGTCGTATACATTTTGGATACGTGGCATAAGCATTTACATCTAAGGAGGTCGACTAGATCAGGAGAACGCCTAATCTTTACATTAGTATAGGTTTATATGCATGCCACACATCTATGCACATATTGCATTAGAAATTTTATTAGGGACTGGTTGACAATGAATGACAGATGAGCAGATGGTTGTAGCTATTGATCTCTTTTGCATGCACGAGTTACATTTTTCCATCCTTAGAGATTTTGGGGATGAAATCCTCTTAAGGGGGAGAAGTAACGTCCTCAAATTTAAGAGAAAATTTAAAAAGAAATAAACTTAAATTTAACAACGGAAAAAATGGAATTTTGGCAAACGTTCGAATCTAGGCATGAAATTTGCACCATTGTTTTCGTAGCGATTTTCTTGACAATTTTCGTATATAACATTCTGAAATGGAAAATAATATGGAAAAGTTATAAACGTTTGAAAATTCACAATTGAAATTTATTAAAAAAAGGGAAATAAATATTAGTAAATAAGAAAACCCCCCAGTCGATAAATCGATTAGTATCGGTCGAATGCAAGTGGTCAACCGCTGTGACAACCCACCTTTCCGACCCCTTAGAACGACACTTAATACATCCATAGTATTCGTGTGTCATTGCCCAAGTATTTAAAAGAAAAGTTGTTATTGGGTAAAATATTAGAACAGAACAGTAATCTCACAACGAAACGGTGAAATATATGACATTCAATAAGATAGCATATAAGGTTGCTCCCAACATGGAGTTATCAGAGTTGCAACAAAAGTACTACTATCAATCTTGATATTTATATCAACTTGACTTTAAATATATACACATAGACCCGACATCTCACAACAACAGGAATAAATAGCTAGATAGATAAGGAGCCTTCTGCTCATCCACTATCTCCAAAAAAGCCCATTGAAACCTGTCATTTTCGGACCACTCACATATAAATGAGTACCCGAGAGTTTAGGTTAAACAAACAATTCGGGTCAGACAATAAGTTCGGTATGAGTAAACTTCAAATAAAAAATAAAAGACACAAAATAACGGGCAAGACCACATCGCAAAAACACAGAATGGGTTTTCCCTCACAATGACAACATCCAAGTATAAAAGAACAGACATAAATAATTAAACACCGCGAAGTGTGCAAGACGCTTCCTGATGCAATTAAGAAAGAATCATCCAAAGATTTGAATCAAAAACAAGGAAAAGGAATTTTTCCAATGATGACCAGGAGGGTGTGCCCCCCTTATCTAAAGTTTACCTCTAGAAAGTATACTTGAGAACTACGATGGCTCTTGGAAACCTCTTAGTCGGACCCCGCTAACCTTATCGGGTATCCGAGTATTTCACATCTTCATGTGCCTACAACCTAAACCAATCTAGAATAAATGTGACAATACCCAAATGGGAGTAACCCCACATAGCTTGGCCCCCACTCGCTCTTTATTTAGTCATTTCTGATAAAGGATATCAATGCTCTAAATGAGCAACAAGTCGTCTTAGATTGGCGAAACAAAAACAAAAGGAAGAAGGGTATCGAAATTGATAGTTAAGATATCAATTATTGGGGAAAACAAAATGATCGTATATGGAAATTAAATCTTATACTCTTCCAATGCTTGAAAAATATCCATATACTTATCTCATCGGTATAAGTATATTCACAAAACAGTTGGGAGGATTTCATATTTCAAAAGCAAATTTAAAATGGGTCAAAAACAATTGTCTCAAGAAAAGCGAATTTTTTCCATACCATCATAATTATAAGGATCATTTATGGAAATCAAATCCCCTACACTTTTCACGTTTGCGATATTCTCAACTCAATCTATTCCTCGTCCAGAAAAAAAGCCAGGTAATTCAGGGCACTGGTTTCTTCTAGATTTTCCTGGACACTTCGGTTCTAGATCTCACAAATGGAGGATCAATCAACTCATTGGCTTTCAGTGCCAAGTATAGGACAACTTACTTTCCATAAATAACCCATTTAAATCATTATATAAATTTCGAAGCTCCTTTAAAATACTTTAAACCAAGATTTAAGACTTCCATTCAAATCATAACTTAAACCCATCAACTTTAAAGGAGAATACGATCATGAGGGGTGAAGCTCCCTCTTAATCAAATGAGATATCTCAAAGGGGTGTTATTTCCTTTTAACCAAAAGTCGCTAAATATCAATCCTAAGTTAAAAGGTGGTGTAAGTTCATCTTAACTAAACGTTAAGGTTTTTGCTCATAAACTGGTCGAGCACAAATCAAACAACCAAACAACTAAACAAGAATAATAATAGATCCATTATTATTAACAAGCAATCAATAGTTAACGAACATTTATTAAAATGTGAATGAGTCAAAGGAAAGAGATTAAGATTACAATCACTGTAAAATAATTAAATTATACTCACAGAATAAGTTATACCCACTAAACTATGACTATGAGAGCAAGGAATACATTCACTGAATAAGTTATACCCACTAAACTATGAAAGCAAGGAATATACTCACATCTTATTTGCTTTGTTGGAGACTTGAAATACTTCCGTTTGATAATGAAGTTTAGTTCTTTTCTTTAGTTTGTGAATGAATTAAACGAGATATGGACTTGGCTATTTATAGGTGAAGAGAAGGGTACTTTAGTAATTTCCTATAGCCAAACCTGATTCGACCAAATTTTGGTCCAATAGAAACCATTCTTATGGCCTAATTTTGTTCGACCACATTTTGGTCCAATAGAAAAAAATCCTTATGGCTTAATTTGATTCGATTACGTTTTGGTCCAACAGGAACCCTCCTTATCAACTATGGCCTAACCTGTTTCGACCAAATTTTGGTCCAATGGCAACCATCCGCATGGCATAACCTGATTTGACCAAATTTCTGTCCAATGGCAACCATCCACGTGGAATATAATAATCATTATGCTATTTTGTTTTACTAGGCAAGTAATTATGCTATTCTGTTTATTAGGAAAATTCTTTTCTTAAGTAATCATTCTCATTTGGTTTATTAGGCAAACTTATTCTTAAATAAATCAGTACCCTAACCATCTTATAACTCGAACCGTCTTTGAACTAACATTTTACATCAGTTTTAAAAATCTATTCGAGACGTTTCATCCAAAAATTTATTTTAGATATAAAATCCATTATTTAGTCATTTTTAAAACATATTAACTATTTAAGTTCAAAGTGATTAAATTATAGGTCGTTACATTCTCTCCTCCTTAAAGGAAATTTCATCCTCGAAATTAATCAGATAAACTCAAGATATTAAAGAAACCCAAATGACATCATATATACCATACAAAGATACAAGGAAAGTGACCTCAACAAAACTGTGAGTACACTAAAAAGAAACAATAAAATACAAACACAACTATATTCAACTCAGGATAAGAATCCCTAATATAGTCCTCAGTTCCCCAAGTACAATCTCTACCATCTCCACTCCACTGAACCTTAACAAAATTCACAACCTTCTTCCTTAATGGCTTTATATCATGAGAGACAATGTGAATAGGCCGCCTAAGAATGGCTAGGTTAGGCTGAACCTCCAAACCAACTTGTTGTTTCGGTTCTACTATCATTGAAGGGTCGGTTACATACTTACATAAATTGAGATACGTGAAATACGTTGTGCGCATCTGATAGTCGATCTGGTAACTCCACTTTACATGTAAGTTTACCAATCCGGTTTGGTATGGGAAATAATCAAGGGGCTAACTTCCATGTCTTTCCAAACCTCACGACACTTCTCAGATAAGAGATTTTTACAAGTACAAAGTCCCCGACTAAGAACTCTAGATCCCTACGCCTTTGATCTGCTAACAATTTTTCCAATCTTGCACTTCCTTCATACTTCTTCTAGTATCAGCTACCTTCTCATTGGCTTCTAAGAATTTGTGAGGTCCAAGAACAAGTCTATATACAGATTCAACCCAACACGAAGGAGAACGACATGGACGAACATAAAGAGCTTCAAAAGGGACCATACCAATGCTTGCTTGATAACTGTTGTTGTAAATGAATTCGACTAAGGGTAAATGATCTTCCCAAGAACCCTCAAAGTCTAGAATGCATGCTCGTAATAAATCTTCCATGATCTGGTTCACTCTCTCTATCTTCCCATCTGTTCAAGGATGTCATGTTGTACTTAGACTTAGCTCAGTCCCTAAAGCAATTACAGTCCCTCCTGGAACCTCCTAGTGAATATCGGTCTCGATCACTTACAATACTACAAGGAATTCCATGAAGTCTCACAATCTCCTTCACATCCAAACTCGCTAGAATCGTAGTAGTCCTAGTCAGCTTAACAGGAATGAAATGGGCACTCTTGATCAGTCGATCGATTATAATTCAAATGCCATCGTTACCTCTTCTTGACCTAGGTAGACCATCAATAAAGTCCATAGAGATCTGCTCCCACTTCCACTTTGGGTTCTTAAGTGGCTGAAGCAATCCAACTGTCTTATGCTAATCACTCTTAATCTGTTGGCAGTTTGCATAACGACTCACAAAGATTGAAATATCTCGTTTCATCCCCTTCCACCAGAATACCCTCTTCATATCCCTGAACATCTTGGTCACTCCTAGATGAAAAGATAACTTTGAATGGTGGCACTTAGTTAATGCTTCTTGCCTAAGTCCATCAAAGTCTGCAACACAATTACACCCATTCATTTTCAATATGCCCCGAAGATCAATTTCAATGCTAGAAACAACACCTTCTTCAACATCCTTCTTAAGTTGAGCCAAAATAGGATCTTCCTCTTGACTGGATGCAATTCTCTCTAAGAATACTGGCTTAACTTCTAGGTTTGCAACCATTGCTACATTCCTACTCGGTGCACCAGCAACGGCATTTGCTTTTCCAGGGGTATAAAGAACCTCAAATCATAAGAAGCGAGAAACTCCAGCCATCTATGCTGCCTCAAATTCAAATCTTTCTGGGTAAAAATGTATTTTAAGGATTTGTGGTCCATGTATAACTCGAACCTTTCACCCAAAAGATAACGCCTCCACATCTTTAGTGCAAAGACAATAGCCAAAAGCTCCAAATCATGCGTAGCATAATTTTTCTCATGCGACTTTAGCCGTCAACTTGCATAAGCAATAACTTTCCCATGCTGCATCAGCACTGCTCACAATCTGGTTCCACAAGCATTTGTATACACAGTTAAACCTTTGCTCCCTCTGGAATGGTTAAAATAGAAGCGTTAGTCAACTTCTATTTCAGTTCATTGAATGCTTGATTACACTTAGAAGTTTTAACGAACTTAGCATCTTTCTTTGTTGACTTCGTTAGATGAGAAGCAATCTTCGAGAAGTCCTTGATAAACTTGCGGTAAAACTAGCCAAAGAAACTTATAACTTCCATTGCACTTTCGGCCTTCTTCTAGTCTTGAACTACAACAACTTTAGCTGGGGATATGCCTTCTCCAGAAATAACATACCCTAGAAATCTAACTTTGGATTTCCAGAAATGGCACTTGGAAAACTTAGCCTTCAACACATGGCTCCTTAAGGTATCGAATATGACACAGAGATGATTTTTGTGTTCCTCTATCTTTTAATAGATAAGAATGTCATCAATAAAGATGTGAGCAAATTTATTGAGAATGTCTCAAAATACTCAATTCATTAAGTCCACTAACCAACCGGGTGCGTTAGTCAATCCAAACAGCATAACTAACCACTTGTAGAAATTTTCTAGAGTTTGAAAAGCTGTTAAGGGAACACTCTCCTCTGCCGCTCTTAATTGGTGGAAACTGGTGGTAAGATCTAATTGAGAAAATATCCGAGCACCGTTGAGTTGGTCAAACATATCGTCGACCTTTGGCAAAGGATATTTATTCTTGATAGTCCTTTTGTTCAACTCCCGATAGTCTACGCATAAACTTAAAGAACCATCCGCCTTTCTAAAAAAGACGGCTAGTGATCCCTAACTCGAGGTACTACGTCATATCAAGCCCCTTTGCAACAAACCATAAGTCTGTCTTTCTAACTCCCTCATCTATTTCGGAGCCAACCTTCGTTAAGGGTTGTACAATAGGTCTGGTTCCTAAAACAAAATCAATACAGAACTCGACTTCATAGTGAGGAGATAAACCTTGCACCTCATCAAAAATATCTGCGAAATCTTGAATAACCGGCACATCTCCTATCTCCGCTTTAGCCACTTCGAGTGAATAGAGAAAACTGCTCATTAACTTCTTAGTCTCTTCACAGCTAATACCAACACCAACATCTCCAGCACTACTCCGATGATCCTTGTATCACAATCCAGGATAGCTTTATATTTAGATAACCAATCCATTCCTAGTAATACTCCAAAATCCATAAACGCAAGAACAAAGAAGTCAAAAGGAAAGAGATGAATTCGATAAGAAATAGGTACATTTAGACACACAGTGTCAAGATTTTTTGAACCTCCAATTGGGTTTGACCCATAAAGAGGATTACATATGATAACATATTTAAGGTTTAGTTCGTCCATTAGATTATAAAAAATAAAACTATGGGAAGCTCTTGCATCAAATAACACCCTTACAGGAATACCATTGACGGATAAAGTACCTTGCAACACTTGCTTCCCTTTTTGATCTGAAGAAGTAGATGGTATCTCTTCAATGGTAAAAGTCTGTCATTGAGATCCCTTTTTAGGAAAGGGCACTCATTATTCATATGTCCTGGCTAGCCGCAATTAAAACATGTGGCGATTAGGCAATGATTTGCAAAGTGGTCCATCTTATTGCACTTGAAATAAAGAATGTTGGTCAAGTTGGTCTGCTTCTTCTGTGCTAGAGCATCATCTTTGGCTTTCTTCCCTGCACCTTCCTTCTTTCCTTTAAACATACACTTGAAGTTTGGCTTTCCTTCAACTGGTATAACTGATAAAGGCTTGGCACTTACTGTTGATACTACGCCCTTCTAGACTCCTTCCTTAATATCAAGAGCCTCAAACCTCAAAGCCATGCTAATAATGATGGTGAACGCACCCATAAGATGATTGGCCATTTCACGATGAAACTCTGCTCGCATTCCATTCACAAACATTTCATTTTTCTTGAGCGGTGTGTCTAATCCAAGTCCAAAACAGGACAAACCATTGAACTTATGCTCATACTGCGATACAGTCATATCACCCTGCTTTAAGCCAATGAAACTTCTAAATAACTAAGTTCTTTCGGCTTTTGGAATAATCCATGCTTCAAAAACTTCCTTGAACAGGGCCCAAGAAAACTCCTCCTCTAGGGTACTAGTTGTTTCCGAATCCCACCAATCCATCGTCCACTTTTGAAGTTTTCATGATGCCAACAGCCGTTTCTCCGCATCCTCCAACTAAAGATCTCCAAATATTCTTTCATAAGTTCGAAACCACATCTGCACTCCAAGAATATCTTCAGCCCTATAGAATGGTTTTCCTCCTAAAGTGGTAAAATTCTTACATAAAGATGCAATGTTCATAGGCGTCTGAACTTGCACTACCATTTCCTCAACCGAATCTACAGCTGAAATAGTAGCATTTCTAGGTACCCTGGCATTGGTAGCCATGCTAGATCCAGATCCTCTTCTTCCTCCTCTTCTTATATTCATTTTCTATTATCTAAACAAATAACGTGTGTCTTTAGAATACAACAACAGGATTAAAATGGTATAGGAAATAATCCCAAAGATCTAAAACGAGACTTTAGAGGATAAATATTATTATTATAAAAATTAAAAATACGCTCTCTCAAGATTAACTCATTCTAGGGCATCACTTAACCTATCTCTAACGAGTTGTACCCCAATCAGGCTAAGGTATTCGCCCAACAAAAGATCTTATACCAACTGTGATGACCCACCTTTCTAACCCCTGAGAACTACACTTAATACATCCATGGTATTCATGTGCCATTGCCCAAGTATTTGAAAGACGAGTTGCCATGGGGTAAAATATAGGAATAGAGCAACAATCTCATAATGGAAAGGTTAAATACATAACATTAAATAAGATAGTACATAAGGTTACTCCCAACATGGAGTTATTAGAGTCACAACAGAAGTACTACTATCAGCCTAGGTAGTTATGACAACCTACCTTTAATATACATACATAGAGCCAACATCTCATAACAGCGGAAATAAATAGCTAGGTAGATAAGGAGCCTCATGCTCGTCCACTATTTTTAAAAGATCCCAAAGAAACCTGTCATTTCGAACTACTCAAATATGAATGAGTACTCGAAAGTTTAGGAAAAAAACAACTCGGGTCAGACAATAAGTCCGGTATGAGTAAGCTCTAAATAAAAAAATAAAACACAAAAAATAACAAGTGAGACGACATCACAAAAACGTAGAATGAGTTTCTTCTCACAAGGAAAACATCCAAGCATGAAAGAATGGACATAGATAATTAAACACCGCGAAGAGCGCAAGATGCTTCCCGATGCAACTAAGAAAGAATCACCCAAAGATTTGAATCAAAAATAAGGAAAATGAATTTTTCCAACAATGATTAGGAGGGTGCACCCTCCTTATCGAAAGTATACTCTAGGAAATATACTTGAGAACTACGATGGCTCTCGAAAACCTCCAAGATGAACTGCGCCAACCATATCTGGTATCCGAGTATTTCACATCTCCATGCGCATACAACCGAAACCAATCTAGAGTAGATGTGACAATACCCTAATGGGAGCAAGATCACATAGCTTGGCCCCTACTCGCTCTTTATTTTGTCATTTCCGATAAAGGATATCAATGCTCTAAAAGATTAACAAATCATCTTAGATTGAAGAAACAAAAACAAAAAGAAGAAGGGTATCGAAATTGATAGTAAAGATATCAATTATCGGGATAACAAAATGATCGTATATGGAAATTAAATCTTGTACTCTTTCAATACTTGAAAAATATCCATATACTTGTCTCATCCGTATAAGTATATTCACAAAACATTGGAAGAATTTCATATTTCAAAAGCATACTTAAATGGGTCAAAAATAATTTTCTACAAGAAAGGCGAATGTTTTCCATACCATCATAATTATAAAGATCGTTATGGAAATCAAATCTCCTACACTTATCACATTTTCAATATTCTCGACTTAATCTATCCCTTACCCAGAAACAAAGCTAGGTAATTCAAGGCACTGGTTGCTTCTAGCCATGCCTCAACACTTTGGTTCTAGAACTCACAAATAGAGGATCAATATGCTCATTGGCTTTTAATGCCAAGTATCGGACTACTTACTTTCCATAAATAACCCATTTAAATCATTATATAAATTTCGAAGCTCCTTTAAAATACTTTAAACCAAGATTTAAGACTTCCATTCAAATCTTAACATAAACTCATCATCTTTAAAGGAGAATACGACCAAGAGGGGTGAAGCTCTCTCTTAATCAAATAAGATAGCTAAAACGTGTGTTATTTCCTTTTCACCAAAAAGTCACTAAATGTCAATCCTAATTAAAAGGTGGTGTAAGTTCCCATTAACAAAAAGTCAAGGTTATTGCTCACAAACTGGCCGAGCACAAATCAAGCAACCAAACAAGAATAATAGCAAGAATAATAACAGACCCATTATTAATAACAATTTACAATCAATAATTAACACTACATTTATTAAAATGTAAATGAGTGAAAGGAAAGAGATTAAGGTTACACTCACCGTAAAATATCTAAATTATACTCATAGAATAAGTTATACCCACTAAACTATGAAAACAAGGAACATACTCATCGAATAAGTTATACCCACTAAACTATGAAAGCAAGGAATATACTCACATCTTATTTGTTTTGCTGGAGACTTGGAATACTTCGCCTTTGATAATGAAATTTAGTTCTTTTCTCTAGTTTGTGAATGAACTAAAATGAGATATGGATTTGGCTATTTATAGGTGAAGAGAAGGGTACTTTAGTAATTTCTTATAGCCTAACCTGATTCGACCAGATTTTGGTCCAATAAAGAATATCCTTATGGCTTAATTTTATTCGACCACATTTTCGTCCAATATGAATCCTCCTTATCAACTATGGCCTAACCCAATTCGACTAGATTTTGGTCCAATGGCAACCATCCGCATGGCATAACCTGATTCGACCAGATTTTGGTCTAATGGCAACCATCCGTGTGGAATATAATAATCGTTATGCTATTTTTTTTATTAGGCAAGTAATTATATTATTTTATTTTATTAGGCAAGGTTAATAATTCTTTCCTGTTTTACTAGGCAAGTAATTACTTTATTCTGATTTATTAGGCAAATTCTTTTCTTAAGTAATCATTCTCATTTGGTTTATTAGGCGAACTTATTCTTAAATAAATTGGTACCATTAACCATCTTATAACTCGAACCGTCATTAAACCAACATTTTACATCAATTTTAAAAATCCATTTGAGACGTTTTGTCCAAAATTTTATTTAGATATAAAATCCATTATTTAATCATTTAAAAACATATTAACTATTCAAGTTCAAAGTGATTACATTATGGGTCATTATAACCGCCCCGTTCAATAGCGGTCGATCGATCAATTATATAGGCTACGGTTTTGAGTGGTCAATGGTCCGAGATTTGATTTTATGTTTTTCTTAACAGCGAAGTATATGATTAGCGATCAGGATTTAAATAAATATTTTTCAAAGGTCAATCTCTTCCTCAAATCAAAAACTTCTACAAAAATAAATAAAAATAGAGGGATTAAAGAAATTGAATCAAGCGGAGAGCTAGTAAACAAAGTAGGTCCCAAGCGCAATTCAGAGGAGATAACTTGGATTTTAAGTGAGTTAGTATATTTTTAAAAGATGGTTTATATGCTATAAATTTAAGTATATCTTATCTGATTTAGATTGTTAGAGGTCAAACTAAGAGTTCTGTTGTCTAGATCTAAAATTGGATAATAAATGTAAACTGATATAAACCGGCTAAATAGGAATTAATTAAGGTTACACCAGTTTTGTACCTTAGAACCATTGATATAAATCAGTAAACAAAAGAATTGACATAACCTGTGATGTTATATAAGAATAGGAAGTTGTGATAATTGTAAATTTAGGTTCACTGTAATTGCTGTAAGGTGAAATTGTAGGTCACCATAATGAAAATTAAGGAATGAACATGATTAATTAATGATCAACGAACAAAAATGATGATAATTCCTAATTAAACAGCAACGATTGATCGACTTCTCTTACTGAAGCGGTCGACAGCAAGCGGTCGACCATTTTATCATATAACGATCGAACAGTTAGCACTTTCGAAACCCCGTATTAACCTCAGCCTAAGGCTCGGGATATAAATAAAATAGTTACTATATGTATATTTCTCTCTCTCTCTCTCTCTCTCTCTCTCTCTCTTTCTGTGTTGATGTTAGTATAAGTAAGAAACTAGTTCACTAGGAAGTGACACTAGGATGTTGTGGTACTGTGTAAATGCTATATATCCAACAGGGGTCGATATTCAATCTAGGAAAGGGGAAATTCTATCGCAAATTGCACTCATAGGAGGTTCTACGATGGATGCGTCATACTGATGATGATGCATGATGAAGTGTGTAGCCTATCACTAATGGGAGTTCCTTTGTATTCATGGATAACCCAACGTGATGCAGTTTTGTCGTCGGGTCCCAACATGGTGCAATAAGAGGCATTACGTTACCATTGAGAGGTGGATACAGATGCAAAAGATGAGACACTTTGAGGAATCGCATTGCAGGCTCCCCCTTAATGCGTGACTAGGTTATGTGTAGTCATAATTGTGGGAAACTTAGTCCCATGGTAGAAATCATAGGAAAATCTATGTTGGAATAGTTATGTGCACTCGTGATGTTGGAAATGGTAGGTTAATCCTACGTGGAATTTTTCCTATATCTATTAGCAGATCATCAATTATCCAAAGGTTGGATTAGTTATTCGACCATAGGTATGAGCCTATAAGATGTAGTGTAGGTGTGTGTTGAGTTAAAACCCTTAAGAAACGAAATAAGTAATTCACCACACTTGTAGGACATTCTAGGACACATAGAGTATTATTAAAGTCAATTGCATATGATCATCATATATTAATAATGTACTCATTCACCAAACTTTTATTTGATCTATTCCTTTCTTTTTTTCCCACAACCATAATAGGACAGGGTAGTAGGTGACATCCTCGAGATCTATATGTAGAGAGACGGGCTTAGCATTGGAGTTTCTATATATTTTCCATTTATCTCCATGTATTTATTTATCATATTCATTATTTTGTATTTATCAGACTATGTATCGTATTTCTACAAACTCTGGATTTGATTACGTATTGTTTTCTAGGATTAATTTTTGAGATATTTTTTGAGATGGTTGTTTTCTGTATTTATATTTTGTTGTCTTACAGTATGAGATCTGAAGTGTTGAATGTCTTACATCATATCTATATATTCTTAGCCTTTGTAATGTTTTATAAAAACTCGATAGCTCATACTTCTTAGCATCGATATGATTCTAAAAGTCATCCTAGGCTTTTGATCGGAGTATCGGGGCATGCGGGTTGTCATAAGTCATCACCATAGTTATTTTTGAGTGACAAAATAAGATTGGCTTTTTAAACAACATTAAGTAACCAGAGAAGTCAAATAATTTTCATTATATAAATTGTCTTTACGTTTTCATTTCCCAACTCATGCCCATGTAGAGATAAATAAAATAACACAACATAGATAATAGTGACATATCCGGTATGTGAAGATGTCGGATTGTACGTTTAACCAGTTATATAACCAGGTTTTACAATAGCCAAACTAATATAAACATTATTAGCAATTAAGCCTCCCGCTTTGTCTTTTGGCCATTTTTTCGTCTCTAAAAAAATCTAGCTAAGATCACAAACTCAACCTACTCAAATAAGTACCTATGATATTCTGGAGAAACCAAGAATAAAAACATGATTTAGACATAAAGTAAGGTATGAGTAACACATCTTTCTAAACATTTCATATAACGAGACCACTTTGTCCAAAAGAATGAGTTTTTCTCACACTAGATCATCAACAACAGTTACATCCTATTACATAACATCAGAGCATCATATTATGACATAAACATATAATCATCATTTCAGACATAAGTATACCTATAATTATTATCCAGTTATGAAGCTTATCATACATTCATCCATTTCCATATATGTGTAATCTGTACTTATAAACTTTTTATGAACTATGTCATATAGTTATTATTCACATTCATAAGCATATGTGTCAATTCACAAGTTATACTTAAGTTTATTTAGTGATTACCACACTAGGCTTATATATCACTAATTCATTTTACTCGGATAACATCACTAATGAAATGGTCACTCATCCACTTTGGGAGCCATCCAACTCTCCTAAAATGCTGATTTTAAGCACCCTGGATACATTTTAACAAGCCTCCTCACTAAGCATCAACAGTCACTCATAGTCTTAGAAATAATTTTATTTCACATTTTTGATTCATTCATTAATTACATCCATTTTGATGTTATTACTCACACTAGAGTTAAAATTTCTGAGTTGATCCCAACAAACTTTCCAAATCTGACACCCTGCTATATACCTATTGAATTTGGACTTCACTAAGCCTTAGCACCCTTCCATTGATAATTCTATAACTGGACATATTTTAAGATCTTGGGTTCAATCCATTTCTTTCATTTATTAGTTGTGTTCCTTACACATTCCATAGATCTTTATGTTTAGATAAGAAATCTTTCAGTTTTTTAGATTAGACATTTTTATTTTTCATGTTAAATGTTACAATTTATCATTTCGTAGTTTAGCCTCTGCTTTAGCATTTTCCTATCTTCGCATAAGTTATTGCATTTTAATTTATCATTCCTCTTTTATAATTTCACATGCTATGAAATTCAAATTAACATCTTGGAAACTGGCTACCAAATGCTTTCGATAGTTCATATATTTTACTTAACGGAATATAACCATTTGTCACCGCATGTGTAGTTACCGAGCTTACAAGGTTATGCTATCAAGCTTATAGCGCACATGTATAAGTGTATCAAGCCTCAGCCTTTTGCATGTTTATGTGTCATCGTGTCACTAGTTATCAATGTTTAAGTTATCGAGCCACAAATGTTAAGTTATCAAGTATTTAGCTAACAAGCTTCTAAGATTATGTTATCGATGTTGTAGCTATCGAGCATCTAATATTATGTTATGGAAGATGTAATCGAGCATCTAAGATAATGATATCAAAGGTTTAGCTATGCAAATTTGTAATTAAATTGAAAACTAAAAGTTTCGTTTAAAAAGTGTTTCCTTTAAAAAGTAACTACTTTCTGGCTAAATCTTTACACTTGTCATTACTTATTCGTTATTTTTATATTATAGCAGAAACCTTAGTAAACTATCTTGATTTAGTCTCTTAACTATTCCTTAATTAACTTGTCTCCTTAATTATTTCATTAATTACGGGTTTTTCTACCTTGCCATTTAATACATATTAAAACAAAGAATTATGTAAAATTCCAAAACATTCACAAAAGATTAAGACCACTTTCTTTTATCAGATTGCTTAAAAATATGATAATCGATGGCACTAGAACAGTTAGTGAAGAAGCAGATTACTTACAAAATCTGTTAATTGAGATTCCTTTATACGAAAAATCTATACTGACCATATCAATCCATTACAATAGTATGACGACTGTTACAAAAGTTCAAAACCATTTTTTAATGGCAAGAGACGACATATACATCATAAGCATAGTATTGTTAGAGAGTTTCTCCTTTAAGAGCTGTAAAAGTGGATTATATACATAGTAAAGATAATTTGGTAGATCCTTTGCCGAAAGGATTGGCCAGAAAGAAAGTCCTTAAAACTTCAAAAGCAATGAGACTATTGTTCTTAGATTGAGGAGTTGATTGTAATGATAATTCAGCCTAAAGACTAGAGATCCCAAGGGTTAGGTTCAATGGAAATAACAAGTTATGATGTGATAAGAGTTGAATAATCTATTTTCTTACTATAGAAGCATGTATTCCTAAAGTGGTAGAAGGATGAGGGAATATCAACTCTTAATAAGTTCTAAACCCTATATAGAGTTATATACCTAACTATAGGAGTACATTTGATAGATTCACATATGCGAATGTGGAAATGTGGTCGTTTCCTATGGAGATTTTAAGGTACAAATTCTTAGAGCGCTCATAATACCGAGATAGATGTACGTAGCCACAAATGCATGGGTTTCTTTAGGCTGTGCCCTAAAAATATTATATGTGGTTTGATGTCAGGGACTACAGGTCACTCTAGTATAATCTGAATCTTACTCACAACTAAAATATTCAAATTGAAAGATACCTTTATTTATGTGCAACCTTATAACTTTTGAAATTGCTCAATTTTTTTTAAAATTCAAGCGGAGATTATAGGAATTTGTTTTTTTGAAAAAGTGCACTTATTACTTTAGTCCCATACCATAAAGAATGTTGAGATAAACTTATATTTATCGAGGATGGAGCACATGCATGAAGACCACGCGTGCATGCGTTGATCGAGGGATTCAGACCAGACCAGAATGGGTTAGGTTGTTGTGGTGTGACACTTATATTTTGAATGAAAATATGTTAACGTTTTTGGAATAGTAATAAAATGATCTTTTAAGACTTTCTTATTTTAGAGAACTTTTTATAACATTCATTTTAAGGCCTATATTCTCTTAGTTTTTGTAACAACCCATATTTTACGTTTCAGAGGATCGTAAAATAATTTAATTTTATTCTTATAAGGTCATATAATTCTATAATTTTGGATTATCACTCTTAGGGATATTTTACACTCCTATGATTTTTCCTAAATTTCTATGTGATCATTTTTACCCTCAATTTTTTTTAGGATATATAAAGGCCTTTGAAAGTTATGCATGTTTAAACGGACTTACGGTTAGAAAGTTATGCATGTTTAAATTTTTTAAAGCTACTAGCCAAGATTAGTTTGCAAGTAATCAAGTACATTACCTCATTAGTGTAATTAGAGAATATTATTGTTAATACCCTAGGTATTGATTTTGATGACAACAACCACATAAATATTACCACTAATGTATCTTTGAGCTATGCAGTCATATCATATATATTATAGATACATTTACAGAGATAAACAAGAAAATAGTGGGAGAAAATGAATTATAGAAGAAGTTTAATCAGAGCAATTGAAGAACAAAACCCAAGTAGAGAAGAATGCTGAAGGATAAAGGTGTTTGAAGTGATGAGGATTTGGTTGAACCCTAGAATATCTTGTTAAAGATCTCATGGCAATTATACTTAAAGATCGTCAACCATTCACCTCAACCGAATCACAAAAATCCACAAATACAAGGTAATTTGAAATGCTGAAAATTTACAATACTTATTAGTGTTGCTGTTCATTTTGCAACACATCCATATCGATATGGTGGGTAGGGGATGTCGACATAGTAGCTGTTTTTCAGAATTTCAAATTTTGAATGAAGAGACATTTCCCTCCACCTCTTCACCAAAAGACATGTCTCTTCAACCACTATATAAAGGCCTCTGAAAACGAATTTTAACATCAGGAATTCTTACTTTCTCTTACTCCTTCTTCTCCAAACATTTGCAAAAGAAATTCATTGCATACTATTTCAATCTCCTTGCAAATCGATGTTGTTTCACTCCAATTCTTCACTGGTTTGCAAACTACACGCTATTAGAGAGTTGTACTTGAATTCACATCATTCTCTTTCTAATTTCATCCCATTCCTCAAAGAATCCAAAGATATATTGCCATTGGAGGTCTATAGGATCATTGTACCAAATCAGCAAGAGTCTGTATTGAAGATACAACCACTTGCCATAGTTTTTTGTTGGTGATAAGGAGAAGATGTTCTTATAGCCTGTAAAATCAAGAGGTTGTGTCTTGTAGCCCGTGAAACCAAGATTGTAAAGGTGTTCTTGCCACCCGTGGAAAGCAAGCGATTATAGTGGAACTGGATGTAGGATTGGTTAATCTGAACCAGTATAAAAATCTGGATCTTATTTACATTACTACATTTTACTTTATTACTTACTTATTCTATGATTACTTTTTTGTTTGCAATTTGAGTAAATACAGTTTTATATTTATAAGTAAGTAGTTAATACAAAATTCACCGCTTCAAGTGTCTGAATAGCCTTAAGATCCAACATTGTGTTATAGTCACCCCAGTTTCTAACATTTGGTATCGGAGCATTGGTTTTCAAAAATTCATAACTTGGTTTTTGAAAAGTATAAATGGCTAATGACACTAGTAACACATTTTTTAACACTTTTGTAGAAGGGCAATCTACAACTAGACCCCCTCTATTTGATGGCAGTAGTTATGCATATTGGGCTTGTAAGATAAAATGTTATTTGCAGTCTAATGGTTTGGATATTTGGAACATTACCCAAATAAAGTATATAGAGCCTCAAACTGAATATTCAAAATAGACACTAGACCAAAAGACACAAGCACTTAATAACTCTAAGGCCATGAACATTTTATTTTGCTCCTTAGATAGAAATGAATTTAATCGAGTGTCTATTTGTAATTTTGCATATGATATTTGGAGAACTCTGCAAGTCACACATGAAGGCACTAATAAAGTAAAACAAACAAAGATATATATGCTAACTAACCAGTTTCAACTCTTCAAATGAAACCAAATGAGTCTATTTCTGATATGTTTCTAGATTTCAAGATATAGTACATGCCTTAATATCATTGGGAAAGAAAATTACTGAAGAAGACCAAGTCAGAAAGATCTTGAATTCACTTCCTAATGAAAGGGATCAGAGGACTCTGGCAATTGAAGAAGTCACTGATATTAGTATTATGAAATTAGAAGATTTAATTGGTAACCTAATGTCCAATGAAATAAAGTTGCAGATTAGAAAAGAGAATCAGGCAAATGAGAAGAAATCACTAGCATTTAATGCTATGATCGACAAAGATAAACCAGATGATGATGCTATTTACGATGATTTCGAGTTTATGACCAAGAAGTTCAAGAAATTCTTGAAGTACTGGACAACAAACAAACTTCGAAAAAGTAACAACAATAATTCTAGAAATGGAAATGTTGTTAAGTGTTTCGAATGTGATAAACCCGATCATTTGAAAAGAGAATGTCCTGAACTGAAGAAATCAAAGTCAAACACTTTCAATAAGGAGAGGAAACATGCATTCAATGAAAAATGGGATGATTCAGATACATCATCAAGTGATGGTGATTCAGAAACAGAAAATGCCAACATATGCTTCATGGAAAAGGATGACCAGGTATGGAATTTTAATAAAGAAATTACTAATGTTTTGAATGATATGAATCAGGGATATAAGATACTTAGGAAAGAGTACAACAATAGTTTGGCAGAGATAGATAGATTAAAAATATTTAATGAAAGGTTAACTGAAGAAAAACAATGTCTAAAAGATGAAATTGAAAGACTTAAGGGGTATAATGATGAAAAGGATTTGACATTTGGAAGTTTTGAAAAACTAAAAAGTGAAAATGAATCCTTAAAATCAGAAAATCTTTCAATGAAGTCACGGATCACTGATCTGAAGGACAAAATAACATCTCTAGACAATGTTATTCTTAACCATAATAAGGGTTTTGACAAAATGAAAACTGATATTGATAAATTTAACAAAGGGAAGGATAATCTAGAAAAATAATTATCTACATCTAAATACACTAGGAATAAACATGGACTTGGATACACTCCTAAGGCTAAATCAAAGGAAAATAGTACTCAAAGTACTAAGTTTGTTAAGGCTACCCAGTTCAAACCAAAACCTAGAAAATTAAAGTTAAAACCTCCAAATAAGTTCATTAATTTATGGGTTCCAAAAAGGTTGGATGATATTGAAAAAAAAAATATTGATAATTTTATTAATAAGGTTCATTCATCTAGTGATTATATTTTGAGAGGACATTCAAACTCTTTATGGGTTTGGCATCCCAAAACTTAACCCCATGGACCATAGAATAAAAAGGGTACCGGTGTGCATATTTTCTAATTTTTCAGGCACCAAACAATGTATGTCAGATAGCAGACGCTCAAAGCATATGACAAGAAATCTATTGTATATTGGATAAATACGAAAAGGATTTGTTATTGGCATCAGCAAAGTCGGTAACTTTAAAACTCATCTTATTATTTGATAAGTTTATTTCATGTTTTGAATTGATTTGCTTTCCCCTTAAGTTGTTTTATTTATAAGCTTTTATCTCTATATACAAACTCTACATATTGTCTAGCAGTGATTTGAGCGACTCTTTTTCGCCTTTCTTTTATTGATGACAAAGGGGGAGAAAAGGTATAAATATACTAGGCAAAATGATGGGGAAGTGCATAGAGTTAGGGGGAGTCAAATATAAAAGTATTATATTTTATCTCTCAAATATTTATATGGTTATCATCATCAAAAAGGGGGAGATTGTTAATATCCTAGGTATTGATTTTGATGGCAACAACCATATAAATATCACTACTAACGTATCTTCAAGTTATGCAGTCATATCAGATATATTATGGAGACATCTACAGGGATAAACAAGAAAACAATGGAAGCAGATAAATCATAGAAGAAGGTCATTCAGAGTAATTGAAGAGAAAAACTCAATTAGAGAAGAATGCTGAAGGATAAAGGTGTTTGAAGTGATGAGAAGTTGGTTGAACCTTAGAATACCTTTTTAAAGATCTCATGACAATTATACTTGAAGATCAACAATCATTGACCTCAACCGAATCACAAAATCCACAAATATAAGGTAATTTGAAATACTGAAAATTTGCCACACTTATTAGTGTTGCCGTTCATTTTGCAACACACCCATGTCGACATACTAGCTGTTTTTCAGAATTTCAAATTTTAAATGAAGAGACATTTCCCTCCACCTCTTCACCAAAAGACACGTCTCTTCAACCATTACATAAAGCCTCTGAAAATGAATTTTAACATCAGGAATTCTTATTTTCTTTTACTCCTTCTTCTCCAAACATTTGCAAAAGAAATCCATTACATACCATTCAATCTCCTTGCAAACCGATACTGTTTCACTCCAATTCTTCACTGATTTGCAAACCACACAATATCAGAGAGTTGTACTTGAATTCACATCATTCTCTCTCTAATTTCATCCTACTCCTCAAAGAATTCAAAGATATATTGCCATTGGAGGTCTATAGGATCATTGTACCGAATCTGCAAGAATCTGTATTAAAGATACAACCATATGCCATATTTTGTTGTTGGTGATAAGGAGAAGGTCTTTTTGTAGCCTGTAAAATCAAGAGGGTGTGTCTTGTAGCCCGTGAAACCAAGATTGTAAAGGTGTTCTTGCCACCCGTGGAAAGCAAGCGATTATAGTGGAATTATGTACGATAGAGTGCAAGACTGGATGTATGATTGGTTAATCCAAACCAGTATAAAAATTCGGGTGTTATTTACATTACTGCATTTTACTTTATTACTTACTTATTCTCTGATTACTTTTTTTGTTTGCAATTTGAGTAAATACAGTTTTATATTCATAAGTAAGTGGTTAATACACAATTCACCGCTTCTAGTGTCTGAATAGCCTTAAGATCTAACATTATGTTATAGTCACCCCAGTTTCTAACAATTATAGCTAGAGGACTAATGAGTCAAGTTCAAACTCTTCCCTATCATTCCAAATCAGATCTAAACCCTAGTTAGCCCTAAATCCATCCTAATTCATCCAAATTTTTCTCTAAATCAAACTAGATTGTGCATTAGAGGTTAGAGATAATCAAATTGGTTGATTAGAATTCTTTTCATTGCCGTCTAGATTGGATCAATTTGATTAGAATTCTTTTCATTGCTGTCTAGATTGGATCTACGTTCGACTTGGTTGAATTTGGTAATTGATGAGTGATTTGCCTTCTCATTGTACTATGCATATTTATATGGTAGAATCATAGGATTTAACATGTTTTAAATGGTTTTTTATCCATAAAACCTTATTCAACTTTGATTACATGTTAAACCATGTATATTATCTAAATTGATTAGAAATCACACTTATTCATGCCCATATATTCATGCTTTGCGTGGATCCATGTTAGAAATTGATTTATTTGTCTTATTTTGATAGATTACACGTTTGACTAGATGAGATTGCTTGTTATTCCATGTTGGATGATATGATTTGATGTTGTTTTTTAGTATTGTGATTGCATAGAAAGTTAGGTAGGAGAATTGAGAAAATTGGAGGCAAATTTGGTCGGAATTGGACGAAACTTAGAGGGGAAGCTCTAGAGTATGGGAGGAGCTTGGGGTTCAAGTCACAGGTCCAGATTCACTAAGCATAAAAGTCGATACCTACATGAGAGGTCGATACCGAGTTTTGTGGGTTGGTCCAACAAGTTGGTGGTTTTGGGGAGAGCAAGAATGTTGCTATTAGAGATTGCCTAAGGCGATGGATAGGTGAATGGCTCAGTGTTGAAGTCTATGATACTTGTTTTCCCGAATTCGAAGTTGGTGCTTTGGAGTGAAAACCAATTTATTAGAATGGATAGGTCGAAGTCAAAGCATCTAGGCATGGAGTACTAAAAGAAAGGAAGGGGAAGAAAGAAACTTGGCCAATAACTGGTTAAGAGGAGAGGTTGGTACCTACATGAGAGGTTGATGTCGACTTCCTATGGTGAGTCCAATGAGGGTGAAACTTCTGGGAGTTGAAGTAGATGTCCTGTAGATCATGCAAGAGACGTTGGTTCGTTCGCATCAGGTTGGATGGCGATGTAGTAGTATGATGAAAGGCTAGCATCTTCAGATATTGGCTCGTGTTGGGAGTAGGTTTCGAAGATGGCGACTCATAAAAAGAATGAGCCATAGGATCGAGAAATGTGGAAGGGTTTCTTATGAATAATGGAAACTGGACTGAGGAAGAAGGGATCAATATCCAATTGCATCAAATGTGGGCTGGAGTGTAAGTACTAAGGAATTATTGATGCTCAGTGTGTTTTCTATTGTACTCGAAGTAGGGGTATTATAAGTGGGGACGCCCATGGATTGATAGCGAGAATCCTTATAACTTGGACTTGCGGCATTGGGTCTAGTGTCCAACTTGTGTTACGAGATACGTGAGTATAATGGAGAACCAAGATTTCCATTAGTCCCTGGTAGAAAGGAGGCTATACGAGCTAACATATATTCAAAGTACATAGAATGATAGTTAGGATTATTTGATAGATACTATTGATGTTATATTTTTTTTGGTTGCTCTCTTTAGTGATTCGCAGTTATCAGGGGAAGTAGGTATTGGAGATAGGAATACCTATAAGAGTAATATCCTTTATTTGGTTTGTGGTGTATCTTTATGATATTATAGAGTAGAATATAATAGTGTTGTATGTTAACTCTTTGGTTGTAGGGACATGTCAGGTATAATTCGTGTACTCTTGTTCCTTACCGTATTTATATGTATAGTATTTTAAGACTCATTTACCGCTCACACCAAATTGTTATCTAACCCAAAGTTTTATGTTTTGCCTCTTATTATCTTGGGTGCTCTTAAATGAGTAGACTAGATAATAGGTCTAGGTGACGCCATAGCTGTTCGGAGAACAAGCTGGATGAAGCTATGTCATACTATTTATGTATATTTAGAGTCTACTTATTCCTCTGAGCAATGCTGTGAAGCCTATGATAATGCTTGTTTATTACTATTTTTTCAGACAATTTATTTGAGATTACTTCTGTTGTATAAACTCTACTGCATTTGATGTATAACTTTGTGGATTAGTTGCTCTTATGATGGTTTGTTCACATAGTTATTATGTACCTTTTGTTATATTTTTGACATTAATTTTATCCATGTGCTATGAGACATGACACATTATGTGCTATATTTGTCTATTTCTATATTGATGGTCATCCTGTATCGGCCAAGCACGGACAACACACTATTTATATACTATTGTTTCTGGTTGTATAGGGCGATCGTCACATTTCGTATCAGAGCTTTTGTTACATGATTAACTAGAGTTGATACCTTAATTCAGTAGAGATAGGGAAGGTGTATCACCTTAGATTGGATCGAGAGTACGTATATGTACGAGAGAGTGCGTACTTTTTATAATTTTGGTTTTCAAAACTATATAGCAATATATTATATAGTATAAGTTGCATGCACATGAGTGTTGTAGACATAGTTTTCTTTACGAGAGACTGATCATTCTTGTTACAGATAAGAATGAGCTGGCATGCAAGGAATTCTGTGAGGAATTCTTATTCAGGAGTATAGGAAGGAGCAGGATCAGGAGTTTCTATGCCTGATGTCCAAGCCATTTTCAATACTATGATGGCTGATATGATGAGGAATGGTTCTGGAGCGGTGATAGGTAGATGTACTCCAGTGCAAGTTCTAGGGCTGATTTTTCCAAGATGAGCAAAGATTATTCTACTATTGGAGGGAAGTCCTTTTGTGGGATGGTGTTAGGCATAGAAGTGCAAAATTAGTTAGATACATGTGAGCACATCTCTGGTGATATGGAGGTTGAAGATGCTATAAAGAGGAAGTTGGCTTCAAAATAGCTTCAGGGACGGGCTATGAATTGGTGGAATGCTGCCACTATTGTTACTCCCGAAGACTAATTTTCTTAGGATTAGTTTAAGATGGGGTTTGAGGAGAAGTTTATTCCGATGGCTTAGAAATCATTTTTATTTAGAAATTTTCTGATCTCCAACAGGGAGAGAAGTCAGTCTTGGAATATGTTGCGGATTTAGATACCTTATCAAAGTATGGGATGTCATTCATAGATACTCCATTGAGAAAGAATGATAAATTCGTCTTTGGATTGGCTGACTATCTAGAGGAGAAGTTAATGGATCATATTGATGAGCCTTTTGAAAATCTAGTAGAGAAAGTGCTTCGCCATGAGAGTTTGTATCCTAAGGCTAAGATTGATATTGTAGTTACTGCTGAGAAAGAGGAGCCAAAGTCGCTACAAGATGGTGAAGGCAAGAAGAAGTGGAATGGAAAGAGAAAGCGGTCCCATGGAAAAAGTGGTTAGAAGAAGTGTAAATGGGAGCTTGTTTGTTTTGGATGTAATGAGAAGGGCCATCTCATTAGAGACTGCAAAACGAATGAGAAAAAGAAATGCTATAATTGTGGTAATCCCCGACAATCGAGGAAGAATTATTCAGAACTAATAAATGATAAGCAATAGTGAAGGCATGCGCTTTGGATGCCATCTCGACTTCTTCAAATTCTCCCTTGGCAAAGGAGAAAGGGAAAGGAGTCATCATTCAAGGTATGCTTTCTATAGGTGATGTTTTTGTTCGAGTTTTGATTGATATTGGTGGTTCTCATTCATTCATCTATAGTGAACTAGTAGATAGATTAGGATTGGAAGTTGAGATAGTAGACCGACCCCTAATCATGACGAACCCTATCGAAGGCTCTACTAGTCTTTGCATGGTTTGTAGTGGCTTAGTTTTATCGAGTCATGGATGCTCTATGGTTTGTGATTGTTTTGTTTTGAACTTTGTTGGTTTAGGATTATCTTCGGGATGGACTGGCTTGGGAAGTATGCGACCATAGTGGAATGCGAGAAGCTGTTGGTGATAGTTGGAGATGTGGATGGACGAACGGTAGTGAATAGCTGCCTGCCGGAGGATGGAGTAATGGTTAGCATCTATATTTGCTTGAGGTTCCACGTAAGGGATTGTCATCAGTGCATATCACTCAAAAGTAACGTCTTCGAGGAAGTAACAGGATTGCCACTACATAGAGAGATTGAGTTTCAAATAGACTTTATGAAGGAAGCCACAACGATAGTTATGCCTTTGAAACGTATGGCACCAGGGGAGCTGAAAAAATTGAAGGTGCAAGTGAATGACCTATTGAGGAAAGGGATCATTCGAAGAAGCATATCTGATTGGGGTGCACTTGTATTATACAGAACAACGGCGGATGGCTCTTTTAGATTATGTATGGATTATTATGAGCTGAATAAAGTGACGAAGAAGAACAAGTACCCACTCCCCCGCATTAATGCATGTTTGATCAGTTGGATGGTGCAGAAGTATTCTCCCAAATGGATTTGATGATGGGATTTCACCACTTAAGAGTAGCGAAGGAGAATGTGCCTATTACTATGTTTCATACTCCAGCAAGTTAATATGAGTAGTTAGTGATGCCATTTGGATTGACCAATGCTCCAGCATACTTTGTGCATCTTATGAATTGGGTTTTCAAAGACCAACTGAATAAGTTTATGCTTGTGTTCATGTATAATATTTCGATCTACTCCAGAACTGAAGAGGAGCACAAGACGCACTGGAGGATTGTGCTACAGATATTGAGAAAGCACAAGCTTAGAGCGAAGTTCTCTAAGTGTTATTTTTGGAGAGGAGAAGTGAGATTCTTGGGTCACGTCGTTTCAGGACAGGGTATAGTAGTGGATCCTACGAAGGTGGCAGCTGTCCAATATTGGAACCAATCCAAGAATGCTAGGAACATGAGAAGTTTCCCAGGAATAGAGGGATACTATAGATGCTTCATAAATGATTTCTTGAAGGTAGCGGCACCACTGACCAATTTGACGAAGAAGAATCATACTTTGTATGGAATGCAAAGTGTGAGCATGCATTTGTTATTCTAAAAATGAGGTTGATAAGTACACCAGTATTGACTATTCCAAGTGAAAATGTAGAGTTGATAGTATGCATTAATACTTGTGGTACTGGATTGGATGCGGTGTTAATGCGGAAGGGAAGGGTTGTCGCTTATGCGAGTCGATAGCTAAAGCCATATGAAAGGAATTACCCAACTCATGATTTGGAATTGGCGGCAATTGTCTTTGCCTTGAAGATGTGAAGGTACTATTTGTTGAGAGAAAGGTTTGAGCTTTCAGGGACCACAAATCCTTGAAGTACCTTTGCTCTTAGGAGGATCTCAACCTTCAATGGCAACGATGGTTGGAGTTCGTGGCCATCTATGATTTTAGTATTTCCTACGCTCTAGGAAATGGGAATGCGGTCAAGATGCATTAAGTAGGAGACATGCATGGTTGGGAGCAATGTTTTTTGGAATGGAAGCATATAAATTATATTACTGGATTTAATTTCAGGCCTCACTGTGAGCTAGAATCTGAAATGTTGGCAAGCTTATCAATTGGACCTCTATGGTTAAAAGGATCGGTACTAGTCAAAAACAAGATGCTAGGCTAGCGAAGATTATGGCAAACATAGAAGGATTTGAATATGAAGATATAAAGCAATATAAAGTGGACCGAGAGAGTTGGCTTCATAAGGATGAAAGATTATTTTTTCCCGACGTTGATGATGGCGAGTGAAGTATTAAGAGAACGTCAGCATTGTAGATTGACCATTTATCCCAGTGGTAACAAGATGTACTGAGATATGAAGCGAGCCTATTACTGAGAAGGTGTGAAGAGTGATGTTGGGGCATTCATCTCGAAGTGTATAAACTGTCAGGTGGTAAAGGCAGTGCATAAGAAACCTAGTGGATTGTTGCAACCATAGAGATTCCCAAATGGAAATTGGAACAAATATTGATGGTTTTCCACGGGCTCGAGCAGGATATGATGGTATATATATCATAGTAGGTCGATTGACTAAAAGTGTAAGGTTTGTACATATCAAGTCAAGTAGGATGACATCCAAGACGAGAGAGTTGTATGTAAAATGGATAATATAATTTCATGGTGTGACGAAGAGCATTTTGAGCGATTGTGACCCATGGTTCATTAGCGGGTTTTGGAAGAGCTTACAAGAGGAACTAGGGATGAAGATGCATCTTAATATAGCTTATCACACGTAAACGGATGAATATACCAAAAGAGTAAATCGTATATTGGAAGATCTATTGTCAGCTTGCATTATAGACTTTGGTGGACCATGGGATGATCAATACCATTTGGTGGAGTTTGCATACAATTATAGTTATCATTCGAGTATTGGTATAGCTCTGTATTAAGCATTGTACAGCCGGCTATGTAACGCTCCTTCATGTTGACGGGAAGCAGGCAAGAATCCGATACTTGGGTTAGACATGATTAGGGAGACATCAGAGAAAATTAAGGTCATTCAGAAATGGATGAAGTATGCTAAGGATCGACATAAAATCTACGCGGACAAGAGAGAAAAAGAATCAGAGTTTACTGTTGGAGTTATGGTGTTTGTAAAGGTTTCTCCTTTAAGGAATGTAGCTCGATTCTATAAAAGGGTCAGTTGGTACCGAGATTCATAGGACCTTTTCCGATAGTGGGGAGAATCGAGAAGCTATCATATATAGTCGACTTACCTCAGAAGATGGCAGGCATGCATAACATTTTTCATGTCTCTTATCTAGGGAAGTTTGTGCACGACTCAGGCATGATGATCATACTAGATTAGCTAGAAGATGTCGAGGTAAAACTAGAAGTTTCTATACCTTGTAAGCCATTTCATATTTTCGGGAATGATACAAAATAGTTTAGGAGAAAAACGGTGAAGCTATTTAAGGTACAATGGATCGAAAGTGAGAATGATTGTACTTGGGAGAGAGAAATGGGCATGAGGACTTCTTATCCGAAACTCTTTGAATGGTAAGACCTATTGTTTTTCGTGTTCACACCATCGTATACTATATTTGATAGGTTAGTATTCCGCATAATGCAATAGATTAACTATACCATTGATTGCATGAATGCTTGTTTGTGATGTGTGATGGTTGCTTATTGTTGGTGAAAATTTTCACCTTCTCCACACTCAACTGGATCATGAGACAATTTTGCGATTTATCATCCTCATGATTAGGAATAAGCAAATTTAAGCTTTGTTAAATTCACCTTTAGGAAGAGACTGTGTTACTGATGCTTACACAGCCGAGTAGCCGCACTTTAACTGTTTGTTGAAATATCGAAGTGGATTGATAAATTAAGATGCAGTTGAAAATAAGTTATAGAAATGTAAACGGACATAAATATTTTTACATGGCTCGGATTGTTGATAATCCTACATCCATCGTTTAATCCACTATCTTTTATTATATTTTGTACAAGTGATTTCAATGGCCTTAAGAAGTACAATATTTTGCCCTTTTTATATTCAGGAAGAAGAAGTTGAAAAGGAAGAACCTCTTCTTTGTCCTTATGACTTTCTTTTTATAGTGTGAAAAATGCATTGGTGATGGTTACAATTGTCTTCCGCGTTCTCCTTCAATCTCGACCCTTGAATTTTACCACTTGTCGCCTATTCATGAAGCTCGTTCTTCGTGCCTGGAATGATGACGGGTCTTCGGTGGGAAATCTCAAGTCTGACAGGATATTGGAATTTTGAAGCGGGATGCTCGAAAAAGTGGGCGGGAAGCTTTGGTCTGCATAGGTCAGCCTCTTCTCTCTTGAAGAAGCATGTTGCTCTAAGAGGAATGATAAGAGACCTTCATGTGACTTTGTTGTATTGTTGATGTTTAGGAACGAAGGTGGTGGTAAATGTCGTTTGGCATTCAAATCTCACTGCTCCATTGCTATCCTTACTCTTTTGCTTAATTTGCCTCCATATCTGGTTAGAATGAAGTATCTCTTCCTATTCTATGCTAAAAACTTGCCAAATGTGCTTGGGGTTTATTTGCCGTTTGAATTGTTTTCTTGGCTATTGCTGATGAGATATTGAGAGAGGAAGAACTTCACATTTGTCATTTTCCTATAGGGTTGAGTCGCATAGAAGCATATATTTGGTGACCCTGTATACAGCCCAAGTGTAGTGCTCTTGGCTCTACATGGCCTTGTCTAGGTTGTCCCCGGTATATGCTTGTGCAGACCTGATCCTATAGACGTTTGACAACATGTAAGTATAGGTAACTCAAATCCTCACTTGCCAACCTTTATGCTTTAGCCTTGTATTATGGTTTGACCTCTGTTTCCGGAGATGCCCATGCCACTCTATCTTTCTGCATACTGCATTTGTTTCATGTAACTTTGATTCTTATATAGAAGGCTTGGGTCTAGTTAAATACTAAACCTTCAACATGCTCTTTTCTAAGCTCTGTTGATATTAGGAAGTATCACATGTTTCATTTTGGTTCCGACTTGTGGTAAGAACGGGTGTAACACTTGCCCTTTAAGGCTACGTGACTGTAAACCGGAGTAGAACTGTTGCCTTATGCACCTAGCCTATATCTTCACTCGGTCTTGTCTAATCTATCTTTTCGATGCTGGAAATAAATCTTATCAGCTACTTGCACATTAGACTTAGGCATATGTGTTAGTTTCTTACTGGACCATTTCTTAACAGCTATATTATCTGCCTTTTTATTTTTCTAGGCAGATTTTCAATCCTTTGTACTCATTATTTTCTACAACAAATCCATATTTCATCTGATATTTGATCATTTCAATCGTACGGTTGTAATTCAAACTCACGTGCGTATTTTCCTTCTTCATCTTTCCCAAATTTTGTCTTCATTTTCTTGCTTACAGAGGATCAGATTGATTTCAAAATTTAGGGATAATCCTATAAATTAGAAGTAGGATAGGTTGTTTCAATACTTGCTTGGTTCTTCTTTGAAATAGTATCTAAGGTTTTAGAATGGATTCCTTTGATTCCTCCTCTTTGTTTCCTTCTTCTAAAATTACTCCCGGAGGATGTCATTGGCGTCCTTAGGAAATTCGGCTTTTACGGGCATGCACCTAGGATCCCAGAATCTCATGAGCAGATCGATACTCCATCGAAGGGTTACATCACTATAAACTTTGAGCATTTTCAAAGTGGGTTGTTTCTTCCTATGCATCGGGCAATTCATGAATGGCGTACTACTATGGGTATCGCTTCAGTTCGACTTGCCCTCAATTCTTATACCTTTCCTTTGGCCATGTTTATCCTTTATGCTGAAAATGGTATTAACCTTACTAGTGAGGAATTCCAATTTTTTTTGAGGTCAAAAGAAGCCCCGAAAAGGAGGATATGAGTTTCTTTCATATCCAATCCAAAGACTTGTTTCTAAAAGGTGCTTCTAGTAGGACTGAACCTTGGATCGCCTATTATTTCTTTCTTTCGAATCATGATGGATTTCTTTCCTTTCCTTATCATTACTATGTTCGTACCATTTCTTCAGATGCCGATGAGTAGTTATTTAGGTCCCTTAGACATCAAATTCAGAGTTTGCTAGAGGAGGCTAGGAAGATATCGAGATTGTTTGTTGAATCGAAATTGAAAGATCATGGATTGCTACATCCAAACCATATATTTTCTAGGGCATATTTAATCTCTCTCCTCTTATACCTACAATTGGTGGGTATAAACAGTTCGTAACAAATGTCAATAATCGTCATGCATGTGCTTTTAATTTTTGTTCTTTTTTTACAAATAATATGGAGAAGAATGTTGTTGCTAAACTTCGTAAATATCTAGAGGCGAAGGAGAAGAAGAAGGCTTCTTTGAAGAGGTGATGTGAAGGGTCTGATGATCCTTCTACTCCTTTAAAGAAATTGGATGTTCCTTTTTCACCCAAGATTCTTTCATCTTTCGTATTGATTGGCTCTTCCTCTAGGGGTGAGTCTGCTTTGGTGGATTTGTTGAAGATAACGTTCTTGCTTTAATGGAAAAGGTTGGGAGGTTAGCATAGGGCGCTGTTGTTATTTCTGCTTAGCTCCTACGATGTCTTCTGCTGCCATTTTATCAGAATTTGGGAAGCTCTGGTCTTATGTATATGATCATGTTCTCCTTTTCTGCCTTAATGATGAATGCGTATGAGTCGGAGAATGTTCTAGCCTTGCTTTCGGGTCGGTGGCCACGCTTGAGACTGATCTTGCTTCAACCAATACCGCACTGGCTGCTACTAAAGCTAAGGCAGAGGCCAGAACATTACGTGGGCGGGTTGTGAAAGTAGTTAAGGTCGCTAAGCAAGCTCAAGCTTCGATGGAATGTGAGCTAAAGGAGAAGGATGAAGAACTGGTCAGCGTAAAGGGGAATTGGGTAAATCTGAGGCTGATCTCGGCACCCTCACTTCTTGGGTCATGTGTGGTTTATATACTACAACCAGACATCAATATAAGGTGGAAGTTAGGTCGGACTTTATGGATAAGGAATTTTTGGCAGACTCAATTTTTTCCTATTTCTAGAATAAATGAAAGGCGAAAGAAGCTAAGGAGGAGGAGGTTATGAAAAAGGTTGTTGATCCTGGTTGTCATTAGCATCTTTCTTAAGAAGATAAGGAGATAGCTATTGCGGATTAGGTGAATCTGGAATCTAAAGAGCAAGATGGACTTGAAACAAGGTTAGTTCACCTTCTTTAATAGATTTATACATTTAATCCCATATACCGTTTTGGTGTTTTTTAATTAAGGTTATGAAGTTTACTTTTTTATTTGTAGGATGACATTGTATCTTCTATGTTTGAATGATTGTTCTTTGTTGCTTTGTTTAGTAAAGAGTGTATTCATAAAAATATTGAAGAAAACTGAGGCTAGGCTCGAAAAATACACATTAGATTTTCTCGGGTTAAGTACTACAACCATGGTTAGGTGTAAAAGGGAATTAGATCGGATATGCATAGAAATTAGGAGCAAGAATGCAGAGTTATCGGTCCAAATAAATAAAGTAGTTCGAGAAAAGGAAGCTCTCAGTGATTTTGTTCTGCATCGATGGCACCACACAATAGAGAGCGGTTCTTTTCCACCTGATAGCCCTGATCTAGAATATGGTTTAGGCTTAGGTTTAGAGCTTTAATCGAATAATCTCCCTCTGTCTTTGTTGATTAATTTTTAAGTATATTTTCAATCGTGTACTCAAGTAGGTGTGATGTAACAAACATTTCAATATTATGACATAGCCCTTTATGTTTTGATTAAGTTAACTAAGTTTTATTTCAATTAATATTTGAATCGGTTCCTTTAGCTCAATTCAGTACTTACCATATTCGCCACTAGGATGTTTCTGCCTCCATTATCACTCCAACCCTAAAGGATTATGATGTGGTTGAGGAAGATGATGCTCTTGAAGATGAAGTTGCTCAACTCAGATATGATGTTGAAATGCTCGTAACATAGCTAAAGATTAATTGTGAAGAGCTTACAAAGGCTCGAAGTGCTTTAAAACATCAATATGGTTGTAATAAGAATTTATGCACATGGTTAGGAGATGCAGCGGCTAAGATGGAAGGGATTGGACATACCGTGTGAATGGGGAAAGAGCCTTATAGTATTGTCTATAAGGAAGAAATTATCGGATATGAGAAACAAGTGGAGGACATGTTAGCTGAGATTGCCAAAGTGCTTGGCGAGATAGAAGTCACTGAACATAGAAGGTTGATTGATGCATCTCAATCCGATATTGCTTCTATTCCTCTGATGAGTTTTAAATCTTCTTTTCTTCATGGTGATAGTTGTGAGATTATTGCTAGGCACTTGTCGGGTGATTTATTAGGTGAGAATAAGAAGAAAAAGGCTAAATTGGCAGAGACCATAAATAACATTGGAAGGAAAGTAGCATTGGAGGTGTATAGACTTGAAAGCGTATTATCATCCCTAAATGATAGGGTCACTTCCTATACGAATAATCTTGAACAAGAGAAGGCTAGGAATAGGAAGGTTGAAGCATTTTTGCAACGTTCTTGATATGTTTTGGATTTTTCCGCCCTTCACTAGATCAAAGTTTTGTAAGTGATAAGGAGAATTTTGAAATGAGAGCTGGCTCGATGAGGACCCATAGTCAGGAGCTTATTATGACCCCGGACAATCCGCCGCTTAGAATTAGTGCTTTATTATCATAAATTTAGTTCTAGGAAAACATTCTTATTACATTTAACTTGACTTGAGATGGGGAAAATACTTTTTGTAATCTGACATTATTTTGTTTCGTAATACCAAAGTCGGTTGGTTAATATTTATAAATAGAAATCTATAGGTTTTTTGATAATTCTAGTTTGCCTATTTATATGGTTATTTAATTGTGAGCTTATTCGACCTTATCTGGTTAATTTGTGTTACTTAGGATCCAGAGGTGAATGTTCTATGAAAGAATTTAGACTTCTCTTAGCTCAGAATAGGAGAGCTGGAAGATTTATTAAAGAACGCTGAGAGCATATATACAGACGTGTATACAGATTAGATTAAAAAGTTAAGAGTAAAGATTGTTAAGATGGATAAAGAGATGGCATTGCATATGATTGCAGAGGAGAATTCTTCGATGGCCCTAACTTCACGTATCCCTCTTAGGTTGGGTGTAGTCCCTGAGCTTCTATCTAGAGCTAACCCAACTGAGATCCTTAAGTGGAAGAATTATGTGAAGGCTTATTATAAGGCCAAGATTAATGAGTTAGAGAACTACTTAAAGGGGATCCAAGGATATCGGATACTCGAGTTTCACCATTTTCCTCTAATGAGAATGAGTTCATTGGTCCTTCCTATAAGGGTGTAAAGAAGTCAAAGGAGCAACTCTTGCATGAGAACGATAGAATTAAAAAAATGACTATGAGGTTAATAAATGTCTTATAAAAAAAGATATATAGTTTTGGAGTGTAAGGCTCGATTGGAATCCAATACGGTTTTCCAAGGTGGGATGGGCAGGACATCCTTTTTGGATGAACTTCATAAAGAGAAGGTAAAGACTAGAATAGCAAAAATCAGTCGACAACATGTGATTGATGTTTTTAATTGTTTCTAGTCTGGACTAGACTTGTCCTTTATGTACAATTGAGTTGTCTATGAATGCAAATCTATAGATTATGAAAATATTTAGGTCGGCGCCAATTATGATCCATGCTTGACATACCATAGATCGGCTCGTGGTCGAGTCTCTCGTTCTTGATCATCAGTAGTGATTAGAGAGCTGGAAGGCTAACTTTTGTCTCAGCTCACCATGACGTACTTTCGTAGATCTGAACAATGTGGTATGGTCACACTTCGATTAAATTTGTAATTTAATTTTTTTTAAAGTCGTGTTTTCTCTGTAATATGACTTGAGTGGTAATTTTTTGTGAACTACGAACAAGTGTAAAAAAAGTAACATTATTATAAGATCCAATAGCTAAGTATTAATAGGTCAGTTTTCTGATGTATACCTGGCGAGACTTGAGTAGAATTACGGCTTTTATATCTGATGGACAGTGTGTTCCCTGTGGTGTACTTATTTGCATTCGCCTAGTATATGTTTTGGGGAGTAGTGTATATGTCCCTGATCATGACTTGATAGGTCACGACTTCTCGATATTTGCAGATGCGATCTGATCCTTTGTTGAGTTAGTTGTAGGTTGGGTACGGGCGGATCTCAGTTCCAATGATGCGTGTGTCAAGATCTGTTCTTTGTTCCAGGAATGAAATATCTGTAGCTAGATGCTCGGATGATCTATCCCCTTGTTCTGACCTCCCCCCTGTTCTGCGAGCGAATTCTCTCTAACCATATGCTTGGCTGGAGTATTTGACCTACCCCTGTTCTGGGAAAAAACATCTTTTTGGACGTACCCCTGTTCTGGGGGTGAAATGTCTATTCTGACCTATACCCAGTTTTGGGGCAAAAATATCCTTAACCAGATGCGTAGTCGAATATCAGACCTACCACTGTCCTGGGGTAAAACATCTGTTTTGACCTACTTAGGTTCTGGGGAAAAAACGACCTTATTTACGATCTTTGTACAACCTACCCTCTATACTAGGGTGAAATTTCATACGTATGCCAAGCCGAATTCTTCTCCAACATCACCGTTCTTATTGTGGGGACTACCGTTATTGTTCTTAGGTGAAATTGTACCTTTTGAATAATGGCGCTAAGCTAGGAAGAGTGAATCGTCATGCTTTGGGCATGGTCATTCCTATTGCGGGAGTAGATTTGACTGAGTGGTCAGGCCGTGATGCAACCTACGATCATGTGCACATGGTTTTTTTGAACTGGCTCGGGGGGTCTAATACCCATACGTCTAGTGTGTTATATTGAAATAATTAATATAAGTGTTTTTTATACAGGTTCAGGTAGTCTAACATCCCTACGACCAGCCATTAAGATTTGTCATCATAGAAAATTTTATACCAGAGTAGGGAAATTTTTCGTTCTGTCCAGCAAAATATTTTTGCTAAAGAGCCGGACCTATGTTGATGCAGATCCAAGTGTGCAAGGCCCAGTATCACCATTCTTAGTGTTGAGAGTGTCGTTTTCGCCTACTGATCTAGCGTTTTACTGAGTCAGTGACTATTGGCAGTAAACTATGAAGGTGTAGATATATATATATATATATATATATATTATTTTTTATAGAGAAATAATACAAAGATTTTACACTGATTCAGGATGGCTAATATCCCTACGTCCAGTTTATTACATTCATATGTATACATTTTTTTTCACAGAGCTGGTATGCGGCTCAATACCTTACCCCAAACCGAGTTATTATGACTGGATTTTCTTGATTCCAGTTTCGGGTTCCGTGCCCTAACCCAAACAGTCGTCCAAACCAACAAATAACTAGGCGTCCACGTTCCTCGGGTAGTTATTGATTGACATGATAGAGCGATGAAAGGCTGGTAAGTGTCATTGAATGGGATTCCACGCACCATGGATGATTGGATCATTCTGTCAAGTAGGCTGTGGCTAGTCTCACCATTGCTATTTTGGAATACGCCATGATTATTTATCTACTGCATGACAGTGCAACTAATAAGCAGGCATGGAAAGTTATGGACGATGATGAAATGGAAGACGGAATTAGAGAGTTTCTGGAATTTGATGAGTGGAGGAATGGAGGATGGAGGGATAAAGGGACAGATTCTCCCTCCTTCTAGTGCCGAAAATATTGATGAAAATTTTCATCTTCACCAAACTTAAGTGGATCATGAGGCAATCTTGTGATTTATCATCCTCACGATTAGGAATCAACGAATTTAAGCTTAGTTAAATTCACCTTAGGAAGCGACTGTGTTGCTGAATGCTTGCATAGACAAGTAACCTCACTTCAACTATTTGTTGAAATATCGAAATGGATTAATAACTTAAGATGTGGCTGAAAGTAAATTGTAAAAATGTAAAAGACACGGAGATTTTCATGTGGTTTTGATTGATGATAATCCTAAGTCTATAGGGTAATCCACTATCTTTTATTATTATTTTATCAATTTCAATGGCCTTGAGGCGTACAATATTTTTGCCTTTTATTCTATTCAGGAGGAAGAAGTTGAAAAACAAGTTCCTTTTCTTTGTCCTTATGCCTTTTCTTTTATAGTGTGAAAAGTACATTGTTGATGGTTGAAATTGTCTTCCATATTTTCCTTCAATCTCCACCTTGATTTTGCCACTTGCCGCCTGTTCATGAAGCTCATTCTTCATGCTTGAATTGATGACAAGTTTTCGATGGAAAATCCTGAGTCTGGGGGATATGGGAATTTTGAAGTGGGATACTCGAAAAAATGGGTGGGAAGCTATGATCTACATAGGTAAGCCTCTTCTCTATTGAAGTAGCATGCCACTTTAAGAGGAATGATAAGAGACCTTCATGTGACTTTGTCATGTTGTTGATGTGTAGGAACAAAGGCTGTGGTGAATGTCGTTTGGCGTTCAAACCTCACTACCATGTTGCTGTATTTACTCTTTTACTTAATTTTTCTCCATATCGAGTCGGAATGGAATATCTTTTCCTATTCTATGCTGAAAACTGCCCAGATATGCTTGGGGCTTATTTGCTATATTAATTATTTTCTTGGTTGTTGCTAATGAGAGATTGAGAGAGGAAGAACCACATTTGTCGTTTGCCTGTAGGGTTGAGCTACGTTGAAGCATATCTTGGGTGACCCTATTACAGCCCTAACATAGTGCTCTTGGCTCTATATGGCATTATCTAGGTTGTCTCCTATGTGTGCTTATATTGACCGATCCTGTGGATGTTTGAAAGCATGCGAGTATAGCTAACTCAAACCATCACTTGCCGACCTTTATGCTTTGGCCTTATATTAAGGTTTGGCCTCTATTTTCTAAGATACTCATGCTGCTCTACCTTAATTCATACCCCATCTATTTCATGTAGCCTAGTTCTAATGGAGAAGGCTTGGGTTTGGTTAAAAGCTTAACCTTCAACTTGCTTTTTGCTAAGCTCAATTACCATTAGGAAGTATCAAGCGTTTCTTTTTGGTTCCGACTTGTGGTAAGAACTGGTGTAATACTTATGACCGGTGGGCATGTGGGATAACTATGGCTTAATATAATTTGGCTCATTGGAGGATTTTGGGGGTGAAATTCTTAAAGGGGGGAGAATTTAATGACTCGTATTTTACATTTTGGAGAATCAAAAGATATTTTTGTTTTATTCGTATAAGGTCGTGTGACGATATAAATTTGGGATATCACTCTTAGGTACATTTTACACATCTATGGTTTTTTTTCGAATTCCTATGCGACCATTTTGACCTTAGAAATTTTATTTGGACTATAACTTTTGATATAAGTCAAATTAGAGCCTCAAACTAGTTCCATTGCTTTAGAATGATGGTTTTCCATTTCGTAGAGTGGTCATAATAGAAAAATGGATGTACGATTAGAAAGTTATACTTATTTTAAAATTTTAAAGTTACCGGATAGGATTAGTGTGTAATTAATCAAGTTGATTAGCGAGTTCGTTGGTTTAATTAGAGAATACAATAAATAGTGGGTTGGAAAGTCAGGTAAAAACTTTTCCCTCTCATTCCAAATCAGATCTAAACCTAGGTAGCCCAAAATTCATCCTAATTTATCAAAATTTCTCTCTAAATTAAACTAAATCATGGATTAGAGATTAGATCTTCGATTAGAGGCTAAAATAATCAAACTGGTTGGTTATAAGTGCTTTACATTCCTGTCCATATTGGATTTACATTCGAATTGGCTGAATTTGGTAATTGGAGAGTGGATTAAGCCTTCTCACTATACTATGCATGTTTATATGGTAGAATCATAGGATTTAACAGGTTTTAAATAGATTTTTGACCATAAAACATTTTCTAACTTTAATTACATGTTAAACTATGTATATTGTCTATATTAATAGAAATCACACTCGCACATGCTCATATATTCATGATATATGTAACAACCCTGTTTTTGGAGATTACCTATAAATGGTAAATTATAATGGCTTTATAATTTATCATTTATAGATAATCTCTGAAATCAAGGTTGTTAAAATATATGTAGATCTATGTTAGAAATTGACTTGTTTGTCTTATTATCATGGTTCACATGTTTGATTGGATGAGATGGCCTGTTATTCCATGTTGGATGATATGATTTGATGTTATTTGCCAGCGGTGTGATTATATAGGAAGTTAGGTCGGAGAATCAAGCAAATCAAAGGCAAGTTTGGTCGGAATTTGACCAAACTTGGAGGGAAAGCTCTAGATTATGGAGGAGCTTAGATTTCAAGTCACGGTCCTAAATTCACATAGTACAAAAGTCGGTACCTACATAACAAGTAGGTACCGGGTTCTGTGGGTTGGTCCAATAAGTCGAAGTTTTTGGGAGAGCAAGGGTGTTGCTAGTAGAGGTTGCCTAAGGTGATTGATAGGTGATTGACTAAGTGTTGAAGACTGTACCAACTTGTTTTCTATAATTTGAAGTAGGTGCTTTGGAGTGAGAAACTAGTTGTTTGGATAGATAGGTTGGATTCAAAGCATCTAGGCATGGAATACTAAAAGCTACGAAGGGGAGGAAAGAAACTTGGCCAATGATTGGCTAAGAGGAGAGGTCGGTACCTACATGAAAGGTCAATGTCGACTTCCCATAGTGAGTCCAATAAGGGTGGAACTTCTAGAAGGTGAAGCAAAGGTCCTGTATATCGTGTTGGAGGTGTTCGCACGTTTACATCAGGGTTGGATGGTGAAATGACAGCATAATAAAAAGCTAGCGTCTTCGGATGTTGGCTTGTTTTGGGAGTAGGTTTCGAAGATGGCGGCTCGTAATAGGAGTGTGCCATAGAATCGGGGAATATGGAAAGGTTCATCGTGAATAATGGAAACTGGATTAAGCAAGAAGGGCTCAGTATCCAAATAGAGAAAATGAGGGATCAGGTGTATATGATAAGGAATCTTTAATGCTCGGAGTGTTTTCTGTTGTATTCGAAACATGGGTGTTATAAGTGGGGACGTCCATGGATTGGTAGCGAGGATCCGCATACCCTGGACCTGTGTCTTTGGGTCCAGTATCCAACTTTGAGCTGCGAGACGTATCCTATTTTGGGCTGCGCGTACGAGAGTACAATGGAGAATCAAGATTTCCGTTGGTCCATAATAAAAAGGAGTTCATAGGAGCTATCATATATTCAAAGCACATGGAGTGGTAGTTAGGATTGTTTGTTGGATGCTATGAATGCAATGATTGCTTTGGTTGTTGTCCTTAGTAAGCTATCACTCATAGGTATCAGAAGAAGTAGGTATTGGAGATAGGAATACTTGGTAAACAAATATCCTTTATTTGGTTTTTGGTATATAATTGTGATATTGTAGAGTAGCATATTATATAGTGTTGTATGCTAACTCTTTGATTGTAGGAACATATTGGGTATGGTTCGTGCACTCTAGTTCCTTACCATATTACCCGTATTGTATTTTGAGACTTAGTTACCACTTACACCAGACTACTATCCGACCCAAGATTTTATGTATTACCTCTTATTACCTTAGGTACTCTTAAATGAGTGGACTAGATAACAGGTTTAGGTGACGCAATAGCTGTTCGGAGGATAAGTTGGATGGAGCTATCTCATATAATATACATATATGAAGTTTATGCTTATTAACGCTGTGGAGCCCGTAACAATGCTTTCTTATTTCTATTTATTAAGATGGTTTATTTGAGTTACTTTTATTGTATAATATCTATTGCATTTGATGTATAAATTTGTGGATCTATTGCTCTGATGATGATTTGTTCACATGGTTATTACTATCTCTTTTTTTATATCCGTGATATTATATTTATCCATGCACTGTGAGATATGATAGGTTATATGCTATTTTGGTCGATTTCTATCTTGATGATCATCATATATTGACCGGATATGGACACTATTTATATACTATTGGTGCCGATGCTATAGGGCGGTCATCACAGTTTTCCTTTTATTTAATTAATGAATAGATGAGACGAAAAAGAATAATATTTTTCCACCATCATTTTCTTTATCTACTATTTTTCTTTCTAACAATCAAAGCAATAGTTTTTATCAACCGAAGGGTGCTAATTCTGATTAGCATGCCTTAGTGTAGAGATCCATTGAACACTGTATACGACTATTTTATCCTAAAGATGACACTGTTTATAGCTTGCTTTGCACACATTGGGTAGAGCGGCAAAACATCTTAAAGAAAGCGACGACACACTCAACTCAGTCAGCAAGACAAAGAAAACCATTTTTTCCAACAATTTACTAGTTTCTAGTTGAACTGACATTTTTCAAGTTCATTATGCAGTTCATTGTACTAAAGTTGGTTATAATATTTTAGAAAATATAAAACATAGGATGTTTAAAGGAGTACTCAATGATGCAGTTAATTGTTTCAGAATCTATCATTACTCAGTTAATGTTACTGAATAAGTTACATCATAGTATATTATGAAGGTTTACAACATCGGATAACATGAGACAAAAATAATATATTTAATCTCTCTTCTTAATGCTAATATGTTATATGATTTATATTTAAGGATGTTTTTCTTCTAATGAAGTAAATAATTTTTGGGCATTGTCAAAGAGGTTTGAAAAATTGTTAAGAGTGAGATGATTTTAGAACACTCTAATAAAGATAAAATGTTAGGGTATTACATAATATAGACAGTTTCGGCTCAAGCAATTTACTATTTTATCTTCTACAAGCAAATTTAGTAGCACATAATTGAAATTTAAAAAGAAAAATTCCTGCATCAAAAAAATCTACGCTATCGCCAAATCAGTAGTACGACAAGAGTCCATCGAAAATTGCACAAAAAGACAGCATGAGTCTGCTGCTTTAATATGAAATGCTGATAAAAGTGGTAATTATGTAACTATATTTAGTATTTCATGAGAGTGTTGAGTTTTTGTGTATCTCTGCTGTTATCTTTAACAATATTTCGAATACCCGTGGTGTCACACTTTTCGATGTCAGGGCGAACTAACAAAAACTTCACTTACTACTTTATTTTGAAATCGAGTACTTAGGTGGTAGTACATAGTTGTACTATATGTCTTAGGTAGTATGTAATATACTACGCATAATATATGTTCAGTGGTTCAAATCACGTGCTATGTAGAATTCGTATCTGTGACCTTATGGACTAATGCCAAAACGCCTAACCACTAAGATAGCGATATTACCAAATCTTAATATCACTTAGAAATATGATTTAACAACTACGTTTACAAATTTTTACAAATACCATCAAATATTAATATCGCTTTAAATATGATCTAACAAATTAAGTTTCTTTACATATTCGTTCTTTATTAATTAATAATATCTTCAGTAATAGTTGTAGTACATTTTCTGTCACATTTTTTTGGTATCAGCATAAACTGCTAATAACGTCTCTCTATAGATATTACCAAATCTTAGTATCACTTAAAAATATAATCTAACAATTAAAATTCGTCTATAAATTCAAAATGTTAATCTATAAATATTACCAAATCTTAATATCATTTGAAAATAGGATCTAACAAATAAACTTTCTTAAAAGTTCGTTCTTCATTGATCAATAATATCAATAAATAAAAATAAAAAAATGTTTGAACTTAAAAATAAAAATTCAAATCAACTACACATGATTTCAACTCAAAAATATGACTAAATATTTATGCAAATCATTTTCTCTTGAATGTGTCAAACATATTCAATATTATCAGCACGCGCGAAGCACATGCCATAATCCTGACATTAAATGAAGAAATTCTTTGACTTCCGTTAACCATGCTTTAAATTTTTATTCAACATATTAATCGTTACTTTTTTAGTTTAGATTAGCAGAAACTACCACAGATAATTTTTTAAAATTATATAATTAAGTGTTTTCTCCACGGTCGTGCCATGCAACTTTACTCAATGGTGAGAAATCTTTTGCTATAAATAAACCAACCAAACCAGTTTATTTCTATCGATTTACTTTGGTTTTAAAACTGGATTCAATTATAATTTGTAACGACCCGGAATTTTCGATCCGGAAAATTCCGGATAGTTAAGAAAAGAAAAGAAAAAAGATAGAAGAAGAAATAGAAATGAAACACAGAATCTCACATTATGCAGTGGATCAAAATATAATATCAAATAAAATAATAGTTATACAAGAAAAAACTGTATCAGTCAATTTACATTAATACATCAGAGTTACAACATTTCACAATCACTGGACAGTTAAAATCAACCTGTCCCAGATATACAACAATATATTATAGCGAATACACTTCATATGTTCCTGCCATCTAGCTCGCCTCCTGAGTTCCAGAACGTCCTTACCTGAAAATTTGTAATACTCGGTCTGACCCGAGCATTACATAAAAGTAACACCCGGGTCAGGCTAGAAACCAGTGTGAATAAACCCATCTAACATGGAACAAAAAAACATACAACTTATATAAACCCGGGGTAACTTGTATCAATTTACAACTTCACAAGTCGTTATAGACATCACTTACATCCCACATCAATTTCAAAGTACCAAAACTCTATTGATTCCACATATCAATTTATAAAGAATCAAAGTGGTTTTGGGTATTTACTAATACCCGACTCCGGTCTCTTCGAATTCAGTGCCATCTTAACCCAAGTTATTAAATTAAATACAATTCGAATTTGAATATAGGATGTCACTTTTTACACAGCAATTCATCATTGATAGATAACCACCTTCATTGTTCATCCAAACGTATCATATCACAAACATTTCATATCAGAGATATTCAACCAACTTAAGGCATTTAACATCATTCAATCATTTACAAGCAAGATTGAACATTTCCGAAAATTAATTTAATTTATCTCTAATTAAATTAATTACCAATCTTAATTACTTAGATTACCTTTACTTAATATTAATCAATTATAAACCAATTAATCAATCATCCTTTAATTATAATTCTTAATTAATCATCCTCGACTAAGTATTCCTTAATTACAATAAGTAATTAACCCTTAATTAATTACTCAATTTAATCATCCTAAAATCACTTACATCGATTCGTTATCCTATAATTAATCACACTTATTAATTATCTAACCCTTGGTTAGTTTTCTTAAATCAATCAATCCTTAATTACTTACACTAAGTAATTAATCCTTAATTACTTCTCGTGAGTGATTAACCTTTAATTACTTCCTATTAAGTAATTTCCCTTACATTAATTACATCCAGCAATTTATCCATTAATTACTTCACTAAGTAATTACACTTATCAATCTCATTAAGTAATTATACCTAATCAGTTACCAAGTTGCTATCATTAATTAATTAACAAATTAATTAATCAAATTTGTCTCATTAATTACAAGAAGGTAATTCATCCCTTAATTACCCTATAGCCAATTAATTAACCATTAATTATAGATTAATTAATCTTTAATTATTAATTAATAAACCTTAATTATCAATTGATTTTCTTTTAGTCGATCCTTAATTACTTTTATGATCAATTAATTAATCTTTAATTAACTAATAAATTATCCATTAACTATCGATTAATAACGTTATTAATCAATGTCTCTCAATACAAATTAATTAATCCATAATTACCAATTAATAAACCCTTAATTACTATTTGATTAATCCTTAAATTATCAATTCTTAATCATTATTAATTAAATTTGATTACTTTTATAAAGAATTATATATAAAGAAGTTTTAAACATTTTATTAGAAAACCCTTTCATTTTAAAACATACTTCAAACATTTAAACTTGTTTAAACAATTTAATTTCTTTTAAAACCTTATTTATTTTAAAACTAGGATTCAAAAGTTAATTTGAATCCATACCTCAAAATTTGATTTTAAACTTTTGTTTAAAATCTTGCTTTCAATTTAAAAATTCATTTTAAAATTTTGAAAACAGACAGGTATTTAAACCTGTAACCATCTAACTGTCTCGAGCTCAAAACTCAAAAACCCGAGCCAGATCATGCAAAATTTCAAGCAAACACTTCGAACTACTTGAGAAAAACTCGAGTACCTTCTTCTCTGCTCAAACCAAACTCACCTGAAAAACAAGGAAATGCACCATGCACATGCACGGTGATTCCAACCAATTCCGACCATCGTCAAAGCCTTACTCATGTCGCTGATCATCCTCGCACCTGATCCTGACCATCCAAACATCGATAACACCCCAAAATCAAAATCGAGCATCGCTCTCATACCTAGAACCATAGACCTAACTTGGAACCTTCTCGTTCTCACGCCTCTGAACACCGGAGTGCCTACACTTCCGGTCACACATTCGCCACCATCTAAGCTTTAAATTCCCAGAGTTCTGATGAACTCGATCCACTAGGGTAGCCATGACGAACAAATTCCCGATAACCATAAAAACAAGGGTTAGAAAAAAAATCAACCTCCTGTCGTCGCCAAAGTGCTATGATCATCTTCCAAACATTTTTCCCAGACCCTCCGACCATCCCTGCATCTCCAATGAGAATCACCACCATCCCAATCAACTAGATCGCCAGAGGCAACACAAATCTCCCAATCTGATCAAAAGGAACTGCTCTTTCATCCCTTAACTAGAAATTATAATTTCATTCTTAAAAATCATGTTTAGGGTTAAGGATTTAGTCTATGTTCGTGAATTAGTGAATTAAAGTGTTTGAATTTTCACTTACATCAAACTTGCTCTGTTTTTTTTGTTCCCAGAGCCCTTTCAAATTTATTTTGACTTAAATAAAAAAATTTAAATTATAATTTAGGATGAAACAAACAAGTTTTATTTAAGTCTTAAATCCAAACAAAGACTAAATAAAGAGATAATGATTTTAAATCAAACTAGAGCTTGAAATCGAAGAACCAAGAATGCTACAAGAAACAAGCATGCACACATTCTATATATCCACATAAACAGATAATTCACTCACATAAAATCACACATAACATATTTATTTTCCAGATAATAACATGCAACATATTACGGATACTTTAATTTTTAAAGTGATGTTACTCACCTGATTAAGATGACGAACAGAGCCTCTTGAAAAAACTTTTAAACTGAGTGTTGAAAGTGGAATATTCTTTTGCTTCTTTGATTTAAAACTTGAATTGCTAGTCTTTATGGAACTGGAATTCACAGAGATTGCTTTGATTCCAGGCTTGCTTTTAAAAAAATAGAGATGATTGCTTGAACATGCTTTGATAAATTCTCAGGTTTGCAAAAGAACAGACCTTTGAATTGTTTTGATTTGAAAAGAATGTTCAGGTTTTAGGAAAATGGTTTGATTTTTGAATCGAGTTACAGGTTGAAGAATTTGATTTTCTGGTTTGAAAATATTTTCTACAGATTTTGTTTGGAGTACAAGTTTTAAAATTTTCTTAATTTTTTGATTTAGAGAAGAAAAAAAATTGAAGGAAGAGGCATATGTTTATATAAGCTAAAAATATGATTTAATAAAAATAAGAGAAAAATCAAAATTCAAGATGACACATGTTTAAAATTTAACATTTGTTAATTGCCTTAGTTTATTAAGTAACATTTGTTATAATGTGTCTTGATATTCTTACACTTGTCCTTTAAGAATATTTCATTTAATTTTAAATGTTAAAAAAAGTTTTACACTTACTTTATTATTTATAAATGCTTATTATATATATATATATGAATTTCCTTAGAGAAAATAAAACAAAACAAATTACACACATATTTTTAAATCCAAAGTATTTTAAAATATATAAATTTTGAATTTAAATTTTAAATCCAAATTCAAATTCAATATTAAATCCAATTTAAAATCAATTCAAATAAATATAGATATCAATTTTAAACAAACACATTATTAATTGTAAATAATTATCCCATTTAAAATCAATTCAAATACACATATACACACACACATTTAAATAACACTTATTAAATTAGAAAATAATAAGTCTATTAAAAATCTATTTAAAATCTATATTTTAAAAACATCTCATTATTAAATTGTTTGGAAACAACAATTTCACCAATTTTAAATAATTTGTAAAGGAGATTATCACATTTTAAATTGCATGAAATTCCAGGATATCACATAATTGGTCTGTATAATAAATTAATTTTGGCATCGGTTTAACTAAATTAACTGAACTTCTATCAGATTGTCAAAATGACTAGTATTATAATGAATTTTTAGATAGTTTAGTGACCTAAGTAAAATTTATCTATGTGTTAGTTGCTATTAAAAAACATAAAAATACTAAAAGGAGAATGCTTTAACCATATGTTTATGTTTTATTTTAAAGTACAATGAATATTAATCCGGATAACTAATCAAACTAACCAAATTTAATTTAGTTGGTTTGATTTTCATTTTTGTTGATTTTGTTTTGGTTTATCGATTTTTATCATTGCATCAACCGAACCAATAAGACTTTCATTCTTAGTTTTACCTGTTGTGAACTGTACCACAAAAGGAGAAAATATAGTGATAAATAAAGCATTCACGCTGTTATTAAACCAACCTTAGGGATGTTTGCCTATTGGGCGACCCTAATTATTAAAATGATTATTATTAGAAAATATTTTTCAAAATATTATAAAATAGTTTTTATAAAGATACTTTTATAACTCGATGTTTCAACACGTCCATCCTCGTTCTCACAGAAATTCGACCATACGTTGATCAGGCGTAGGACTGAAAATCTATAAGTACTTAGCAGACCCATTACAATACCCAGTGAAAATACTTGAAAAATAATTTTATTGAAAATATCGAAAACATCTTTGAAAATAGAGGAAATATCTTTGGTGAGAATGCTTTGGAAATCATCACCCTCATCCACGGTCGTAGTTAACCCGGTGGTTACGTTGCCTTCCCCGCAAAATCCACAGATAATTGTAGGCACTCTGTGCCCCTCGGTTACGCCATGGAACCCGCTGCAGATCGCAGCTACAACCGGTGTTACGTTGTTGTCATAGCAAAAACCCATATAATTGTAGGCCTCAAAGGCCTCGAATTTCGCTGCCAAAAGAATGAAACTTCTCCACTCCACTTGACCATAGATTGTAGTCTACCGATGTTACATTGCCTCCAGTAAAATCAAGCGTAGACCGTTGACACTCACCTCCACACGATTTTCGCTATGGTCCACAGTAGATCGCAACGACATCGAGTTACACTGTCGTCACAGCATAACTCAAATGCCTCTGTAGGCATCAGCGCCCTCGACTTTCACTGCCCAATAATCCTCAGGAACTAGTTTGTCCGGACTCCGCATAGGATCAACTTTAGAGCCTCCCCTTCATTTGAGGCTCAAGGCGGTACAATATATGATACTCCTGAGAAGTTCATTTCAAGGGAGCGCCTTTTTCTCCAGAGCCATTTTCAAAACACTTTATACTATACTCATATAGTATCTTTCAAATCATACACCTAGTATGAATCCCATATAAATCTCTTTTTCTCAAAATCGATTATTCCAAAATCTATAATTCTTAAACTAGGCTTTCCAAATCTCAATATTGATTTTACCCAAAAATCAAAAGCCTTTCCAAAATCCATAGGTTCCAAAAACCTTTCCTCAAAATCATTCTCATAAGAACCTTCATATATACACACACACACACACACACACACACATAACTTTGAAAAATCTTTGGATCATTTCAAACTTGTATAAAACCTCTTTTTATTCTTCAAATACTTCCAAAAATCCTTTCTTTCCGGCAAAAGATTCAACAAGGGGAGTTTATCATATATATATATATATATATATATATATATATATATAAGATACATAACTTTTTTTATGCCAAATCAAATATTCAAATTTGATTACTCTTTACAAAACCACTTACCATATCACTTACTTCCATAAAGTAAATTACTATTATAGAAATATCCAATTACCCCTTTATTTTATCATATATCTCACAAAATATACTATACATTTCAAAATCATTTTACAGTTTTTTTCCACAAATTTCAATATCAATTTCATTCAAACCCGTACGATGTACACATACCATCCGTACGCTATATCAATCTGATCGCTCACTCGATCATACAATTTCTTTTCCAAACTAGTATCGTCCACCCGACTTCCTAGTGCGGACTCAGATCTGGTTTCTTGATCAGAAACCATCATTCTCCTTGAATATCATAACTATGATAGAGAATTTCCAGAACCAATCAACAATCCATATCCAGGTCCGCCGTCGAAAATCGAGTGAAAAATCCCAACTCGGATCGATATAACTATCTCGAAATTCTATGCTCGAATCTGGATCAAATCACTATGCGAATAGAATAATATACGTACATCCTACTATTTGTCCTCATTGATTATTAGCCAAATCAATCTCCTTTCTATTCACATTCACTTTAATTTTCATTCATTTATTCACAATTGCTTCAATCCCATTTGGATTATCACCTCAATTCTTATTTGGGTATTTAATCATAAACAGTTTGAACTCTGTGCAGCTTAAATTTAGAAATAACTTAAAATTTTAAAATAGATAAGTAGTTGAAAAATAATTATTAGTTGTAAGATAGATGTAAAATAGTTAAGTGATGATAAGATAGTTATAAAATAGTCAAATAGTTATAGAAATTTTAAATAATTGCAAAATAGTTGTAAAATAGTAATTAGTTATAAAGTAGTTGAAAAAATAGTAATTAGTTTATAAAATAGTTGTAAAATAGTTAAATAGTTCCATATGTAGTTATAAAATAAGTATAAGATAGTTTGATTTTTTTAAAAAAAGTTGTATAGTAATAGCTTGGAAAAATAGGTTTATATTAAAACAATTTATTTTGAAAGTAGTCCAGAGCCAAACAGTTTAACTTCCAAACCTTCAGTTCCCATCAATTCCATTTAAATTTCCACTTCCTCTTGAATTGACTCAATTTAAATAACTTCAGTTTCCATTGAAATTGATTTAACCCCAATTCAAGTTGAATTAATCTCAATTTCTTTCCAGATTCAAATCAAATCCCATTTGAATTTAAAACTATTTAACTTTAATCGCAAATCCAAATTATTTAAATCAATTTAAATTTGAACTAATTTCAAATTCAATCTCACTTTAAATCATCTCGAATTATATAGATTCGAGTTTATTTCTGTTTGCACAAAAAATGGACAAACACCTCCAAGTCGTATTATTTAGTTGATTATATGTGATCTTTAATGGTTTAGATGAGTTATGTAAATATGAAAAAAGTAGGGGCTGAAATGTAAAAGACACACAGATTTATAGTGGTTCGGCCAGAATGTGCCTACGTCCACTTTATATGTTATTATCTTCTTTCTTTCGGATTACAAGTACAATGCTTCGTATACGAGTATATGAAAGTAGTTTGAAAGTTCCTTCCTTGCTTGAGCTCTCAAACTTGTCCGCCATTGTTGTACCCCTGCCCCTCTATTTATAGAATGAGGTAGGGGGCAGGGGTCTTGGAAGTATATAACTGCTGGTGGGCCCGGGCTGAAGCAATTTGGACTGGCAATCATCTGGTTCGGCGGAGGTCCATTCGGTGGTGAGGTATGGTTTGGCTCGGAGTTGGTTCGGCCAGGCATGATTCGGTGTTGGTGGTCCGGTCGTGGAGTTGGTTCGGTGGTGAGCTTGAAGGTCGGTTCGGTCGTATGTGGTCCGGTCATGTAGGAAAGGGGTTGGACCGGTGGAGCGGAGGGAAGGAGGCTGGCTATGCCGAATGGACACGTGCTTGCATCGCCGAATGAGAAGGGGGCTAGCCATGCCGGATGGACTTGGGCTTGCACTGCCGAATGAAGCTTCATGTGTGAATGCCGAGTGTACCTTGCCGAATGAATTGGAGGTTGCGAACCCGGGCGAAACTGACGCTTCTTGGTCTCAAGATCCCCTGGGTGAGAATTCGCCCAACATATTTGCCCCCCAAAGTGGGGCACGTGCTTGCATGTGTCGCGCTTTGTTTTTTTTTTTTTTTTTTTTTTTTTTTGGTAGGAAGTCTAGCTTTGTAACGCCATGGGTTGGATGTTCATATTCTGTTGATGTCCTGCAAAGGAATTTACAGTTTTAGAGTGATTTCAAACAACAACCGTTCGTGATCGAAATATTCGAGTTGAATTGAACTGTGCCGTTTGGGACGAGAGAGTGAGCCCCGAGGGGGCTTAGCATCATTGATGCCAGGTTCATGTCAGAGTGGATCCTTGGATCGTTTGTCAAGATGGTTTATCGCCAGCTCAGAGCATGCCTAGGGATCGTTCGCGACCCCGTACATGTGTAAGTAGCTTAGCCATTTCATAATTATCAGAATCAAATGTCCGTTTAACCTACGAGTTTAAAAAGGCGTGTCAAAGTGTAAATTCCCACGACAATAGGGTTAATAACCATTCAGGGCGTGCCTATGGACCGTTCGTGGTCGCGTACACGTGTAAACGATTAATCCATGTTAGTGAGAGATTTATAACTTATACATCGTTGTCATAATCCTCATTTTATTAGTTAGTTCTGGAGTTCGGTACTTATCTGCGTGAGGCGCTCTGCACGCCCCTAGTTCCAGGTTGTTGTTGGTAGAGAGAGAGTTCATTCGGTTTTGTGTTGGTCCGGTCGTGCTCATCCGGTTTTGGTTTCATTCGGTATCTTGTTGGTTCGGTATGTTTGTTATTGGTCCGGTGTTCCTATCCGGTGGGCCGAACCAGTTGGTTCGGCGGCCCTGAGCTCGCCTATATATAGAGGCTACACCCCTTTGGTTTCTTCTTACCGAACCAGAGAGCCGAACCAATTCTTGACCGAACCATCCTTCCGCCGAACCAGTTTATACCGAATCAGGTATATATATTTTTTGCCGAATGATCTCTTATCACCGGATGGACCTGTTTGCCGAACGTATACGAAGTGTATTGGATTGCCGAATGAGATTCAGGCCTTAGGGCCGAATGATATGTATGCCGAATGAACTTGTCTTGCACCGCCGAATGAGACTTCATACTTGAACCTTGAGCGGAATCTTAGACTTTTTTACACGCTTGCCTTATATACTTGCTTGTTTATGTTTCTATACTTCTTATTCTAATATCAAGTTTTTCTTGTGCTGTAGAAAATGTCTCGCAAAGCGGAAACACGATCGGATAGAAAGAAGTCTAAAGGTACAGGAGAGTCTTCTTCTGTGCCCCCAGCCCAACCAGGATCCGGGCAACATAGACCTGTTCCGAGGTCGTTAGTGGACGGATATGGTCCACAGGAACTTCTAGTCTCCCCTCCCGATTGCTATCCTAGCTCCCTAAAGGAGGAGCAACTTGACGTCATATCCCGTTCCTTCGGGATAGACAGGGCTCTTATGCTGCTGCCGGGAGATGGAGTGATGCCATATAATCCTCCCGAAGGCTATTTTGCTTATAGCAGATACCATTGTATGTGTGGTGCTATCCCTCCTATCAACGCTTGGATAGTAAGTTTCACCACATATTTGAAGGTGGCTCCTTTCCAACTTCAGCCTAACTCTTATGCCATCCTGGTGAGCCTCTTTGTTATCTTCCAGAGGAGGTACGGGCGTCCTCCTTCTAACCGGGAAATTCGATACTTGTACAACCTGAGAGGCTATAAGAAGGGGTCTCCGTATATCAGTCTGGAAGCGGCCGTGCCCTTCAAACCAGTCCTGGACTTATATTCCAAGTTTACCATGTTCAAGAAAGAGTGGTTCTTCATCAAGGACGATGTTGTTTCTTTCCGCCTTTTCACTTCCGGCTGTAAGATGGATTTCATTTATATTTTCCATGTTTTGACTGTAGTGTTTTTTCTGACATGCTTCTATTTCTGGCTAGCGACAGGTGGTATTGCAGTCGTGGAGGATGATTCCTTGGTGCGAATGGCTGCTGAACTAAAGGCTATTCCGGCACGGGACCGGTCGGCCTCCTTCTTGATCAGGAATGCAACCCTCTTGGAGTATAATTTGATCTTACCGCACCAGTCCGTGGTTAAGCAAAGAGACACGGCTGAGGAGAAGGCTGCCAAAGCTAAGGAGGGAGCTATGGTGAAGAGCGGTAAGAGGGAGCCTTTTACAGAGCGTCCCGTTGTCGGGGGGAAGAAACTGAAGAAGTCTGATGGCCCTTCTCCAAGTACTTTTCCGACTGTCCCGGAGGAGGAAAGCGTAGAAGAGGAGGAAGGAGGCGAGGTTGGAGAAGGGTCGGAGGGTGGAGGAGATGGCGACGGTCAAGGTGGTAGTGGCGTCGGTGCCATAACATCTGAGCAAGACCTTGAACTGGATGAGGCTCTCCGTCGGGCCTTCGGGGAGTCGGAGGGAGAGTCGGAAACGGAGAAGGCAAAGGAAACCGGCAAAGCTGTGGCTGGCACTGACCCATCCTCTAAGGGTTTCTCAGCTAAGGCGACTCCGGCGATGCAAGGTGAACTTTTGTCCTCTGCCGATTCCATTTTCGATAGGGACTTAGAAACTTTTTACGGTTCACTTCCGTCCTGGAATGAGATCCAGGACTTATTGCAGTATCCCACTCCTCCGCCGGGTTTGTATAATAGATGTGTCTTCTCACTTTTCTTTCCTTTTAACTTAACACATTTTTCGAACTGTGGATTATTGTATGTTCGTAACACTTGTTCTTTATTCCAGGGGCAGGCCAGTTGGTTAAAACGTCGGACGTTCGACACCGCCTTGAGCAGTTTAAGTCGAGGAGAGCTTCTGCGAAACCCTCTACTGGTCGCACTGGGGATGTAGTCAGTTATCGCCCTCTTCTTGGGGTCATTGAAGAGGGCATTCGGAAAAAGAAGCGGAGCCGTTCCTTATTTGAGTCTTCCCCTGGTTCGCAGCTTCCTACTCAGCCTCCTCGTGACACTACGGAGGAGAGCACGGAACCCGGCCCCCCTCATCCTCCTTTCAAGAGCCCAACTGTTATTCGTATAAGGCGTCCTGATGTGCCTCGCCCCGTGCCTCGTGACCCTTTTGCCGGTCATCCTGATTTAGATCCGAGCTTTCAGGATATCTCATTTGATGAGGCCACGGGCGAGCACCTCCTTCCCCGCAACCCCATGGTAAGAGTGCTGGACGAGGCCAAGTCTTTAGATCTTGATTTACTTACTACACGGGTAGTCACCATGGGGGACGAAGCCAAGGCTAACATCGATCGGGTGGCCGCAGAGACTAAGAAGTTAATGGAGCATCATGCTAGATTGGCCAAGGCCGGGGAAGAGATCGGGAGTGCTAATATTCGGTTGAGGTTAAAAGTTGCCGATCAGGCCAAGCAGCTCGCCGATCAAGCCATCCAGATTTCTCAGCATGAGGAAGCCTCCAAGCGGCTGAAAGAGATGATGGAGAAGGCCAGTAGGGCGGAATTACGGAAGATGGAGGTCGCCTGCAGGGAACGGATTAACATGGCCATTACGACGGTGGACGAGGTTCGAAATGCGGATCTTGAGCGGGTAGAGGAGTTGTCTGGGAGGCTCGAGGCTGCGGAGATGGATCAGGCCGAGTTGAAGGAGGAGATGGAGGAGATGAGGAGGTCCCTCAAGTTAAAGGAGGAGGAAATGAGGAGGTCTCTTCAGGCGGACTGCTTGAGATACCAATCAGAGAGGGACATTGCCGTCGCCAAGTTGCAAGCTTCCGAGGCCCGGGTGAGGGAGTTTGAGGAGAATGAGGGGATGATGGATGAGATGCTGCAGGACATGTACTTCCACACTTGGAAGGAGGGCGGCTTGTCTTGGATGGACGATTACCCTCGGGTGATGGCCAAGGTGTATCTCCAGGCTTTAGAGGAGGCCAGGGTGAACGCGGGTAAGGAAGGCGGAGAGGCTTTCAATTTGGATGCGGTTACTGCCCAGTTCTCGAAGGAGGAGCAAGCGGCGGTGAAGGAGGGGATGCGGCTGCTTGCTGCAGAGGAAGCGGGCGTGCAGTTGGATGATGAGGATCGAGCGGCGGATGCTGGTGAGTTATTCTTTTCCCTTTCTTTCCTTTCCGTGTTTTCATAACTTGATTGTTCGTTTAATGAATTCCTCTTCTGAACTGGACAGGTGGGACTCCTGATCCACATGCTGGGGGCTCTGATCCTGCGGTTAAGTAGACTGGGGAAGTTGGCGATGGAGTGTGGACGCGGCTGCCACCTTTTTATTTCTTTTTATCACTGTTTACGTTAGTCATCGACATGTAACTATAATAATTATAATAATATTATTTGCAAAGAATAACTTCGTGTGATTTTATAATATAAGCTGATGTTGTTATGCTTAAATGTTGTTGTCATCTTGATGTGCTGCGTGAGAAATATAACTATGTATATGCTTGTGATTCTAGTTGTGTTTGATGCTAAGTTTTTTTTGCTAGAAATATAATTTCATGTGTTGCAATGTTATTGTACGAACAAGCTATAGTTACGTATTTGTGTACAAGAAAAGAGAGTACCGCCCTTTATGTTTCATTCGCAGGCGGTAGCTTAGAGTGTCTTATGTAACTGTTCACGGATATAGCTGAGTACCCTGCCACCCAGTATGCAGACTTAGTTTCTTATGAGCGAATGCTTCCTATTTGGTTTCCTGTACTTTAGAGTTTGTTATACAGGATAGGAGAAAAGTATTTAAATGAAATGGAAATATAGTAAAAGTAAAACTTCCAGTCACGGAAGGCCGTCGATGTGCTTAAGTTCGTGGCAAACGGGTTTTGTAGTCACTTTCCCTAGCTGTGGGTCTTGGAGACATTTGTCACCCATCTTACACCTCCGCGGGGAGTTTTCTTTTTTACCACAGCCGCACTTAAGACACATCGGAGCCGAGATCGCGGACGGTAACTACCCGAACCATTATGGTCCGTAATCGTGGGTATTATTCGATTTACCGTTGCCGGCTAGCGTGGGCGCCGTTGGCCGTGAACTACCCCTGGCTGGCCACACCTTATGTTGGGGCTTAAAGTAGGTTCACAGTTGCCGGCGAGCCGAACGCCGTAATGAGCTGCCATCGGCTATAGTCGGCCTTTATGATGACTTATAATCGGCTCATTACAGTTGGCTTTGAGGGCAGGCGCGCAATGAGTTAACCCGCAGCAGAGGGATGCTGGAGCAAAAGTGTCTCATTGGCGAGTGCATAGAATCGTAGCGTACCTGTTAGGCCTAGTCCAGATGAGGCCGCGGTGCGTCTTGAGTGGAGATGCCATAGGATTTTGTTCAACAGAAAGGGATAAAACTTAACAAGTAGCCAAGACATAAAGGAACAAGCTAAAAAGAGACAAGATTTTTTAAAGTGGTTCGGCACGAAAGTGCCTACGTCCACTGATTCTCTTTGTTAATTCACTTCATATGGGCAGTACAAGTTAAGAAAAGTATCGACGGAGGTGTCGGATGTTCCATGCCCTCTGGAACACCTCTCCATCCACTGTTGACAAAGTATAAGCTCCGTTGTGGAGATCTTTATGAATTACATATGGTCCGTCCCAGATGGGGTCTAGTGCCCCGGGGCGCGGAAAGATTCGCCTGAGGACAAGATCTCCTTCTTGTAAGCTGCGATGCTTGACTTTGGAATTGTATAGCGCTGCCACCTTTTGTTTGTGAGCTGCTGCTTTAAGTGATGCATCGTTTCTCCTTTCCTCAATCAGATCCAAAGACATGAGGAGGAGTTCTTCGTTTTCTTCTGGGTTGTAGTGGATCCTACGGTGGGAAGGCACAATAGTCTCAACTGGGAGCATTGCCTCCGATCCATATGCCAAGGAGAAAGGAGTATGTCCCGTTGATGTTCTGAAAGACGTGCGGTATGCCCATAGTGCCGTAGGAAGTTCGTCTACCCAAGCGCCTTTTGACTTTTCAAGTTTCTTCTTGATTAGGGTTTTGAGAATTTTGTTGACAGCTTCAACTTGTCCGTTTGCCTGAGGATAAGCTACTGATGAGAAGCTTTTATGAATTCCATGCTGTTGGCACCAGTCGGCAAATTCTTCGCTGTCAAACTGGAGTCCGTTGTCTGATATGATCTTGAGTGGGACTCCGTACCTGCAAAGAATATTTTTGATCAAGAAGTTTATAACTTTTGCTGAAGATATTTTATTTAGAGGTTCCGCTTCCACCAATTTGGTGAAATAATCGACTGCCACTATAGCATATTTGGCTCCGCCTCGGCCCGTTGGCAGTTCGCCAATTAAGTCAATTCCCCATATAGCAAAGGGCCAAGGGCTGGTCATTTGAGTAATTTCATTTGGGGGCAGTCGAGGAATCTTGGCAAATTTCTGGCATCTGTCGCATTTCTTGACGAAGTCTAAGGCGTCTTTGTTTAGCGTGGGCCAGTAATATCCATATCGGAGTATCTTTTTTGCCAGAGTCTGCCCTCCAGTGTGATCTCCGCATCCTCCCTGATGGATGTTTGATAAGATTTCCTTGGCTTCCCTTCCAGCGACGCATCTTAATAAGGGGCTAGAGAAGCCACGCCGATAGAGGATGCCTTCTTGTATTGTGTAGTGGGGAACTTTCCTCAAGATCTTCTTGGCTTCATTACGCCTGTCGGGCAGTGTGCCATCTTGCAAATATTTCCGGATAGGAGTCATCCAGGTTCCTTCTTCGATTGCAGTTACCAGATTTACTTGTCGAAACTTGGGGCTAGCTGCCTTGAGATGGCTAGTGTTCCGAAAATGGTGCTATTCTTCATACTAGCTTGCTTTGCAAGTTCATCTGCCTCTTGGTTCTCTTCTCGAGGAATATGTTTGATTAGATAGTGGTCCAATTGATCGAGCAGCAGTTTGGTTTTCCTTAGGTATGTTGTGAGTCGTTCTCCTCGAGTCTGGAATTCTCCTAGTACCTGGTTTACGATAAGCTGAGAATCACTATGAAGACATAAGGAATTGATTCCAATTTCTAGGCAAGCTCCAATCCCGCTATTACTGTCTCATATTCAGCATCGTTGTTGGTGGCCGTGAACTCCAACCTTAATGCGTAGTACAACTTTCTTCCCCTGGGAGTGATGATCACAATTCCTGCCCCCGAGCCTTGTTCGTTCGATGCTCCATCTACAAAGAGGTTCCACTTGATGTTTTTTGCCACTTCGGATTGTTCCTTGCCTTCGTTGGTAGTGAATTCGGCGATGAAATCGGCCATGGCTTGCCCTTTGATAGCGGTGCGAGGATGGTAGGTGATATCATACTGACTTAGTTCGATGCACCATTTGAGGAGTCGCCCAGAAGTGTCAGGACGATGGAGCACTTGTCTTAGCGGTTGATCGGTTAGAACCCTGATGGAGTGAGACTGGAAGTAGTGTCGCAGTTTTCGTGACGCGATTAATAAACAATATGCTAATCTCTCTAGTTTAGGATATCTGGCCTCTGCCCCTGTAAATCTCTTACTTACAAAGTAAACCGGGCGTTGTGTGCGGTCTTCTTCTCTTACCAAGGCGGCGCTTAGAGCATGAGATGATACAGCGAGGTATAGGTATAACACTTCACCTTCATTTGGAGTTGAGAGTACTGGTGGTCTCTGAAGGTGTTCGATTAGGTTGAGGAAGGCTTTTAAGCATTCATCGGTCCACTCGAATCTCCCTTTGTCTTTCTTGAGAGCTTCGAAGAAAGGGACACACTTGTCAGTTGCCTTGGAAATGAATCTGCTTAGGGCGGCCACCTTTCCGTTTAGGCTCTGCATTTCTTTTCGAGTGGAGGGTATCCTTATTTCTTTTAGAGCCCGGATTTGTTCAGGGTTTGCTTCGATTCCTCTGGCGTGGACGATAAATCCTAAGAATTTTCCCGAAGATACTCCGAAGGAGCACTTTAGAGGATTCAGCTTCATTCCATATCGGCGAAGTACTTGAAACATCTCGCCCAGGTGGCTTACATGGTCGTCGGCTTTCCTGGAGTTTACCAACATGTCATCCACATACACTTCCATAGTCCGTCCTATTAGTTCCGCGAACATCTTGTTGACGAGGCGCTGATAGGTAGCTCCAGCATTTTTGAGTCCAAAAGGCATGACTTTGTAACAATATAGTCCGCGGTCGGTGATGAAGCTAGTGTGGTCTTGATCAGGAGCGTGCATGGGAATCTGGTTATATCCGGAGTATGCATCCATAAAAGATAGGAGTTCGTGTCCGGCTGTGCTGTCCACAAGTTGGTCAATTCGGGGAAGCGGGAAGCAATCTTTTGGGCAAGCGTCATTCAGATTGGAGAAGTCAATACATGTCCGCCACTTTCCATTGGCCTTTTTTACTAGCACTGGGTTAGCGATCCATTCTGGGTAGATGGCTTCCCGTATGAAGCCATTAGCAAGTAGATTCTTTACTTCCTCATCAAGGGCTGCTGATCGCTCTGCCCCCATGCTCCTCTTTTTCTGCTTTACTGGTACCTTGGTGGGATCGATGTTCAGCATGTGGCATGCTATGTCGGGGGAGATTCCTGTCATATCGGCATGGGTCCACGCAAATACATCTAAGTTGTGGCGGAGAAAGTCAATGAGTTGATCTTTCAACTCCGTTTTTAGCTGAGATCCGACTTTTAATAGTTTACTTGAATCGTGCTTGTCTACAGATACGAATTCCATAGCCTCTGCAGGCTCGGCGGTAGCCTCCTCCTCTTTATCCCTGGGGTCTAGTTCATTGAAGGGATCGCTTGTGTATCGAAGAGGAGGGGCTTTCTTTAGTTGCTATGCCTCCAAGCTTTTCATGCAGAGAGTAGTCTCTGCATCTTTTCCTTTATTCTTTCTGCGGTTATTGCGAAGTTCAGTTACGTAGCAGTCTCGGGCAGCATCTTGATCTCCTTCTACTTCTCCTACTCCGTTGTCTGTTGGAAATTTCATTTTCAGGCACCAGGGGGCTAATACAATCTGGAAGTCAGACAAGGCTGGTCTTCCCAAGAAGGCGTTGTAAGCCGAGTGGTTTTCTATTAGCACGAACGTTTGTTTTCGCACAACGGAGCGGGGATGACTTCCTATTTCGACGAAGAGGTCAAGTTGTCCGAGGGGCATTTTTGCATCTCCAGTGAAACCGTGCAGTGGTTTGTCACAGGGGGATACATCCTTCATTGATAACTTCATTTTGTCGAAAGCATGTTTGAATAGGATATTTACGGAGCTTCCTGTGTCTATTAGAATCCGAAAAACTTTAGCTGGACCGAACCAGGCGGAGATGACCATAGGATCCACATGTGGGTACTGTCTTCCTTCCAAATCACGCCTACTGAATATGATGTCGTCGCTCTCTTTTCGTTTCGGGCGGCGTTCTTCCGTGATGGAGTTAACATAGCCTTCTGCATTTCTAAGCGACTTGCCGTACCTTTCCATCTCTGCCCAACTTCTGTCGGCGATGTGTGGTCCTCCTGAGATGGTAAGGACCACTATCTTCTCTTGACTAGAGCCACTGGTGTTGTGATTGTTGCGATTCCCTCCGCCTACCTCTGGGAGGGGTTGCTTCGAGTTCTCATTGGCTGGAGTTGGAGTCCTGTTCTGACCCTTCACATAGCGTTCCAGTCTTCTTCTTCTAATGTGTTCTTCGATCAAGTCCCGAAGATGGTGGCATTCATTGGTGTCATGTCCGTGGGATTCGTGGAAGCGACGGAACTTTCCGGACTTGAGTGCGTTATCTGACTCTTTCTTGTGCGGGGGGCGCTTGTATCCTAGTTCGCCCTGAGTGGCTAGGAAGATATTTTCGATTGTGTCGTTCAAAAGAGTGTAGGAGTCAAATCTCGGCCCTGGTCGATATTGGCGCTTTTCGACCTTTCTGCCCCCAGTATTGTCTCTAGATTCATTTCTTCGAGCGTCCTTAGCTGCAGTGGGAACCTTGTCCTGAACTGTCTTACCTTGTTGTCCTGATTGCCTCTCTGTAGCAGCGTCTTCAAGTCTCATATACTTTCCAGCTTCATGGAAGAAATCAGGCAAGGTAGCTGGTTTTTCCTTAGTTAATCTTCTGGCAAACTTGGTGTCTGGATGTACACCACTACAGAGGGCCATTAGAGTGAGTTTTTCATCGGCATCTTGAACTGCTGCCGCTGCGGCGTTGAACCGCGTTAGATATTGTTGCAGCGTCTCTCCGGTTTTCTGTTTGACATTGGATAGAGAATAAGCATCCTTGGGTTGTTCCACATGGATGCGGAACTGGCTAATAAACCTTTCTTTCAACATCTCCCATGAGCTGATGGATCCTTGGGGTAGATGGCAGAACCAGGAGGTAGCTAGATCAGCTAGGAATAGCAGAAAGCATTTACATAACACTCCTTCTGTTGCTCCACTCATGAGCATATGCTGGGTGTATCTCTGCAAGTGTACGATGGGGTCGGAAGTTCCTTTGTAAGGTTCCATGGTTGGCATTTTCCATTCCCGGGGAGTGATGGCGGTTTCGATATTTCGAGTAAAGGGACTGGTGACCCTAGCGCCTATTCCCCGGTCCCTTTGCTCCCGTTGGACACATTCTCTGAATAATCGTGCCATTCGTTCGTCAGAACTTGGAGCGGACAAAAATGAGCTTGGTTCTTCCCTGCGGGATCTATCTCGTCCAGATGACCAGTAGGGATGGTACAGTCTATCACTTCTAGCATTATCCAGTGGTTGTCTTTGGCTGCTCGGATGCGCGCTAGGACCAGCTACAGTTGCCCCCTGCCTTGATTTTCCTCTGTGGGGTTCTGTTTCGAGCACATTCATGGGGTCAACTTCGGGCTGGGTTCTAGCTCGGCTCCGTTCAGCGGGGTTTCTATGATTAGGTGGTATGACTGGCTCAGCTACATCCGACCCTCGCCTGGTGCCTCCCCCGCTGGGTTCGGTTCCAAGGGCTTCCTCGAGTCGGAATTCGGGCTGAGTCCGGGCGCGGCCCCTATCATTGTTATTCCTGTTGATAGCTTCTTCGAAGAGGGAAGACCTTTGTTGCCTCCGAGATCCTCCGGATTGGGACTCACCCCATGATTCAGTGTTGTGGTTGGACTCTTCAGCATCCCTTAAGCGTGACATGAGTTGGTCCACCAAAGCTTCTTGTTGGGATGTGAAGCGGTTAGTTACTTCAGCCACAACCCTATCCAGATCCGCCCTAGTGATTGGTTGTTCCGTTGCGGGACCGATTGGATTTTCCTGATTTTCATCTAGTACTGCTGTTGAAGTGGGCTGATCTGCGATTGCTGGATCGGGAAGGCTGCTAGTTGCGATGTTCTTTCCTTTGTTAACATCCCTTCTCTGTTTGGAAGGCATGATTTCTAAGCAACGAGCGATGTTGTTAGGAAGAAGGTTGAGTGGGAGAAGATGAAGCCCTGAGTTCAACCTTCTCAGTGAAAGCACCAAAAATGTTTGCACAAAAAATGGACAAACACCTCCAAGTCGTATTATTTAGTTGATTATATGTGATCTTTAATGGTTTAGATGAGTTATGTAAATATGAAAAAAGTAGGGGCTGAAATGTAAAAGACACACAGATTTATAGTGGTTCGGCCAGAATGTGCCTACGTCCACTTTATATGTTATTATCTTCTTTCTTTCGGATTACAAGTACAATGCTTCGTATACGAGTATATGAAAGTAGTTTGAAAGTTCCTTCCTTGCTTGAGCTCTCAAACTTGTCCGCCATTGTTGTACCCCTGCCCCTCTATTTATAGAATGAGGTAGGGGGCAGGGGTCTTGGAAGTATATAACTGCTGGTGGGCCCGGGCTGAAGCAATTTGGACTGGCAATCATCTGGTTCGGCGGAGGTCCATTCGGTGGTGAGGTATGGTTTGGCTCGGAGTTGGTTCGGCCAGGCATGATTCGGTGTTGGTGGTCCGGTCGTGGAGTTGGTTCGGTGGTGAGCTTGAAGGTCGGTTCGGTCGTATGTGGTCCGGTCATGTAGGAAAGGGGTTGGACCGGTGGAGCGGAGGGAAGGAGGCTGGCTATGCCGAATGGACACGTGCTTGCATCGCCGAATGAGAAGGGGGCTAGCCATGCCGGATGGACTTGGGCTTGCACTGCCGAATGAAGCTTCATGTGTGAATGCCGAGTGTACCTTGCCGAATGAATTGGAGGTTGCGAACCCGGGCGAAACTGACGCTTCTTGGTCTCAAGATCCCCTGGGTGAGAATTCGCCCAACATATTTGCCCCCCAAAGTGGGGCACGTGCTTGCATGTGTCGCGCTTTGTTTTTTTTTTTTTTTGGTAGGAAGTCTAGCTTTGTAACGCCATGGGTTGGATGTTCATATTCTGTTGATGTCCTGCAAAGGAATTTACAGTTTTAGAGTGATTTCAAACAACAACCGTTCGTGATCGAAATATTCGAGTTGAATTGAACTGTGCCGTTTGGGACGAGAGAGTGAGCCCCGAGGGGGCTTAGCATCATTGATGCCAGGTTCATGTCAGAGTGGATCCTTGGATCGTTTGTCAAGATGGTTTATCGCCAGCTCAGAGCATGCCTAGGGATCGTTCGCGACCCCGTACATGTGTAAGTAGCTTAGCCATTTCATAATTATCAGAATCAAATGTCCGTTTAACCTACGAGTTTAAAAAGGCGTGTCAAAGTGTAAATTCCCACGACAATAGGGTTAATAACCATTCAGGGCGTGCCTATGGACCGTTCGTGGTCGCGTACACGTGTAAACGATTAATCCATGTTAGTGAGAGATTTATAACTTATACATCGTTGTCATAATCCTCATTTTATTAGTTAGTTCTGGAGTTCGGTACTTATCTGCGTGAGGCGCTCTGCACGCCCCTAGTTCCAGGTTGTTGTTGGTAGAGAGAGAGTTCATTCGGTTTTGTGTTGGTCCGGTCGTGCTCATCCGGTTTTGGTTTCATTCGGTATCTTGTTGGTTCGGTATGTTTGTTATTGGTCCGGTGTTCCTATCCGGTGGGCCGAACCAGTTGGTTCGGCGGCCCTGAGCTCGCCTATATATAGAGGCTACACCCCTTTGGTTTCTTCTTACCGAACCAGAGAGCCGAACCAATTCTTGACCGAACCATCCTTCCGCCGAACCAGTTTATACCGAATCAGGTATATATATTTTTTGCCGAATGATCTCTTATCACCGGATGGACCTGTTTGCCGAACGTATACGAAGTGTATTGGATTGCCGAATGAGATTCAGGCCTTAGGGCCGAATGATATGTATGCCGAATGAACTTGTCTTGCACCGCCGAATGAGACTTCATACTTGAACCTTGAGCGGAATCTTAGACTTTTTTACACGCTTGCCTTATATACTTGCTTGTTTATGTTTCTATACTTCTTATTCTAATATCAAGTTTTTCTTGTGCTGTAGAAAATGTCTCGCAAAGCGGAAACACGATCGGATAGAAAGAAGTCTAAAGGTACAGGAGAGTCTTCTTCTGTGCCCCCAGCCCAACCAGGATCCGGGCAACATAGACCTGTTCCGAGGTCGTTAGTGGACGGATATGGTCCACAGGAACTTCTAGTCTCCCCTCCCGATTGCTATCCTAGCTCCCTAAAGGAGGAGCAACTTGACGTCATATCCCGTTCCTTCGGGATAGACAGGGCTCTTATGCTGCTGCCGGGAGATGGAGTGATGCCATATAATCCTCCCGAAGGCTATTTTGCTTATAGCAGATACCATTGTATGTGTGGTGCTATCCCTCCTATCAACGCTTGGATAGTAAGTTTCACCACATATTTGAAGGTGGCTCCTTTCCAACTTCAGCCTAACTCTTATGCCATCCTGGTGAGCCTCTTTGTTATCTTCCAGAGGAGGTACGGGCGTCCTCCTTCTAACCGGGAAATTCGATACTTGTACAACCTGAGAGGCTATAAGAAGGGGTCTCCGTATATCAGTCTGGAAGCGGCCGTGCCCTTCAAACCAGTCCTGGACTTATATTCCAAGTTTACCATGTTCAAGAAAGAGTGGTTCTTCATCAAGGACGATGTTGTTTCTTTCCGCCTTTTCACTTCCGGCTGTAAGATGGATTTCATTTATATTTTCCATGTTTTGACTGTAGTGTTTTTTCTGACATGCTTCTATTTCTGGCTAGCGACAGGTGGTATTGCAGTCGTGGAGGATGATTCCTTGGTGCGAATGGCTGCTGAACTAAAGGCTATTCCGGCACGGGACCGGTCGGCCTCCTTCTTGATCAGGAATGCAACCCTCTTGGAGTATAATTTGATCTTACCGCACCAGTCCGTGGTTAAGCAAAGAGACACGGCTGAGGAGAAGGCTGCCAAAGCTAAGGAGGGAGCTATGGTGAAGAGCGGTAAGAGGGAGCCTTTTACAGAGCGTCCCGTTGTCGGGGGGAAGAAACTGAAGAAGTCTGATGGCCCTTCTCCAAGTACTTTTCCGACTGTCCCGGAGGAGGAAAGCGTAGAAGAGGAGGAAGGAGGCGAGGTTGGAGAAGGGTCGGAGGGTGGAGGAGATGGCGACGGTCAAGGTGGTAGTGGCGTCGGTGCCATAACATCTGAGCAAGACCTTGAACTGGATGAGGCTCTCCGTCGGGCCTTCGGGGAGTCGGAGGGAGAGTCGGAAACGGAGAAGGCAAAGGAAACTGGCAAAGCTGTGGCTGGCACTGACCCATCCTCTAAGGGTTTCTCAGCTAAGGCGACTCCGGCGATGCAAGGTGAACTTTTGTCCTCTGCCGATTCCATTTTCGATAGGGACTTAGAAACTTTTTACGGTTCACTTCCGTCCTGGAATGAGATCCAGGACTTATTGCAGTATCCCACTCCTCCGCCGGGTTTGTATAATAGATGTGTCTTCTCACTTTTCTTTCCTTTTAACTTAACACATTTTTCGAACTGTGGATTATTGTATGTTCGTAACACTTGTTCTTTATTCCAGGGGCAGGCCAGGTGGTTAAAACGTCGGACGTTCGACACCGCCTTGAGCAGTTTAAGTCGAGGAGAGCTTCTGCGAAACCCTCTACTGGTCGCACTGGGGATGTAGTCAGTTATCGCCCTCTTCTTGGGGTCATTGAAGAGGGCATTCGGAAAAAGAAGCGGAGCCGTTCCTTATTTGAGTCTTCCCCTGGTTCGCAGCTTCCTACTCAGCCTCCTCGTGACACTACGGAGGAGAGCACGGAACCCGGCCCCCCTCATCCTCCTTTCAAGAGCCCAACTGTTATTCGTATAAGGCGTCCTGATGTGCCTCGCCCCGTGCCTCGTGACCCTTTTGCCGGTCATCCTGATTTAGATCCGAGCTTTCAGGATATCTCATTTGATCAGGCCACGGGCGAGCACCTCCTTCCCCGCAACCCCATGGTAAGAGTGCTGGACGAGGCCAAGTCTTTAGATCTTGATTTACTTACTACACGGGTAGTCACCATGGGGACGAAGCCAAGGCTAACATCGATCGGGTGGCCGCAGAGACTAAGAAGTTAATGGAGCATCATGCTAGATTGGCCAAGGCCGGGGAAGAGATCGGGAGTGCTAATATTCGGTTGAGGTTAAAAGTTGCCGATCAGGCCAAGCAGCTCGCCGATCAAGCCATCCAGATTTCTCAGCATGAGGAAGCCTCCAAGCGGCTGAAAGAGATGATGGAGAAGGCCAGTAGGGCGGAATTACGGAAGATGGAGGTCGCCTGCAGGGAACGGATTAACATGGCCATTACGACGGTGGACGAGGTTCGAAATGCGGATCTTGAGCGGGTAGAGGAGTTGTCTGGGAGGCTCGAGGCTGCGGAGATGGCTCAGGCCGAGTTGAAGGAGGAGATGGAGGAGATGAGGAGGTCCCTCAAGTTAAAGGAGGAGGAAATGAGGAGGTCTCTTCAGGCGGACTGCTTGAGATACCAATCAGAGAGGGACATTGCCGTCGCCAAGTTGCAAGCTTCCGAGGCCCGGGTGAGGGAGTTTGAGGAGAATGAGGGGATGATGGATGAGATGCAGCAGGACATGTACTTCCACACTTGGAAGGAGGGCGGCTTGTCTTGGATGGACGATTACCCTCGGGTGATGGCCAAGGTGTATCTCCAGGCTTTAGAGGAGGCCAGGGTGAACGCGGGTAAGGAAGGCGGAGAGGCTTTCAATTTGGATGCGGTTACTGCCCAGTTCTCGAAGGAGGAGCAAGCGGCGGTGAAGGAGGGGATGCGGCTGCTTGCTGCAGAGGAAGCGGGCGTGCAGTTGGATGATGAGGATCGAGCGGCGGATGCTGGTGAGTTATTCTTTTTCCTTTCTTTCCTTTCTGTGTTTTCATAACTTGATTGTTCGTTTAATGAATTCCTCTTCTGAACTGGACAGGTGGGACTCCTGATCCACATGCTGGGGGCTCTGATCCTGCGGTTAAGTAGACTGGGGAAGTTGGCGATGGAGTGTGGACGCGGCTGCCACCTTTTTATTTCTTTTTATCACTGTTTACGTTAGTCATCGACATGTAACTATAATAATTATAATAATATTATTTGCAAAGAATAACTTCGTGTGATTTTATAATATAAGCTGATGTTGTTATGCTTAAATGTTGTTGTCATCTTGATGTGCTGCGTGAGAAATATAACTATGTATATGCTTGTGATTCTAGTTGTGTTTGATGCTAAGTTTTTTTGCTAGAAATATAATTTCATGTGTTGCAATGTTATTGTACGAAGAAGCTATAGTTACGTATTTGTGTACAAGAAAAGAGAGTACCGCCCTTTATGTTTCATTCGCAGGCGGTAGCTTAGAGTGTCTTATGTAACTGTTCACGGATATAGCTGAGTACCCTGCCACCCAGTATGCAGACTTAGTTTCTTATGAGCGAATGCTTCCTATTTGGTTTCCTGTACTTTAGAGTTTGTTATACAGGATAGGAGAAAAGTATTTAAATGAAATGGAAATATAGTAAAAGTAAAACTTCCAGTCACGGAAGGCCGTCGATGTGCTTAAGTTCGTGGCAAACGGGTTTTGTAGTCACTTTCCCTAGCTGTGGGTCTTGGAGACATTTGTCACCCATCTTACGCCTCCGCGGGGAGTTTTCTTTTTTACCACAGCCGCACTTAAGACACATCGGAGCCGAGATCGCGCACGGTAACTACCCGAACCATTATGGTCCGTAATTGTGGGTATTATTCGATTTACCGTGGCCGGCTAGCGTGGGCGCCGTTGGCCGTGAACTACCCCTGGCTGGCCACACCTTATGTTGGGGCTTAAAGTAGGTTCACAGTTGCCGGCGAGCCGAACGCCGTAATGAGCTGCCATCGGCTATAGTCGGCCTTTATGATGACTTATAATCGGCTCATTACAGTTGGCTTTGAGGGCAGGCGCGCAATGAGTTAACCCGCAGCAGAGGGATGCTGGAGCAAAAGTGTCTCATTGGCGAGTGCATAGAATCGTAGCGTACCTGTTAGGCCTAGTCCAGATGAGGCCGCGGTGCGTCTTGAGTGGAGATGCCATAGGATTTTGTTCAACAGAAAGGGATAAAACTTAACAAGTAGCCAAGACATAAAGGAACAAGCTAAAAAGAGACAAGATTTTTTAAAGTGGTTCGGCACGAAAGTGCCTACGTCCACTGATTCTCTTTGTTAATTCACTTCATATGGGCAGTACAAGTTAAGAAAAGTATCGACGGAGGTGTCGGATGTTCCATGCCCTCTGGAACACCTCTCCATCCACTGTTGACAAAGTATAAGCTCCGTTGTGGAGATCTTTATGAATTACATATGGTCCGTCCCAGATGGGGTCTAGTGCCCCGGGGCGAGGAAAGATTTGCCTGAGGACAAGATCTCCTTCTTGTAAGCTGCGATGCTTGACTTTGGAATTGTATAGCGCTGCCACCTTTTGTTTGTGAGCTGCTGCTTTAAGTGATGCATCGTTTCTCCTTTCCTCAATCAGATCCAAAGACATGAGGAGGAGTTCTTCGTTTTCTTCTGGGTTGTAGTGGATCCTACGGTGGGAAGGCACAATAGTCTCAACTGGGAGCATTGCCTCCGATCCATATGCCAAGGAGAAAGGAGTATGTCCCGTTGATGTTCTGAAAGACGTGCGGTATGCCCATAGTGCCGTAGGAAGTTCGTCTACCCAAGCGCCTTTTGACTTTTCAAGTTTCTTCTTGATTAGGGTTTTGAGAATTTTGTTGACAGCTTCAACTTGTCCGTTTGCCTGAGGATAAGCTACTGATGAGAAGCTTTTATGAATTCCATGCTGTTGGCACCAGTCGGCAAATTCTTCGCTGTCAAACTGGAGTCCGTTGTCTGATATGATCTTGAGTGGGACTCCGTACCTGCAAATAATATTTTTGATCAAGAAGTTTATAACTTTTGCTGAAGATATTTTATTTAGAGGTTCCGCTTCCACCCATTTGGTGAAATAATCGACTGCCACTATAGCATATTTGGCTCCGCCTCGGCCCGTTGGCAGTTCGCCAATTAAGTCAATTCCCCATATAGCAAAGGGCCAAGGGCTGGTCATTTGAGTAATTTCATTTGGGGGCAGTCGAGGAATCTTGGCAAATTTCTGGCATCTGTCGCATTTCTTGACGAAGTCTAAGGCGTCTTTGTTTAGCGTGGGCCAGTAATATCCATATCGGAGTATCTTTTTTGCCAGAGTTTGACCTCCAGTGTGATCTCCGCATCCTCCCTGATGGATGTTTGATAAGATTTTCTTGGCTTCCCTTCCAGCGACGCATCTTAATAAGGGGCTAGAGAAGCCACGCCGATAGAGGATGCCTTCTTGTATTGTGTAGTGGGGAACTTTCCTCAAGATCTTCTTGGCTTCATTACGCCTGTCGGGCAGTGTGCCATCTTGCAAATATTTCCGGATAGGAGTCATCCAGGTTCCTTCTTCGATTGCAGTTACCAGATTTACTTGTTCGAAACTTGGAGCTAGCTGTCTTGAGATGGCTAGTGTTCCGAAAATGGTGCTATTCTTCATACTAGCTTGCTTTGCAAGTTCATCTGCCTCTTGGTTCTCTTCTCGAGGAATATGTTTGATTAGATAGTGGTCCAATTGATCGAGCAGCAGTTTGGTTTTCCTTAGGTATGTTGTGAGTCGTTCTCCTCGAGTCTGGAATTCTCCTAGTACCTGGTTTACGATAAGCTAAGAATCACTATGAAGACATAAGGAATTGATTCCAATTTCTAGGGCAAGCTCCAATCCCGCTATTACTGCCTCATATTCAGCATCGTTGTTGGTGGCCGTGAACTCCAACCTTAATGCGTAGTACAACTTTCTTCCCCTGAGAGTGATGATCACAATTCCTGCCCCCGAGCCTTGTTCGTTCGATGCTCCATCTACAAAGAGGTTCCACTTGATGTTTTTTGCCACTTCGGATTGTTCCTTGCCTTCGTTGGTAGTGAATTCGACGATGAAATCGGCCATGGCTTGCCCTTTGATAGCGGTGCGAGGATGGTAGGTGATATCATACTGACTTAGTTCGATGCACCATTTGAGGAGTCGCCCAGAAGTGTCAGGACGATGGAGCACTTGTCTTAGCGGTTGATCGGTTAGAACCCTGATGGAGTGAGACTGGAAGTAGTGTCGCAGTTTTCGTGACGCGATTAATAAACAATATGCTAATCTCTCTAGTTTAGGATATCTGGCCTCTGCCCCTGTAAATCTCTTACTTACAAAGTAAACCGGGCGTTGTGTGCGGTCTTCTTCTCTTACCAAGGCGGCGCTTAGAGCATGAGATGATACAGCGAGGTATAGGTATAACACTTCACCTTCATTTGGAGTTGAGAGTACTGGTGGTCTCTGAAGGTGTTCGATTAGGTTGAGGAAGGCTTTTAAGCATTCATCGGTCCACTCGAATCTCCCTTTGTCTTTCTTGAGAGCTTCGAAGAAAGGGACACACTTGTCAGTTGCCTTGGAAATGAATCTGCTTAGGGCGGCCACCTTTCCGTTTAGGCTCTGCATTTCTTTTCGAGTGGAGGGTATCCTTATTTCTTTTAGAGCCCGGATTTGTTCAGGGTTTGCTTCGATTCCTCTGGCGTGGACGATAAATCCTAAGAATTTTCCCGAAGATACTCCGAAGGAGCACTTTAGAGGATTCAGCTTCATTCCATATCGGCGAAGTACTTGAAACATCTCGCCCAGGTGGCTTACATGGTCGTCGGCTTTCCTGGACTTTACCAACATGTCATCCACATACACTTCCATAGTCCGTCCTATTAGTTCCGCGAACATCTTGTTGACGAGGCGCTGATAGGTAGCTCCAGCATTTTTGAGTCCAAAAGGCATGACTTTGTAACAATATAGTCCGCGGTCGGTGATGAAGCTAGTGTGGTCTTGATCAGGAGCGTGCATGGGAATCTGGTTATATCCAGAGTATGCATCCATAAAAGATAGGAGTTCGTGTCCGGCTGTGCTGTCCACAAGTTGGTCAATTCGGGGAAGCGGGAAGCAATCTTTTGGGCAAGCGTCATTCAGATTGGAGAAGTCAATACATGTCCGCCACTTTCCATTGGCCTTTTTTACTAGCACTGGGTTAGCGATCCATTCTGGGTAGATGGCTTCCCGTATGAAGCCATTAGCAAGTAGATTCTTTACTTCCTCATCAAGGGCTGCTGATCGCTCTGCCCCCATGCTCCTCTTTTTCTGCTTTACTGGTACCTTGGTGGGATCGATGTTCAGCATGTGGCATGCTATGTCGGGGGAGATTCCTGTCATATCGGCATGGGTCCACGCAAATACATCTAAGTTGTGGCGGAGAAAGTCAATGAATTGATCTTTCAACTCCGTTTTTAGCTGAGATCCGACTTTTAATAGTTTACTTGAATCGTGCTTGTCTACAGATACGAATTCCATAGCCTCTGCAGGCTCGGCGGTAGCCTCCTCCTCTTTATCCCTGGGGTCTAGTTCATTGAAGGGATCGCTTGTGTATCGAAGAGGAGGGGCTTTCTTTAGTTGCTATGCCTCCAAGCTTTTCATGCAGAGAGTAGTCTCTGCATCTTTTCCTTTATTCTTTCTGCGGTTATTGCGAAGTTCAGTTACGTAGCAGTCTCGGGCAGCATCTTGATCTCCTTCTACTTCTCCTACTCCGTTGTCTGTTGGAAATTTCATTTTCAGGCACCAGGGGGCTAATACAATCTGGAAGTCAGACAAGGCTGGTCTTCCCAAGAAGGCGTTGTAAGCCGAGTGGTTTTCTATTAGCACGAACGTTTGTTTTCGCACAACGGAGCGGGGATGACTTCCTATTTCGACGAAGAGGTCAAGTTGTCCGAGGGGCATTTTTGCATCTCCAGTGAAACCGTGCAGTGGTTTGTCACAGGGGGATACATCCTTCATTGATAACTTCATTTTGTCGAAAGCATGTTTGAATATGATATTTACGGAGCTTCCTGTGTCTATTAGAATCCGAAAAACTTTAGCTGGACCGAACCAGGCGGAGATGACCATAGGATCCACATGTGGGTACTGTCTTCCTTCCAAATCACGCCTACTGAATATGATGTCGTCGCTCTCTTTTCGTTTCGGGCGGCGTTCTTCCGTGATGGAGTTAACATAGCCTTCTGCATTTCTAAGCGACTTGCCGTACCTTTCCATCTCTGCCCAACTTCTGTCGGCGATGTGTGGTCCTCCTGAGATGGTAAGGACCACTATCTTCTCTTGACTAGAGCCACTGGTGTTGTGATTGTTGCGATTCCCTCCGCCTACCTCTGGGAGGGGTTGCTTCGAGTTCTCATTGGCTGGAGTTGGAGTCCTGTTCTGACCCTTCACATAGCGTTCCAGTCTTCTTCTTCTAATGTGTTCTTCGATCAAGTCCCGAAGATGGTGGCATTCATTGGTGTCATGTCCGTGGGATTCGTGGAAGCGACGGAACTTTCCGGACTTGAGTGCGTTATCTGACTCTTTCTTGTGCGGGGGGCGCTTGTATCCTAGTTCGCCCTGAGTGGCTAGGAAGATATTTTCGATTGTGTCGTTCAAAGGAGTGTAGGAGTCAAATCTCGGCCCTGGTCGATATTGGCGCTTTTCGACCTTTCTGCCCCCAGTATTGTCTCTAGATTCATTTCTTCGAGCGTCCTTAGCTGCAGTGGGAACCTTGTCCTGAACTGTCTTACCTTGTTGTCCTGATTGCCTCTCTGTAGCAGCGTCTTCAAGTCTCATATACTTTCCAGCTTCATGGAAGAAATCAGGCAAGGTAGCTGGTTTTTCCTTAGTTAATCTTCTGGCAAACTTGGTGTCTGGATGTACACCACTACAGAGGGCCATTAGAGTGAGTTTTTCATCGGCATCTTGAACTGCTGCCGCTGCGGCGTTGAACCGCGTTAGATATTGTTGCAGCGTCTCTCCGGTTTTCTGTTTGACATTGGATAGAGAATAAGCATCCTTGGGTTGTTCCACATGGATGCGGAACTGGCTAATAAACCTTTCTTTCAACATCTCCCATGAGCTGATGGATCCTTGGGGTAGATGGCAGAACCAGGAGGTAGCTAGATCAGCTAGGAATAGCGGAAAGCATTTACATAACACTCCTTCTGTTGCTCCACTCATGAGCATATGCTGGGTGTATCTCTGCAAGTGTACGATGGGGTCGGAAGTTCCTTTGTAAGGTTCCATGGTTGGCATTTTCCATTCCCGGGGAGTGATGGCGGTTTCGATATTTCGAGTAAAGGGACTGGTGACCCTAGCGCCTATTCCCCGGTCCCTTTGCTCCCGTTGGACACATTCTCTGAATAATCGTGCCATTCGTTCGTCAGAACTTGGAGCGGACAAAAATGAGCTTGGTTCTTCCCTGCGGGATCTATCTCGTCCAGATGACCAGTAGGGATGGTACAGTCTATCACTTCTAGCATTATCCAGTGGTTGTCTTTGGCTGCTCGGATGCGCGCTAGGACCAGCTACAGTTGCCCCCTGCCTTGATTTTCCCCTGTGGGGTTCTGTTTCGAGCACATCCATGGGGTCAACTTCGGGCTGGGTTCTAGCTCGGCTCCGTTCAGCGGGGTTTCTATGATTAGGTGGTATGACTGGCTCAGCTACATCCGACCCTCGCCTGGTGCCTCCCCCGCTGGGTTCGGTTCCAAGGGCTTCCTCGAGTCGGAATTCGGGCTGAGTCCGGGCGCGGCCCCTATCATTGTTATTCCTGTTGATAGCTTCTTCGAAGAGGGAAGACCTTTGTTGCCTCCGAGATCCTCCGGATTGGGACTCACCCCATGATTCAGTGTTGTGGTTGGACTCTTCAGCATCCCTTAAGCGTGACATGAGTTGGTCCACCAAAGCTTCTTGTTGGGATGTGAAGCGGTTAGTTACTTCAGCCACAACCCTATCCAGATCTGCCCTAGTGATTGGTTGTTCCGTTGCGGGACCGGTTGGATTTTCCTGATTTTCATCTGGTACTGCTGTTGAAGTGGGCTGATCTGCGATTGCTGGATCTGGAAGGCTGCTAGTTGCGATGTTCTTTCCTTTGTTAACATCCCTTCTCTGTTTGGAAGGCATGATTTCTAAGCAACGAGCGATGTTGTTAGGAAGAAGGTTGAGTGGGAGAAGATGAAGCCCTGAGTTCAACCTTCTCAGTGAAAGCACCAAAAATGTTTGCACAAAAAATGGACAAACACCTCCAAGTCGTATTATTTAGTTGATTATATGTGATCTTTAATGGTTTAGATGAGTTATGTAAATATGAAAAAAGTAGGGGCTGAAATGTAAAAGACACACAGATTTATAGTGGTTCGGCCAGAATGTGCCTACGTCCACTTTATATGTTATTATCTTCTTTCTTTCGGATTACAAGTACAATGCTTCGTATACGAGTATATGAAAGTAGTTTGAAAGTTCCTTCCTTGCTTGAGCTCTCAAACTTGTCCGCCATTGTTGTACCCCTGCCCCTCTATTTATAGAATGAGGTAGGGGGCAGGGGTCTTGGAAGTATATAACTGCTGGTGGGCCCGGGCTGAAGCAATTTGGACTGGCAATCATCTGGTTCGGCGGAGGTCCATTCGGTGGTGAGGTATGGTTTGGCTCGGAGTTGGTTCGGCCAGGCATGATTCGGTGTTGGTGGTCCGGTCGTGGAGTTGGTTCGGTGGTGAGCTTGAAGGTCGGTTCGGTCGTATGTGGTCCGGTCATGTAGGAAAGGGGTTGGACCGGTGGAGCGGAGGGAAGGAGGCTGGCTATGCCGAATGGACACGTGCTTGCATCGCCGAATGAGAAGGGGGCTAGCCATGCCGGATGGACTTGGGCTTGCACTGCCGAATGAAGCTTCATGTGTGAATGCCGAGTGTACCTTGCCGAATGAATTGGAGAATGTTTGCACAAAAAATGGACAAACACCTCCAAGTCGTATTATTTAGTTGATTATATGTGATCTTTAATGGTTTAGATGAGTTATGTAAATATGAAAAAAGTAGGGGCTGAAATGTAAAAGACACACAGATTTATAGTGGTTCGGCCAGAATGTGCCTACGTCCACTTTATATGTTATTATCTTCTTTCTTTCGGATTACAAGTACAATGCTTCGTATACGAGTATATGAAAGTAGTTTGAAAGTTCCTTCCTTGCTTGAGCTCTCAAACTTGTCCGCCATTGTTGTACCCCTGCCCCTCTATTTATAGAATGAGGTAGGGGGCAGGGGTCTTGGAAGTATATAACTGCTGGTGGGCTCGGGCTGAAGCAATTTGGACTGGCAATCATCTGGTTCGGCGGAGGTCCATTCGATGGTGAGGTATGGTTTGGCTCGGAGTTGGTTCGGCCAGGCATGATTCGGTGTTGGTGGTCCGGTCGTGGAGTTGGTTCGGTGGTGAGCTTGAAGGTCGGTTCGGTCGTATGTGGTCCGGTCATGTAGGAAAGGGGTTGGACCGGTGGAGCGGAGGGAAGGAGGCTGGCTATGCCGAATGGACACGTGCTTGCATCGCCGAATGAGAAAGGGGCTAGCCATGCCGGATGGACTTGGGCTTGCACTGCCGAATGAAGCTTCATGTGTGAATGCCGAGTGTACCTTGCCGAATGAATTGGAGAATGTTTGCACAAAAAATGGACAAACACCTCCAAGTCGTATTATTTAGTTGATTATATGTGATCTTTAATGGTTTAGATGAGTTATGTAAATATGAAAAAAGTAGGGGCTGAAATGTAAAAGACACACAGATTTATAGTGGTTCGGCCAGAATGTGCCTACGTCCACTTTATATGTTATTATCTTCTTTCTTTCGGATTACAAGTACAATGCTTCGTATACGAGTATATGAAAGTAGTTTGAAAGTTCCTTCCTTGCTTGAGCTCTCAAACTTGTCCGCCATTGTTGTACCCCTGCCCCTCTATTTATAGAATGAGGTAGGGGGCAGGGGTCTTGGAAGTATATAACTGCTGGTGGGCCCGGGCTGAAGCAATTTGGACTGGCAATCATCTGGTTCGGCGGAGGTCCATTCGGTGGTGAGGTATGGTTTGGCTCGGAGTTGGTTCGGCCAGGCATGATTCGGTGTTGGTGGTCCGGTTGTGGAGTTGGTTCGGTGGTGAGCTTGAAGGTCGGTTCGGTCGTATGTGGTCCGGTCATGTAGGAAAGGGGTTGGACCGGTGGAGCGGAGGGAAGGAGGCTGGCTATGCCGAATGGACACGTGCTTGCATCGCCGAATGAGAAGGGGGCTAGCCATGCCGGATGGACTTGGGCTTGCACTGCCGAACGAAGCTTCATGTGTGAATGCCGAGTGTACCTTGCCGAATGAATTGGAGGTTGCGAACCCGGGCGAAACTGACGCTTCTTGGTCTCAAGATCCCCTGGGTGAGAATTCGCCCAACATTTGCCCCCCAAAGTGGGGCACGTGTTTGCATGTGTCGCGCTTTGTTTTTTTTTTGTTTGCACAAAAAATGGACAAACACCTCCAAGTCGTATTATTTAGTTGATTATATGTGATCTTTAATGGTTTAGATGAGTTATGTAAATATGAAAAAAGTAGGGGCTGAAATGTAAAAGACACACAGATTTATAGTGGTTCGGCCAGAATGTGCCTACGTCCACTTTATATGTTATTATCTTCTTTCTTTCGGATTACAAGTACAATGCTTCGTATACGAGTATATGAAAGTAGTTTGAAAGTTCCTTCCTTGCTTGAGCTCTCAAACTTGTCCGCCATTGTTGTACCCCTGCCCCTCTATTTATAGAATGAGGTAGGGGGCAGGGGTCTTGGAAGTATATAACTGCTGGTGGGCCCGGGCTGAAGCAATTTGGACTGGCAATCATCTGGTTCGGCGGAGGTCCATTCGGTGGTGAGGTATGGTTTGGCTTGGAGTTGGTTCGGCCAGGCATGATTCGGTGTTGGTGGTCCGGTTGTGGAGTTGGTTCGGTGGTGAGCTTGAAGGTCGGTTCGGTCGTATGTGGTCCGGTCATGTAGGAAAGGGGTTGGACCGGTGGAGCGGAGGGAAGGAGGCTGGCTATGCCGAATGGACACGTGCTTGCATCGCCGAATGAGAAGGGGGCTAGCCATGCCGGATGGACTTGGGCTTGCACTGCCGAATGAAGCTTCATGTGCGAATGCCGAGTGTACCTTGCCGAATGAATTGGAGGTTGCGAACCCGGGCGAAACTGACGCTTCTTGGTCTCAAGATCCCCTGGGTGAGAATTCGCCCAACATTTGCCCCCCAAATTGGGGCACGTGCTTGCATGTGTCGTGCTTTGTTTTTTTTTTTTTTTTTTTTTGGTAGGAAGTCTAGCTTTGTAACGCCATGGGTTGGATGTTCATATTCCGTTGATGTCCTGCAAAGGAATTTACAGTTTTAGAGTGATTTCAAACAACAACCGTTCGTGATCGAAATATTCGAGTTGAATTGAACTGTGCCGTTTGGGACGAGAGAGTGAGCCCCGAGGGGGCTTAGCATCATTGATGCCAGGTTCATGTCAGAGTGGATCCTTGGATCGTTTGTCAAGATGGTTTATCGCCAGCTCAGAGCATGCCTAGGGATCGTTCGCGACCCCGTACATGTGTAAGTAGCTTAGCCATTTCATAATTATCAGAATCAAATGTCCGTTTAACCTACGAGTTTAAAAAGGCGTGTCAAAGTGTAAATTCCCACGACAATAGGGTTAATAACCATTCAGAGCGTGCCTATGGACCGTTCGTGGTCGCGTACACGTGTAAACGATTAATCCATGTTAGTGAGAGATTTATAACTTATACATCGTTGTCATAATCCTCATTTTATTAGTTAGTTCTGGAGTTCGGTACTTATCTGCGTGAGGCGCTCTGCACGCCCCTAGTTCCAGGTTGTTGTTGGTAGAGAGAGAGTTCATTCGGTTTTGTGTTGGTCCGGTCGTGCTCATCCGGTTTTGGTTTCATTCGGTATCTTGTTGGTTCGGTATGTTTGTTATTGGTCCGGTGTTCCTATCCGGTGGGCCGAACCAGTTGGTTCGGCGGCCCTGAGCTCGCCTATATATAGAGGCTACACCCCTTTGGTTTCTTCTTACCGAACCAGAGAGCCGAACCAATTCTTGACCGAACCATCCTTCCGCCGAACCAGTTTATACCGAATCAGGTATATATATTTTTTGCCGAATGATCTCTTATCACCGGATGGACCTGTTTGCCGAACGTATACGAAGTGTATTGGATTGCCGAATGAGATTCAGGCCTTAGGGCCGAATGATATGTATGCCGAATGAACTTGTCTTGCACCGCCGAATGAGACTTCATACTTGAACCTTGAGCGGAATCTTAGACTTTTTTACACGCTTGCCTTATATACTTGCTTGTTTATGTTTCTATACTTCTTATTCTAATATCAAGTTTTTCTTGTGCTGTAGAAAATGTCTCGCAAAGCGGAAACACGATCGGATAGAAAGAAGTCTAAAGGTACAGGAGAGTCTTCTTCTGTGCCCCCAGCCCAACCAGGATCCGGGCAACATAGACCTGTTCCGAGGTCGTTAGTGAACGGATATGGTCCACAGGAACTTCTAGTCTCCCCTCCCGATTGCTATCCTAGCTCCCTAAAGGAGGAGCAACTTGACGTCATATCCCGTTCCTTCGGGATAGACATGGCTCTTATGCTGCTGCCGGGAGATGGAGTGATGCCATATAATCCTCCCGAAGGCTATTTTGCTTATAGCAGATACCATTGTATGTGCGGTGCTATCCCTCCTATCAACGCTTGGATAGTAAGTTTCACCACATATTTGAAGGTGGCTCCTTTCCAACTTCAGCCTAACTCTTATGCCACCCTGGTGAGCCTCTTTGTTATCTTCCAGAGGAGGTACGGGCGTCCTCCTTCTAACCGGGAAATTCGATACTTGTACAACCTGAGAGGCTATAAGAAGGGGTCTCCGTATATCAGTCTGGAAGCGGCCGTGCCCTTCAAACCAGTCCTGGACTTATATTCCAAGTTTACCATGTTCAAGAAAGAGTGGTTCTTCATCAAGGACGATGTTGTTTCTTTCCGCCTTTTCACTTCCGGCTGTAAGATGGATTTCATTTATATTTTCCATGTTTTGACTGTAGTGTTTTTTCTGACATGCTTCTATTTCTGGCTAGCGACAGGTGGTATTGCAATCGTGGAGGATGATTCCTTGGTGCGAATGGCTGCTGAACTAAAGGCTATTCCGGCACGGGACCGGTCGGCCTCCTTCTTGATCAGGAATGCAACCCTCTTGGAGTATAATTTGATCTTACCGCACCTGTCCGTGGTTAAGCAAAGAGACACGGCTGAGGAGAAGGCTGCCAAAGCTAAGGAGGGAGCTATGGTGAAGAGCGGTAAGAGAGAGCCTTTTACAGAGCGTCCCGTTGTCGGGGGGAAGAAACTGAAGAAGTCTGATGGCCCTTCTCCAAGTACTTTTCCGACTGTCCCGGAGGAGGAAGGCGTAGAAGAGGAGGAAGGAGGCGAGGTTGGAGAAGGGTCGGAGGGTGGAGGAGATGGCGACGGTCAAGGTGGTAGTGGCATCGGTGCCATAACATCTGAGCAAGACCTTGAACTGGATGAGGCTCTCCGTCGGGCCTTCGGGGAGTCGGAGGGAGAGTCGGAAACGGAGAAGGCAAAGGAAACCGGCAAAGCTGTGGCTGGCACTGACCCATCCTCTAAGGGTTTCTCAGCTAAGGCGACTCCGGCGATGCAAGGTGAACTTTTGTCCTCTGCCGATTCCATTTTCGATAGGGACTTAGAAACTTTTTACGGTTCACTTCCGTCCTGGAATGAGATCCAGGACTTATTGCAGTATCCCACTCCTCCGCCGGGTTTGTATAATAGATGTGTCTTCTCACTTTTCTTTCCTTTTAACTTAACACATTTTTCGAACTGTGGATTATTGTATGTTCGTAACACTTGTTCTTTATTCCAGGGGCAGGCCAGGTGGTTAAAACGTCGGACGTTCGACACCGCCTTGAGCAGTTTAAGTCGAGGAGAGCTTCTGCGAAACCCTCTACTGGTCGCACTGGGGATGTAGTCAGTTATCGCCCTCTTCTTGGGGTCATTGAAGAGGGCATTCGGAAAAAGAAGCGGAGCCGTTCCTTATTTGAGTCTTCCCCTGGTTCGCAGCTTCCTACTCAGCCTCCTCGTGACACTACGGAGGAGAGCACGGAACCCGGCCCCCCTCATCCTCCTTTCAAGAGCCCAACTGTTATTCGTATAAGGCGTCCTGATGTGCCTCGCCCCGTGCCTCGTGACCCTTTTGCCGGTCATCCTGATTTAGATCCGAGCTTTCAGGATATCTCATTTGATGAGGCCACGGGCGAGCACCTCCTTCCCCGCAACCCCATGGTAAGAGTGCTGGACGAGGCCAAGTCTTTAGATCTTGATTTACTTACTACACGGGTAGTCACCATGGGGGACGAAGCCAAGGCTAACATCGATCGGGTGGCCGCAGAGACTAAGAAGTTAATGGAGCATCATGCTAGATTGGCCAAGGCCGGGGAAGAGATCGGGAGTGCTAATATTCGGTTGAGGTTAAAAGTTGCCGATCAGGCCAAGCAGCTCGCCGATCAAGCCATCCAGATTTCTCAGCATGAGGAAGCCTCCAAGCGGCTGAAAGAGATGATGGAGAAGGCCAGTAGGGCGGAATTACGGAAGATGGAGGTCGCCTGCAGGGAACGGATTAACATGGCCATTACGACGGTGGACGAGGTTCGAAATGCGGATCTTGAGCGGGTAGAGGAGTTGTCTGGGAGGCTCGAGGCTGCGGAGATGGCTCAGGCCGAGTTGAAGGAGGAGATGGAGGAGATGAGGAGGTCCCTCAAGTTAAAGGAGGAGGAAATGAGGAGGTCTCTTCAGGCGGACTGCTTGAGATACCAATCAGAGAGGGACATTGCTGTCGCCAAGTTGCAAGCTTCCGAGGCCCGGGTGAGGGAGTTTGAGGAGAATGAGGGGATGATGGATGAGATGCAGCAGGACATGTACTTCCACACTTGGAAGGAGGGCGGCTTGTCTTGGATGGACGATTACCCTCGGGTGATGGCCAAGGTGTATCTCCAGGCTTTAGAGGAGGCCAGGGTGAACGCGGGTAAGGAAGGCGGAGAGGCTTTCAATTTGGATGCGGTTACTGCCCAGTTCTCGAAGGAGGAGCAAGCGGCGGTGAAGGAGGGGATGCGGCTGCTTGCTGCAGAGGAAGCGGGCGTGCAGTTGGATGATGAGGATCGAGCGGCGGATGCTGGTGAGTTATTCTTTTCCCTTTCTTTCCTTTCCGTGTTTTCATAACTTGATTGTTCGTTTAATGAATTCCTCTTCTGAACTGGACAGGTGGGACTCCTGATCCACATGCTGGGGGCTCTGATCCTGCGGTTAAGTAGACTGGGGAAGTTGGCGATGGAGTGTGGACGCGGCTGCCACCTTTTTATTTCTTTTTATCACTGTTTACGTTAGTCATCGACATGTAACTATAATAATTATAATAATATTATTTGCAAAGAATAACTTCGTGTGATTTTATAATATAAGCTGATGTTGTTATGCTTAAATGTTGTTGTCATCTTGATGTGCTGCGTGAGAAATATAACTATGTATATGCTTGTGATTCTAGTTGTGTTTGATGCTAAGTTTTTTTGCTAGAAATATAATTTCATGTGTTGCAATGTTATTGTACGAACAAGCTATAGTTACGTATTTGTGTACAAGAAAAGAGAGTACCGCCCTTTATGTTTCATTCGCAGGCGGTAGCTTAGAGTGTCTTATGTAACTGTTCACGAATATAGCTGAGTACCCTGCCACCCAGTATGCAGACTTAGTTTCTTATGAGCGAATGCTTCCTATTTGGTTTCCTGTACTTTAGAGTTTGTTATACAGGATAGGAGAAAAGTATTTAAATGAAATGGAAATATAGTAAAAGTAAAACTTCTCAGTGAAAGCACCAAAAATGTTTGCACAAAAAATGGACAAACACCTCCAAGTCGTATTATTTAGTTGATTATATGTGATCTTTAATGGTTTAGATGAGTTATGTAAATATGAAAAAAGTAGGGGCTGAAATGTAAAAGACACACAGATTTATAGTGGTTCGGCCAGAATGTGCCTACGTCCACTTTATATGTTATTATCTTCTTTCTTTCGGATTACAAGTACAATGCTTCGTATACGAGTATATGAAAGTAGTTTGAAAGTTCCTTCCTTGCTTGAGCTCTCAAACTTGTCCGCCATTGTTGTACCCCTGCCCCTCTATTTATAGAATGAGGTAGGGGGCAGGGGTCTTGGAAGTATATAACTGCTGGTGGGCCCGGGCTGAAGCAATTTGGACTGGCAATCATCTGGTTCGGCGGAGGTCCATTCGGTGGTGAGGTATGGTTTGGCTCGGAGTTGGTTCGGCCAGGCATGATTCGGTGTTGGTGGTCCGGTCGTGGAGTTGGTTCGGTGGTGAGCTTGAAGGTCGGTTCGGTCGTATGTGGTCCGGTCATGTAGGAAAGGGGTTGGACCGGTGGAGCGGAGGGAAGGAGGCTGGCTATGCCGAATGGACACGTGCTTGCATCGCCGAATGAGAAGGGGGCTGGCCATGCCGGATGGACTTGGGCTTGCACTGCCGAATGAAGCTTCATGTGTGAATGCCGAGTGTACCTTGCCGAATGAATTGGAGGTTGCGAACCCGGGCGAAACTGACGCTTCTTGGTCTCAAGATCCCCTGGGTGAGAATTCGCCCAACATTTGCCCCCCAAATTGGGGCACGTGCTTGCATGTGTCGCGCTTTGTTTTTTTTTTTTTTTTGGTAGGAAGTCTAGCTTTGTAACGCCATGGGTTGGATGTCCATATTCTGTTGATGTCCTGCAAAGGAATTTACAGTTTTAGAGTGATTTCAAACAACAACTGTTCGTGATCGAAATATTCGAGTTGAATTGAACTGTGCCGTTTGGGACGAGAGAGTGAGCCCCGAGGGGGCTTAGCATCATTGATGCCAGGTTCATGTCAGAGTGGATCCTTGGATCGTTTGTCAAGATGGTTTATCGCCAGCTCAGAGCATGCCTAGGGATCGTTCGCGACCCCGTACATGTGTAAGTAGCTTAGCCATTTCATAATTATCAGAATCAAATGTCCGTTTAACCTACGAGTTTAAAAAGGCGTGTCAAAGTGTAAATTCCCACGACAATAGGGTTAATAACCATTCAGAGCGTGCCTATGGACCGTTCGTGGTCGTGTACACGTGTAAACGATTAATCCATGTTAGTGAGAGATTTATAACTTATACATCGTTGTCATAATCCTCATTTTATTAGTTAGTTCTGGAGTTCGGTACTTATCTGCGTGAGGCGCTCTGCACGCCCCTAGTTCCAGGTTGTTGTTGGTAGAGAGAGAGTTCATTCGGTTTTGTGTTGGTCCGGTCGTGCTCATCCGGTTTTGGTTTCATTCGGTATCTTGTTGGTTCGGTATGTTTGTTATTGGTCCGGTGTTCCTATCCGGTGGGCCGAACCAGTTGGTTCGGCGGCCCTGAGCTCGCCTATATATAGAGGCTACACCCCTTTGGTTTCTTCTTACCGAACCAGAGAGTCGAACCAATTCTTGACCGAACCATCCTTCCGCCGAACCAGTTTATACCGAATCAGGTATATATATTTTTTGCCGAATGATCTCTTATCACCGGATGGACCTGTTTGCCGAACGTATACGAAGTGTATTAGATTGCCGAATGAGATTCAGGCCTTAGGGCCGAATGATATGTATGCCGAATGAACTTGTCTTGCACCGCCGAATGAGACTTCATACTTGAACCTTGAGCGGAATCTTAGACTTTTTTACACGCTTGCCTTATATACTTGCTTGTTTATGTTTCTATACTTCTTATTCTAATATCAAGTTTTTCTTGTGCTGTAGAAAATGTCTCGCAAAGCGGAAACACGATCGGATAGAAAGAAGTCTAAAGGTACAGGAGAGTCTTCTTCTGTGCCCCCAGCCCAACCAGGATCCGGGCAACATAGACCTGTTCCGAGGTCGTTAGTGAACGGATATGGTCCACAGGAACTTCTAGTCTCCCCTCCCGATTGCTATCCTAGCTCCCTAAAGGAGGAGCAACTTGACGTCATATCCCGTTCCTTCGGGATAGACATGGCTCTTATGCTGCTGCCGGGAGATGGAGTGATGCCATATAATCCTCCCGAAGGCTATTTTGCTTATAGCAGATACCATTGTATGTGCGGTGCTATCCCTCCTATCAACGCTTGGATAGTAAGTTTCACCACATATTTGAAGGTGGCTCCTTTCCAACTTCAGCCTAACTCTTATGCCATCCTGGTGAGCCTCTTTGTTATCTTCCAGAGGAGGTACGGGCGTCCTCCTTCTAACCGGGAAATTCGATACTTGTACAACCTGAGAGGCTATAAGAAGGGGTCTCCGTATATCAGTCTGGAAGCGGCCGTGCCCTTCAAACCAGTCCTGCACTTATATTCCAAGTTTACCAAGTTCAAGAAAGAGTGGCTCTAGTCAAGAGAAGATAGTGGTCCTTACCATCTCAGGAGGACCACACATCGCCGACAGAAGTTGGGCAGAGATGGAAAGGTACGGCAAGTCGCTTAGAAATGCAGAAGGCTATGTTAACTTCATCACGGAAGAACGCCGCCCGGAATGAAAAGAGAGCGACGACATCATATTCAGTAGGCGTGATTTGGAAGGAAGACAGTACCCACATGTGGATCCTATGGTCATCTCCGCCTGGTTCGGTCCAGCTAAAGTTTTTCGGATTCTAATAGACACAGGAAGCTCCGTAAATATCCTATTCAAACATGCTTTCGACAAAATGAAGTTATCAATGAAGGATGTATCCCCCTGTGACAAACCACTGCACGGTTTCACTGGAGATGCAAAAATGCCCCTCGGACAACTTGACCTCTTCGTCGAAATAGGAAGTCATCCCCGCTCCGTTGTGCGAAAACAAACGTTCGTGCTAATAGAAAACCACTCGGCTTACAACGCCTTCTTGGGAAGACCAGCCTTGTCTGACTTCCAGATTGTATTAGCCCCCTGGTGCCTGAAAATGAAATTTCCAACAGACAACGGAGTAGGAGAAGTAGAAGGAGATCAAGATGCTGCCCGAGACTGCTACGTAACTGAACTTCGCAATAACCGCAGAAAGAATAAAGGAAAAGATGCAGAGACTACTCTCTGCATGAAAAGCTTGGAGGCATAGCAACTAAAGAAAGCCCCTCCTCTTCGATACACAAGCGATCCCTTCAATGAACTAGACCCCAGGGATAAAGAGGAGGAGGCTACCGCCGAGCCTGCAGAGGCTATGGAATTCGTATCTGTAGACAAGCACGATTCAAGTAAACTATTAAAAGTCGGATCTCAGCTAAAAACGGAGTTGAAAGATCAACTCATTGACTTTCTCCGCCACAACTTAGATGTATTTGCGTGGACCCATGCCGATATGACAGGAATCTCCCCCGACATAGCATGCCACATGCTGAACATCGATCCCACCAAGGTACCAGTAAAGCAGAAAAAGAGGAGCATGGGGGCAGAGCGATCAGCAGCCCTTGATGAGGAAGTAAAGAATCTACTTGCTAATGGCTTCATACGGGAAGCCATCTACCCAGAATGGATCGCTAACCCAGTGCTAGTAAAAAAGGCTAATGGAAAGTGGCGGACATGTATTGACTTCTCCAATCTGAATGACGCTTGCCCAAAAGATTGCTTCCCGCTTCCCCGAATTGACCAACTTGTGGACAGCACAGCCGGACACGAACTCCTATCTTTTATGGATGCATACTCCGGATATAACCAGATTCCCATGCACGCTCCTGATCAAGACCACACTAGCTTCATCACCGACCGCGGACTATATTGTTACAAAGTCATGCCTTTTGGACTCAAAAATGCTGGAGCTACCTATCAGCGCCTCGTCAACAAGATGTTCGCGGAACTAATAGGACGGACTATGGAAGTGTATGTGGATGACATGTTGGTAAAGTCCAGGAAAGCCGACGACCATGTAAGCCACCTGGGCGAGATGTTTCAAGTACTTCGCCGATATGGAATGAAGCTGAATCCTCTAAAGTGCTCCTTCGGAGTATCTTCGGGAAAATTCTTAGGATTTATCGTCCACGCCAGAGGAATCGAAGCAAACCCTGAACAAATCCGGGCTCTAAAAGAAATAAGGATACCCTCCACTCGAAAAGAAATGCAGAGCCTAAACGGAAAGTGGCCGCCCTAAGCAGATTCATTTCCAAGGCAACTGACAAGTGTGTCCCTTTCTTCGAAGCTCTCAAGAAAGACAAAGGGAGATTCGAGTGGACCGATGAATGCTTAAAAGCCTTCCTCAACCTAATCGAACACCTTCAGAGACCACCAGTACTCTCAACTCCAAATGAAGGTGAAGTGTTATACCTATACCTCGCTGTATCATCTCATGCTCTAAGCGCCGCCTTGGTAAGAGAAGAAGACCGCACACAACGCCCGGTTTACTTTGTAAGTAAGAGATTTACAGGGGCAGAGGCCAGATATCCTAAACTAGAGAGATTAGCATATTGTTTATTAATCGCGTCATGAAAACTGCGACACTACTTCCAGTCTCACTCCATCAGGGTTCTAACCGATCAACCGCTAAGACAAGTGCTCCATCGTCCTGACACTTCTGGGCGACTCCTCAAATGGTGCATCGAACTAAGTCAGTATGATATCACCTACCATCCTCGCACCGCTATCAAAGGGCAAGCCATGGCAGATTTCCAGATCCAGCAATCGCAAATCAGCCCACTTCAACAGCAGTACCAGATGAAAATCAGGAAAATCCAACCGGTCCCGCAACGGAACAACCAATCACTAGGGCAGATCTGGATAGGGTTGTGGCTGAAGTAACTAACCGCTTCACATCCCAACAAGAAGCTTTGGTGGGCCAACTCATGTCACGCTTAAGGGATGCTGAAGAGTCCAACCACAACACTGAATCATGGGGTGAGTCCCAATTCGGAGGATCTCGGAGGCAACAAAGGTCTTCCCTCTTCGAAGAAGCTATCAACAGGAATAACAATGATAGGGGCCGCGCCCGGACTCAGCCCGAATTCCGACTCGAGGAAGCCCTTGGAACCGAACCCAGCGGGGGAGGCACCAGGCGAGGGTCGGATGTAGCTGAGCCAGTCATACCACCTAATCATAGAAACCCCGCTGAACGCAGCCGAGCTAGAACCCAGCCCGAAGTTGACCCCATGGATGTGCTCGAAACAGAACCCCACAGGGGAAAATCAAGGCAGGGGGCAACTGTAGCTGGTTCTAGCGCGCATCCGAGCAGCCAAAGACAACCACTGGATAATGCTAGAAGTGATAGACTGTACCATCCCTACTGGTCATCTGGACGAGATAGATCCCGCAGGGAAGAACCAAGCTCATTTTTGTCCGCTCCAAGTTCTGACGAACGAATGGCACGATTATTCAGAGAATGTGTCCAACGGGAGCAAAGGGACCGGGGAATAGGCGCTAGGGTCACCAGTCCCTTTACTCGAAATATCGAAACCGCCATCACTCCCCGGGAATGGAAAATGCCAACCATGGAACCTTACAAAGGAACTTCCGACCCCATCGTACACTTGCAGAGATACACCCAGCATATGCTCATGAGTGGAGCAACAGAAGGAGTGTTATGTAAATGCTTTCCGCTATTCCTAGTTGATCTAGCTACCTCCTGGTTCTGCCATCTACCCCAAGGATCCATCAGCTCATGGGAGATGTTGAAAGAAAGGTTTATTAGCCAGTTCCGCATCCATGTGGAACAACCCAAGGATGCTTATTCTCTATCCAATGTCAAACAGAAAACCGGAGAGACGCTGCAACAATATCTAACGCGGTTCAACGCCGCAGCGGCAGCAGTTCAAGATGCCGATGAAAAACTCACTCTAATGGCCCTCTGTAGTGGTGTACATCCAGACACCAAGTTTGCCAGAAGATTAACTAAGGAAAAACCAGCTACCTTGCCTGATTTCTTCCATGAAGCTGGAAAGTATATGAGACTTGAAGACGCTGCTACAGAGAGGCAATCAGGACAACAAGGTAAGACAGTTCAGGACAAGGTTCCCACTGCAGCTAAGGACGCTCGAAGAAATGAATCTAGAGACAATACTGGGGGCAGAAAGGTCGAAAAGCGCCAATATCGACCAGGGCCGAGATTTGACTCCTACACTCCTTTGAACGACACAATCGAAAATATCTTCCTAGCCACTCAGGGCGAACTAGGATACAAGCGCCCCCCGCACAAGAAAGAGTCAGATAACGCACTCAAGTCCGGAAAGTTCCGTCGCTTCCACGAATCCCACGGACATGACACCAATGAATGCCACCATCTTCGGGACTTGATCGAAGAACACATTAGAAGAAGAAGACTGGAACGCTATGTGAAGGGTCAGAACAGGACTCCAACTCCAGCCAATGAGAACTCGAAGCAACGCCTCCCAGAGGTAGGCGGAGGGAATCGCAACAATCACAACACCAGTGGCTCTAGTCAAGAGAAGATAGTGGTCCTTACCATCTCAGGAGGACCACACATCGCCGACAGAAGTTGGGCAGAGATGGAAAGGTACGGCAAGTCGCTTAGAAATGCAGAAGGCTATGTTAACTCCATCACGGAAGAACGCCGCCCGAAACGAAAAGAGAGCGACGACATCATATTCAGTAGGCGTGATTTGGAAGGAAGACAGTACCCACATGTGGATCCTATGGTCATCTCCGCCTGGTTCGGTCCAGCTAAAGTTTTTCGGATTCTAATAGACACAGGAAGCTCCGTAAATATCATATTCAAACATGCTTTCGACAAAATGAAGTTATCAATGAAGGATGTATCCCCCTGTGACAAACCACTGCACGGTTTCACTGGAGATGCAAAAATGCCCCTCGGACAACTTGACCTCTTCGTCGAAATAGGAAGTCATCCCCGCTCCGTTGTGCGAAAACAAACGTTCGTGCTAATAGAAAACCACTCGGCTTACAACGCCTTCTTGGGAAGACCAGCCTTGTCTGACTTCCAGATTGTATTAGCCCCCTGGTGCCTGAAAATGAAATTTCCAACAGACAACGGAGTAGGAGAAGTAGAAGGAGATCAAGATGCTGCCCGAGACTGCTACGTAACTGAACTTCGCAATAACCGCAGAAAGAATAAAGGAAAAGATGCAGAGACTACTCTCTGCATGAAAAGCTTGGAGGCATAGCAACTAAAGAAAGCCCCTCCTCTTCGATACACAAGCGATCCCTTCAATGAACTAGACCCCAGGGATAAAGAGGAGGAGGCTACCGCCGAGCCTGCAGAGGCTATGGAATTCGTATCTGTAGACAAGCACGATTCAAGTAAACTATTAAAAGTCGGATCTCAGCTAAAAACGGAGTTGAAAGATCAACTCATTGACTTTCTCCGCCACAACTTAGATGTATTTGCGTGGACCCATGCCGATATGACAGGAATCTCCCCCGACATAGCATGCCACATGCTGAACATCGATCCCACCAAGGTACCAGTAAAGCAGAAAAAGAGGAGCATGGGGGCAGAGCGATCAGCAGCCCTTGATGAGGAAGTAAAGAATCTACTTGCTAATGGCTTCATACGGGAAGCCATCTACCCAGAATGGATCGCTAACCCAGTGCTAGTAAAAAAGGCCAATGGAAAGTGGCGGACATGTATTGACTTCTCCAATCTGAATGACGCTTGCCCAAAAGATTGCTTCCCACTTCCCCGAATTGACCAACTTGTGGACAGCACAGCCGGACACGAACTCCTATCTTTTATGGATGCATACTCCGGATATAACCAGATTCCCATGCACGCTCCTGATCAAGACCACACTAGCTTCATCACCGACCGCGGACTATATTGTTACAAAGTCATGCCTTTTGGACTCAAAAATGCTGGAGCTACCTATCAGCGCCTCGTCAACAAGATGTTCGCGGAACTAATAGGACGGACTATGGAAGTGTATGTGGATGACATGTTGGTAAACTCCAGGAAAGCCGACGACCATGTAAGCCACCTGGGCGAGATGTTTCAAGTACTTCGCCGATATGGAATGAAGCTGAATCCTCTAAAGTGCTCCTTCGGAGTATCTTCGGGAAAATTCTTAGGATTTATCGTCCACGCCAGAGGAATCGAAGCAAACCCTGAACAAATCCGGGCTCTAAAAGAAATAAGGATACCCTCCACTCGAAAAGAAATGCAGAGCCTAAACGGAAAGGTGGCCGCCCTAAGCAGATTCATTTCCAAGGCAACTGACAAGTGTGTCCCTTTCTTCGAAGCTCTCAAGAAAGACAAAGGGAGATTCGAGTGGACCGATGAATGCTTAAAAGCCTTCCTCAACCTAATCGAACACCTTCAGAGACCACCAGTACTCTCAACTCCAAATGAAGGTGAAGTGTTATACCTATACCTCGCTGTATCATCTCATGCTCTAAGCGCCGCCTTGGTAAGAGAAGAAGACCGCACACAACGCCCGGTTTACTTTGTAAGTAAGAGATTTACAGGGGCAGAGGCCAGATATCCTAAACTAGAGAGATTAGCATATTGTTTATTAATCACGTCACGAAAACTGCGACACTACTTCCAGTCTCACTCCATCAGGGTTCTAACCGATCAACCGCTAAGACAAGTGCTCCATCGTCCTGACACTTCTGAGCGACTCCTCAAATGGTGCATCGAACTAAGTCAGTATGATATCACCTCCATCCTCGCACCGCTATCAAAGGGCAAGCCATGGCCGATTTCATCGCCGAATTCACTACCAACGAAGGCAAGGAACAATCCGAAGTGGCAAAAAACATCAAGTGGAACCTCTATGTAGATGGAGCATCGAACGAACAAGGCTCGGGGGCAGGAATTGTGATCATCACTCCCAGGGGAAGAAAGTTGTACTACGCATTAAGGTTGGAGTTCACGGCCACCAACAACGATGCTGAATATGAGGCAGTAATAGCGGGATTGGAGCTTGCCCTAGAAATTGGAATCAATTCCTTATGTCTTCATAGTGATTCTCAGCTTATCGTAAACCAGGTACTAGGAGAATTCCAGACTCGAGGAGAACGACTCACAACATACCTAAGGAAAACCAAACTGCTGCTCGATCAATTGGACCACTATCTAATCAAACATATTCCTCGAGAAGAGAACCAAGAGGCAGATGAACTTGCAAAGCAAGCTAGTATGAAGAATAGCACCATTTTCGGAACACTAGCCATCTCAAGGCAGCTAGCCCCAAGTTTCGAACAAGTAAATCTGGTAACTGCAATCGAAGAAGGAACCTGGATGACTCCTATCCGGAAATATTTGCAAGATGGCACACTGCCCGACAGGCGTAATGAAGCCAAGAAGATCTTGAGGAAAGTTCCCCACTACACAATAAAGAAGGCATCCTCTATCGGCGTGGCTTCTCTAGCCCCTTATTAAGATGCGTCGCTGGAAGGGAAGCCAAGGAAATCTTATCAAACATCCATCAGGGAGGATGCGGAGATCACACTGGAGGGCAGACTCTGGCAAAAAAGATACTCCGATATGGATATTACTGGCCCACGCTAAACAAAGACGCCTTAGACTTCGTCAAGAAATGCGACAGATGCCAGAAATTTGCCAAGATTCCTCGACTGCCCCCAAATGAAATTACTCAAATGACCAGCCCTTGGCCCTTTGCTATATGGGGAATTGACTTAATTGGCGAACTGCCAACGGGCCGAGGCGGAGCCAAATATGCTATAGTGGCAGTCGATTATTTCACCAAATGGGTGGAAGCGGAACCTCTAAATAAAATATCTTCAGCAAAAGTTATAAACTTCTTGATCAAAAATATTCTTTGCAGGTACGGAGTCCCACTCAAGATCATATCAGACAACGGACTCCAGTTTGACAGCGAAGAATTTGCCGACTGGTGCCAACAGCATGGAATTCATAAAAGCTTCTCATCAGTAGCTTATCCTCAGGCAAACGGACAAGTTGAAGCTGTCAACAAAATTCTCAAAACCCTAATCAAGAAGAAACTTGAAAAGTCAAAAGGCGCTTGGGTAGACGAACTTCCTACGGCACTATGGGCATACCGCACGTCTTTCAGAACATCAACGGGACATACTCCTTTCTCCTTGGCATATGGATCGGAGGCAATGCTCCCAGTTGAGACTATTGTGCCTTCCCACCGTAGGATCCACTACAACCCAGAAGAAAACGAAGAACTCCTCCTCATGTCTTTGGATCTGATTGAGGAAAGGAGAAACGATGCATCACTTAAAGCAGCAGCTCACAAACAAAAGGTGGCAGCGCTATACAATTCCAAAGTCAAGCATCGCAGCTTACAAGAAGGAGATCTTGTCCTCAGGCGAATCTTTCCGCGCCCCGGGGCACTAGACCCCATCTGGGACGGACCATATGTAATTCATAAAGATCTCCACAACGGAGCTTATACTTTGTCAACAGTGGATGGAGAGGTGTTCCAGAGGGCAAGGAACATCCGACACCTCCGTCGATACTTTTCTTAACTTGTACTGCCCATATGAAGTGAATTAACAAAGAGAATCAGTGGACGTAGGCACTTTCGTGCCGAACCACTTTAAAAAATCTTGTCTCTTTTTAGCTTGTTCCTTTATGTCTTGGCTACTTGTTAAGTTTTATCCCTTTCTGTTGAACAAAATCCTATGGCATCTCCACTCAAGACGCACCGCGGCCTCATCTGGACTAGGCCTAACAGGTAAGCTACGATTCTATGCACTCGCCAATGAGACACTTTTGCTCCAGCATCCCTCTGCTGCGGGTTAACTCATTGCGCGCCTGCCCTCAAAGCCAACTGTAATGAGCCGATTATAAGTCATCATAAAGGCCGACTATAGCCGATGGCAGCTCATTACGGCGTTCGGCTCGCCGGCAACTGTGAACCTACTTTAAGCCCCAACATAAGGTGTGGCCAGCCAGGGGTAGTTCACGGCCAACGGCGCCCACGCTAGCCGGCCACGGTAAATCGAATAATACCCACGATTACGGACCATAATGGTTCGGATAGTTACCGTGCGCGATCTCGGCTCCGATGTGTCTTAAGTGCGGCTGTGGTAAAAAAGAAAACTCCCCGCGGAGGCGTAAGATGGGTGACAAATGTCTCCAAGACCCACAGCTAGGGAAAGTGACTACAAAACCCGTTTGCCACGAACTTAAGCACATCGACGGCCTTCCGTGACTGGAAGTTTTACTTTTACTATATTTCCATTTCATTTAAATACTTTTCTCCTATCCTGTATAACAAACTCTAAAGTACAGGAAACCAAATAGGAAGCATTCGCTCATAAGAAACTAAGTCTGCATACTGGGTGGCAGGGTACTCAGCTATATCCGTGAACAGTTACATAAGACACTCTAAGCTACCGCCTGCGAATGAAACATAAAGGGCGGTACTCTCTTTTCTTGTACACAAATACGTAACTATAGCTTGTTCGTACAATAACATTGCAACACATGAAATTATATTTCTAGCAAAAAAACTTAGCATCAAACACAACTAGAATCACAAGCATATACATAGTTATATTTCTCACGCAGCACATCAAGATGACAACAACATTTAAGCATAACAACATCAGCTTATATTATAAAATCACACGAAGTTATTCTTTGCAAATAATATTATTATAATTATTATAGTTACATGTCGATGACTAACGTAAACAGTGATAAAAAGAAATAAAAAGGTGGCAGCCGCGTCCACACTCCATCGCCAACTTCCCCAGTCTACTTAACCGCAGGATCAGAGCCCCCAGCATGTGGATCAGGAGTCCCACCTGTCCAGTTCAGAAGAGGAATTCATTAAACGAACAATCAAGTTATGAAAACACGGAAAGGAAAGAAAGGGAAAAGAATAACTCACCAGCATCCGCCGCTCGATCCTCATCATCCAACTGCACGCCCGCTTCCTCTGCAGCAAGCAGCCGCATCCCCTCCTTCACCGCCGCTTGCTCCTCCTTCGAGAACTGGGCAGTAACCGCATCCAAATTGAAAGCCTCTCCGCCTTCCTTACCCGCGTTCACCCTGGCCTCCTCTAAAGCCTGGAGATACACCTTGGCCATCACCCGAGGGTAATCGTCCATCCAAGACAAGCCGCCCTCCTTCCAAGTGTGGAAGTACATGTCCTGCAGCATCTCATCCATCATCCCCTCATTCTCCTCAAACTCCCTCACCCGGGCCTCGGAAGCTTGCAACTTGGCGACGGCAATGTCCCTCTCTGATTGGTATCTCAAGCAGTCCGCCTGAAGAGACCTCCTCATTTCCTCCTCCTTTAACTTGAGGGACCTCCTCATCTCCTCCATCTCCTCCTTCAACTCGGCCTGAGCCATCTCCGCAGCCTCGAGCCTCCCAGACAACTCTTCTACCCGCTCAAGATCCGCATTTCGAACCTCGTCCACCGTCGTAATGGCCATGTTAATCCGTTCCCTGCAGGCGACCTCCATCTTCCGTAATTCCGCCCTACTGGCCTTCTCCATCATCTCTTTCAGCCGCTTGGAGGCTTCCTCATGCTGAGAAATCTGGATGGCTTGATCGGCGAGCTGCTTGGCCTGATCGGCAACTTTTAACCTCAACCGAATATTAGCACTCCCGATCTCTTCCCCGGCCTTGGCCAATCTAGCATGATGCTCCATTAACTTCTTAGTCTCTGCGGCCACCCGATCGATGTTAGCCTTGGCTTCGTCCCCCATGGTGACTACCCGTGTAGTAAGTAAATCAAGATCTAAAGACTTGGCCTCGTCCAGCACTCTTACCATGGGGTTGCGGGGAAGGAGGTGCTCGCCCGTGGCCTCATCAAATGAGATATCCTGAAAGCTCGGATCTAAATCAGGATGACCGGCAAAAGGGTCACGAGGCACGGGGCGAGGCACATCAGGACGCCTTATACGAATAACAGTTGGGCTCTTGAAAGGAGGATGAGGGGGGCCGGGTTCCGTGCTCTCCTCCGTAGTGTCACGAGGAGGCTGAGTAGGAAGCTGCGAACCAGGGGAAGACTCAAATAAGGAACGGCTCCGCTTCTTTTTCCGAATGCCCTCTTCAATGACCCCAAGAAGAGGGCGATAACTGACTACATCCCCAGTGCGACCAGTAGAGGGTTTCGCAGAAGCTCTCCTCGACTTAAACTGCTCAAGGCGGTGTCGAACGTCCGACGTTTTAACCAACTGGCCTGCCCCTGGAATAAAGAACAAGTGTTACGAACATACAATAATCCACAGTTCGAAAAATGTGTTAAGTTAAAAGGAAAGAAAAGTGAGAAGACACATCTATTATACAAACCCGGCGGAGGAGTGAGATACTGCAATAAGTCCTGGATCTCATTCCAGGACGGAAGTGAACCGTAAAAAGTTTCTAAGTCCCTATCGAAAATGGAATCGGCAGAGGACAAAAGTTCACCTTGCATCGCCGGAGTCGCCTTAGCTGAGAAACCCTTAGAGGATGGGTCAGTGCCAGCCACAGCTTTGCCGGTTTCCTTTGCCTTCTCCGTTTCCGACTCTCCCTCCGACTCCCCGAAGGCCCGACGGAGAGCCTCATCCAGTTCAAGGTCTTGCTCAGATGTTATGGCACCGACGCCACTACCACCTTGACCGTCGCCATCTCCTCCACCCTCCGACCCTTCTCCAACCTCGCCTCCTTCCTCCTCTTCTACGCCTTTCTCCTCCGGGACAGTCGGAAAAGTACTTGGAGAAGGGCCATCAGACTTCTTCAGTTTCTTCCCCCCGACAACGGGACGCTCTGTAAAAGGCTCCCTCTTACCGCTCTTCACCATAGCTCCCTCCTTAGCTTTGGCAGCCTTCTCCTCAGCCGTGTCTCTTTGCTTAACCACGGACTGGTGCGGTAAGATCAAATTATACTCCAAGAGGGTTGCATTCCTGATCAAGAAGGAGGCCGACCGGTCCCGTGCCGGAATAGCCTTTAGTTCAGCAGCCATTCGCACCAAGGAATCATCCTCCACGACTGCAATACCACCTGTCGCTAGCCAGAAATAGAAGCATGTCAGAAAAAACACTACAGTCAAAACATGGAAAATATAAATGAAATCCATCTTACAGCCGGAAGTGAAAAGGCGGAAAGAAACAACATCGTCCTTGATGAAGAACCACTCTTTCTTGAACATGGTAAACTTGGAATATAAGTCCAGGACTGGTTTGAAGGGCAAGGCCGCTTCCAGACTGATATACGGAGACCCCTTCTTATAGCCTCTCAGGTTGTACAAGTATCGAATTTCGCGGTTAGAAGGAGGACGCCCGTACCTCCTCTGGAAGATAACAAAGAGGCTCACCAGGATGGCATAAGAGTTAGGCTGAAGTTGGAAAGGAGCCACCTTCAAATATGTGGTGAAACTTACTATCCAAGCGTTGATAGGAGGGATAGCACCGCACATACAATGGTATCTGCTATAAGCAAAATAGCCTTCGGGAGGATTATATGGCATCACTCCATCTCCCGGCAGCAGCATAAGAGCCCTGTCTATCCCGAAGGAACGGGATATGACGTCAAGTTGCTCCTCCTTTAGGGAGCTAGGATAGCAATCGGGAGGGGAGACTAGAAGTTCCTATGGACCATATCCGTCCACTAACGACCTCGGAACAGGTCTATGTTGCCCGGATCCTGGTTGGGCTGGGGGCACAGAAGAAGACTCTCCTGTACCTTTAGACTTCTTTCTATCCGATCGTGTTTCCGCTTTGCGAGACATTTTCTACAGCACAAGAAAAACTTGATATTAGAATAAGAAGTATAGAAACATAAACAAGCAAGTATATAAGGCAAGCGTGTAAAAAAGTCTAAGATTCCGCTCAAGGTTCAAGTATGAAGTCTCATTCGGCGGTGCAAGACAAGTTCATTCGGCATACATATCATTCGGCCTTAAGGCCTGAATCTCATTCGGCAATCCAATACACTTCGTATACGTTCGGCAAACAGGTCCATCCGGTGATAAGAGATCATTCGGCAAAAAATATATATACCTGATTCGGTATAAACTGGTTCGGCGGAAGGATGGTTCGGTCAAGAATTGGTTCGGCTCTCTGGTTCGGTAAGAAGAAACCAAAGGGGTGTAGCCTCTATATATAGGCGAGCTCAGGGCCGCCGAACCAACTGGTTCGGCCCACCGGATAGGAACACCGGACCAATAACAAACATACCGAACCAACAAGATACCGAATGAAACCAAAACCGGATGAGCACGACCGGACCAACACAAAACCGAATGAACTCTCTCTCTACCAACAACAACCTGGAACTAGGGGCGTGCAGAGCGCCTCACGCAGATAAGTACCGAACTCCAGAACTAACTAATAAAATGAGGATTATGACAACGATGTATAAGTTATAAATCTCTCACTAACATGGATTAATCGTTTACACGTGTACGCGACCACGAACGGTCCATAGGCACGCTCTGAATGGTTATTAACCCTATTGTCGTGGGAATTTACACTTTGACACGCCTTTTTAAACTCGTAGGTTAAACAGACATTTGATTCTGATAATTATGAAATGGCTAAGCTACTTACACATGTACGGGGTCGCGAACGATCCCTAGGCATGCTCTGAGCTGGCGATAAACCATCTTGACAAACGATCCAAGGATCCACTCTGACATGAACCTGGCATCAATGATGCTAAGCCCCCTCGGGGCTCACTCTCTCGTCCCAAACGGCACAGTTCAATTCAACTCGAATATTTCGATCACGAATGGTTGTTGTTTGAAATCACTCTAAAACTGTAAATTCCTTTGCAGGACATCAACAGAATATGAACATCCAACCCATGGCGTTACAAAGCTAGACTTCCTACCAAAAAAAAAAAAAAAAAACAAAGCGCGACACATGCAAGCACGTGCCCCACTTTGGGGGGCAAATGTTGGGCGAATTCTCACCCAGGGGATCTTGAGACCAAGAAGCGTCAGTTTCGCCCGGGTTCGCAACCTCCAATTCATTCGACAAGGTACACTCGGCATTCACACATGAAGCTTCATTCGGCAGTGCAAGCCCAAGTCCATCCGGCATGGCTAGCCCCCTTCTCATTCGGCGATGCAAGCACGTGTCCATTCGGCATAGCCAGCCTCCTTCCCTCCGCTCCACCGGTCCAACCCCTTTCCTACATGACCGGACCACATACGACCGAACCGACCTTCAAGCTCACCACCGAACCAACTCCACGACCGGACCACCAACACCGAATCATGCCTGGCCGAACCAACTCCGAGCCAAACCATACCTCACCACCGAATGGACCTCCGCCGAACCAGATGATTGCCAGTCCAAATTGCTTCAGCCCGGGCCCACCAGCAGTTATATACTTCCAAGACCCCTGCCCCCTACCTCATTCTATAAATAGAGGGGCAGGGGTACAACAATGGCGGACAAGTTTGAGAGCTCAAGCAAGGAAGGAACTTTCAAACTACTTTCATATACTCGTATACGAAGCATTGTACTTGTAATCCGAAAGAAAGAAGATAATAACATATAAAGTGGACGTAGGCACATTCTGGCCGAACCACTATAAATCTGTGTGTCTTTTACATTTCAGCCCCTACTTTTTTCATATTTACATAACTCATCTAAACCATTAAAGATCACATATAATCAACTAAATAATACGACTTGGAGGTGTTTGTCCATTTTTTGTGCAAACAAAAAAAAAACAAAGCGCGACACATGCAAGCACGTGCCCCACTTTGGGGGGCAAATGTTGGGCGAATTCTCACCCAGGGGATCTTGAGACCAAGAAGCGTCAGTTTCGCCCGGGTTCGCAACCTCCAATTCACTCGGCAAGGTACACTCGGCATTCACACATGAAGCTTCATTCGGCAGTGCAAGCCCAAGTCCATCCGGCATGGCTAGCCCCCTTCTCATTCGGCGATGCAAGCACGTGTCCATTCGGCATAGCCATCCTCCTTCCCTCCGCTCCACCGGTCCAACCCCTTTCCTACATGACCGGACCACATACGACCGAACCGACCTTCAAGCTCACCACCGAACCAACTCCACGACCGGACCACCAACACCGAATCATGCCTGGCCGAACCAACTCCGAGCCAAACCATACCTCACCACCGAATGGACCTCCGCCGAACCAGATGATTGCCAGTCCAAATTGCTTCAGCCCGGGCCCACCAACAGTTATATACTTCCAAGACCACTGCCCCCTACCTCATTCTATAAATAGAGGGGCAGGGGTACAACAATGGCGGACAAGTTTGAGAGCTCAAGCAAGGAAGGAACTTTCAAACTACTTTCATATACTCGTATACGAAGCATTGTACTTGTAATCCGAAAGAAAGAAGATAATAACATATAAAGTGGACGTAGGCACATTCTGGCCGAACCACTATAAATCTGTGTGTCTTTTACATTTCAGCCCCTACTTTTTTCATATTTACATAACTCATCTAAACCATTAAAGATCACATATAATCAACTAAATAATACGACTTGGAGGTGTTTGTCCATTTTTTGTGCAAACAATTTCAAATGTTGATTTAATCTCTTAAACCAAATTAACCTTTATTTAAAGTCTTTAAACAATTTAACTCTGAGTCCAAATTTCAAAATCCCATTTTAAATTATCTTCACTTAACTCATTACAAGGTTCAAGTAAGAGTTCAAAATAATTTTAGTTATTCAAATCTCAATTTCAAAGTGATTTCATATCCTTCATTTCAAATTAAAGTTTAATTTTCATTTATCGCTATAAGGATATATTACCACAATCCATTTCTTCATTCATTTAAACAATTCTAACTCACAGTTTAAAGATAACGACAGGATGATTATCATTTTAAAACAACCATCCATTTCAAATTTCCAGATCTCAAACCCATTTTGAGATCATACAAACTCCCAATTCAACTTAACCATTTAACTTTCCAAGTTAAATCTCAATTTTCACCTTGAAATTTCCAAATCAGGTTATTCATTCAAACTTATTTAACTTCCTCCAGGTTAAATTCAATTTACTTAATCCAGTCAACTTTGCACAATTTGAATTCTCATTCAAATTTTAAACTTCAGATTAATAATCTTTCCATTTGAGTTTAAAAACTTACTTCACTTTAGGTTTTTTACATCACATTTTAAGGAAAATCAAAACTCTTCACTTTAGGGTTTATTCCAAATCATCTTTGATATTATGTATATACACACGTATATATACATATTTACTTCTTGGCCCACCAAGCCAAATCTTAAAATTTAAATCACCTTTGGTTTTAATTCAAAACAAATTCCTTTAAATTTTCAAACAACTCTTGTTTGAAATATGACCCTTTTATTCAAATATGTTAAATAATTTTTTTTTATTTCTTTATCACTTTGAACAATTTTCAAATTCTGGATCCAGATTTAAAAATTCACAATTTAGATCACCTTCTGTTCCAATTTATAAGTCATACTTTCCTAAATGTTTTACTTCCCTAAAACATTTCATTTTGCTTACTCATTAACACACATTTTATTATTAAACACAACAATCATTTATGATAATAACCAAGATTATCATATCTGGAAACCAATTCATAATTATCTTATTCTGAAACTCTTCCCCAAATTCAAGATTTTAATTTCAGTTTGAATCCATTTCAAACTTATCTTTATTTAGTTTCAATTTGGTTGTATTTCTATTACCACTTAATTTAATTCCAGTAATTTAACAACCAATTAACTTAATATTTGTCAGAAAGAAATATTTCTTTATATATCAAAATACATTCTTATATAAAATCATTTGCCTTTAAAATCATTTAAAATCTTTATATAAGAAAATAACAAGTAAGCTATCTCTCTCTCTCTCACACACACACACACTCAACTCATTCTAGGGTACCATTGACCCTATCCTTAATGAGTAATCCCACCAGAGCCAAGGTTCTCACTTAATCTTTGCTCTGATACCAAATGTAATGACTCGGAATTTTCGATCTTGAAAATTCCAGACGGATGGGAAAAGAAAAAAAAGAGATAGAAGAAGAAACATAAATGAAACACAGAATCTCACATTTCGCAATGGATCAAAATATAATATCAAATAAAATAACAGTTATACAAGGAAAAACTGTATCAGTTGATTTACATTAATATATCAGAGTTACAACATTTCACAATCACTGGACAGGTAAAATCAACCTACCTCAAATATACAACAATATATTATAGCGAATACACTCCATACGTTCGTGTCATCCAGCACGCCTCCTGAGCTCCACAACGTCCTTGCCTGAAAATCTGTAATACTCGGTCTGGCCCGAGCATTACATAAAAGTAACACCCTGGTCAGGTTGGAAACTAGCATGAGTAAACCCATCTAACATGGAACAGAAAAGCATACAACTTATATAAATCTGTGGTAACTTGTATCAATTTACAACTTCACAAGTTGTTATAGACATCACTTACATCACACATCAATTTCTAAGTACCAAAACTTAGATTAAATGGTCCAATTCACTTAAATCATTCCATTTCAGCCTATTGATTCCACATATCAATTTATAAAGAATCGAAGTGGTTTTGAGTATATACTAATACTCGACTCTGGTCTCTTCGAATTCAATACCATCTTAACCCAAGTTATTAAATTAAATACAATTCAACTTTGAATACAGGATGTCACTTGCAATTCATCACTGATAGATAACCACCTTCACTGTTCACCCAAACATATCATATCACAAACATTTCATATCAGATGTATTCAACCAATTTAAGGCATTTAACATCATTCAATCATTCACAAGCAAGATTGATCATTTCCAAAAATTAATTTAATTTATCTCTAATTAATTAATTACTAATCTTAATTACTTAGATTACCTTTACTTAATGTTAATCAATTATAAACCAATTAATCAATCATCCTTTAATTATCCTTCTTAATTAATCACCCTTGACTAATTATTCCTTAATTACAATAAGTAATTAACTCTTAATTAAATACTCAAATTAATCATCCTAAAATCACTTACGTTAATTAATTATCCTATAATTAATCACACTTATTAATTATCTAACCCTTGGTTAGTTTTCTTAAATCAACCAATCCTTAATTAATTACACTAAGTAATTAATCCTTAATTACTTCTCCTAAGTGATTAACCTTTAATTACTTCCCATTAAGTAATTTCCCTTACATTAATTACACCAGCATTTTATCCATTAATTACTTCACTAAGTAATTACACTTATCAATCTCATTAAGTAATCATACCTAATCAATTACCAAGTTACTATCTTTAATTAATTAACAAATTAATTAATCACATTTATCTCATTAATTACAACTCGGTAATTCATCCCTTAATTACCCTATAAACTAATTAATTAATCTTTAATTATAGATTAATTATTCTTCAATTATTAATTAATAAACCTTAATTACCAATTAATCTCCTTCAATACAAAGTAATCAATCCTTATTACTTTTATAATCAATTAATTAACCTTTAATTAACTGATTAATTATCCATTAACTATTGCTTAATAACGTTATTAATCAATATCTCTCAATACAAATTAATTAATCCATAATTACCAATTAATCAACCTTTAATTACTATTTGATTAACCCTTAAATTATCAATTCTTAATCACTGTTAATTAAATTTGATTACTTTTATAAAGAATTTTATATAAATAAGTTTTAAACATTTTATTGGAAAACCCTTTCATTTTAAAACATACTTTAAACATTTAAACTTGTTTAAACAAATTTTTTTAAAAACCTTATTTATGTTAAAAGTAGGATTCAAAAGTTAATTTTAATCCATACCTCAAAATTTGATTTTAAACTTTTGTTTAAAATCTTGCTTTCAATTTAAAATTTCATTTTAAAATTTTGAAAACAGACAGGTTTTTAAACCTGTAACCATCTAACTGTCTCGAGCTCAAAACTCAAAAAACCGAGCCAGATCTTGCAAAATTTTGGGCAAACACTTTAAACTACTTGAGAAAAACTCGAGTACCTTCTTCTCTGCTCAAACCAAACTCACCAGAAAAACAAGGAAATGCACCGTGCACATGCACGGTGATTCCAACCAACTCCAACCATCGCCGAAGCCTTACTCGTATCGCCGATCATCCTCGCACCTGATCCTGACCATCCAAACATCGACAACACCCCAAAATCAAAATCGAGCATCGATGGTCAAACCTGGAACCATAGACCTAACCTGGAACCTTCTCGTTCTCGTGCCTTCGACCACCGGAGTGCCTACACTTCCGGTCACACATTCGCCACCATCTAAGCTTTCAATTCCCAGAGCTTTGATGAACTCGATCCACTTGGGTAGCCGTGGCGAACAAATTCTCGATTACCATAAAAACTAGGGTTAAAAACAAAATCAACCTCCTGTCATCGCCACAGTGCTATGATCATCTTCCAAACATTTTTCCCAGACCCTCCGACCATCCCTGCATTTTCACTGAGAGTCACCACCATCCCGATCAACTAGGTCGCCAGAGGCAACCCTTAACTAAAAATTATAATTTCATTCTTAAAAATCATGTTTAGGGTTAAGGATTTAGTTTATGTTCGTAAATTAATGAATTAAAGTGTTTGAATTTTCATTTACATCAAACTTGCTCTATTGATTTTGTTCCCAGAGCCCTATTGAATTTATTTTGACTTAAATAAAAAAAATTTAACTATAATTTAGGATGAAACAAAAGTTTTATTTAAGTCTTAAATCCAAACAAAGACTAAATCAAGAGATAATGATTTTAAATCAAACTGGAGATTGAAATCAAAGAAACAAGAATGCTACAGGAAACAAGCGTGCACACATTCTATATATCCACATAAACAGATAATTCACTCACATAAAATCACACAGAACATATTTATTTTCCAGATATTAACATGCAACAAATTACAGATACTTTAATTTTTATAAAATGATGTTACTCACCTGATTAAGATGATGAACAGAGCCTCTTGAAAAAACTTTTAAACTAAGTGTTGAAACTGGAATATGCTTTTGCTTCTTTGATTTAAAACTTGAATTGCTAGTCTTTATGGAACTGGAATTCTTGAAAACAGAGATTGCTTTGATTCCAGGCTTGCTTTTAAAAAAATAGAGATGATTGCTTGAACATGCTTTGATAAATTCTCAGGTCTGCAAAAGAATAGGCCTTTGAATTGTTTTGATTTGAAAAGAATGTTCAGGTTTTAGGCAAATGGTTTGATTTTGAAATTGAGTTACAGGTTGAAGAATTTGATTTTTTTGTTTGAAAGTATTTTCTACAGATTTTGTTTTGAGTATAACTTTTAAAATTTTCTTAACTTTTGATTTTAAAAAGAAAAAAAAGTTGAAGGGAAGAGGCATATGTTTATATAAGCTAAAAATACGATTTAATAAAAATATGAGAAAAAACAAAATTCAAGATGACACATGTTTAAAATATAACATTTGTCAATTGCCTTAGTTTATTAAGTAACATTTGTTATAATGTGTCTTAATATTCTTACACTTGTCCTTTAAGAATATTTTATTTAATTTTAAATGTTAAAAAAAAGTTTTACACTTACTTTATTATTTATAAATGCTTATCTTTATATATATATGAGTTTCCTTCGAGAAAATAAAATAAAACAAATTACACACATATTTTTAATCCAGAATATTTTAAAATATATAACTTTTGAATTTAAATTTTAAATCCAAATCCAAATTCAATTTAAAATCAATTCAAACAAATATAAATATCAATGTTAAACAAACACATTATTAATTATAAATAATTATCCTATTTAAAATCAATTTAAATACACATACACACACACATTTAAATGACACTTATTAAATTAGAAAATAATAAGTCTATTTAAAATCTATTTAAAAACTATATTTTAAAAACAACCCGTTATTAAATTGTTTGAAAACAACAATTTTACCAATTTTAAATAATTTATAAAGGAGATTATCACATTTTAAATTGCATGAAATTCCGGGATATCACATAATTGGTCTGTATAATAAATTAATTTTAGCATCAGTTTAACTAAATTAACCGAACTTCTATCAGATTGTCAAAATGACTAGTACTATAATGAATTTTTAGATAGTTTAGTGACCTAAATAAAATTTATTTATGTGTTAGTTGCTATTAAAAAACATAAAAATATTAAAAGGAGAATGCTTTAACCATATATTTATGTTTTATTTTAAAGTACAATGAATATTAAACCGGATAACTAATCGAACTAACCAAATTTAATTCAGTTGGTTTGATTTTCATTTTTGTTGGTTTTGTTTTGGTTTATCGATTTTTATCATTGCATCAACCGAACCAATCAAACTTTCACTCTTAGTTTTACCTGTTGTGAACTGTACCACAAAAGGAGAAAATATAGTGATAAAATAAAGCATTCACGCTGTTATTAAATCGACCTTAGAGATGTTTGCCTACTGTGCGACCCTAATCAAATTAGTCTAAAGCCAAAATTACAGAACCCTCATATTCTGTCTTTCTTCCACGTTGTCCTTCGGTGTCCTCCAATTTTTCCATCTTTTCCTAATCGCCATTATATAATTTTCTTCGTAGTATCCGCATTTTTTCACCCCATGTCCATACTCACCATTATTTTGCTAAAACCCACCCCAACCACCGCTCTAATTCCCAATTATCACATAAATACCTTCTAGTTGAGTTCCTCCATTGACTTTCTCTCGATTACTCCATAGTGCATGCGAGCATATTGTACTACTCCTTCTTAACAATTCCTATCCGATCTAAACCACCAAACCCCATGACTCTAAATAAAAATCACCATATTAACACTATTTTTATGCCTCTATATTACCCTACCTAATTTGGGTGCACCCGCGGGTATGAAAAACGGATTTTAACAATTTATCTTCACCTTTTGTCTTTAGTTGAATTGGTTAGAAAGACTTCGAAGTGTTGACATCCAACATTAAAGTGTCAATTCAATTGAGTTTAGACAATTTGATATCCAAAACCGAAAATGTAGTAACGATTACAAAGCACTTTCTATATGTTTAATTTCAGTGTATTTAATTGTGTTTTCTTCGCTTGGTGCTTGTCGAGAGAATATAACGTGTTTGTTGAAATCTTTGACTCAACTAATCCCATCCATTTCGTTAATTTAGTTTTTAGACCTCTTTAATCTGTAATGGTTTTCACACGCATATTTCCTTGAACCATCACAAATTTTTTAGGTGCTTAAAAATTTCACAAAGCTATATATAAATGTTCTAGACTCTTAAATTTTTTAATGGTTTAATGCATAATTTATGAATATAAATGGAACAGAAATATATACAAATAATATAAGTTTGATCGGTTGGTGCTAATTTGAAATTGAAACATTTGAAAACTTAGAAGTTTTTATGCGTAGGAAAATTTAAGATGCAAATGGAAACAGTGTTTTGAATTTATAAGTTTGATATGATGTTGTAGAGGTATGTGAATTCTAGCGAGGTATTTCCCGAAAGCTATCTGTTAGTCAATTGAGTTGGTTTTTTCAACAAATTGAGAAATGATGTACACGTAAATCACTTATAATGATGTAAATAACATTTTTTTTATTCATGAAAACTAGCTTTATATGATTCATAACAATGTTAATATTGTTACCCCGCTTTTGGTCAAGACCGGGGTATCAACAAAGTGGCTAAAAACGATGAATATAAGGATCTTAGATTGAATGGAAATAAGGCTATGATCGATACCGTCAAAATTGAACCATGCTACAATCAAGGTGGGATTGACTGGGAATGATAAAAAAGGCTTGGAGAAGCTACACTTCGAATTTTAGGTCAATCAGAATTCATATGCTCGAGTTATTGATAAATCGATATTTATGAATAATTGGCTTGTATTCGTATCGATCACTATGGATACAGATTTGGATTAGCACATGCGCTTTACATTTGTTTTGGATCAATCGATATACATATCGATACAATTCGTACCAATTAGACAGCTCCAGGAAGGATACGGGTTGATGGATGTGATTGTTCTTTTCGTATCGATGCAAGCGTATTGATCGGATGGATATGACAAAGAATGTTGAAGACCCAATACGGATTTGACTATGACTCGAGGAAAATGTTTTTGATCGATACTTCATATCGATCAAAGTTGGGATCGATACGAGGAATAAAGAAACCGATGGATACGGAGGCAACTGCACTTGGAAGTATTTCATATCGATCATTCGTATGGATCAGTATGAAAGAAGCAATCAAAGACTGGAACGCATCGCATGGATTACAGCGCAAGACTCGGATGGACACACAAATTATGGAGTGTTGCTGATGGATATGAAACTCTTCATGGATACGAAATCATCAGCCTACATTTGCGAAGACAAACTTGGATCGATAATATCTCAAAAACTACATGTTGGAATTTCATGAAATTTGGATAGCAAGGACTTTGCACTGTCAACATAGCTCAATCTAACCTAGGAATTAGCGATACAAAGGACTTACAGATCGATCCCAAAGCATGGAAGTGGGCCCCACCGATCTGCATACAGGCCCATATGGAACTAGATACTTCTAGGCCGAAATTTCGGTTGGATATATGTCCTCCTTCACCTATAAATAAAGGAGGCATGGCATAAAAAGGACTTTTCCCGGCTTCTCTTTATCTCTTTTTTGGTATACTCTGTCAATTTGGTGATTGATATTATAACTGTAATCACAGGAATAAAAAGTATAAATGTATCAATTCAAAGTAGGCATAGACCAGAGATAGCCGAACCACTATAAATTTCTTATGTTCTTTACTTTCTTACTCATTTTACATTTACTATTTCTTCATTTTTACCCTCTACATTATCAGGACCTGTAGTCTATGTTTGGATATTGAGGATTTGTGTGTAAACACTGGTGCTTTCACTACTTTTGTGGTTTGTGACCATTTTTGGTATAAAAGCTTTGGTGCTTTCATTAAGAAGAATCAACTTCCGCTACTTCAAAGGATTGAATCTGAAGCTATGGTTAGGCAATCATCTAGAAGGACATTACTAGAAAGGAGCCATCAGGAGGGAAGTCAAGGGGGTTTCTTTGGAGCTGGAATAGATTGGGCATCCATTTACATCAGGATGGATGAGATGAAGACTATGATGGATTTTATGCAAGAGCGGTTGTTGAAAAGGAAGGAGGAGATGATGCAGAATCTTCTCAAATAGTTCAGACATGCTGGAGTAGCAGGAGCTCAGATCTTCGGAGTTGGATCAGAAGGACTCAACAAGCAATCAGATGGAGTAATTCAACAGGGGCAGTCCCCAATCAGCATGCGACTATCGACTTGAATGGATCAAGACTCGGGGGCACACCTCCGCGTAATACTGGACCAATCCATGGAGGAATGCAGATGGCGCTGCACAACATTATGTCGATAGGAATGCAGTACATAACGAGGAGTGCGTACTGGAGTTCCCCCAAGGACTTGGGAGACATTTAGGAAATGAAGACGGGGGGCAACCCTTGGTGGACAACACTGGATTAGCGAAAATTATCAAGTGAACTATGCATGGAGATTTGATAAATGGAGAATCTAGAACGAATTTACTTGAAAACACGAGGACTACTCCCCTATCTAAAACCACCCAGAAGGAATCCCATAGAGCAGGAGCGCAAGAGCGGGAGGTACAACCTATCCATGAGTTGGAGGGGGCATACCACAGAAGAATTTTTTCCACTTGAAAGACATGGTTGAAGACATGTCAGGAGTGGTAGATTGCCACAGTATGTGAGGAATCAAACAATAGTGGTAGAACACAGCGACTACCTCCTACACCAACCAGGAATACCCTAGATCAGGGTCACGACTCATCATCAGCTGATCGTAATGGCAAGGGCCAAGTTTAAGATTTGAAATTTGATCATTAAATAATCTTTCTGGTTTTGTTTCTAAAATAAAGCAGCTATGCCACTTACACATGTAAAGGATCCAGACCGATTCCCAAGCATGCTCTGAGATGGTAGTAGACCGCTCTGCTCGGAGAAGTAGCACTTAGTTTTTTTCTGTTTTTTCATTGAGCATTTGGAATTTGGATTTAATAATGGATTTAGATTTTGTGAAACAAATCCCTAAATGAAGAGTTAAGGGATGAATACTGGAAGTCGGTTGGAAATTGATCGCTTTATGCCCCTGATCGGAAAAGCAGGGACCAAAGTGTAGGAAGTGAGTTCGCCTGAGAGTGACATGATCGACTCACTTGACATTGTTCCGTATTCACCGGAGAGTCATTGGATTGAGATTCGGCAAGAGCCCGGAGTGGCTGTAATCGGGTCTAAGACTTAGGCATGGCATCGCTTAATATTCTGGAATACTGAATTGGAGTGCAGGGAGTGGCATCGCTTCACTAGAGAGCGATAAGATCAGCTCGCTCAACGTTGTTTTCCCTTCACCGGAGAGTGATAGAATGAGATCCAGCAAGAGCCCGAAGAGGCTGTAATCGGTCTAGGAGGACCAAGACATCGCTATATTCCCCTACCGGGGCCAGAGATTGAGGGATAGGTTGCTTCCCTAGAGCGTGACAAGGTCTGCCTATTTAATCGCAAAGTTTGGATCGAGCTTAGAAATGGTCCAGAGAGATCGTAGGATTCGGTTACTGGCTTCCAAGATGTGAAATGGATATTGATTCAGCTTTAAATGGCTAAGGATTGGATATGGACCGGGAGCGGTCCTGGATTTGGTTAAGGACCTAAAGCAGCCCCGGATTTGGATATTGATTCGAAGAGGCCACAGATTTGGTTAATGATTACTGGATAAGGATATGGCTATGCCACTTGGATAGAATGGCTTGGTAATAGATTGGATTATGGATCAGATGGTATGGCTATGGATGGAATATGGACTTTGGATGTCGGATTTAAAGCTAGTCAAAACACATCTTCTTACACCAGGGCATGTTTTGGGGGACAAATATTACCTGGCCTTTTGGTCAAGGCCGGATTATTAATAAATTGGCTAAAAAGGATGGATATAAGGATTGAAGATCGATCGAAAACAAGGCAATGTTAGATACCGTTGAAATTGTTCCAAGCTCAAATCAAGGTAAGATTGATCGGGAATGATAAACAAGGCTCGGTGGGGATACACTTCGAATTTCAGGTCAATCAGAGTTCATATGCTTGGATTTGGATTAACATATGCACTTTACATTTGGTTTGGATTGATCGAGTTTCATATTGATACATCTCGTACTAATTAGGCAGCTCCACGAAGGATACAAGTTGATGGATGTGATTGTTGTTTTCATATCGATACATGCGTATCGATTAGATGGATATGACAAAGCATGTTGAAGTCCCGATACGAATTTGACTATGACTCGAGGAAAATGTTTTCAATTGATACTTCGTATCGATCAAAGCTAGGATCGATATGAGGAATAAAGAAACCGATGGATACAGAGGAAACTACTCTTGGAAGTATTTCGTATCGATCATTCGTATCGATCGGTATGTAAAAAGCGGTCAAAGACTGGAACAGATCGCATGGATCACAACGCAAGACTTGGATGGACACACAAATGATGGTGTTGTTGATGGATATGAAACTCTTTATGGATACGAAATTATCATCTTACATTTGCGAAGACAAACTTGGATCGATCATATCTCAAAAATTACAAGTTGGAATTTCATGAAATTTGAACAGCAAGGACTTTGCACTATCATCTTTTACCGTGATCGATCTTAGCTCGATCTAACCTGGAAGTTAGGGATACGAAGGACTTACTAATCGATCCCAAAGCACGGAGGTGGGCCCCACCGATCTGCATACGGGCCTACATGGACCAAGAGACTTCTAGGCCGAAATTTCGGTTGGATATTTTTCCTCCTTCACCTATAAATAAAGGAGGCATGGAAAAATGAAAAGGACTTTTCCAGGCTTCTCTTTATCTCTTTTTTGGCTAAATTCTGTCAATTTGGTGATTGATATTATAACTGTAATCACAGAAATAAAAGGAATAAAAGAATCAATTCAAAATGGACGTAGGCCGGAGATAGCCGAACCACTATAAATTTCTTGCATTCTTTATTTTCTTGCTCATTTTACATTTGCTGTTTTTTAACATTACCCTATGCATTATCTGGATCGGTAGTCTGTGTTTGGATATTAAGGATTTGTAAGTAAACACGGATGATTTCTATACTTTTGGGGTTTGTGACAATATTGCTTATAACAACTTAAATTTTAATTTATTTGTATATACACACTCTCTTGAAGAGTTCTCACTGGTTCTTTACCAATTTGTTTTCTAGAACTGAGAGTACTTTTTAATATATGGACAAATCGCACGAATCATGGGGAAAGGTAAGTGTAACGGTTATTATCAGTCATCGATATATCTCTGCTACTATTATAATCAATCCTGTCTAGTTTTACTTAAAGTAAGTAAATTCATTCATGGAGACATCATTTTCTTAGTTCAGTATTCAGTCATTTTTATTGATGTTTTTAATTTCTAAATATCATCTCTACTTTCATGCGTTAATAAGTCATGCCCATTTCACATTACTGATTTCGTGGAAAATAAGAGCAAATCGAACTCGCATAAAAAATCCGATGTATGCTTATTTAGAATTAAAACATGGATGTCGCAGACTCATTGAATTTAGAAAAATACATCCATGGCGTACATCATCTCATGCGGATAGAGATGGGAATCGTCTTGTCTAGGATATGCTAACATTTTGATACAAGTATGCATAGTCCACCGTTGTTAATTCTTGGATCGACGTCAAAACTCAGACTGTTTTTTAGGATCAAACTAAACAAAACTAAAAAAACAAATATATTCTTTTTACTGTTTTCCTATTCTACATATATATTATTCACTGAATAAACTATGGTTAATAGTGTGTGCATAAAGTGTGATTTAAGTGTTCTTTTTTTCAAATTTTGAATGCAAATTTATGTGCTTAGGCTGTAGGGTATATGTTATGCCTGCATGCATTACTGTATTTGTAGGTGCATTATTAGAAATTATCGTATAAATATAGGTAATGCAATGCTCATTTAGATTGATATCATTTATAGTAGTTTATTTTCCATCGAGCATTTTTTTGCGCTTGAAGGACAAAGATTATTAGGTTCCTTCGTAATATTATTGGTTTAGACAGGATATTGTTCATTAAGTTTTTTCCCTTATTTCTTATGCAATTATAACTGAATTATATATTTTTGCCTACTTATGAAGGATGCTGCTATGGTTTGGAAGAGCAAACATTGATTGAGTTATACGATTTTTATGTATGCTGATGCAAAGTGTTATAATTTACAAGTGTTTGTTGTTTGAAGCTTTCAATTTTAAAGGTATGCATTCATGTACTTTTGAGGTACACTTACTGAACCATATAAGACCATACTCAGACTGCTCTTTTTGGTCAAATTAAGCAATATCATTATACTATACACAGTAATGCAAATAACAGTATTAATTGTCAACGTTAAAGCTTCAGTAATGCTTAAGAGGAGATGTATTATGTTTAGATCTTCTGGAATGGACGGTTTATTAGCTTCAACCAACCCATCATGGTTAAACTAACTAAAGTAGTGTAGTGATGGTGATCCTAGATTTAAAGGTGATACTGCTCAAGTGGGTATAAAAAAGTCATCTTATGGACAATCTTATGGATCACAAGTGTAGTTGCAAAAGTAACTTTAATTATGAACAAAGGAGATGATATATTATTGGTCATACAAGGGTTGGACCACCACATGATCTAAGTTTAATCATTATATGTGCATCTTTAACTATTTATTTATTTATTCAAAATAGGTGTTAATTTTGTATCAACAAAACAATATAAAATAGAAAAGATCAGAAAACGAGGAAATTGATCCATTGCTGATATTCTTTAGAAGAGAGTGGAATCTTAACTGCCCTTTTCTCGTCACCTGCGTTATCATCACTTAATTCACTGCCGGTTGAGGAAGATGCTAACAACTCCAAATTCATGCAAGAACACAGTAGAAGTTAATGCTTGGTGGCTTTTGCATTGGTCACTATGAAACTGGTGATTTTATGTTTTGTGATAGCTTTTTGTAAATTGTTTTTTATACTTGTATTTGTGCTATGCTAGGATAATTCCAGGTTTGGACATTGTTTGTGCTATGAATCCTAATGAATCTTTGTTTTCTCGTCAACTCTATAATATATCAATTTTTCCTTTCTCAAAAATTATTTTATATATATATATATATATATATATATATATATATATATAATATCTTCCACCGCTTAATCTTTTTTTTAATATATTACAATTGTCTGTTTAATTGATTCAATGAAAAATGACCTTAGACTATAAAAGTATAATCCATGAACCGGTTGAGCAGAGTACTTCAAGAAGTAAAATTCCGGTGTTCCTTTCGGAATAACTATGTAATCATGTGACGCATCACACATGCACAAAGTTTGAACGTATCGTGTAAGGCATAAGGGAAAAAAAAAAAAAAAACCTTTTTCATGGATATTTTCGAGCAATCTGCCATCTGTTAAAACATCAATGCCTTTTAGCCCAACCACGTATATCTCCGTTGCAGCCTTTGTCGCCGCAACAGCCAAAAATAAATCACTGCGCCTGTTCATGTCTATCTTCAACTCGTTCCTCTCATCACAGTCTTACCCAAAACAGAAATAAAAAATAAATAAAAATGGAGCAATCAGCAGCCAAAGCAAGAACCGAAACGCTAAAAGCAGCCCTGCTGCTACTGAAAGCCCAAAAGGTACACGACCTAGTACTCCACAGACGCCGCTTAATCGAAGTCCCATACACCGCCACCCTCTCGGACACCATAAACGCACTGCTGGCCAACAACGTCGTGGCGGTACCGGTTGCAGCTCCTCCGGGGAGATGGATTGGCGCGGGCGGCTCAATGATTTTGGAGTCGGACAAAGCGACGGGCGCGGTCAGGAAGCAGTACATCGGGATGGTGACGATGCTTGATGTGTTGGTGCATCTAGCGGATCTGGGGGAGACTGACAGGGGGTTGCAGGAGATGATGAGCGTGCAGGTTGTTGAGGTCATTGGTCATTCTTTTGAGGGGTTGTCATTGTGGACTTTGCATCCCAATACTAGGTCATTCATTATTGTTTTCCACTTATTTATGTATCAAGTTCTGATGATTTTATGGATTATTAATAGTGATTCATATGCACCTAGCATAAACATGCTTAATATCATATGGTTGTTATTCTAATCTTCAAGATTGACGGTGATTAAACCATAACACATTATGTGAAGTGTATTTGTATAACCTGTAACAGCGGCGTTTGATTTGTAACTACGTACTTGTGATTAGAAGCAAAGTAAAAGGAAGGGGAAAAAAAGAAGAATAAAAACCTTCTGAAGGAACACACGTATTGGAAGTATTATTAAAAGAGTAAAAGTGAGAAAATTAGAGATATATTATAATCTTCTTATAATAATTTAAGAAAAGGAGGATCTTCAATTAAAAAGAAAAGGAAAATAAAAAAATGTCAGAAGGGAGAAATTTGAAAGAAAGAAAGAAACATCATTGTCATCTTTATTATATTGCAAAAATTTACAAAGTTTAGTTTCGCATCCTCTGTATGGAAGATATTTGTATAGGATAATTATGATAATGGTCGCTATCATTTCAAAAAAAAAAAAAAAAAAAACATTATATTTGCCCTTTTATTGCGCTACAAGAACATATCGCGAATTCTGACACTCGTCGAGGGTCGATGTTGTGTTAGAAACTATGATGCTTCACTGATGTTTAGGGGGCTGTTGTCGTTTCAAACATCAACAAAAAATTGCAATGCAACCATACATCTTGTGTTGCCCTCTTCCTTATGTCTCCCCTGCACCCCTAAAAGATTTCTACGCTCCACTACGCTTATATTTCCTCAAAATTTTGCCACGCTTCTTTAACATATTATTTATTTAATTAAAAGCCAAAACTTTCCCTATGTCTATTTTGGAAAATAATTATAACATAATTTCACCATGTTTTTCATACGTCTTTCCTGGCATTTTGCCCAAATGTGACGGGACATTTTGGGTAAATTTGACTGAATTCACATGCATCAATTACAAAACGCAATAAAAGATATATAACCAAACCAGTGCAGCTAAATAAGCAACAAAATGAATATGTATCATCATGATTCATAGGTGTATATCATAGATATACAGGGCATTGTTAAAAGGGGCTCCAATTTTGGATAACGTGTCATCTTTTCATTTTTTAGAAATTTACTATGGAGTGTACCAGATATTTTTGCCCTCTCGACAAGAAAAATATATATCCATAACTGCCCTCAGTAATTTTGGTAACTCTCCGCTGAATTTTGACTTTCTTTTCTACCATATCCGCCGAAAATGAATTTCGATGAACCATCATTGTTTTTTTATTCATTTTTCTATGGGATGTTTCCGAATTTTGCTTCACACGAGGGGTAAACAATAGATCATTTTATTCGTTGGAATCCCTATAACAATTTTATTCTGGACGGAGACCCCTAAATTTGCCCTCTTCCAAAAATCGAGTCTCTTTATCAATGTCCGATGTGCGTGCGCTCACACGTGTGTGCGTGCGCTCACACGTGTGTGCGTGCGCTCACACGTGTGTGCGTGTGTCAACAAGCTTAAATAGCACATCATGTCTTAATACGACAAGAAGTCCAAATGTTGTAACACTCAAAATATCTTTAAGTCAAAGGACGTATATATACATCATGCATATAGTGCGAGTGTTTGATCAAATCCTCTCAACTTGTTGATCTGTTTTTTGGTGTAGTAGAGGTAGTGTCCTCTCTTGCGATTCGTAGTTTCCCCGCAACATCAATCTTTCTTGTGAGTTGGTGGTACTACTACCAACGTTGTAGGTGGCATCTTTTTATCCATGTTCGCTGTAATTAGATTTTATTCAGGGATTATATATTAACGAGTCACTTTTTGATTAGTTGACATATGGATGAATATGTTTGATCAAAGTTTGAAACAATTACCTTGAAAATGTTGTAACTATGTTCACACTTTCGCACCAGTAAGAGAATGAAAGACTCCTTTTTGTACATCAAAACTAAAGCTGTCCATGGTACTCAAAAAATTCGAATTTGACACCTAAAGATTCTGAAATCTATCTGCATCCATATCCTAAAAAAGATACAAATGCAGATACGATGGTGTCCACATTCGAAAATTATCCGTTCGATTTTTGTCAAGTTATAGTTTATTTTATATGTGTACAGCTTATTTATATGTATTTTAATATAATAAAATACATGTATTATTTTATTAAGTTAATAGTTTATATTGTATGAATATGATAACTGCTCAAAACTTTTTATTATTATCGTATTTGTTGATTTTGCATACTTTTTCAATCAATGAGATTGAATAGTTAGGGTAAACCAAAATTATCTATTTATAATTCGTGATTTATCAGCCGTCGGCGGATTAAATGGTTATCCGATATCGGTTCACATTTGTGGATGTGGATATCCGATATCCGAAAATGGTTCTGGATGCGGATGCGGACAGGAGACTCCACAAATGAAAGTAGCCGCTGACAGTCCTGATCGAAAGTGATGTTCCTTGACTGCATGACTTATCGACTTGACTCATCGACTTAGACATTAAACATGTCATTTTGTATATTTTTCAAATTTAATAGCAACTATGGATATATATTTAAATCTAGCACTTATATGTTGAATTGCCACAAATTATTTTAACAGAAAAATAGGCAATGACAAACTTTGAAAAAAAATTTAAATTGAAGGACAAATAGGTTTTTTTCAGATCGAAAGATAATGCTAATTATAACTAGCATTTGTATAGTATAAAACCAAATATAATGTTAGTCCATATAGTATAAAAATTAAATATAATGCTAATTATAACTAGCATTTGTACTCCAGTTTAAAAATAAAATTCGATGTCTTTCAGCCAATTCTTTCTCTCTCTAAAGTTTATCCTTCTTCCTGATTCTCCCTTATTTTAAGCTATCAACAACCTCCCTCCCTCCCTCGACATCAGCTAGTTTACCTTAAATGCGATCAGCTCTCTCTGAAGCGGAGCTTCTGTACCTGAAATAAGACCAATATGTACGCTTTATATTATAACATGTAACTTATAAGATTTTAATGCACAACCTCCCTGCTTTATATTATATTATGTAACTTATACGATTTTAATGCACAACCTCCCTCCCTCCCTTGATCATGTACATCTGCTAGTTTACCTTAAATGGGATCAGCTCTCTCTGAAGCTTTTCTACCTTAAATAAGACCAGTATGTACACTTTTTATTATATTATGTAACTTCTACGATTTTAATGCACTTATCAACTTGTATCATGTAAATTTACTTATGTATATAATTATATGTATGGAAGTATGTACATGTATGTATAAGTGTCTAAATTTTTTGTTTATATTTGTTTGTATGAATATGTGTGAATCTGAAAATTTTACTTAACCTTCATTTTTGAAGTTGGTAGATGTAATATGCTTGTATATGTATGTAGGTACAAATTTTCAATTTTTAATGTGTTTGAATGTATATGTGTGAATCTGAATATTTTCATTCATTTTTGAAGTTTGGTAGATACCAATCATGGATACATAGGTGTTGCTTTGAGCCTATCCTTGGTGCCTGGATTGATAATCCAGGGGCATGCTCTGTATGAGTGTGACCAGTGGAAGAGTAGAAGTTAAAGTCAACTGACCTAGTAGTGGGTTGATCGATCACCATTTCTGGAGTTATGGTCATTCATATGATGCACTGACTATGGTGCAACCTTCCTACCCTTCTTCACCGTAGACGACGACAACCACAACAACCACAAAAATATGACATGCAATATAATAGAACAAAACAGTTGTATATCTATCATATATAACGTATTTTGATAACATACAAAATATGTTTACTGGACATGAACTAAACAACTGAATTTATAAAGTCAGCTGACGATGTGAAAGTAACTGAATGACTACATATACATAAAAGCAATCGAACAACTATATATCCATGAAATTAACCAAATGAACACATGTAAACAATCGTACAACTAATATGCTAACGATCCTCATTATCATTGTATTCCTTGCTACTTGTATTGTCTTCTTCAAACTAATTCTCGAAAATAAGTTAAAACCATAGTAATCTATGGACAATAAAGAATATCAGTTATGATGTATGTGTAAAGCTTCAAATTTTGATACATGAAGTTTAACCATCATAAAGGTGCATTAATCATGATAAAAGTTTATTTGCCATCAACAATGGTTGAACTGATAACAGCAGTTCCTGCAGCTTCAACGCTACTACTCACAGTAAACCACCTTCCAAGGACCAGTACGATAACTCTTACCAAACATCAAAACGTGTGCGCACACAATCATACATCCATCACCACGACACAGTTTCAACTCAATGAGTCAACTCCCCTCTAACCCATTTATGCACCGTTCACTCATCTACGCATAACAATTTGAACTTTCTTTCTTCAACCACTTAATGTACAAAAGTGGCATTCTACCTTCAACACCAATAGATAGCGACTTAGCTACAACCAAAACAAGCAGAAACAAATCATAAAAGGAAACTACATCCAAACAAACCTGATTGGTTTTATTGATTCTTTTTTGCTAGTTTACTTAGCTTTATACTAGAAATGCAATTGGTAGGAACTTGGTTTTATTTGTTGATTTTGCTTATTTTGCAAATCCAAATTATTTTTTAAAACAGTATTTACTAATGTTATCATGTAAAGAATTAATTCAGACCAAGGTTTGAGATCTCGGTTTCGGTCGTTTGTAATTTTAGAAATTTCGACCTAATTCGTAAATTTCGAAAATTTTGATTCCAGTTTCGATTTTAGATCTTGGTATTTATTTTTCATATAATTATATATATATATATTTGTTTAATTTATTATAACAAAACGTATAATTCAAACTTACTTGAAAATAAGATATACACAAGCAATACCGGTTAATTATAAATATTTAAAAATACTAATAAATGTTCATTCATTATTTCATTTTCAATTTTTTTAGTTACATCATTTATATATTATGTGAATTTGTATGTTTCCTAAGTTAAAATTTCAGTTTTGAATATTCCTATATTTGAAAATTCAAATTAATTCCATTTTGAGTTTCTTTTGTATAATTTGAAGTTCAATAGGTTTTTTGTTGAACCAGAATTTCGCTTCGGTTTCGTTTCGGTTCCTACTGAAACCTAAACGGAACGACCAGAATCTTGGTGTTTCGTTCTAAAGCTCGAACCTTGATTCAGACACAACATACGCTCCAAGATAGTCCCATATGAATTTTAGGATCCAAATCCAAATTTAGTGCACTCTTCTTGTGTGAGATCTCCCCCAATGGGAGATTTGATTTCTAAAATCTTTAGAATGAGACGCGTATCGAAATTCGATTTAATCCTTGTGTGAAATTTACAGTTTTGGCGGAAGCTATGGTTAAATCAACTTGCTCTTATTAATAAACATCTAAATCCTCTATTAAATTTTTTCAGTTAGCATCTAAACAAAAAAAAGATGGCTATCAAGAGGGTAGAAGGGCGGAATGGAAGAGGGATAAGGCTTTATAGCCCAACAACAAACTTTTTGTATCTTCAATTTTGTCTACACGTGCTTTCTGCATATATTAATCAAACCACAAACTTTTAGATTTAAATTCTGAATGTTAGATTCAAAACAAACTCAGATCCACAGAATCGGGCATTGAAACCACAAGATCGAACTATAGGTCTCTAAAATTGAACCACCAAAATTTTTGAGGCTCCGTCCCAATCTCACGTGGGTGTGTTTCCCCTTGTAAACCCCATACGACTAATGTGGAGTAGGATCCATGAAAAAGCGCTCTAGCTTCATGTTAAAATAGTTTAACAAAGACAAAATGAAGAGTAAAGAAAGAAGATTCAAACATGACTACAATTTTGTCAATGTAAAAGGTAACAAAGTTTTATTTTATCAACCCTATATAGTATATACAAAGAGTTTTTTTGTAACTTAAGTTAATAGGTTGTTTATAGACTGAATAAGTTCATAAAAGACTATTAAACCCGTAGAACCCTAGTATAAAGAATATGACAAATTTTGCTTATAGATCCGAAAAAAAACTATTTCAACTTTAGACCTCGTTCAAAACTTATTACGAAAATAAATCTTTTTTTACATATACTTGTGCAATTCAAATATGCGTTAAGAAATAAAAAATTACACTTGCACAATTTAAATTTGCACAAGCAATTTTTTTTTTCAAAAATAATACACTGCGCAAATTTGGATTGCGCAAAAGTAGACCTATTTTTGTAATAAGTTTTGAACGAGGCCTAAAGTTGAAATAAGTTTTTTCCTCGGGTAAAATTTATTGTAAAGAACATTCTTAACAAATCTAATAATCATATAAAATTACTCTACTTAACTTCAAAAACAGTACCTTTGAATCCAATTCCAATGCTGTTATGAATATCGCAAGATTTCAAAAGCATTAACAGATTAAATGAATTTTGAATCTTCCAGAGTTGGTTTTTAATAACAACTCTTCTGTTCTTATTATTATATACCATGCATAAGTAATTATTATTAATATTATATACCATTATTTTCAATTTTAATTTAGCAATATGTTTTATCAGGGTTACAAATCACACATTTGTCCAGAAATACCGCTTATATTTTTATGACAAGAATCAATCATCTACAGTCTTCAAAGTACTAGCCTGCTTGACATTTTTGATTTGATACCAACTTTAATTAAGTTGGCGGCCTTTTGGGTTAACTAACCTCTCAAATAGTATAGGAAATTAGATAAAAAATTATTGGTGCCAGTGTTAATACAATAATAAACGCACAAATAAACTTAATATATTGCTAAGATTGTCAAATAATTCTACATACATTTCTTTGCAGCATTATAGATTGCATGGAGACATTTAGCAAAGGAGTGCACCGTGCACTTGTTCCAATTGAAAGCCAGGCAGAGCACATAGTAGCAGCAGAAATAGTAGAGTCATCGCCTGGTTATAAAATGCTCACTCAAATGGATGCCTTATCCTTCTTGAGAGAACATGGGAATGTACTTGAGGATATTATATCCAATAGTGTTTGCAATTTGGGAGCAGTAAATGAGAATGTATTTGCAGTAACCAAAATCTCTAAAGTTATTGATGTCATCAAATCCATGAGATTAGCTGGTTTGAATGCTGTTCCTGTTGTTGAAACTAATGAACCTACTGGAAATGGTGACATTCTTCAAGATGTAAGTCCATATCTTAAGAAAAATTCAGAGTTGATTGCAAGTATGGGTTTTACTATTTTAGTAGCTATAGGCACTTCTTTGTCTGTTGCAAGTCTAAAAGAGTGAAATAATTACATTTTTCCAATTTCATCAACTAAGTTCCTTTTTTCCAAAGAATTTGAAAGTTCACATCAATAACTTGTTATTGTGACTTATTAAAATGGAATTTGGTTACAATGAAAATGTTAGTTTATGTGCTCCAGGTATTGGTGGCTAATGGGGTGAGAATTATTACTGTAAGGCATGACCAAATAGCTGTTTTTTAGAAATGTCATCCACTCCTGTGTCATGCGTTATTGGATGAGATCTTTAGGATGCAATGAAGAATTATTTGTTGCAGGTTTTGATTACTTGCAAAGATCTGAAAATTCATCCGAATGATGGGTTTATGGTATATTTGGAGAAACTTATAACTTTTGTCATTCTCCATTTGCCTAATAGCAGTAACGGTCGTGGGATGTCTCTGTTGTTTTTAAGGTAATGGTTAATGCCAACAGGCACCTCTTGATGTCAGTGTGTTTCTTTTTGAATTTAAAAAATCACCACCTGCAGAAATGTACCATTTTGGGGTGGGGGCCGTTGCCCTTTGACCCTCTTTTGCATCCTAAAACTATAATTCTATAGGAAACTTTTAAACTATGGATGTTCATGTATATGCATACAGGGTAAAGGAAAGAAATTGATGGACACATTCTCGGCAACGGACTTACGAAGTTGCTCAGTTGATCAACTGCAATCTCTGTTATCATCAAATGTGATAGAATTCAAACAGAAGATGAGGTGTGGTATGGGTCCTACAAGTCCAAGGTTAAGCAAAAATCTAGTAAAATGCTACCGTGAAACAAGTCTAGGGAAGGTGATGGAAGCAGCAGTAGAAGCACATGTACACCGTGTATGGGTTGTTGATCATGATGGCTTGCTTTGTGGACTTGTCTCCCTTACCGACATGTTGAGAGCTATAAGGGAAGCAGTGTTGCGTGTAGATCCCGAGTCATGAGGATCACCGCTTAAGATTAATACGAGTATGCTTTCTATATATTGAGATATGAGATGTGTTAGTCCTGTGTGTATATATGGAATCTGGAAGGGGACGTTTGTTTTTTTGTACTTTAGTTTTCTTTGTGATGTATGTATGATATGAGTGTTGCCTACATGTTGTATAACGCTGCAACTTTGATCAATAGTGATTATATTCTCGATCGTTTTTTAATCCTATTTCCACCAACGCATTAGGTACAGAAACAAAACTAGCTCTGTTTGCACCACGTTGCAGAAAGTAGATGTAAAGCATCGGGTTGAACACAACCAATGCTTCTGTCCCAATTAAGTGTGTAAGCCTGTGCGACTGCAGCTAGAAAGTGTCCGACGCATCAAAGGTGGGGCCAAAGAGATATCCGTCGTAAACCGTTAGAAACGAACCGTCAAACGCGTCGGAGACCAACTGCTAATCAATGGCCATCGATTAATCCACTGTAGAAATTCAGTGTATAAACCACATCTTCCCTTAATTTTCCTGCGCCACCTATCCTCTACACCTCCAAACCGACAAATCAAGCCTTCCACCGTCTACAACTTGGATTTTTTTGAGGTAAGTTTATTCATAATCGTGTTTTTCATACTTGTAATTGCTATTTCAACTTTTTTCGATTTTTTTTTTGTTTCTTTTTCTAGAATGTTGACCAACAACCCTCTGGCTCATCTACCAGAAACATTATAGACCGGATCCTGACGTTAGTATTCATAGACATATGCTACGCCAATCTCAATTCTCGCGGCATACATGTTAACTGTTGGTACGGGACTTTTGTTGATGAGTTCAATACACACATGGACGTGGAATATACCACCAGCCAAATGAAGGCCAAGCGGGACAACTTGAGAACGATTGGAAACCACGGAATCGGTTGTTGCATATTGAAGGTGGAATTTGGAATGTGGAGAACATTGTACGCGGAGATGAAGAGGTGCAGAACACGGTGGCCAACTAATACAAAAAATTCAAATTTTGTTCGTAGTTGAAATTTAAGGAGTTAAACATGATATTTGAAGGCTACGTTGGAACCCCCTTCTGTAAATACTTAGCATCGACGACTTCATTTGTCACTATCTGTGATGTCCCATCTCTATGCTCACAATAACAAAGGTTATTATAAGGAATAACGTCTGCTATTGCGAAGAATAAGACTTGTTAGAAGCGACCATCCGTATGTTATGCCTTAGACGTATTGATTACATCGATAGGGGTTGTGTAAATTGCTTCCAAAGATATATATTCAATCCAAATCTAAAACGAAATTACGGTGGCTAATGAAAAATACAGAACAACTCATAATAACAACACTGATAGTATAATCACATCAGAATAGAAATATCAGATATATAGCGGAAGACAAGTCTGGAATACATGCTACAACAATCGATTGTTCATGAACCAAATGTACATATACAAAGACATCAACATACACGGGACGATAGTCAATACACCAAAAGTACACCTCGAAGACTAGACAAAGATGGAGTGAAATCGCAAAAGCTGAAGTTGCAACTGAATCAGAGATAGCGATTATCCTGAAATAACTCGGTCTGACCCGAGCATTATTTAAAAGACCCGAGTATTATTTAAAAGAAAATAATAAACGGATCGGTCTAATTTAAACTCAGAAATAAGTATATGATAAACAACACTTAAGCAAATAATTATAGTCTCGAATGAGACTATTCAATCATAAATAATCAACATAGTTTAAATGAAGAAATCTCAATTTAAACTCCATCAAAATCAACTTTCAAATTCACAATTGAATCCAAAGCAGCAATTCACAAAATCTAGAAATCAAAATAGATAACTAGAAAATCAGCAGTCGCAAAATCTAGAAATCAAAATACGATAACTTGAAAAATCAGCATAAAAGTGGATCGATCCCAGCAGATGACGAGTTTTAGCTATGACGCACGTGCATCTCAAATGGCCGAAGCCTACCAAGTACTATAATTTTTGGCGTCCATCAGATGACCCGAACGTCCGCAGAGTGACCCGAAGGTCTAGTACTGGTAATTGACCCGAAGGTCAATCAGATGACCCGAAGGTCCAACGGAGTGGCTCAAAAGCCCAAAAAATCATCAAAATCATCAAACATCAAATCCTCAGCAAATATTTCAATTAACGAGTCCGGAACTAACCGAAATAGTAAAAGTGTGGTTCCATACTTCGCACTTTTGCTAAATCGTTTAAATCTCTTCACCGTTCCTTGAAAGTGCAAAATTGTGTATTTTATATAAATAAAATTTACGTAATCAAAATCAGTAAATGTAAGGGTTCATAGTCCTCAATTTTGTTGAATCGTTTAAATCGCTTCCTCATTCTTTTGAAAGCGCAAACTGTAAAATTTTTGAAAACAATTTTATTTTAAAACGATTTTTTTTAAACACGTGATTAAAAAAGCAACATCTGTAGCAATTTCGACGAGGAAATTGCGCTTCACAAAACACCGTAAAAACGGATACCAAATCAGCGTTGTGGGATAACCGCTTAAAAATTCACTGTAAACTTGACGGTTACTAAAGTCAAAACAACAGTCATTTTTATTCGTCAAAATTCTCATCAAAACAACACGCCTCAAAAATATAATACCGGAGTAAAACTCCCGTTATAAAAATAACGGTAATAAAATATGTTTTAAAACCAAATACCGGTACATAAATAATTTAACGTAGTAAACTGCACTACTGCATACTCAATAAAATATTGCACTGAGCAATATTCACGTGCACAACGATATCCATGTATGCACACTATAATATGGAGACACATTAAAATTGTAAAAGTAATATGTGACTTGAAACTTAGTTTTCACACAATACACTTACACAATATACTTGCACCAAATACAGTGTGGACACACTTATATATACGTAAATAGAAGGAGTATAAAACAATGCTAGCTGGGCAACATATATACAGATGCACACACAATTTACAAGTTAGTAAAATATAAATAAAATTACCCGAGCAACATGTATACAGGTGCGCACACAATATATAAGTAAGTAAATTATAATTAAAGCTACCTGAGCAACATATATACATGTGCATACAAAGAAAAGCAAACTCAAATAATATGCCCCTTTGCTACCTCATTATGCACGCATGCAGATGAAATTTTAAAATCACATGAACTAGATTTTGACACTATAAAACATGCGAACCTAGACCATATTTTCAAGTGACATGCAAGTTAAGCACATTACAAAGTTAAAGTGTCAGGCAAATTGGAGGACGTGCAAAGGAATAAAAACAACAAAAACACTATTCACAAAAGAAGTCTAAATTAATGTGTACAATTGCACAAAAGGAAAGGGCTAGTTACTCCTTTGTTGTATGTATTCAAATTTTCTAGAACAACAAGTGGATGAACAAATGCAAAGTTACAGGCGAATATACAAGATGGTGGCCAAGCAATACCTTGATGCACGTAACAGACTAGAGCCTAAATGCTTGAAAGTGACCAATATACCAAGTACAGAGGCAAAGCAAGTAGCAAACTTATATGAATCAAAGGACTAGAACACCTAAAGAAGGCCACGCATGTTACAGACTTCAATATGAAGTGATAATAACTTACATATATGCATGAATAAGGATATACATGAAGACTGCACATCCAAGTGCAACAGACCAACTGTGATGTACACTGACCGCTGCAGCCACTAGACAGTGCCAATGTGGATGCAAGTGAATGCAATATTTCTACAAGACATGCATATGTATCAGTGCAGTAGTGAATGGCGACAACACCACATCAATACACAATGAAGCAACTAGAACTCAAGATAGTACAACAAAGTTCAAACGATTAAATTAGAAGTGTGAGCTTGACACTCACAAAAAAATTAGCTTCAAAATTTGTTAGCAACTAGGAACCACTTGAAGTTAAATTCCTTGAACCACCATTAATGCACTACCGAGCTCTGGAAGCTAAAATGATGGAATGAAAAATGATGCAGCTCTTTTTACCTTTCTTACAAATATTGTGCACAAGTCAAAAGAATCAAGTGCTGGCTATATTTTTGTACAAAAGCATTTAATGCAAACGTGCGTTTGAAAGAAAGTACACGGCTACACTACTTGATGAGGGCAGAGAAAAACAAAAAGATTCAAAATTTGCCTTGAAATAGAGTGACAGTATTTGCAATTTGTGTTCACAATTGCTTTACTTTTTGTTTATAAATTTGCTTTATTACTTGAATGTATCAACATAGACAATGTTTTCACTACTTGAATTAAATGAAAACAAGGCAAAAATGAAGAAAGAAGTAATGTAAAGTGTTCACTTGAAAAAATGTGACAGCACGAAAAAAATATGATCCACTTTGCTTTTAAAATGAGACCACTTGTTCAACTTGGTTAAATGTAACAAGCAAAAACTGACTTTGCTTTTGTTGACAGCCAACCAAAAATGTTTCAATTTTTTTTTCAAATTTTAAATTAAAAAAATTTCCACTTTAAATTTTTATTTCGACATAATCAAAAATCACGGTCGTTACAGACTCCTCCCTTATAAAAATTACGTCCCCGTAATTTTCATACTAGAAGCAGTGTATAACGCAAATAATTCATCACAACAAAGATAAAAATAGAAAAGATGGATAAGAATGCTTACCCCCACCCGAAGAGGAGAGAAAACCGGAATAAGAACGCTCGATAAATTCTCTGGTTTCCCAAGTGCAATCTTTGGGGTTTGCAGACAATTGAATTTTCACAAGCGGGACTTCTTTGTTCCAAATGCGTTTAACCTCCGAAGCTAGCACACGAATAGGATTTTGCACAATAGACAAGTCAGGTGAGATCTCAAGATCTTGTAACACATGTGGATCAATAATAGAATCCGAATCTCGAAGGCATCGACGAAGCTGGGATACATGAAATACGTCATGAATTCTCGAAAACTGGACAGGTAGCGATACGCGATAAGCAGCAGGGCCAATGCATTCCGTAATAGGAAACTGTCCAATATATCGAGGAGCCAATTTCGTGGAGCTACTAAAACGCACCACACCCTTCATCGGGGAAACATGAACGAATACGTGATCGCCAACAGAAAATTCCAAAGGCTTCCTACGATGATCGACATAAGATTTCTGCCTATTCCGAGCCTCCTTCATTCTCTGTCTAATAATATCAATCCTCGCAGAAGAATCACGAATATAATCGGAGCCAAGAACTAACTTTTCCTCCGATTCCAACCAACAAGATGGTGATCGGCACGGCCTTCCATACAGAGCTTCGAAAGGAGCCATATCGATACTGGATTGAAAACTGTTGTTATAAGAGAATTCAACAAGAGATAAGTGGTCTTCCAACTACCACCAAAATCAAGAATGCAAGCTCGAAGGAGATCCTCTAAGACTTGATTCACCCTTTCAGTCTGACCGTCAGACTGTGGATGATAAGCTGTACTAAGATTGAGCTTAGTGCCCAAAGCTTTCTGAAGGCTCTGCCAGAAACCACTAGTGAAAAACGGATCTCTGTCACTAACAATAGAACTAGGCACACCATGAAGTCGAACGACTTCCTTAATAAACAGCTTAGCCAATAAAGGAGCAGTCCGATTGGACTTGATAGGAATAAAATGGGCTGATTTAGTCAATCGGTCAACAATCACCCAAATACTAGTATGGCCCGACCTCGAACGAGGTAGATCATCAATGAAGTCCATGGAAATCTGATCCCATTTCCATAACGGAATCTCAAGAGGCTGCAAAAGACCACTAGGACGCTGGTGTTCTGCTTTAATATGTTGACAAGTCATGCAACGACTTACTTAATTTGCAACATCACGCTTCATACTCTCCCAATAGTATAAGCGTTTCATATCAGCATACATCTTACTACTACCCAGATGGATAGTATACTTAGAACGATGACAGTCCTTAAGAATGTCATTTCTATGATTAGAAACATTAGGCACGAACAACCTTTCCTTCTTCCGAATACAACCACGAATATCAATATCGAAATCCTTAAGATCATCACTTCAGATTTCGATTTACAACTCTGAATAAGATAAGAAATATGTGGATCTTGTTTTTGGGCATCGGCAATACGATCCAACAAACTAGGATGAGCTTCCATGCTAAATAAAAGCACGGGAGAATCATAAACTGAAGGAAGGTCTCTAATATCACAAAGAGATAATGCTTCCAAAATATTCCACTCTGCTAGCATCATGGAAACAACAACCTGCTGCTTGCGACTAAGCGCATCAGCAACTCGATTACCCTTACCAGGGGTATACTGAATATCAAAATCATATGAAGCAAGAAATTCGAGCCAACGCTGTTGCCTCATATTAAGTTCTTTCTGAGTAAATAAATACTACAGAGATTTGTGATCAGTGAAGAGAATAAAATGCTCGCCCAATAAATAATGTCGCCAAATCTTTAGAGAAAAGAATATAGCGGCTAACTCCAAATCATAGGTAGCATAACGAATCTCGTTAGGCTTTAGTTGTCTAGAAGCATAGGCAACTACTCTATCCTTTTGCATGAAAACAGCACTGAGTCCAAAACCACTGGCATCGGTATAAACAATAAGATCATGATTCCCTTCGGGAACCACTAAGATAGGAGCATGAGTAAGGAGATCTTTTAACTTCAAGAAAGAATTCTCACACTTATCCGACCAAATAAAAGGAACAACTTTTCTCGTAAGAGTGGTAAGCGGTAAAGCAATACGAGAAAAGTCCTTAATAAACCGGCGATAATATCCCACCAATCCAAGAAAACTACGGATCTCAGTAACGGTCTCGGACCTCTTCCAATTCTGAATAGATTCGATCTTGGAAGGATTGACAGAGATACCATCGGAAGAAAAAATGTGACCGAGAAACTTCACCTTATTCTCCCAGAAGTGACACTTGAAGAATTTGGCATAAAGCTGATGCTGACGAAGTGTGCTCAAAATAATCTCCAAATGCTGAATGTGATCGGCTTCAGATTTGGAATAAATAAGGATATCATCAATGAAAACCAAGACGAACTTATCGAGATATTCTCAGAATATCCGATTCATAAGATCAACAAAATAAGCCGGAGCGTTCATCAAACCGAATGATATAACAAGCCATTCGTAATATCCATAACGAGTGCGGAATGCGGTAAGAGGAATGCTATCTTCTGCAACTTGTAACTGATGAAAACCGATAGCAAGATCGAGTTGGGAGAAGAGCTTAGCGCTATTCAATTGATCGAACATGTCGTCGATCCTAGGTAATGTATGCCTATTTTTGATTGTAAGCTCGTTAAGCTTGCAATAATCAATGCAAAGCCTAAGAGTACCATCTGGCTTCTTAACAAAGACAACGGCGGCGCCCCAACGAGATGAGCTAGAACGAATAAAATGCTTGGCTTCCAACTCAGATAATTGTTGCTTGAGTTCCTCATTTTCCTTAGCAGACATCCTCATGGGAGGACGACTGACACGATAAGCACCAGAGATAAGATCAATACAGAACTCAATTGCCCTCTTCGGCGGCAAGCATGAAATAGGCTCAAAAACATCAGAAAAATCACAAACAACTGGAATATTAGCTATAACATCCTCCGATTCGAACGAAGAAATGAGAGCATTAGAAGCATGATCCATGTCTCGAAATACAATAGATAACTTCTCGATAGCATCGAGATGCTTAAGATATAAAGTTCTTTCGGGACATAGGATTTGAACTTCATAACGGATGAGCCAATCCATACCCAATATCATATCAAAACCAAGATGATTCATAACATGCAGATTCACATGCAAGGAGAAACCGCAAAGAATAATCTCAACATCAACACATAATAAACCAAGAGTAGCGGATCCATCAATAAGATTTACAATCCTCAAAGGGTCACAAAGAGTAACAACATCCAAAGGAATAACATCAACAAGCTCTTTTGGCACGAATGAATGTGATGCACCCGTATCGAAAAGAACTCTAATAGAACGACCATGAAATAAAATAAAACCTTCCAAAACAGAAGGAGTAATACCTTTGGGCTGAGAAAAACCACCAGAAGCTTTAGCAACATTAAGCTTCCCCGATTTGAGACCCCTAGAAGCAGTAGGGCAATCAGAAATCCAATGACCCTCTTTCTTACAATAGCGGCAAATGCGAGGCTTAGGACAATTACAGTGAAGATGATCCAGAGAACCACAATTATAACACGCCCATTGAATAGAAGGTGCACTATTAGGCTGAGAACTAGAGGTGGCTTGCTTCTTCTTCTTCTGGTTGGAAGAATTAGGCTTATGAAATGAAAACTTCTTCTTGTTGGGGTTCTTAGAAATCTCAACCTCATCACCACTATCACGTTCCTTTTTAACAGCTTCAAGGCAAAGAGCCGAATCAACAAGCTCCTCAAAAGAGAGCTTAAGCTGAAGCAAAAGAACTTTCTTCAAATACTTCTTCAAACCATCAACAAAACGAAGATTCTTCTTACGCTAGTGTTAATGAACTCAACTCCGTATTTGGACAAGGCCTCGAAAGATGCAACATAATCAGAGATAGAGGATTTTCCTTGCTTCAACTCAAGGAAACTACGAGAAAGATTAGCCTTTTCTGATTCGGAAACGAACTTAAGTTCGAAATGTTCCTTAAACTGAATCCACGAGAGAGAGGACTCATCAACTTCCACAATAAAAAGATCATACCAATCAAGTGCACGCTCTTGCAACATGCTAGATGCTACGAGAAAGCGATGGTGATCAGAAAGATCCATCCGAGAAAATATGCGCTCACAAGTGCGCAACCAAGTCTGAACCTCCATTACACTTTCCGATCCCTTGAAAGGCTTGCCTCCAAGGTGGGAATAGTCACTACACATGCGGGAGAAGGCAGACTTTTGGGAGGGAGCCGCGGGAGTAGCAACAGAAGGCTGAGTACCCCGAAATAGCTCCATAAACTGATCAACTGACATATAGACTCCATCCGGATGAGAACCGCTAGACGGACCTGTAGTAGAACGCTTCCCTCTACCTCTTCCAGCCATAGGCTGAGTGACAAGAGAAGGTAAGGATTAGTTAAAACAATACACAATTGAAAAGAATTTAACAAATGGCATACTACGGAATATAAAATTTTATTCCTAGACATACTCCACATGTTAAGGTGGAAAGAATAGATTAGAAATGCATGAATAAAACCCCCAAATAGTTGTAAAACATGTTCCATTCTGCTTATGTTCTGTGTTTATTAATTTGTTCTGAATTTCAGCTCTGATACCAAGCTGTGATGCCCCATCTCTATGCTCACAATAACAAAGGTTATTATAAGGAATAACGACTGCTATTGTGAAGAATAAGGCTTGTTAGAAGCGACCATCCGTTTGTTATGCCTTAGACGAGTATTGATTACATCGATAGGAGTTGTGTAAATTGATTCCAAAGATATATATTCAATCCAAATCTAAAACGAAACTACTGTGGCTAATGAAAAATCCAGAACAACTCATAATAACAACAACACTGATAGTATAATCACATCAGAATAGAAATATCATATATATAGCGGAAGACAAGTTTGGAATACATGCTACAACAATCGATCGTTCATGAACCAAATGTACATATACAAAGACATCAACATACACCTTGAAGACTAGACAAAAATGGAGTGAAATCCCAAAAGCTGAAGCTACAACTGAATCAGAGATAGCGATTACCCTGAAATAACTCGGTTTGACCCGAGTATTATTTAAAAGAAAATAATAAACGGATCAGTCTAATTTAAACTCTGAAATAAGTGTATGATAAACAACACTTAAGCAAATAATTATAGTCTCGAATGAGACTATTCAATCATAAATAATCAACATAGTTTAAATGAAGAAATCTCAATTTAAACTCCATCAAAATCAACTTTCAAATTCACAATTGAATTCAAAGCAGCAATTCACAAAATCTAGAAATCAATATAGATAACTAGAAAATCAGCAATCGCAAAATCTAGAAATCAAAATACGATAACTAGAAAAATCAGCATAAAAGTGGATCGATCCCAGCAGATGGCGAGTTTTAGCTATGCTGCACGTGCATCTCAAATGGTCGAAGCCTACCAAGTACTATAATTTTTGGCCCCCATCAGATGACCCGAAGGTCCGCAGAGTGACCCGAAGGTCCATCAGATGACCCGAAGGTCCAGCAGAGTGGCTCGAAAGTCCAAAAAATTATCACAATCATCAAACGTCAAATCCTCGACAAATATTTTAATTAACGAGTTCGGAATTAACCGAAATAGTAAAAGTGTGGTTCCATACTCCGCACTTTTGCTAAATCGTTTAAATCTCTTCATCGTTTCCTTAAAAGTGAAAAATTCTGTATTTTATATAAATAAAATTTACGTTCTCAAACGGACAAGTCCGGAATTAACCAAATCAGTAAAAGTAAGGGTTCATAGTCCTCAATTTTGTTGAATCGTTTAAATCGCTTCCTTATTCTTTTGAAAGCGCAAACTGTAAATTTTTCGGAAACAATTTTATTTTAAAATGATTTTTTTAAAACACGTGATTAAAACAGCAACACCGTAGCAATTTCGACGAGGAAATTGCGCTTCACAAAACACCGTAAAAACGGATACCAAATCAGCGTTGCGGTTACTGAAGCCAAAACAACAGTAATTTTTATTCGTCAAAATTCTCATCAAAACAACACGCTTCAAAAATATAATACCGGAGTAAAACTCCGGTTATAAAAATAACGGTAATAAAATATGTTTTAAAACCAAATACCGGTACACAAATAATTTAACGTAGTAAACTGCACTACTGCATACTCAACAAAATATTGCACTGACCGGCAATATTCACGTGCACAACGATATCCATGTATGCACACTATAATATGGAGACACATTAAAATTGTAAAAGTAATATGCGACTTGAAACTTAGTTTTCACACAATACACTTACACAATATACTTGCACCAAATACAGTGTGGACACACTTATATATACGTAAATAGAAGGAGTATAAAACAATGCTAGCTGGGCAACATATATACAGGTGCACATGCAATTTACAAGTTAGTAAAATATAAATAAAATTACCTGAGCAACATGTATACAGGTGCGCACACAATATATAAGTAAGTAAATTATAATTAAAGCTACCTGAGCAACATATATACATGTGCATACAAAGAAAAGCAAACTCAAATAATATGACTCTGTGCTACCTCATTATGCACGCATGCAGATGAAATTTTAAAATCACATGAACTAGATTTTGGCACTATAAAACATGCGAACCTAGACCATATTTTCAAGTGACAGGCAAGTTAAGCACATTACAAAGTTAAAGTGTCAGGCAAATTGGAGGACGTGCAAAGGAATAAAAACAACGAAAACACTATTCACAAAAGAAGGTTTTACATAGAAATCTAAATTAATGTGTACAATTGCACAAAAGGAAAGGGCTAGTTACTCCTTTGTTGTATGTATTCAAATTTTCCAAAACAGCAGGTGGATGAACAAATGCAAAGTTACAGGCGAATATACAAGATGGTGGCCAAGCAATACCTTGATGCACGTAGCAGATTAGAGCCTAAATGCTTGAAAGTGACCAATATACCAAGTACAGAGGCAAAGCAAGTAGCAAACTTATATGAATCAAAGGACTAGAACACCTAAAGAAGGCCACGCATGTTACAGACTTCAATATGAAGTGATAATAACTTACATTTATGCATGAATAAGGATATACATGAAGACTGCACATCCAAGTGCAACAGACCAACTGTAATGTACACTGACCACTGTAGCCACTAGACAGTGACAATGTGGATGAAAGTGAATGCAATATTTCTACAAGACATGTATACGTATCAGTGCAGCAGTGAATGGAGACAACACCACATCAATACACAATGAGGCAACTAGAGCTCAAGACAGTACAACAAAGTTCAAACGATTAAATTAGAAGTGTGAGCTTGACACTCACAAAAAAATTGGCTTCAAAATTTGTTAGCAACTAGGAACCACTTGAAGTTAAATTCCTTGAACCTCCATTAATGCACTACCGAGCTGTGGAAGCTAAAATGATGGAATGAAAAATGATGCAGCTCTTTTTAATTTTCTTACAAATATTGTGCATAAGTCAAAAGAATCAAGTGCTGGCTATATTTTTGTACTAAAGCATTTAATGCAAATGTGCATTTGAAAGCAAGTACACGGCTACACTACTTCATGAGGGTAGAGCAAAGCAAAAGATTCAAAATTTGCCTTAAAATAGAATGACAGTATTTGCAATTTGTGTTCACACTTGTTTTACTTTTTGTTTATAAATTTGTTTTATTACTTGAATGTGTCAGCATAGACCATGTTTTCACTACTTGAATTAAATGACAGCAAGGCAAAAATGAAGAAAGAATTAATGTAAAGTGTTCACTTGCAAAAATGTGACAGCGCACAGAAAAATGTGGTCCACTTTGCTTTTAAAATGAGACCACTTGTTCAACTTGGTTAAATGTAACAAGCAAAAATTGACTCTGCTTTTGTTGACAGCTAACCAAAAATGTTTCAATTTTTTTTTTTCAAATTTTAAGTTAAAAAAATTTCTATTTTAAATTTTTATTTCGACAGTGATCAAAAATCACGGTCGTTACACTATCCATTTCAACGCATAGATATATTGCTACTTTCTCTTAGACGTTGATACCGAGTTCGACATTCCTTCCCACCCGCTTCCCATACCGCTTCACTTCCCCAAACTCTTCACATCCGCATTGCTCTTCTACTAATTTTGCTTCTCGGAGACATCAGTTGGGTGTAGTCTTCGCGCGAAGCGGAGATGACATACACGATTGGTAGGTGTATGGCTATATGGCAACGCGATGACCCGTTTGAAGAATGAAAAGTCACGAACGTTTCATCGGCTCAGGAGTCTGTAACACCGATATTTTGACAAATGATTAATTGGGAATTATTTACGAGATTGTGGTTAACTAATTCGGTTACGGAATTACATGAGAAAACTTGTGGGGGTTAAATATTTAGGGGACATTTATTTACTTATTGCTAACAAAATTAAAATGAGCTGTATGATCTGGGCGTACTTTTACTTATGATATTGCAATCTAATTTAAGAAACCGAAATGAATGAAAAGAGGGCTTTAAGGGCCGGTGGCCCAACTTATTATGGAAAGAATGTTAAACATATACTCATTTTATTTATGCAGTCTTATTCATGAGACAAAAGTATTAGCTCTAAGCTCTTTAATGGTTGCGGTCTAAGAGAGGGAACGAAGTAGAAGCAGATAAAAGGTTAGGGAAACTTATGAAGACTAAAGATTAAGGAAATCAAAAAAATTAGGTGAATAATATCACTCCAACTTTAGCCATTTTCATCCATGTTCAGCACGTCTATGATTTACATAATAGAGATTATATGTGTTAAATGCTTATAAATCATAGAAAAATGTTTCAGTGAATGTTTTGGGCCCCTATTTTAATGTTTTGAATTGATGGAAAATTTAAATATAATGTTTGAAATGCACGTTTAGAGATGATTTTTAATTTTGAGAATTTTTCCATAATTAAATAATTAGTTAGGGATTTTAAAGGATCCGTATATTAAGTAAATAAGAGAAGAAGTTTAATCATAGGCATTTTGGTAAAAATCTGCTTGGAAATATACTTACAATTTTTTGAGAATTTAGTAAATTTTCATAAGTAATTTCTGAAGATAAAAACATGTATTTAAGAAACGAAAATATGATTATCGAAACCAATAAATAAGTCCCAAAAAGTATTATTTAGAATAAAGTGATTAATAAGTGGATAAGGGACAATATCGATAAAAGTGTTGTAAAAGTAAATAAATAACTCTGAAACAAACTGAATGTGGATGCGGAAAAAACTTTGAGGTGACGCGTGTAAAGGGAAGCGACAGGCCCGTACAGAGGACTTCACTGTATATATAGAGCTGAAAAGGCAAATGAAAGTACAGTCGCAAAAGTACTAGACTAGAACCCAAGGCTAAAATGAAACAAAAAAATACTAAATAAAGTCTTAATTATAATAAACTAAGAAAGTATAAAATGGAGAGCCGAAGGTGATTGTCGAAGTTGAAGGCTGTAGGAAGAGGCAAATATGTAAGCAATATACAAAGGCAATGGTGAATTCCAGAAGATGAATGAGTTTGCCAAGACATAACGGGGAGAATATGCGTGAGGATTCTATGAACTAAGCCAAAGAAAGCTTCCCTAATACGAACCCGATGATAGCGATTTGTTGAGATTTATTAACTTTCGGATGGAAGCTAATATCGAGACTTACAAATTTTTGATGGAAAGTTAATATTGAGACCTAGTGACTTTGGACGGAGAATCAATGTTACACCCCATAAACAAGCAACTAATTAATTAAAGAGTTAACTATGAGAAGAAAATACAAAGTGGTTAAAATACGAAAATTCAATAATGAAATATGATAAGTAATTGGATGGACATTCATTTGTCAAGATTGAATACTTAATAACACTTAAATTATAACGAATTAAATGGGAAGCGTAACGGGGGTGACTCAACTATCCGTAGGAATGAAGTTAGTTACTTTTCTCATTTTCTTTTCATTCTTTATTCAAATTAAAAATAAAAGCTATGGAGAACTTTAACGGTGGTTGGGGCCCAAGTAAGAAAAAAGGAAAAGAAGAAGATCAAAGCTAAGGGAACAAAAAACTTCATTCAACTAAGAAATCTGGGTGAGCAATATATTATCTAATCCCGTTTTCTTTCCTAACTTGCTCATGGTCGAATAATTAATAATGAATGCTTCTCATGCTTCTTGTAATCGATTTGATCTAAAAATAATAATAATATGATATTGGGAACACATTATTAGAAATGAGTATTGATTTATAGAGCTATCCATAAGTAAATAAACTGATATGAGTTATTTGAGCGCCATATGTTACAGAAATTAGTATTAATAAGAAGTTTGCGAAAATTATATGAAAGAAAACACATGTAGTTATTTTCTGTGAATAAAATAGGTAACTTTTAAAAGAAAATGTGTTTGTGTGAAGGATGTTTTGCGGTTTCAAAAGGCAAATGTAAGAAGGCCAGAAGGTAATTTAATTGAAGAAAGTATTTAATAATTGGTCAATAGATCATGCCCAAAATTTAGGTTGAATGCATTAGGAATGTACATAATAATAGTAAGAAAAGAAGTCACACTATCTGCAACAACCCTGAATTTTGTGATTATGTTAATTGTATATTTATATTTTAAACTGAATTTTGATTTAAAAACTTTATTTTATTTATTAAAATAGATAATTTTGTTATTTTAAATATAAATTTTGATTTTGATGTGAATTAGGATTCCAAACAAGAATAAATAGAATATTTTCCAAAAAAGGTGAATTTTGGTCAACATGGTCAAACTTTGACTTTAATTGTAAAAAAATTTAAATTTTGGAATTTATCTTTTATTTTTTGAAAGTAAATAAAATTCTAAGGATACTGCTTTTCGTTTCGTTGAAATCTGATTAATATTGTGAAAGTTATGCTTTTTACACTATCGGATGTAATTTGTTGTATTTAACAAAATTGTTTATTTTATTTTTATGTAAATAATATTTTGTTTGTCATGTCATGCTCTAATTTATTTTTACATGCGTAACATGACATGGGTTGTTTATATTTTAGTTTTGAAAACATTTTTAAAAGTGTAATTGAAATTTTCCAATGTCAGTCGTATTTTGTTTACAAATTTTAATTTCTAATTTCAATTAATTAAAGTAATTCTTTATTTATTTTTCTATTTTATTAAGACCTTATTTTATTTCATTTACACTTTATTTTTTTCATCATTTATTTTATTTACTTGACTTTTATTTGTTTAGAAGTGTTGTTGAAATTTTCCAAAGTCAGTTGAATTTTATTTGCAATTTTAATTCTAGTTTCCATTAAATAGAGTATTTTCTTTATTTATTTCCTACTTTTCATAAAACTATTTGTTTATTTTTCGTAATATCTATCTCTACCCTATTTTTCTCTTTAGACATTCATTTATTAATTAAATGGTTAAGTGTTTAGATTCCTTATTTATTTCTTGAAAAGGAATTTCAAATATATATACGTTATTGCCTTAAAGGGCATATCTTTTAAAATGTATTTATTAAACGTTATTGTACTTATTTGTTTAGTGAAGCTTTTTGTATACATATTTCTTTAATATATAGGAAACACATCGATTAAGATACGTTACCTGTTTTAATTATAGGCATACGTTACGTTTGATTTCTTGCCTTTATATCTTTCCACCCTTTGATTTCCTACTATAACTTCTCCATAAATTTTGCCGTACATTCCTTAACCCTAGCTGCCTATATCACTTTTTCACGTGAAAAAAACCTCTTTCTCATTTCATTTCTTATGCCTATTTTCAAATCTGAGAAAAACAGGGCTTTTTTTTTCACTTTTCTCTTCACTTTTCTATTGAATTTTTCTTTGTTTTGCCTTGCTTCCTCTTGTTTAGCTCGGCCTCAACCACCACCACCTTCTCTGCCTACCCATCTCCTCGTGTGCCACGCCATCCCCACATCTGTCTTTGCCGTGTTTCTCTGTGTGTATATATAGAGGTATGTGTAAAATTATAATGGGTTTATGTATATATATTTCTCTGTCAATCTATGCTTTAAATTATTGTTTTAAAGTATATAATTTTATAAGTTGGTACTGGATTGGTTAATGGATATAAGCTTTAATAAAATGAGTTACTTGATTTTATTTAAGTCAGATCTAAAGATTTTTGTGATTTATGTGTTATATATTTGGTAGGTGGTTTCAGGATATATACAACATATATGTATCTAAAGCTGTTTCAAAGTATATAATTTTACTATAATTGTGTTTCAAATATTTGCATTTTATGATAGATTGTATTATAGCAGATTTTGGTATTGATATATTATATATATAGTTTGCATATGTTAATCCGCCTTTTGTCAAAGCCATATGTAGGCAGATTCAACCTAACTAACTTCACGACTATCGAGTTGGAGTATGATGGATTTGGTTCCGAAGGATGAAGTTTACTTGGATATGTAATTTGGTCAAAAAATAGAGGGAATGCTCGGCACAAATACTTCGTTTGGTTTACACTCCTCGCTCGGCATAAAATAATCGTTCGGCATTTGAAATGGTTCGGCATTGGTTGCCGCTCGGCATAAAGGAGTCGCACTTCGATACCTCGATACCTCAACACCTCGCACCTTGATACCTTGCACCTCGATACCTTGATACCTCGCACCTCGATACCTCGATACCTCGCACCTGGATACCTGGATACCTCGCACCTCGATACCTGGATACCTCGATACCTCGCACCTCGATACCTCGTACCACGATACCTCGATACCTCGCATCTCGATACCTCAATACCTCGCACCTCGATACCTCAACACCTCACACCTCGCTCGACATTGCACCTCGCACCTCGCTCGGCATCGTACCTCGCTCGGCATTGGCGGCTAGGCATGGGTCGCTCGGCCAAGATGGCTCGGTGGAAAGTCGTTCGGCATAAGACGAATGTGGCTCGGTGGAAATTCTTAATGGGCCTTTACCGTTCAGAAAGCCCAGCAACCCAAATTTGCCTATAAATACAGCTTGTAGGGGTTCAGAAGGGGTGGCTTCTTCTTCTCTTCTGCTCTCTGACTTTTTGTTTTCTAAGACCAAGGCCAGTCTACCACTTTGTAACTGTAATTGATTCGAACATCAATAAAAATGAAACTTCTAGAGTGGACGTAGGCCGAAATTAGCCGAACCACTATAAAACTTGTTGTTCTTTACTGCTTTCATTTTAATTTTAACTGTTCTTCATATTATTACTCTCTACACACACTTTATTTGTTATCAGTGACTGTTAGTTGGTGCTTTCATTTACATTTGGGTATTAGTGACCAATTTTGGTGCTAACATTTTGGCGATTTCACTGAAAAGGTAAGCACTCAGGGATTTTGGAGCTAGGAACTTGGACTCTAGAAAGCAGTAGTTAGGCCATCAACAAGAAAGCAAGTGACAGAAAGGAGCAAGCAGGAGGGAAGTCAAGAGGCTCCCTCTGGAGCTGGAGCAGGTTAAGTATCCATCTACATCACCAGAGATGAGATGGAAGCAATGTTGAAAAGACAAGAGAAGATGATGCAGGCTCTTCTCAGACAATTTGCACAGGCAGGAAATGCAGGATCTCAGGTCCGTGGAGCTGGATCAGAAGCGCTCAACCAGCAAGCAAAGGGAATAGCTTGGCGCGGGGCAGCATCCAATCAGCAGACGGCTATCAATCCGGATGGATCTAGACTCCGGGGCATACCACCAGGGAATGCTGAACCAATCCATAGAGGGATACCAGATAACGCTGTCCAACCCAACACCAATAGGAGTGCAGGAGTACGAGATGAGAAGTATGTGCCAGAATTCCCTCATCAACTCGAGGGGCAAACCAAAGGCAGCGGACAAGGATTACAGCTTGGTGACAACGATAAAATGACGGAGATGGTTAGACGAGCTATGAGAGGTGGATTGGCAAACAAAGACTTGGAGGATGTGAATAGGAGTCCCTTTACTCCTACTACCAGGCGAGCTAGGAACCCACCTGATTTTAAGCTACCATTAGTGGAGATGTATAATGGGAGGACAGTTCCAACGGTTCATCTTACAAAGTATATGAGGCATAGGGAAGTGCTAGGGGCATCAGAGGAAGTCATGGCCCGATGCTTCCCATTGTATCTGACAGACATAGCAGCACTATGGTTTAGAAAATTGGAGAGTGGTTCCATTGAAACGTTTACTGAGTTGACTGAGAAGTTTATGAGGCAGTTCAGAGTTCACATTTTGAGACCTAAGAATGTGATGAGTTTGGCAGCTCTAAAGCAGAGGACCAGGGAATCTTTGAGGAGCTTTCTGACGTGATTCAATGCAGCGGCAGCATCGGTGGATCGACCAGATCCATCCATGGTCTTTATGACAGCTGTATCTGGCATAGCTAATGGAACAGAGTCCAAAAATTCACTGACAAGGGATCCACCTATGGATCTAGGGGAGTTTTATCATGAGGCCGAAGGATTTTTACGATTAGAGGATGCAAATGCTGAGAGAGAGGAAGGAGAAGGAGATGATGTTTATGCAGTCAAGGGTGGAAATCCTCCTAAAAAAGATTCAAGAACTGATAAAGGGAAATGGAAGGCCAGGGATAACGACGATGGACCAACGCGAGCACAAAAGGAACCGAGATTCACCTCTTATTCAGAGATGAACGAGACTTTGGAACGAATTTACCAAAACACTAGGGGGAAGATTCCCTATTGGAGGCCAATGAAAAGGGATCCGACCAGCAATGAAAAAAGGTCAGACAAGTATTGTTTATTCCACGAACTGAATGGTCATAGCACGAATGACTGCAGGCACTTGAAGGATGAGGTTGAGGGACATATCAGGAATGTAACCTATCGCAATATGTGAGAAGGGGAACAACGACGGTGGAACGAGAGCGGCCACCACCTACACCAACTGGGAACGGCTCGGGATCGGGGCGTCAGCTTGTCATCAGCTGATTGAAATAATGACGAATAAGTGGCAAACTCCGCACCAACGCGATTAAGTCATTCACACATATACAGGACCGCGAACGATCCTCAAGCATGCTCTGATACGACTATAAATCGCATCAATGTAGGTGTTTGCACTTGGACGTCCCTGTTTGCTTTTATTTTCCATTTCTCATGTTTGGACTTGATTTAGTTTGACATTTCCGTTGAAAGACTTATTTTGAATGAAAATCTGTTGTTTGAGTTCCATGACGGCTAAGCCACTTACACATGTACGATGTCGTGAATGGTCCTTAGGCATGCTCTAAGATGGCGATAAACCGCCACGACAAACAGTTCAAAAACTCGCTTGAACATGAAATCTGACATTAATGATACTAAGTCCCCCCCGGGCATACACAACTTGCCTCGAACGGCACCCGACCACGAACGGTCACAATTCGCCTCGAACGGCACCAGATCGTGAACGATCACAACTCGCCTCGAACGACACCCGACAGCGAACGGTCACAACTCGCCGTGAACGGCACCAGATCGCGAACGATCATAACTCGCCTCGAACGGCACTCGACCACGAGATGTCACAATTCGCCGCGAACGGCACTCGGCCTCGAACGGTCACATACCACCCTGAATGACGTACGATCCCGAACGATCGTCATTCGTGGTCAGATAAGGCTATTAATTTCTTTGCAGGTCATTAACAGGATACGAACATCCAGCTTATTGTGCTATGAAACACACCTTCCACTAAAATAACTCACAGATTTATGCGTATAGGCTTTTACATAAATGAATAATGAATGATATAAACTTATGTAGTATATGAGATTGATATCAACAACTTATATATTCGTAAGCATGTGAATTTTAGGCTGTTTTGATTCTTCTGTTTTATTTTAAATTTCTGCCACATATAATGTGTTTAGATTTTTCCCATATTATATACATATAGTATATGTTTAGGATACAGTAAAGTATGTAGCTCTTATATCTATGCATATTTGTGTATTGAGTATAAAGCTTTCTCTTCTTTTGTTATGCATATATGTATATTCGCACTGCATATATTTATTAAAATATGGGTCTGCATATATACTGTATTATATATAGTTTGAAATATATAAACACACACACACACACACACACACACACACGCATATATAAGATTTTGGTTATAATATTTTAAAAATATGTGTTTCAAGGATAGTGATTTAATTGTATATATATACACACACATATTATTTTAATATTTTTCTAAAATTAAGATATTGATTTTTATAAAATAATAATAATATATATATTTTCTGTATATATTAAACTGATTGATTTTCTCATCGATTCCTCATTTTCAGCTTTGATCGTTGAATTTGTGTTCAATCGTGCTTTACTTTGAAATTCGTGTCTAGATTCATAGCTCATTTCTTTGTCAAATCTATCTAGCCTCAAAAGGTGAACAATCACTCACGATTAATGTTCTTTTATTTAACAAATTTGATTTCAATTGAAACGACAATTGAAATATGCTGCTGTAGTTATTTAAATTGTTATATATGCTATTATCTGTAACCATTCACATGTGGGATATGATACCATATCATGTTGTTTATATTATGTTGTTATTGATGATATATGCCTATTGTTATATTTATATTACCTGTTATCACTCTGCAAGTTTCCTGTTAGCATAGAATTCACTATTGGTTGAAATGATACATACCCGAACGGACTTTAGAATAAGAGAAAATCATTATGGGTTAAAATGATAAACCCAAGCGATTTTCATTGAATTGAATTTTGGATTGCGAGTCGAAATGATATCTACCCGTATATATTACGGATTGAAATGATAAATATCCGTATCACTTGACCATAGGATAGGAAAATATATACAGACACCGTTGGTCCATATATAAATGTTTGAAAAAAAAATTCTATGGTTTTGAAAAGAAATATATGGTTTTAATAAACATAGGTTCTTAAAATATTATATATATATATGGTAATTTTATATAAAGAGTTAATAATAATATTATTGAGATTGATTTAATACAAATAACATGATTAAGTATTTATTTAAATCTATATATCAAAATAGATTGTTGTAATAATTTGAATAAGTTAAGGTTGAGAAGATAAAGTTGAATTAATTGAGATTGTATTTAATTAATAGCTCTACTAAATTTAATCAATTTGAACTATTGAAGTTGAAGATTGATTTTTATAATTTGATTTTTGATTTAAAGTGACTAAATGGATATTTCAAGTTTAAACAGATCGAAAGGAACATTTAGTTTAAAGGTAAATTAAGGTTATTTAAAAATGCTGTATTTATTAAGTGAATATTTCTAGACTAAATAATGATGAGTTAAATCGAGATCTATATGAAACCGTTAAATTGAACTTTAAAATGTTGAATACTAAAGCTTTGAAATGCTGGAATTTAAACGGTTTATTTGTGATCCAGATCTGTATTTGAAATCAATCAAATTTGAATTTGTTATTTAGAAAGTGAATTGAATTAAAATGGATAAATCTAAATTGAATTAAATGTGAATATGGAACTCGAATTGATTGGAATATATTTGTGAAATTTAGGAAATATATATATATACATATTTAATGGAAATGACAATTTGGTTTTGAAGTATAAATTTATTGAAATGACCACGGTGTTTTAGTATATATTTTCTGCATTGTAGATTGTTCCACGGATCTTTAGAGGATGGTTATCCCAAACATCCTTTAAGTGAATTGTATTTCAGTTGATATTTCACTTGAGTTGGATTTATTGGTATAAGAATATTAATCCTGATTCGAGTGTTTTGTGTTTTGTTTTACGCTCGGGTCAGACTGAGTGATACAGCATTTGAGACTCACCTTTGGACTTTGGAGCTCATTTGGAGATCCGACTATTGATTCAGCTTTTAGTTTTTCCAGTTGATTGGTTCAAAGATGTCATCTGTTTGTATTCGAGACTTCAGTGTATTTGAGTTATCCTTTTGTATTTTATTTCTAACTCTGATGTTTATATAGTAGCTTCATGAACTACTATTTATCTATTCGGCTGTATTATATTACTCTGTGATTCTGTGATTGATTTATTACTGTATATGCCGAGCTTTGCCAAACTTTAAATTAACAATTTGATATTTTGAGCAATTCAAGTACGACATGTATGGATTATTGTCGATTTGAATGGTCTAAAATATCAGGTCGTTATAGTTGGTATCAGAGCTTTGGCTCTAGGCAAGCTTTGCATATATAGTAAATTTATTTGTAGAATCACTTTCGTTCGAGCTTGAATTTCTTCCTCTTGATTTGGTTTTTTTCCTTTGGACTTTAGAACGTGACCTGCGGTTCCAAAATTCATTATCTTCTCTCCCTATTTGTTTTTCATGATTCTGAAGTGTCCCATAACTCTACTTCGAATGATCTCTATAAGAATAGGCGATCCCTCCAATCTTTGAATGATTTGTAAAGGGGTGAAACTCCTTTACAATTGGCATTAATTCACCGGAAATTCTATACCTTCGGTTCAGATGATCCTATCTTTGTTTTGGAAATCCATTCGTGTATCATCCTTTGAAAATCGGGTTTGTTTGTATTCTAGAAATTGTTTTATATATCGAATTATTATTTTGATAAGTATGATCTTATTCTATATATAAAAGTGAAAATGTTTTCGACAAGGATTATATACCTTTTAAAAACGAGAATTTGAAATTTCGAAAAGGCTTGAAATTTTGAACATTTTATATAAGAAATGGATTTATATAAAAAATATTATAATTGAAGGGTTTTAATTTGAATTTGAGTGATTGAACTCCGGCATTTTTAAATTGGTTTAAGGTTTTGAAAATATATAATAATATGATTTGAAAGTATTTTTTCAAATAAGAAATGTTTCAAAAGATTTCAATAAGTTCCAATGATTACGACGAAATTTTAAAAGAAGTCTTCGAGAAAATAGAAGTCCAGAACCCACTTATGTCGGTGGAAAATAATTTCGGTGATGAATGCATGCATCATCGAAATTGATTTTCGAGTTTCTGAGTGGGGGAGAGACCACTTCGGTAGTTTTGCTATGCGATTGATTTATGAAACCAATTTTGATTTCAAATATCGAAGTATAATTTGATTTTCGAAAAGATATGCATATATATATATATATATATATATATATATATGACACAATTTTGAAATGAGCCGTTACTCAGTTCTTGGGTTTCGAATTTGATTGATATAACCCTATTTTTTGTAATTAATTTACTGATTTGTTGGTGATTTCCAACTCTTGGATTGAAAATATGATTTCTTCGACTATTTCGAAGGTTCGACCACTTCCAAATCAAGGTTAACTTTTCAAAGCTAAGTAATTTTGAAAAGTATAAAGTATTTGATAAAGTACATAAGTTTAATTTTGTATGTTTTAATATGATTTAAATAAGTTTGAAACTGTTTTGTTAAGTTAATGAATAAAACTATTTTGAATTATACTAATATGAAATTTAGTTTTGAAACGTTTTGAAGAAAAATTTAGTTTTCAAAATATTTTAAATAAAAATTAGCTTAAATGTTTTAACTTAGTAACATCTTTTATAAAACTATGTATAATAATAATAATTTTCATAGGTATAGAATTGTAATCGTTTTGAGGATAAGTGATTCTTGAGGAAAAGATTTGGTTTCAGAAATAGATTGAAATTTAAAACCTAGTATATTTATGATGATTTTTGGGAAACGGATTTGTCTGACATAAATTATGTTGATTTGGATTATTTTCTCAACTTATTGTTTTGGAAACTTGAAACTGAAGATAACTGATTTGGAAGAAATGATTTGGTGAAATCGTATATGTTTTTCCTTTTGAAAACTGCACTGATATTGAAATAAATGGAAATTTAAGAACTATGTGTTACTAAATACTTGATTTGAAAGTTATCGAACTCATATAAATATTTGATTTGTATAAGTATGAAGTGATTTGATATACCATTGATTTGGGAAAGTATTCGATTGAAAATAAAATCTTATATATAATGGACCTTATATAAGTATGGTATTTGAAAGTGATTTGAAAAGGTACGATATGATATATATTTTCAAAGTAAAGATATGGGAAGTGCCTTCTGCTTGATATCCGCTCTGTGGCCACATTGTGGATTCATTCTTTCGATATTATTCTCTAAGATTTTGGTTTTCCGGATGTGATACTTGAGTGTCCTACCATGGCGTAACCATGGTCTTTTGAGCGCGACTGCATAGCGCAATTCGCCTGGCTGAGATGGCCTAGGGGTACGGATTGTTTCCTGGGGATCCAAGCGTAACCATTGTGTATCCTGTGATCTATGTAGGTCGTATTAGTAGCGAAATCCGCAGGGCTGAGAAAGCTTACGGATATGGATTGTTTCCTGGGGGATCCAGGCGTAACCATTGTGTATCTATGGTCTACTAGTCATCATGGCGTAATTCGCAGGGTTGAGAAAGCTTACAGATATGGATTGCTTCCTGGGGGATCCAGGCGTAACCATTGTGTATCTGCGATCCATGGTTAGACAAAGGTTTTGGTTGTTTTGTTTGGATTGTACTTTCCATATCTATTTTTTTAAGTTTTCCTAGTATTTTCACTGGGTGTTGAAATAAGTCTACTAAGTACCTGAAGAATTCTAGCTTTGCGCCTGATCAACGCATAGCCAGAGCCTGCAGGAACGAGGGTAAACTTGTTAAGACATCGAGTTATAAAAGTATTGTCATAAAGTATTATATAAAGGATATTTTGATCATTTATTTTACCTTTCTAAATAAATTAAAACGTTTTAAATATTGTTTACTTCAAACTAACAAATTTGAAAATGGCTATTCATCATATTATAAATTGTTTAAATGGTTTAAATATTAAAAATTCTAATTGAAATTATATAGTTTTAAAATAATGGTTCATCTTGGTCTTTCAACTTATTTTCCTCCCTAGATATTACTATTCTCCTAATTTCACTTCTAGCTATTCCTATTCTCCACCTTGATAAACTTACCTATAACCACAGTTATCAGGTATAATTTCAATCTTCTTATCATCTTTTCTTAATCTTATTCCATTTTTATCTTTTCTGTGTTTTCCGTACCTCATTCCTTTTCAGGGATGAAAAGTTTTGAGTGGGGGAGAGTGTAACAACCATGTATTTTATGATTATGTCAATTGTATATTTTAATTATTTTAAATTGAATTTTGATATGAAAACTTTATTTTATTTATTAAAATAGACAATTTTGTTATTTTAAATATAATTTTGATTTTGATGTGTATTAGGATTCCAAACATGAATAAATAGAATATTTTTCATAAAGGTGAATTTTGGTCAATATGGTCAAACTTTGACTTTAATTTTAAAAAAAAAATTGAAATTTTGAATTTTATCTTTATTTTTTGAAAGTAAGTAAAATTCTAAGGATACTGCTTATCGTTTAGTTGAAATCTGAGAAAGTTATGCTTTTTACACTATTGGATGTAATTTGTTGTATTTAACAAAATTGTTTATTTTATTTTTATGCAAATAATATTTTGTTTGTCATGTCATGTTCTAATTTATGTTTACATGTGTAACATGACATGGGATGTATATATTTTAGTTTTAAAAACATTTTTAAAAGTGTAATTGAAATTTTCCAATGTCAGTCGTATTATGTTTACAATTTTTAATTTCTAGTTTCAATTAATTAAAGTAATTCTTTATTCATTTTTCTATTTTCTTAAGACCTTATTATATTTTCATTTACACTTTATTTTGTTCAGCATTTTTTTTATTTACTTGAATTTTATTTGTTTAGAAGTGTTGTTGAAATTTTCCAAAGTCAGTTGAATTTTATTTACAGTTTTTAATTCTAGTTTCCATTAAATAGAGTATTTTCTTTATTTATTTCCTACTTTTCCTAACACTATTTGTTTATTTTTCATAATATCTATCTCTACCTTATTTTTCTATTTAGACATTCATTTATTAATTAAATGGTTAAGTGTTTGGATTCCTTATTTATTTCTTGGAATGAAATTTCAAATATATATACGTTATTGCCTTAAAGGGCATATCTTTTAAAATGTATTTATTAAATGTTATTGTATTTATTTGTTTAGTGAAGCTTTTTGTATACATCTTTCTTTAATATATGGGAAACACATCAATTAAGGTACATTACCTATTTTAATTATAGGCATACGTTACGTTTGATTTCTTGTCGTTATATCTTTCCACCTCTTTGATTTCCTACTATAACTTCTCCACAAATTTTTCCATACATTCCTTAACCCTAGCCACCTATATCACTTTTTCACGTGAAAAAATCTTCTTTCTCATTTCATTTCTCACGTCTATTTTCAGATCTGAGAAAAATAGGTAATAGCTTCTTTTTTTTCCTACTTTTCTCGTCACTTTTCTATTGAATTTTCCTTTATTTTTCCTTGCTTCCTCTTGTTTAGCTCGGCCTCAACCACCACTACCTTCTCCGCCTACCTATCTAGTCATGTGCCGCGCCATCCTCCACATCTGTCCTTGCCGTGTTTCTTTATGTGTATATATATAGAGGTATGTGTAAAATTATAATGGGTTTATGTATATATATTTCTCTGTCAATCTATGCTTCAAATTATTGTTTTAAAGTATATAAATTTTATAAGTTGGTATTGGATTGGTTAATGGATATAAGCTTTAATAAAATGAGTTACTTAATTTTGTTTAAGTCAGATCTGAAGATTTTTGTGATTTTTGTGTTATATATTTGGTAGGTGGTTTCAGGATATATACAACATATATGTATCTAAAGCTGTTCCAAAGTATATAATTTTACTATATTTATGTTTCAAATATTTGCATTTTATGATAAGTTGTATTATAGAAGATTTTGGTATTGATATATTATATGTATATTGTTTGCATATACTATATAAGTTTATATAATTCATTATTCATTTATGTAAAAGCCTATACGCATAAATCTATGAGTTGTTTATATGTGTACTAAAAATTTGCTTAGAGTATTTATATTAAAGAGTTATATAACACGTCTGTTAGGGTATATGAGATTTATATCAGTAACTTATATATTCATAAGTATGTGAATTTTAGGCTGTTTTGATTCTTCTGTTTTATTTTAAATTGCTGTTGCATATAGTGTGTTTAGATTTTTCCCATATTATATACATATAGTATATGTTTAGGATACAGTAAAGTATGTAGCTCTAATATCTATGCATATTTGTATATTGAAAATAAATCTTTCTCTTCTTTTTTATGCATATATTCGCACTGCATACATTTATTAAAATATGGGTCTGCATATATACTGTACTATATAAAGTTTGAATATATATATATATATATATAAGATTTTGGTTATAACATTTTAAAAATACGTGTTTTAAGGATAGTGATTTAATTGTATATATATACATACATATTATTTTAATATTTTTCTAAAATTAAGATATTGATTTTTATAAAATAATAATAATATATATATTTTCTATATATATCAAACTGATTGATTTTCTCATCGATTCCTCATTTTCAGCTTTGATCGTTGAATTTGTGTTCAATCATGCTTTGCTTTGAAATTCGTGCGTGGATTCATAGCTCGTTTCTTTGTCAAATCTATCTAGCCTCGAAAGGTGAGCAATCACTCACGACTAACGTTCTTTTATTTATTAAATTTGAATTCAATTGAAACGACAAGTGAAATATGCTGCCGTTGTTATTTAAATTGTTATATATGCTATTATCTGTAACCATTCACATGTGGGACATGACACCATATCCTGTTGTTTATATTATGTTGTTATTGATGATATATGGCTGTTGTTATATTTATATTATCTGTTATCACTCTGCAAGTTCCTTGTTAGTATAGAATTCACTATGGGTTGAAATGATACATACCCGAACAGACTTTAGAATAAGAGAAAATCACTATGGGTTGAAATGATAAATCTAAGCGATTTTCATTGAATTGAATTTGGGATTGCGGGTCGAAATGATATCTACTCGTATATATTACGGATTGAAATGATAAATATCCGTATCACTTGACCATAGGATAGGAAAATATATACAGACGCCGTTGGTTCATATATAAATGTTTGAAAAAAAATTCTATGGTTTTGAAAAGAAATATATGGTTTTAATAAATATTGGTTCTTAAAATATTATATATATATGGTAATTTTATATAAAGAGTTAATAATAATATTATTGAGATTGATTTAATATATATAATATGATCAAGTATTTATTTAAGTCTATATATCAAAATAGATCGTTGTAATAATTTGAATAAGTTAAGGTTGAGAAGATAAAGTTGAATTAATTGAGATTGTATTTAATTAAGAATTCTACTAAATTTAATTGATTTGAACTATTGAAGTTGAAGTTTAAAATTGATTTTTATAATTTAATTTTTGATTTAAGTGACTAAATGGATATTTCAAGTTTAAAAAAATCGAAAGGAACATTTAGTTTAAAGGTAAATTAAGGTTATTTAAAAATACTGAATTTATTAAGTGAATATTTCTAGACTAAATAATAATGGGTTAAATCGAGATCTATATTAAATCGTTAAATTGAGCTTTGAAATGTTGAATACTAAAGCTTTGAAATGCTAGAATTTAAATGGTTTATTTGTGATCCAGATCTGTATTTGAAATCAATAAAATTTGAATTTGTTACTTAGAAACTGAATTGAATTAAAATGGATAAATCTAAATTGAATTAAATGCGAATATGGAACTCGAATTGATTGGAATCTATTTGTGAAATTTAGGAAATATATATATATATTTAATGGAAATGACAATTTGGTTTTGAAGTATAAATTTATTGAAATGACTACAGTGTTTTAGTGTATATTTTCTGCATTGTAGATAGTTCCACGGATCCTTAGAGGATGGTTATCGCAAACATCCTTTAAGGTAATTGTATTTCAGTTGAGTTGGATTTATTGATATAAGAATGTTAATCCTGACTCGAGTGTTTTGTGTTTTGTTTTACGCTCGGGTCAGACTGAGTGATACAACATTTGAGACTCACCTTTGTAGTTTGGAGCTCATTTGGTGATCCAACTATCGATTTAGCTTTCAGTTTTTCCAGTTGATTGGTTCAAGGATGTCATCTTTTTGTATTCGAGACTTCAGTGTATTTGAGTTGTCCTGCTGTATTTTATTTCTAACTCTGATGTTTATATAGTAGCTTCAAGAACTACTATTTATCTATTCCGTTGCATTATATTATTCTATGATTCTGTGATTGATTTATTTACTGCATATGCTGAGCTTTGTCAAATTTTAAATTAACAATATGATATTTTGAGCAATTCAAGTCCGACACGTGTGGATTATTGTCGATTTGAATGGTCCAAATTATCAGGTCGTTACACTATCAGAAGTGGACCTGTGTAAAGGTAGTGTTAGGCGTGCAAAAATAGCTCCCAATGTGTACAGAGAGACAATACGAAGGACATGGTGCCGAACCAAGAGGAAATAAACTAGAACCTTGAGTATAAAGACTTAAGCAAGAAGGTTAGGTAATGCTATGTAGGAGGCTAAGTTTATTAAACCAAATTTATTAACTGAAGGCCGAGAAGAAGGCGAGGGTAAAGAAGGGCCTGCGAAGTATATGGCTTGAGGACGCAGACAAATGCTCAAGCGACCGTGAACTTTGTCCCACTAGCTCCTCCAATAGTCGACCTGGTCAACCTGCTTGCTTACATGCTAATGTCTCCCGGCGGTTACAATCTCCTGAACACTACCGAGACCCAAGAGAGGGTGGTGCCAAACACTCCACTGATGGGGACCTTGGTACATTCCTGGCAGGCATGCCACGTGCATGCCTGGACGAATTGATCTCGCCCTTGGCATGGCTTCGCTTGTGAGGCCAACTTGCCATCGTTCCCCTTCTATGGAATAGCCATCATCTCCTAATCATCCGCAAACTTCTACATTTGACTACCTTGACGATGATCCCTATGTCGTTAGCAGGGTATGCATGGCTTCCCCGACGCACTCCTTATTCCATAGCGATGTAGTCAAAAACAAGTAAAGTGGAGAGCAAGCCAAGCATTCTAGATCCCCTTCAGTGCATAGGAGGAGATCTCTAGATCATCCTCATCGTTCTCCATCTCATTACCAACTTTGCCTCGGTGCAGGCTGAGCCCTCAACCTGTAGTTGGCCAAAATATCGTACAATAGGCCGTTGCCGAGCTCAGGGAAGAAATGTAAGTCCTCCACCAACAGCTTAATAGAATGTAAGCCCGCAATGCTGGGAGCAAGGCATTCTCAAATTATGATAATGGGGAATCGTTCTCTAATGAAATCCTGGACACTTACATCCATCAGCGATATGCCTTGCTGCCAATTGACAAATATGATGGGAGTGTAAATCCATCCGACCACATCATGACATTCAACTCCTTTACCTATGCCGAATAGCTCTCCAAATTAGCAAAGTGCTTGCTCTTCATCTCTACCCTCACGGGACCGACCTTCTGCTGGTTCTTGCACCTACAATCGAGCAGTATCAACTCTTGGGCCCAATTGTGTGTGGACTTCAAGACTCATTTCTTCACATTCTATACCCAAGCCATGTTGTCCAACGAGCTAGGCAATATCAACCAGGTTCCTTTTGAAAGCTTGCGATCATATGTTAGCTGCTTTAATAGAGATTCTACTTGGGCTAGAGGTGTAGGCATGAGAAGCTTGGTTGTGGACCTATACTCAGGGGTCAAGTACAAATCCAAGATGTAGAGGGAGCTCTAGGAACCGCATACTTCATCCCTAACTAACTTTTACCAATAGGCAAATGACACGATGAGGGATGGAAGATGTAGATTTTTTAAACAATGGCCGATCCTCCGTACGAACTCAGGTATCATAATTACTTATACTTAAATAGGGACATCACCACCATCTACCTCACTATTAGGAATCAAGTGCAATATCAAAGACCCGCCACCATCAGAGATGGAAAGAGACATAGGAATCTTACCGCAATGCTAAGTATAACTAGTTTTATTGAATCAAAGGCCATACTGCGATGGAATGCCATCTACTCCAGAATGAGATCGAAAGGCTCATCCGAGAAGGTGTACTCTCAGAATTTGTTCGATATCAGGTCGAGCAAATGGTAGACCATGAAGAATGGTAGAATTATCCACCTTAGCTTAATAGAGCTAGGGTTCAAGCCATCACTAAGGTCTTGACCATATGCGGGGACCACATGTGGCCGACAACAGTCGAGGGAGCCTAGTCCCGGTATCAAATGCTAATACCCTAAGTATTGGTTTTGATAAACAATCATAAAAATATTACTACTAATATTTCTTCGAGTTGTGCAGTATATATATTATAGAGACATTTTACAGAAATAAACAAGAAATTAGTGGAAGAAAATGAATTATATATGTAAAGGTTGATTAGCAAATGAATGAACAGAATTGGTTGCAGAAGTATATTGTAACGACGGAGATATTTGAAGTGATAAATCTTAGAATCTTTTGTTCAAGACCTCATAACAATTATACTTGAAGATCATCAACCATTCAGCTCAATCAAATCACAAATATCCACAAATATAAGGTAATTTGATATCTAAAAATATGCAATACTTTATTGGAGTTCCTATGCTTTGAAACACACATTGACATATCAAACTAATTATGTTAACATTGTAGCCATTTTTCAGTTTTTTAAAATTCAAATGAAGGGATTTTCCCGCCACCTCTTCACAAATGGACATGTCTCTTCAACCATTATTTAAAGGGCTCTAGAAAATGAAATTTCATTACAATTTTCTCTTCTTTCTCTTACTCTTCCATGTCCTTACATTTGTGAGAAATATCCATTATATATTCTACCACCCTCTTTGCAAATCCATAATCTTTCACTTCAATTCTTCAAGGATTTACAAACCACATAATTATCAGAGAATTTATATTTGAATTCATATCATTCTCTCTCTGATTTCATCCTATTTCTCATAGAATTCAAATATATATATTGCTATTGGAGGTCTATAGGATCATTACACTAAATCTGCGGGAATCTGTGTTAAACATAATTATTTGCCATACTTTTCTATTGATTGTAAAGAGAATAAGGTGTTCTTGTAGCCTATGAAATCAAAATGGTGCATCTTATAGCCCACAAAATCAAGATAGTAAAGGTGTTCTTGCCACCCGTGGAAAGCAAGCTGTGATATTTGAAATTATGTATGGTGCAGTATGGGATTGGATGTAGGATTGGTCAATCTGAACTAGTATAAAAATTCATGGTTTATTTACTTTACCGTATTTAATTTATTACTTAATTATTCAATGATTACTTGTTTCTGTTTAGAATTTGAGTAGATAGAGATTTAAATTCATAAGTAATTTTTAAATAGTTGAAATACACACTTTACCCCCTCTAATGTATAGACAGCCTTAAATTTTATTCTGCATTATGTTATAGACGACACATTTTCCCACATATCAGAGCCACTGGTTTTCAAAAGTTCATAACTTGGTTTTTGAAAAGTATAAATGGCTAGTAACACAAGAATAATTTCTTTAACACTTTTGTAGAAGGACAATATAATGTTAGACCCCCACTATTTAGTGGTAATAATTATACTTGTTGGGCCTATATGATGAAAATTGATTTGCAGTCTAATGGTTTAGATATTTGAACGTTACCCAAACTCAGTACGCTAACCCCAAATAGATTACGTATAATGGACTAGCAATAAAAAGACACAAGCACTCAACAATTCAAAGGCATTTAATAACTTATCCTATGCCATGGATAAAAATGAGACTAATACAATTTCTATTTATAAAAGTGCATATGAAATTTGGAGAACACTACAAGTCACACATAAAGGCATTAGCAAAGTTAAACAAACAAAGATATCCATGTTAATTAATCAATTTTAACAGTTTAGAGTGAAACAAATGAATCAATTTTTGATTCTAGATTTAAGTATATATTACATGCATTAATATCATTAGAAAAGAATGTTGCTGAAAAGGACCAAGTCAGAACGATCTTGGATTCACTTTCTAGTGAATGGGTCAGAAGGCTCTGATAATCGAAGAAGCCAATGAGATTAGTACTATGAAAATATAATATTTAATTGATAATCTAATGTTCTATGAAGTATAGTTGCAGGTTAGAAAATGGAATCAAGCAAAAAAGAAGAAATCACTAGCTCTCAATGCTACAAATGGCAACCATAAATCAGATGATGATGATGAGGAAATTGATTTCATGACCTATAAGAAACTCTTGAAATATAAGAAGATGAACAAACTTCGAAAAAATAACAGCTTTAATTCTAAAAATGGAAATGTTGTCAAGTGCTTCGAATGTGATCGACCCAATCATTTAAAAAGTGACTGTCCAAACCTGAAGAAGTCAAAGTACTCTTCAAACACTTTCGATAAGAAGAGGAAATAGACTTTCAATGAAACATGGGATGATTCAGATACATCATCAAGTGATGGTGTTTTAGAATCGTAAAATACCAACATGTGTTTTATGACAAAGGATGATGAGGTATGGAATTCTAATGAGAAAAATATGAATTTTTTAAATGATATGTATAAGAGATATAAAATGCTTAGTAAACAGTACAAGATTTGTTTAGAAGAGACAGATGGATCAAAAATGTTTAATAAAATATTAATTGAAGAAAAACAATGTCTAGAAGATGGAATTAAAAGACTTAATGATGAAAAGGATATAAAAACTTGAAAGTTTTGAAAAACTGAAAAATGAAAATGAATCCTTAAGATCAGAAATCATTCAATGAAGTCAGAGATCACTAATATAAATGACAAAATAACATCTCTAAAAATGTTATTCTTTATTATAATAAGGATCATCATAAAATGAAAAATGATATTGATAAATTTAACAAAGGGAAGGATAATCTAGAAAATTTATTATCTTAGTACTAATTTTTTTAAGGCTACTACGTACAAACCAAAACTTAAAAAATAAAAGTTAAACCCCCCAAATAAGTTCATTAATTTATAAGTTCTTAGAAGGTTAGACAATGGAAAAGAAAAATATATTGATAATTTTATTAATAAAGTTCATTTAACTAATGATTATATTTTGAAAGGGTATTCAAACTCTTCATAGGTTTGGCTTCCCAAAAATTAACCCCATGGACCCCAGAAATAAAATAGGGCACCGGTATGCATGTTTTATATTTTTCATGCATCAAACAATGTACATCGGATAGTGGATGTTCAAAGTATATGACAAGAAATGCATAGATACCGAGCGACATTATATACAAAGATGGTGGAATAATGAACTGTGGATATAATTCGAAAAGGACATGTTATTGGCATCAACAATGTCGATAAGTCTAAAACTCCTCTTCTTTTAAATATTTATTTCTTGCTTTGTATTGATTCTGATTCCCCTCATAAGTTCTATTTATATACATACATACACATACATACAAACTCTATAATATTGTCTACTTGTGCTTAGACGATTCTTTTTCACCCTTTCTGTTGATAACAAAGCAGGGAAAATGTATAAATATACTAGACAAAATGATAAGATGAGTGCATAGAGTTAGGGGAAGTCAAATATAAAAATATTATATTTTATTTTCTCAAATATTTATATGGTTATCATCATCAAAAAGAGGAAAATTGTTAATACCCTAAGTATTTATTTTAATGAACAACCATATAAATATTACCACTAACACTTCTCCAAGTTGTGCAGTACTTTTGAATATATTATGAAGATATTTTAAAGAGATAAGCAAGAAATCAATGGAAGCAAATGAATTATATACGTGAAGGTTAATAAGAGCAAAAGGAAGAACAAAACTGATTGAAGGAGAATGTTGTAACAACAGAGATAATTGAGGTGATGAATCTTAAAATCCTTTGTTAAAGACGCCATCAAAATTATAATTTAAGATCATCGACCATTGACCTCAACCGAATAACAAAATATCCATAAATATGAGGTTCTTTAGTATTTGAAAATCTACAACACTTTACAGGAGTTCCTGTTTTTGAAACACACATATGTCGATATATTAAAATAAGTATGTTGATATACTAGCCATTTTACAAAATTTTAAAATTCAAACGAAGAGATTTTCCTGCCACCTCTTCACTAATGGACATGTCTCTTCAACCATTATTTAAAAAGCTTTGGAAAATAAAATTTCATAAAGGTTTTCTTTTCTTTCTCTTTCATATCCATACGTTTGTGAGAAGGATCCATTACATATTCTTCCACTCTGTTTCCAAATTCGTACACTTTCATATCAATTCTTCAAGGATTTGCAAAATACATAATACATAATTTTTTTATTTGAATACATATCATTCTCTCTCTGATTTCATACTATTCCTCAAAGAATTCAAAGCATATTGCTATTGTAGGTCTATAGGATTATTATATTGAATTTGCTAGAGTCTGTATTAAAGATATAATTATGTGTCATACTCTACTATTGATAGTAGAGAGAAGAAGATGTTCTTGTAGCCTATGAAATCAAGAGGGTACATCTTATAGCGCGTGAAATCGAGTTTGTAAAAGTGTTCTTGCCACCCATGGAAAACAAATAGTGATAGTGAAACTCTGTATGGTGTAGTACATAACTGGATGTAGGATTGGTCAATCTACACCAATATAAAAATTTCTAGTGTTATTTACTTTATTGCATTTAACTTTATTACTTACTATTCTGTGATTACTTGTTTCAGTTTACAATTTGAGTAAATAGAGATTTATATTCATAAGTAAGTTTTAAATAATTGAAATACAAACTTCACCCCCTCTAGTGTATAGATAGCACTAAGATCCAATTTTTCATTATGTTGTAGACACCCATCTTCCCACATTTGGTTCCAGGGCCACTGGTTTTCAAAAATTCATAATTTGGTTTTTCCGAAGTATAAATGGGTAATAGCACTAGCAACACTTTCGTTAATACTTTTGTAAAAGGAAAATCTACGCTACAAATGACCCTACTATTTAAAGGTAGTAATTATACTTATTGGGCTTGTTGGATGGAAATTTGTTTGTAGTCTAATAATGGTTTAGATATTTAGAACTTTACCCAAACTTAGTACCCTAACCTTAAATAAATTATGCACAATGGGCCAGTGATCAAAAGACACAAGCACTCAACAATTAAGAGGCAATGAATATTTTATCCTTCACCTTGGGTAAAAACAAGACTAATATAGTGTCTATTTGTAAAAACGCATATGAAATTTGAAGAACAATGTAGATCACACATGAAGGCAATAGCAAAGTTAAATAAACCAAGATCCATGTTAACTAATCAAATTTAATTGTTTAGAATGAAACGAATTAAATCCATTTGTGATACGTATTCTAGACTTAAGGATATATTACTTTTATTAATATCATTAGAAAAAATGTAGCTGAAGAGGACCAAGTTAGAAAGATCTTAAATTCACTTTCTACTAAATAAGATCAGAATACTCTGGCAATCGACGAAGCCAATGATATTAGTACTATGGCAATACATGATTTAATTGGTAATCTAATGTCCTATAAAGCACACCTGTAGGTTAGAAAAGAGAATCAACCAAATGAGAAGAATCATCGGTATTCAACGCTACAAATGACAACCTAAAACAAATGATGATGGTGATGAGGAAATCGATTTTATGACCTTTATGAAATTCTTGAAATATAGGAAGATGAACAAACTTTGAAAAATTAACAATTTTAACTCTAGAAATGGAAATTTTAAGTGCTTTGAATGTGATTAATCCAGCCATTTGAAAAGAGACTATCCAAACCTGAAGAAATCAAAGTAGTCTTCAAACACTTTCAATAAGAAGATGAAATATGCTTTCAATGCAACATGGGACAATTCAGATACTCATCAAGTGATAGTGATTTAGAAATTGAAATTGCTAACATATGCTACCTGACAAAGAAGGACCAGGTACAAAATTCTAATGAAGAAATTATGAATTTTTTAAATGATATGTATAAGGGATATAAAATGCTTAGAAAAGAGTACAAGATTAGTTTAGCAGAGACAGAAGGATTAAAAATGTTTAACGAAATGTTAATGAAGGAAAATAATGTATAAAAGATGAAACTGAAAGACTTAATGATGAAAAGAATCTAAAACTTAAATAATTTGAAAAAATGAAAAGTGAAAATGAATCCTTTAGATCAGAAAATATTCAGCAAAGTCAGAGATCACTAATCTAAATGACGAAATAACATCTCTAGACAATGTTATTCTTAACTGTAATAAGGATTTTGATAAAATGAAAATTGATTTTCATAAATTTAACAAAGTGCAGGATAATCTAGTAAATTTATTATCGACACTAGTCAATTAACAATTAACATGGACTTGGATACACCACTATGTCCAAATCAAAGGGAAATAGTACTAAATTTGCTAAGGCTACCAAGTTCAGACCAAAACCTAGAAAATTAAAGCTAAAACCCCCAAACAAGTTCATTAATTTATGGGTTCCTAGAAGGTTAGATAATAATGAAAAAGAAAAATGTATAGATAATTTTATTAGTAAAGTTCATTTATTTAATGATTATATTTTGAAAGGACATCAAACTCTTTATGGATTTGGCTTCCCAAAACTTAACCCCATGGACCCCAAAATAAAATAGGGTACCAGTGCAAACATTTTATAATCTTTAGGTACCGAACAATGGATACTGGACATTGGATGTTTAAAGCTGTTGGGTGCGTTTCGACCGGTCCTATACCACTGAATCAACCATCTCCCCTTACATAGCCGAACCAAGCTTCATCCACTCACCACCGGACCAAGTCCCACCGAATCAACCACCACCGGACCAAGCTACGTCCCCATCACCGAACCATCCTGCTCCAAGTGTCTACCGAACCAAATCAAAGTATCACCACCGGACCAGAAGCAAGAGAAGCACCACCGAACCAATGTAGGGAAGATACCACCGAACCACCTCCTCTCCAAATAATGCCGAACCAACCCTCTCCAAACAATGCCGGACCAACCCACTTCACCTACCACCAGACCTACCTCTACCGGACCAATCCACTTCCATGCATCACCGAACCAAGGCTTTGCCGAACCAACGTTGCCAGGGCAGATAGCATCAGCCCAGGCCCACCAGCAGCTATATACATCCAAGACCCCTACCCCCAGCCTCACTCTATAAATATAGGGGCAGGGGTACAACAATGGCAGACAAGTTTGAGAGCTCAAGCACGGATAGAACTTTCAAACAATTTTCATACTCCTGTAATCAAAGCTTTGTACTTGTAATCCGAAGAGAAAAAGGAGAATAACATATAAAGTGGAGGTAGGCACATTATGGCCGAACCACTATAAATCTGTGTGTCTTTTACAGTTTAGCCCCTTCTTTTTATATATATATGCATAAATCACCCAAATCACTAAAAACAACATAAAATCAACTAATTCATACGACTTGGAGGTGTTTGCCCATTTTTGTGCAAACATTTTTGGTGCTTTCATTGAGAGAGGAGCTCGAAGCTTCAGCTTTTTCCACTTAACCCTTTCCTATGAGCATCGTTCATTGCTTGAAAAACATGCCTCCCGGACGGAAGAAAGATGCTAACAAAGGAAAGAACATCGCAACTGGCAGTATCCCATATCCAGTGATCAGAGACCAAGCAATCGTCCGGTTCCAACAGCAAATCTAAATCAGGCAAATCCGACAGCCCCTACTACGGAACAACCAATTACAAGGGCGGATTTGGACAGGGTTGTGGCTGAAGTAACTAACCGCTTCGCATCTCAACAAGAAGCCTTGGTGGATCAACTCATGTCATGCTTAAGGGATGTTGAGGAAACCAACCGCAACACTGAATCATGGGGTGAGTCCCAGTCTGGAGGATCTAGGAGACGACAAAGGTCTTTCTTCTTCGAAGAGGCTAACAACAGAAACAACTATGGTAGGAGCCGAGCCCGGACTCAACCCGAATTCCGACCTGAGGAAACACTTGGAACCGAACCCAACAGGGGGAGGTACCAGGCAAGGGTTGGATGTAGCTGAGCCCGCCATGCTACCTAACCATGGAAACACCAAGGGACGGGGCCGAGCTGGAGTCCAGCCCGAAGTTGGACCCGAAGAAGTGCTGAGAAGAGAACCCAGCAGGGAAAGATCAAGGCAAGGGCCAACTGTGGCTGACCCCAGCATGCCCCCGGAAGACCAGAGGCAGCCGTTGGGGAATGTTAGGAGTGATAGATGATACCATCCTTACAGGTCATCTGGACGGAATCAATCCCGCAGGGAAGAACCAAACTCATTTCTATCCGCTCCAAGTTCTGATGAAAGGATGGCACGATTGTTCAGAGAGTGCGTCCAACGGGAACAAAGGGATCGGGGGATCGGTGCTACGGTAACCAGCCCCTTCGCCAGCAATATCGAAACTGTCATCACCCCCCGAGAATGGAAAATGCCAACAATGGAACCTTACAAGGGAACCTCTGACCCCGTTGTACACTTGCAGAGATACACACAGCATATGCTAACGAGCGGAGCAACAGAGGGAGTGTTGTGTAAATGCTTTCCACTATTCTTGGCAGATCTAGCTACCTCCTGGTTCTGCCATTGCCCCAAGGATCCATCAGCTCATGGGAAATGTTGAAAGAAAAGTTCATCAGCCAGTTCCGCATTCATGTGGAACAACCCAAGGACGCTTATTCCCTATCTAATATCAAACAGAAGCCCGGGGAGACAGTGCAATAATATCTAACCCGATTCAACGCCGCAGCAGCCGCAGTCCAAGATGCCGACGAGAAACTTATCCTAATGGCCCTCTGCAGTGGTGTGCATCCAGATACTAAGTTTGCTAGGAGACTAACGAAAGAAAAGCCAGCTACCTTACCCGATTTCTTCCACGAAGCCGGGAAATATATGAGACTTGAAGACGCTGCCAATGAAAGGCAGACAGGGCAACAAACCAAGGCAGCTCATGGCAACACATCCGCAGTAGCAAAGGACGTTCGAAGAAATGACTCCAGAGATAGTGCTGGGGGCAAGAAGGGGGAAAAGCGCTTATATAGGCCAGGACGGAGATTTGACTCTTACACTCCTCTAAATGAAACAATCGAAAACATCTTCTTGGCCACCCAGGATGAAGTTAGATACAAGCACCCCTCGCACAAGAAGGAATCAGATAATGCTATTAAGTCTGGAAAGTTCTGCCGATTCCACGAATCTCATGGGCATGACACAAATGAATGCCATCATCTCCGGTACTTGATTGAAGAACACATCAGAAGGAAGAGACTAGAGTGCTATGTGAAAGGTCAGAACAGGACTTCAACTCCTGTCAATGAGAGGGATGCCCCTCCCGGAAGTAGGTGGAGGAAATCGCAACACCAGCAGCTCCAGTCAAGAGAAGATAGTGGTCCTTACCATATCAGGAGGACCACACATCGCCGACGGAAGCTGGGAAGAAATGGAGAGATACGGTAAGTCACTTAGAAACAATGAAGGCTACGTTAATTCTGTTACAGAAGAACGCCACCCGAAACGAAAAGAGAATGATGACATCACATTCAGTAGGCGTGATCTAGAGGGAAGGCAGTACCCTCACATGAATCCTATGGTCATCTCTGCCTGGTTCGGTCCGGCCAAGGTTTTCCGAATTCTAGTAGACACTGGAAGCTCAGTAAATATCCTACTCAAGCATGCTTTCGACAAAATGAAGCTGTCAATGAAGGATGTGTCTCCCTGCAGCAAACCACTACATGGCTTCACTGGAGATGCGAAGATGCCCCTCGGGCAACTGGACCTCTTTGTCGAAATAGGAAGTCATCCCCGCTCCGTTGTGCAAAAACAAACATTTGTGCTAATAGAGAACCACTCGGCCTACAACGCCTTTTTGGGAAGGCCAGCCTTGTCCGACTTCCAAATTGTCCTAGCCCCGTGGTGCCTGAAGATGAAATTTCCAACGGACAACGGAATAGGAGAAATAGAGGGAGATCAAGACGCCGCTCGAGATTGCTATGTGACCGAACTTCGCAATAACCGCAGGAAGGATAAAGGGAAGGATGCAGAGACTTCTCTCTACAAGAAAAACTTGGAAGCATAGCAATTAAAGAAAGCCCCTCCTCTTCGATATACTAGCGATCCTTTCAACGAATTAGACCCCAGGGACAAGGAGGAGGAGGCCACCACCGAGCCTGCAGAGGCTATGGAATTTGTATCTGTAGACAAACACGATCCAAGTAAACTGCTGAGAGTCGGGTCTCAGTTAAGAGCGGAATTGAAGGATCAACTCGTCGATTTTCTTCGCCACAACATGGATGTATTTGCATGGACACACGCTGACATGACTGGAATCTCCCCAGACGTAGCATGCGACTACTGAACATCGATCCCACCAAGGTGCCAGTAAAACAGAAAAAGAGAAGCATGGGGGCAGAACGATCAGCAGCCCTCGAGGAAGAAGTAAAGAATCTACTTGCCAATAACTTCATACGAGAAGCCATCTACTCAGAATGGATCGCCAACCCGGTACTGGTAAAGAAGGCTAATGGGAAGTGGCGAACATGCATTGACTTCTCCAACTTAAATGACGCTTGCCCGAAGGCCTGCTTCCCACTCCCCCGAATCGACCAACTCGTGGACAGCACAGCCAGACACGAACTCTTATCCTTTATGGACGCATACTCAGGATATAACCAGATCCCTATGCATGCCCCCGATCAAGACCACACTAGTTTCATCACTGACCAGGGATTGTACTGCTACAGAGTAATGCCTTTTGGACTTAAAAACGCCGGAGCTACTTATCAGCGTCTCGTCAACAAGATGTTTGCGGAATTAATAGGACGAACTATGAAAGTTTATGTGGATGACATGCTGGTAAAATCGAGGAAAGCCAACGATCATATAAACCACCTGGACGAGATGTTTCAAGTACTTCGCCAATATGGAATGAAGCTGAATCTTCTAAAGTGCTCCTTTGGAGTATCGTCGGGAAAGTTCTTGGGATTCATCGTCCATGCCCGGGGAATTGAAGCAAACCCCGAACAAGTCCGGGCTTTGCAAGATATCAAGATACCATCCACTCGAAGAGAGATGCAAAGCCTAAACAGGAAAGTGGCTGCCCTAAGCAGGTTCATCTCTAAAGCGACCGACAAATGCATCCCTTTCTTCGAAGCTCTAAAGAAAGACAAAGAAAAGTTTGAATGGACTGACGAATGCTCGACAGCCTTCCTTTACCTAATCGAACACCTTCAGAGACCACCAGTACTCTCAACTCCAAATAAAAGCGAAGAACTACACCTATACCTTGCTGTATCGTCCCATGCTTTAAGCGCCGCTTTGGTGAGAGAGGACAAACGCGTGCAGTGGCCCGTATACTTTGTAAGCAAGAGATTTACAGGGGCAGATGCCAGATACCCTAAACTTGAAAAGCTAGCATACTGTTTGCTAATCACGTCACGGAAACTGCGACACTATTACCATCAGAGTTTTAACCGATCAACCGCTAAGGCAGGTACTCCATCGCGCCGACACTTCTGGGTGACTACTTAAATGGTGCATTGAACCGAGTCAATATGATATCACCTACCATCCTCGCACCGCCATCAAGGGACAAGCCATGGCCGATTGCATTGCCGAGTTCACTACCAACGAAAGTAAAGACCGATCTGAAATAAAAAAAGATATCAAATGGAATCTCTTTGTAGATGGAGCATCAAACGAACAAGGCTCGGGGGAAGGTATTGTGATAATCACCCGCAGGGGAAGGAAGCTACACTATGCCCTAAAGTTGGAATTCGCTGCCACCAACAACGATGCAGAATATGAAGCAGTGATAGCCGGATTAGAACTTGCCCTAGAGATTGGAGTCGGTTCTTTATGTCTCCATAGTGATTCTCAACTTATTGTAAATCAAATACTGGGAGAATTCAAGACTCGAGGAGAACGACTCACAGCATATCTAAAAATGACCAAGCTGCTGCTCAATCAATTGGATCACTATTTAATCAAACACATTCCTCGAGGAGAGAATCGGGAGGCCGACGAACTGGGAAAGCAAGCTAGCATGAAGGACGACACCACTTCCGGAACAACAACCATCTCAAAGCAACTAGCCCCAAGTTTCGAACAAGAGGATCTGATAGCTACAATCGAAGAAGAAACTTGGATGACTCCTATCCGAAAATACCTGCAAGATGGAACACTGCCCGAAGGGCGTAACGAAGTTAATAAAATCTTGAGGAAAGCTTCCCGCTACACAATACAAGAAGGCATCCTCTATCGACGCGGCTTCTCTAACCCCTTATTAAGACGTGTCGCTGGAAGGGAAGCCAAGGAAATCTTATCCAACATCCATCGAGGAAGTTGCGGAGATAATACAGGAGGGCAAACTCTAGCAAAGAAAATACTCTGATATGGGTATTACTGGCCCACTTTAAACAAAGACGCCTTAAACTTCGTCAGAAGATGCGACAGATGCCAGAAATTTGCTAAAATCCGTCGACTACCAACCAATGAGATTACTCAGATGACCAGCCCTTGGCCCTTTGCAATATGGGGGATTGACTTGATTGGCAAACTGCCAATGGGCCGAGGCGGAGCCAAATATGCCATAGTGGCAGTTGACTATTTCACCAAATGGGTGGAAGTAGAGCCTCTAAATAAAATATCTTTGGGAAAAGTTATTAACTTCTTGATCAAAAATGTTTTATGCAGGTACGGGGTTCCACTCAAAATCATATCGGACAATAGACTTCAATTTGACAGCGAGGAATTCACCGACTGGTGCCGAGAGCACGGAATTCACAAAAGCTTCTCATCTGTGGCTTATCCCCAGGCAAATGGACAAGTCGAAGCTGTCAACAAAATCCTCAAAACTCTAATCAAGAAGAAGCTTGAAAAGTCAAAAGGCGCTTGGATGGATGAACTTCCTACGGCACTTTGGGCCTACCGCACATCTTTCAGAACATCAACATGGCATACTCCCTTCTCTTTGACATACGGATCGGAGGCCATGCTCCCAGTTGAAACTGTAGTGCCCTCCCACCGTAGGATCCACTACAACCCAGAAGAGAATGAAGAACTCCTACACATGTCTTTGGACCTAATTGAAGAAAGAAGAAATGATGCAACACTTAAAGCGGCAGCTCACAAGCAAAAAGTGGCAGCACAATCAACTGCAAAGTTAGGCACCGCAGCTTACGAGAAGGAGATCTTGTTCTCAAACGGATCTTCCCGCGCCCCAGAGCGCTAGATCCAATCTGGGATGGACCCTATGTAATTCATAAAGATCTCCACAACGGAGCTTATATTTTGTCAACAGTAGACGGAGAGGTGTTCCAGAGGGCATGGAACATCTAACACCTTCGTCGATACTTTTCTTAACTTGTACTGCCCATATGAAGTGAATTAACAAAGAGAATCAGTGGACGTAGGCATTTTCGTACCGAACTACTTTAAAAATCTTGTCTCTTTTTAACTTGTTCCTTTATATCTTGGCTGCTTGTTAAGCTTTATCCTTTTCTGTTGAACAAAATCCTGTATAACGACAATTTCATTCTGGACACTTCACGACACAACCTCACCTGGACAAGACCTAACAGGTACTATACGAATCTATACCCTCGTCAATGAGACACTTTTGCTCCAGCATCCCTCTACTGCGGGTTAACTCATTGCTCGCGATGGCCCTCAAAGCCAACTGTAATGAGCCGATCATAAGCCACCGAGAAGGCCGACTATAGCCGAGGCAGCTCATTACGGCGTTCGGCTCGCCGACAACTGTGAACCGATTATAAGCCCCAGCATAAGGTGTGGCCAGCCAAGGGCAGTTCACAGTTGACGATCGGCACCCACGCTAGCCGGCCACAGTAAATCGAATAATACCCACGATTACGGGCCATAATGGCCTGGGTAGTTACTGTGCGCGATCTGGGCTCCGATGTGTCTTAAGTACGGCTGTGGTAAAAAAGAAAACTCCCCGCGGAGGCGTAAGATGGGTGACGAATGTCTCCAAGACCCACAGCTAGGGAAAGTGACTACAAAACCCGTTTACCACGAACTTAAGCACATCGAAGGCCTTCCATGATTGGAAGTTTTACTATTTCTTATATTTCCATTTCATTTATAAAAACTTTCCTCCTATCCTATTTAACGATCACTAAAGTACAGGACGAAAAAAAGGAGACACTCGCTAGTGGAAATGAGAACTCACAACTGGATAACAGGTCACTCAGCCGCATTCCATCCTCAGTCACACAAGGCATTCAAAGCTACCGTCTACAACTAAAACATAAAGGGTGGTACTTCCTTTTCTTTTACATAAACATGTAGCTATAGCCTATTCACACATCACACTAACATTGCGGGACATGAAATTATATTTTAAGCAAGAGCTTAGCATCAAACACGATTAAAGCACATGCATATACACAGCAATATTTCTTATGCAACACATCAAAATAACGACAGCATTCAAATATGACAGAATCGGCTTATGTTATAAAATTATATAAGAATAAATTCATTCGCTACAATGACATAATTACATAATTACAGCCTGAAAGTACATTAATGTTTTGGACTAGTATATTCAGGAATGCCAAGTAAACCAAACAAGTAGTCAGCTGCAGCAGGGCTCCGCCTCTATCCTGCTAGCCCTCCGGGACCTACTTGACCGTTGGATCAGAGCTCCCAGCATGCTGGCCAGAGGTCCCACCTGTCCGATTCAGGAGAAGAATCCATCAGATAAATGATACGCAATCAAGTTAAGAAAAGATTGAGAGGGAAGACTTACCAGCATCTGCTCCCTGATCATCATCCCCCAACTGCACACCCACTTCCTCGGCGGTAAGCAGCCGCATGCCCTCCTTCACTGCCACTTTCTCCTCCTCAGTAAACTGGGCCGTGACCACATCCATTCTGAAAGCTACACCACCCTTCTTATCCGCCTCAGCCTTGGCCTCCTCCAAAGCCCGGAGATATATCCTAGCCATGACCCGGGGATAATCGTCCATCCAGGACAGGTTGCCCTGCTTCCAAGTACGGAAGTACATGTAATGGAGCATCTCATCCATCATCCCCTCGTTCTCCTCAAACTCCCTCATCCGGGCCTCAGAAGCCGATAGCCTTGCAACGGTAGCATCTCTCTCCAATCGGTATCTCGAGCAGTCAGCCTGAAGGGATTTCCGCATCGCCTCCATCTCCTCCTACAGCTTGGCTTGAGCAAGCTCTGCGGCCTCAAGCCTCCTACATAATTCCTCTATCTGTTCAAGATCCTCTCTCCGAACCTCATCCACCGTGGCAATGTCCATATCGATTCGTTCCTTGCAGGTGGCCTCCATTTTTCGCAGCTCGGCTCTGCTAGCCTCCTCCATAGTTTTCTTTAGCCGTCTGGAGGTCGCCTCATGCTGGGAGATCTGAATGGCCTGATCGGCAAGCTGTTTGGCCTGATCGGAAACCATTAGCCGCAGCCGAATGTTAGCACTTTCGATTTCCTCTCCAGCCTTGACCAGTCGGGCGTGATGCCCCATCAACTTCTTGGTCTCTTCAGCCACCCGATCGATTTTTGCCTTGGCCTCATCCCCCATAGTCACAATCCGAGTGGTCAACAAGTCGAGATTCAAAGACTTAGCCTCATCAAGCACCCTTACCATAGGATTGCGGGGAAGGAGGTGCTTACCGGTAACCTCATCGAAGGAAATATCATGAGAACTCGGGTCCAGATCTGGATGACCCGCAAATGGGTTATGAGCCAAGCCGGGACGATCAACATGAGTAACGGAAGGATTCTCTGATGGATGCAGAGATGGTATGGACTCAGTATCCTCCCCCGTGATGTCATGAATAGGCTGGGTTGGAGGCTGAGGTCCAAGTGAAGGTTCGAACATGGAACGTCTCCTCTTTCTCTTTTGAATATCCTCTTCAATGACTCCAAGAAGAGGACAATAGCCGACTACGCCCCCGGAACGGTCAGTCGAGGGCTTCGGTTTATCAAAGGCTTTGAAGAGTTTGAATTGCTCGAGGTGGTGCCGAATGTCTGATGTCTTGGCCGCCTTACCCGTTTCTGGAATAAAAACCAAGTGTTACAAGCGTGCATGAGACTATAATCCAAGAAACATGTGAAGTTAAAAGAGGAGTTGAAAATTCACCTTGAACCGCCGGAGTTGCCCTAGCTGAAATGCTCTTAGAAGATGGACTGGCACCAGTCCCGGCCTTATTAGATTTCTTTGGTTTCTCCACCAAGGCCGACCCTTCCTCCAACCCCTCAAAGGCTTGGCGGAATGCATCATCCGTCCACTCTTGAATCTCACCTGCTTGCCCAGAGGTCAAGGCACCAACTCCACTACCACTCTGTCCTTCGCCACTGTTACCACCATCACCTTCTCCATCACCTCCGCTCTCCTCCTCGCCTCTTTCCTCCTCTTCACTTTCCTCCTCCGGAACATCTGGGCATGTGCTGGGAGAGGGTCCATCAGATTTCTTGAGCTTCTTCCCCCCAACGGCTAGAGGTATCAAGAAGGGTCTCCTCTTGCTGCTCTTTGTCGTGGCCCCTCCTTTGGATTTGGCAGCTCTTTCCTCAGCCGTATCCCTCTGCTTGACCATAGACTAATGTGGTAGAATCAAGTTGTGTCCCAGGAGAGTGGCATTCCTGATTAGGTAAGAAGCTGACCTATCCCTTCCCGAAATGGCCTCTATCTCCGCGGCCATCTGAACCAGGTGATCATTCTCCACGACCGCAAAGCCACCTGTCGCTAGCAAGAAATAAAAGCACATAAGAAGAAGCATCTCAGTCAGAACGGAAATTATAAATAAGCTGCAACTTACAGCCAGAGGTGAAGCGGTGGACCGAAATGGTGTCATCCTGGACGAAGAACCATCCCTTCTTAAACATGGTGAACTTTGAATACAAGTCCAAGACCGGCTTGAAGGACACGGCCGATTCCAAGCTGATGTATGAGGACCCCTTCTTGTAACCTTTCAAGTAATATAGATACCGAATCTCCCGGTTAGAAGGGGGCGCCCGTACTTTCTCTGGAAAATCATTAATAGGCACACCAAGATAGCGTAGGAGTTGGGCTGGAGCTGGAAAGGGGCCACCTTCAAATAGGTGACGAAGCTAACTATCCAAGCATTGATTGGAGAAATGGCCCCGCACATGCAGTGGTACCTACTATAAGCGAAGTATCCTTCAGGGGGATTATATGGCATGACCCCCTTCCTTGGCAACAGCATGCGTGCTCTATCAATCCCAAAGGAGCAGGTGATAACATCAAGCTGCTCCTCTCTGAGAGAGCAAGGAAAGCAGTCAGGCGGAGAAATCAGAAGCTCTTAGGGACCATACCCATCTACTAGCGATCTCGGGGTGGGTCCACGACGTTTCGGTCCTGGCTGAGCTGGGGGCACTAAAGCAGACTCTCCTTCGTCCTTGGATTTCCTCTTATCTGATCGAGTTTCCACTTTATGAGACATTTATCTGCAACACAAGAAAGTATATCGTTAAAATGGAAGGTATAAACATGCAAGTATATGTAGTCCGGAATTTCACTCGTAATTTAAAACATAAGTATATAAGGTTCATTCGGCACTCAAACCCCCAAGTCTCGTTCGGCAATTCAAAAATGAGAATTCATTCGGTATTTGAACCCCATGTTTCATTCGGTAGCCCATCATAAGAACTCATTCGGCAGAAGAAAACTCACCTGGTCCGGCAGTTAGGTTTGATTCGGCACTTGGTTGATTCGGTATTTGATCGATTCGGCACTTGGTTGATTCGGCACTTGGTTGATCCGGTACTCGGTTGATTCGGCTATCTCAAAACGATAAAGGAATAACAATGGCCTAACACCCCTACTTATAGACGAACGCAGAATGACCGGACCGTTTGATTCGGCACGTATGACCGGAGGGAAACATCAAAGTTAAAACAAAGTACGCCATCTGCATGCACATGCCCTACTTTGGGGGGTAAGTGTTGGGTGTGTTTCTACCGGTCTTATACCACCGAACCAACCATCTCCCCCTGCATAGCCGAACCAAGCTTCATCCACTCACCACCGGACAAAGTCCCACCGAATCAACCACCACCGGACCAAGCTACGTCCCCATCACCGAACCATCCTGCTCCAAGTGTCTACCGAACCAAATCAAAGTATCACCACCGAACCAGAAGCAAGAGAAGCACCACCGAACCAATGTAGGTAAGATACCACCGAACCACCTCCTCTCCAAACAATGCCGAACCAACCCTCTCCAAACAATGCCGGACCAACCCACTTCACCTACCACCGGACCAACCTCTACCGGACCAATCCACTTCCATGCATCACCGAACCAAGGCTTTGCCGAACCAACGTTGCCAGGCCATATAGCATCAGCCCAGGCCCACCAGCAGCTATATACATCCAAGACCCCTACCCCCAGCCTCACTCTATAAATATAGGGGCAGGGGTACAACAATGGCAGACAAGTTTGAGAGCTCAAGCACGGATAGAACTTTCAAACAACTTTCATACTCTTGTAATCAAAGCTTTGTACTTATAATCTGAAGAGAAAAAGGAGAATAACATATAAAGTGGACGTAGGCACATTCTGGCCGAACCACTATAAATCTGTGTGTCTTTTACAGTTTAGCCCCTGCTTTTTATATATATGCATAAATCACCCAAATCACTAAAAACGACATAAAATCAACTAATTCATACGACTTGGAGGTGTTTTTCCATTTTTTGTGCAAACAAAAGCATCTGACAATAAATCCGTAGATACTAAGCGACATTATATACAAAGATATTGGAGTAATAAATTTTGGATATAATTCAAAAGTATATGTTATTAGCATCGACAATGGCGGTAACTTTAAAACTCATCTTATTTTAAATATTTGTTTCATGCTTTTTATTGATTTTGATTTCCCTCATAAATTCTATTTATATACATTTATATATATCTCTATATACAACCTTTGTACAAATCGTCTAGTTGTGCTTAAATGATTCATTTTCGCCCTTTTGTTGATGATAAAGTGAGAGAAAATGTATAAATATACCAAAATGATGGGGGAGTGGATAGACTTAGGGGGAGTCAAATATAATAATATTATAATTTATCTCTCAAATATTTATGTGGTTGTAATCATCAAAAAGGAGGAGATTGTTAATACCCTAAGTATCAATTTTGATGAATAACCATATAAATATTACTACTAACATTTCTTCAAGTTGTGTAGTACTTTCAAATATATTATGGAGACATTTTATTGAGATAAACAAGAAATCAGTGAATGTGAATGAATTATATATGTGAAGGTTGATCATAGTAAATGGAAGAGCAAAACTGATTAAAGAAGAATGTTGCAATGATAGAGATATTTGAAGGATGAATCCTAGAATTTTTTGTTAAAAACCCCATAGCTTAAAGATCGTCAACTATCGACCTCAACTGAATCTAAAAATGTCCATAAATATAACCTAATTTGATATCTTAAAATCTGCAACATTTTATTGGAATTCTTGTTTTTGATACACACATATGTCGACATATCAAAATATGTACATCGACATACTAGCCGTTTTTCAATTTTTTAAATCAAATAAAGGGATTTTCCCACCATCTCTTTACCAATGGACATGTCTCTTCAACCGTTATTTAATGGGCTCTGAAAATGAAATTTCACAATAATTTTCTCCTCTTTCTCCTCTTTCTCTTCTTTCTCTTTCATAGCCGTACATTTTTGAGAAAAATCCATTACATATTCTTCCACTCTCTTTGTAAATCAATACTCTATCCCTTCAATTCTTTAAGGATTTGCAAACCACACAATATTAGAGAATTTTTATTTGAGTTCATATCATTATCTCTCTGATTTCATCCTATTTGTCAAAGAATTTAAAGATATATTGATATTGGAAGTCTATAGGATCATTGCACCGTATCTATGAGAATCTTTATTGAAGATATAATTACTTGCCATACTCTTTACTATTGATTGTAAAGAGAAAAGGTGTCTTGTGGCCTATGAAACCAAGAGGGTGCATCCTATAGCCTATGAAATCAAGATTGTAAATGTGTTCTTACTTCCTTGGAAAGCAATAGTGATAGTGAAATTTTGTACGGTGCAGTACATGACCGGATGTAGGATTGGTCAATCCGAGCTAGTTTAAAATTTCTGGTGTCATTTACTTTACTGCATTTTACTTTATAACCCACTTATTCCTTGCTTACTTGTTTCTATTTAGAATTTGAATAGATAGATATTTAGATTCATAAGTAAGTTTTAAACAGTTGAAATACACGCTTACCCCTTCTAGTGTATAGATAGCCTTAGGATCTATTCCTTTTGTGTTATAGATAACCTATTTTCCCACATCAAAGAGAAGTGGGCACTGCCAGGTAAGTTTACTCTTTCGAGCCCCGATCGTCCTAGATGCTCCAACTTGAATCAGAGAGGTCGATCAGCTTCATGGCCTAGGATACGGAAGTAGTGTCCTTCCTCCATCACAATCCCATGGCTATTACTCTTGCCTTCACCAATTCCAATATGCATCGGGCCTTCGTGGCTGGGGCAGCTACGCCAAATTCATGTTCAAAAACATCTTTGAAGCTCTCAGACTTCCTACCTCCAGCCTCACCCTGTGCGCTTAGCCCATTTATGGCATTGAGGGTGTAGGCACTATTCCGATGGGCACGACCTCGCTAATAATGACATTCGACCAGTGCCCATAGTTGCAAAGATCCAAGTAAACTTTGTAGTTGTTGATTGCCTGTAACACCCTGTAAAATGAACCATAAATAAATAAAGTAAATTAATTAAATTTGATAAGGGTGGGATATGGAAATTTTATAAAAGTCAGAATATGACCATGAAATTTATTCTGTTGCATTCATGGTGAAATTCTGATCTGTTTTCATATATAATGCGATGAAAATGAAGTCCAAACAAAGAAGTTATGAGCATTTGAAGTTCTCAGATTTAAATTAATTTAGCTTGAATTCAAATTCAAGTAAGAAATAAAATTTAGAATTAAAATTTCAAAAATTAGCATAGGGGCTAAGTAAATGATTAAATAAGACTTAACGTTAAAAAATTAATTAGGGAATAACATAATTCAACAACAGAAAAAAGAATAAATGTCCCTAAATAAGATAGTGGTTGACCTGAATAGGTCAACTGGTCGACCATAGCGGTCAACCGCTTGGCAATGAAAGTTGCTAGTGACGGTTAGGTTTTTATGCTATGTTTTATTCAAGTGTGCGCTCCAGATTTACAAGTTTCCTACCTCTTTCTATCCTACATTTCTGGTGCGTTTAAACTCCTATGAATAAGACCCTATCCTCTCCGTTTTTATTCATATTATTTCAGGGAATATGACAAAACTTTACCAATACTATCTCTCTAATAAGATTCATAAACTCCGTAGAAAATTCACGTAAAGATTTAACTTATTTCTTCCTCCAATCTATTCTTATCCTATTTTTCTCTAGTTCATTTAAATCTAATGAATATATATACTTCTTCCCCATTATGTGTGTGTGTGTCAAAATAGAGAGATCCTCGAAGAGATCGAAAGGCTGCAAATCCATTTGAGTAAGCCTAAGGCTAATTTGTGAGTGAAAACCTTAGTATTTCTTTTTAGCAATTCTTTAATGTATTTCTTTTGGATTTGAATATGCCCTAGGGATTTTGGAATTTCGAAAATATGATAGATAAAATCCCCCAAAATTCTTTTTATGTCGAAATGTCATTTTATGTTGAGTTTCTCAAATTTTCACATTAATTTGATGGAATCTGTTTTGTTTATGCAATTTTTGAAAATTTCATAGTCTATTCTACTTCTCCTTCTTCTTTGGGTTAAATTGTGATTCTTCAATATAATAAGGGGTTTAGATTACGAATCTGATTTGTAGTTTACACCACATATTCTTATATGTTTCTTTGTAAAAGCGTAGTTGAATAGAATATTGGATTTAGATTGCAATTCTTATTGTTTAAGATATTCCATTGAATTGATGTAATACGTTGAATTTCTATTTCATTTACAAGTCTGTTATTGTAATTTTGATTATGAATATTTATTCCCTATTTTGGACATTTGAATTCCATGAAATCTTGGAAAATTGAAGAAAAACGACTTGTAATAATAATTGGTTAGGGAATTGACATCAAACGCTAGTTTAAGGCGTAATATCCATGCGGTTAAAAATTATTAAGCGCGAATATTTATTTATTATATTTACGTAATTAATGTATAACTATTGCATATATGGCATAGTTGATTAGGCATTTATTTATATTTATTTTTTCGCATTTGGAAGGTAACTGATTTTGAGGTGAAAATAAGAGAAAACTCTTACATAGCCTAATTATTATTTTAAGGCGTAATAAAAATGATTTTTTATAAGGCCTTATTTATGAAATGATGAGATGTATGTATGTATGTATATATATATAGTAATTAACTAATGACTAAGTCATAAGGATGCAAGGTCAATAGAGTTGCATAACAGAAGTGTACCCTTTGCTTTGAGGCTACCATCAATTGTATATATTTTATTAATATGAGATATCCGTATGATAAATATTTGTAATGACACGAGATTAGATTCAAATTCAGTAGGGGAAATCTGCCCAAATAATCGAGCTTCCTGTTCCTACGAATAATGGACTAGTATGAGATGTCATTATATGTATGGGCCATAAGACGAAGGGCCTGCTTCGGGGTTTGAGGCATTAAGTGGTTGGACCTGCCTTTTTCTCCAGATGAAGTATTAAATGGCCAAGAGGTTATGCTAGGTAGTACATCTACAGGGGTCCGTTTTTGGAATTAGGCCTTAAATAACATGATTTGTCTATTTTTCACTTGGAAGTATTAAGTGGCCTATAAGATTCCATATGATGTTAGCTATATAGTACCATTGAGGAGCACACTTTTGGAATATGGCCTTAAGTGATGGGATCTACCTATTTTCCACTAGAAAGTATTAAGTGGCTTGGGTACCATCTCTTACACTGTTAGCTATTTATGACGTATGATTGGGATATGGGATATACTTCTAGAAATGGAATGTTTTAACTGTTTTGACCCACCTCCTTTCCTTATAAAGAAGTATTAAATAATATTAATGATTTTGTTTTCGTAGACATATTCTTGTTTTGAAATATACTACCCAAGTACTGAAAAGGTAAGATTCGAGGTTTTTATCCAGCAGACACTTGTTCTGATTTCTTCCTCATTACAACATAGGATAAGAATGGAGTGATGGTGGTGATGATGCTTAAAGGTGAAGAAGCTCGGCAAGTGGTAGTATTTATTATTATTTGCATACATATGTACCCATAGATTTAGATAATTGTTGTAACAGATATTATATTACGGTTTTTATGAGATTTTGTGTTATAATGTTTCTATCGTTTTTGAAATAAATGGATACACTTTACTATTATATTTTCTTTCATCCGCTGTGAGTTCTAAAAGTATAGTCATGGCTCTGCAATATTATTTCTTTTTACTACCAATAACTTATCTTAGAATGGATCTAAGTTTCGATAGGCCTTTTATGGGTCGAAATTTAGGCCTCTTTTGGGATTGGTTGTTGCATTTAGTATCAGAGCTCTAGATTTCCCGATCGACGGGGAAAAACTATATGTATGAGAGACGCATTTGTTATTTTGAAGAAGGTTTTTCAAAAATAATTTTCAAAAGAATTATTACTACACACACATATACCCTCTCTTCTTGAAAGTACGCACATACACTAGGCAAACCTTTTTTCTTTAGCTTTTAGATACTACCTTAAGAAATCGTCACTAAAGGTTTAACCTACAAATAATTGATATGGATGATAATCAATATTCTTTCGAACAAAGGAATCCTACCTGCGGAAGACCACTCATTCGTGGAATGCCCGAATGGTTTAAATAATATCTTAGGACTATTGAGAAAATTTATATTCTTTCAACTGCACTAGTAGCACCCAATGCCCCAGCCGCTGATGATGCATGACAACCTACCGACTTTCTTAAGCTATGTTAGGACTTTGTCAATATTGAAGGAAAGACGTATTCTAGAGCTGAAGGGTATTTGGAAGCCAAGGCATAGATTAGTAACCGTGAGTGAATATTTAGAGTGCTGAGTTGGGATGATCAGTTAAGAAGAAGAATGCAACTTGGCACCTTAGGGAAGAAGCTTTAAATTAGTGGAACTTTGTGACTAATGAGCACCTATGCAGGATAATCTCTTAGATGAATTCAAGGACCGATTCAAGATAAGATTCATGTCGAAAGTAGAGATTAGCTTGTAATTAGAGAAGTTCATTCAGTTGGGACAAGGAGATTTTGCCCTTAAGGTGTACATATTTAAGTTTACTAAATTGTCTAAATTCAGTGAACTTGATAGACACACCTATAAAAATCCATGAAGTTCGTGAAGGGCTTAAATTCCACACTAAGTGAAATGTTGGTGACCTAAGAACCTATGGGGGCCGTGTATGAGATGTTGTTAGAAATGGCAATGCTGCACATGGCCAAAATGAAGAAAAGAGAGAAAAAGAGAAGTCTACACAGACCCAAAAGCAATAAGGGTCCAAGAAAGGGATTTTTGGGCCAACAAGAAGTCAAAGAGAAGTTTAAGAAGGAAGTAAAGGTGTTTAAGAGATGCCAAAGGAAGGGTAACGAAGCTAAAGATTGTAGGGTCAGTCTGATGAAGGAAGCCCTTAAAGGAAAGTGCTTTAACTACCACGAGGAAGGGCATCACAAGAATCAATGTCCCAAGATAGCTAAGGAAGAACCAAACAGACTTGCCTACACTATTGAAAATATCCCTATTGCCAGTAACCCACCAAGGGACCAAGGAAAAGCAGCTTTAGAAGGTGTAACTCTTATTTTTAGGTTTACTATTTGTACCCTCTTTGATCGAGGGCATTACATTCCTTTATAGCTAAGGATGTAGTAAATTCCTTAAACCTTAAAACTAAGATAGCTAACGGCACAATAGAGGTTTTCAATCCCATTGGGGGTTCGACCCATCTTTCTCTTATTTTCATAGACCTAGTGTTAGATATATGTGACGTTGATTTCATATGTATTGCATACATTATAAATTTTAAAGGGTATGTACTTATCTTGGATGTGGATTGGTTGTCATATTATAGAGCCACGCTTGATTGTGACAAAAGGATGGTACGATTAAGGAGTTGTCGAAGTCATGACCTAGAAGTTCTTTGTACACCCAAAGCTTTATTTGAGTCAAGCCATTTATACTTATTAAGTCTATATATTGATTGAGAACCATTTTCTGTACCTATAGTTTGTGAATTTCTTGATGTCTTCGAGGAGGTCTTAGGTCTCCCACCCTATAGGTAGATTGAGTTCTGAATCGATTTGGAGAAAAATGCTAGACTTATCGATCTGCCTTTGAGACATATGGCCCCAAAAGAAAGAAGGAAATTGGAAAAGCAAATCTCGAAGCTATTGAAGAAAGGATTCATCTACAAGAGTACTTCTGATTTGGGAACCCCTATTTTTTTTCTACTAAGGTAGATGGTTCTTTAAGACTTTACGTCGATTATAGGGAGTTGAACAAGTTAACAAGGAAAAATAGGTACCCTCTACCTAGAATAGGTTGCTTGTTCAACCAACTTATAGGAGCTAAAGTCTTTTCCCCATTAGACTTAGCAACAAGATTCCATCAGTTAAGGATTGAAGAGGAAAGGAAGATGAAGGTCACTTTCCATATGCCAAATGGACTCTATGAGTGGGAAGTAATGCCTTTTGGCTGACAAATACCCCAAAATACTTTATGGATTTGATGCATAGAATACTTAGAGGGCATTTAATAAAATTTTCGTTGTGTTGGTTGATGATATCTTGGTATTCTCTAAAGGCGAGAAGGAGCATGAGGACTACCTTAAGGAGGTATTAGAGACCTTAAGAAGAAACCAAGTCAAAGTGAAGTTTTCTAAATGCCACTTTTGGAAAAATGAAGTTAGGTTCCTTGGGCATATTGTTTCAGAGCAAGGATTAGTAGTGGACCGTACTTAAGTGGAAGTTGGTCAAGGATGGAAGATTCCTAGCAATGCGTTGGAGGTTAGAAGCTTTCTAGGGTTAGCAGGCTATTATAAGAAGTTCATCAAGAGCTTTGCACAAATAGCAACCCCTTTATCCCAATTGACTAAGAAGAATCTAGTCTTTGTTTGGGATGATAAGTGCACCAAGGCATTTCATAAGCTTAAGAAGTCATTGACTAGTGCACCCTTGCTCGCTATTGGAGATGAAGCCAAGCCATTTACGCTTTTCACGGATGCATGTGGCATAGGATTAGTAGCAGTTCTTATGCAAGAAGGGAAGGTAGTTGCCTATGCTAGTAGATTATTGAAAGATCATGAGAAGAGGTATCTAGCGCATGATTTAGAATTGGCAGCCATTGTTTTTGCCTTGAAGACCTGGAGACAATATCTCTTGGTGAAAAGGTTAGAGCTATTTATAGATCATAAATCAATTAATACCTCTTTTCCAATAAGATTTGAATCTTAGGCAGCAGAGGTGGATGGAGTATGTAATGTCCTTCGACTTTGGTATTCAATATACCCTCGGAAAAGGGAACGTAATCGCTGATGCTCTTAGTAGGGGACATGCTACCCAATGTGCTATATATACGAACAAACACTGTTGGAGTTTCTCTTGGATTTTAACATCCAACCGTTAATAGAACCCATCCAAAGTTTTCCATCAGTCATGGAGATTAGACCAGCCATAATGGATCGTATATGGTGCGAGCAAATAAAGGGCAAGGAGTTAGTAAAGATTTTGAAAAAAATTGAGGAAAGGAGAGCATTTTCCCCATACTAAAAGATACTCAGTTGATGAGAAGGGATATTTGAGAAGAGATGGATGTCTTTGGATCCGAATGATAGATGAATTGATGATAGATGTGCTTGGAGTGTCACCACTCGAGGATGACCATTCACCCCGAAGGAGATAAGATGTATGAGGACATAAAGAGAATTTTCTTTTGAAATGGAATAAAGAGGAGCATAGCCAAGTTTGTTGCTAAGTGTTTCATATGCCATAAGATAAAAGTTGAGCATGGGAAGCGCGATGGATTATTATTACCTTTGGTAATCCCGACTTGGAAGTGGGAGCATATTTCAATGAATTTTCTGAAAGGATCGCTAAAAATCAGAAAGCCAATGAAATTATTTAGGTTGTTGTTGATAGACTCACCAAGAGTTCTCATTCTATTCCGGTTAGCAGAAATAGGACTAGCGCCTCTCTCATTTAGATTTATATTAAAGAGGTAGTTCATCTACATGGAATTCCAGTAAGCATAGTCAGCGATAGATACTCTTGTTCAAAATCGAATTTTGGAGGAGCCTACAAAGAACTTTAGGAACTTCTTTGAAACTTTACAGTGCATATCACTCGCAAACCAATGGATAAACAAAGAAGATGAATAGAATTTTGGAAGACTTTTTAAGAGCTTGTGTTTTGGATTTCGGACGGCATTGGGAGTAGCACCTATCTTTGGTTGAGTTTGTGTATAATAATAATTATCAAACTACGATTGATATGGCCCCTTTTGAAGCACTTTATAGGCGGCCATGTAAATCACCTAGTTATTGGTGGGAAACCACCGAAAAACTATTGCTCGGACCTAATTTGATCCATGATACCATAGAAAATGTAGAGTTGATCGGGCAAGGATGAAGGTAGCGCAAGACCATTAGAAACTTTAAATGGATAGAGGAAGGACATAACTTGAATTTGAGGTTGGGGATTTGGTATTTGTTAAAATCTCCCATTTTAGGAAAGTTGTCAGAATTGGCAAGTCTACAAAATTGGCACCTAGATTTATTGGGCCATTAAGAATTCTGGAAGGAATATAAAAATTGGCATATTGTATGGAGCTTCCTGCCAAGTTGGTATAAGTTTACAATGTTTTCCTTGTTTCTCACCTTAGGAAATACCTTGATGACACCACAAGAAGAGTAGAGCCTGATCGTTTAGAGGATTTTGAGATGGCATTGATAGAGCCCCATAACACCACACACATTATGAAGCACGGACTCCATAATAAAATAATTAAGTTGGTCTGAGTGCAATAGGGGGACAATACGATGGAAAGCATAAGGGAGACCAAGGAGGAGATAAAGAACACTTCCCAAAGCTTTTCACTGGTAATCTTTCTCTCCAAAATTAGGATTTTGATTGTATCAAAATTGCTAGATTTGATGGTTGGAAATGGTTTTTACACTTTTTCACAATCACTTTACACTTATATAGAAATTTTTATGCATGTTTGGGATTTTTTTAAAACATACTTAAAGGACAAGATTACACACTCACGCTAGGATTGTGCCCATTTTAGCATGTCAACGGTACATAATCACATTGCACTAATGGTTGAGTAGATGGTTATGTACAGAACTTTGTTGTATAGCATGGATGTAATGCGAGTTATGCTGTTCGCCCCTTGAAAGATTTCAGGACGAAATACTTTTTTAGAGGGGAAGAACGTAACATCCCGTTAATGAACCATAAATAAATAATGTAAACTAAATTAAATATGATTAGTGTTTGGTATGGGAATTTGATAAAAGTTGAAATTTGACCACGAACGTTATTCCGCTGTATTCTTGCCGAAAATTCTGATCTGTTTCCTTATATAATATGCTGAAAACGGAGCTCAAACAAAGAAGTTTTGAGCATATGAATTTTTTAGATTTAAATTAATTTAGTATGAATTCAAATTCAAATAAGAAACAAATTTTAGAATTTAAATTTCAAAAATTAGCTTGGGGGCTATGTAAACGAGTAATTAACGTTTAACTTTAAAAATTTAATTATGGAATAAAATAATTCGACAATGGAAAGAAGGATAAACGCTCCTAAATACGACAGCGGTCAACCTGAATAGGTCAACCGGTCGATTGTAGCGGTCGGTCGGTCACCCAAGGACAATCGACTACTTGGTAATGGAAATTGCTAGTGGCAGCTAGGGTTTTATGCTATGTTCTATTTGGTTATGCGCTCTAGATTAACCCATTTCCTACCTACTTCCATCCTATGGTTCGTGTTTCAACTTCTATAAGTAGGACCCTATCCTCTCCACTTTTATTCATATTATCTTAGGGAATATGACCAAACTCTGCAATTGTTATCACTTTAATAAGATTCAAAAACTTCGTAGAAAATTCAGGTAAGGATTTAACTTATTTCTTCCTGCAATCTTTTCTTTCCTATTCTTCTCCAGTTGCTCTAAATCTAATTTATATATATATATATCTTCCTTATTGTGTGTACATATATATATATATATATATACAAATAGAGAGATTCTAGAAGAGATCGAAAGGCTGCAAATCCATTTAAGTAAAGCTAAGTCTAATCTATGAGTGGAAGCCTTAGTATTTCTTTTCAGCAATTCTTTAGTGTATTTTTTTGATTTGAATATGCATTAGGGATTTTGAGAATGTGATAGATAAAATCTCTCAAAATTCTTTTTTATGTTGAATTGTCAATTCTATGTTGAGATTCTCAATTATCTACATTAATTTGATGAATTTTTTTTCATTTATGCAATTTTTGATAATTTCATAGTTTATTCCACTTCTCCTTCTTCTTTGGGTTAAATTGTTATTCTTCAATATAATGAGGGGTTTAGGTTACAAATTCTATCCGTAGTTTACACCACTTTTTCTTTTCTGTTTCTTTTTAAAATAGGAGTTGAACAGAATATGAGGTTTAGATTGCAAATCTTATTGTTTAAGATATTCCATTGAATTAGTGTAATACATTGAGTTTTTATTTTATTTAGAAGTCTGTTGTTGCACTTTTGATTGAATTCCTTGAAATCTTGGGAAATTGAAGAAAAAGGACTTACAATAATTGGTTAGGGAATTGATATTAAATGCTAGTTTAAGGTGGAAAATCCGTGTGGTTAGTAATTATTAAGCGCGAATATTTTTTTTATTTCTATCTATGCAATTAACATATAACTATTGCGTATATGGCCAGTTAATTTGGCATTTATTTATGTTTATTTTCCTTCATTAGGAAGGTAATTGATTTTGAGGTGAAATAAGAGGAAACTCATATATAGCCTAACTATTATTTTAAGGTGTAATAAGGAAGATTCCTTGTAAGGCCTTATTATGAAAAGGTGAGATGTGTGTGTGTGTCCATAGAGAGAGAGAAATCAATTTATGGTTAAGTCATGGGGATGTGAGGTCAATAGAGTTGCATGATAGAAGTTTTCCCTTCACTTCGAGGCTAGCAGTAGTTGTGTATACTTTTATTAATGTGAGATACCCTTAAGATAAATATTTGTAATGATGCGAAGTGTGGGCCATAAGGCGAAGGGCCTGCTTCAGGATTTGAGGTATTAAGTGGTTGGACTCGCCTTTTTCCCCATATAAAGTATTAAATAGCTAAGAGATTATGCTAGGTGGTATCTCTACAGGGGTCCACTTTGGAATTAGGTCTTAAATGACAGGGTCTGGCTATTTTCCACATGGAAGTACTAAGTTGCATTGAGATTCCATATGATGTCAACTAGATAGTACCCTTGAGGAGCACGCTTCAGGAATTACGCCTTAAATGACGGAGTCTGCCTATTGTCCAATGGGAAGTATTAAGTGGCTTGGGTCCCATCTCTTACATTATTAGCTATTTATGAAGTATGATTGGGATATGGGATATACTTCTGGAATGGGAGGAAACAACTAGTTGGACTTGCCTCTTTTGCTTATAAATAAGTATTAAATGATTTTATGCTTATAAACATATTCTTATTTTGAAATATACCACCCGAGTATTGAAAGGGTAAGACTCGAGGTTTTTATTCACAATACACATGTTATTCTGACTACTTCCTCATTATAGCACATGTTAAAGATGGAGTGAATGGCGGTGAAGATGCTTAAAGGGGAAGAAGCTCGACAAGTGGCATTTTTTTTTTCTATCGTGTGCATCCATGGATTTAAAAAATTATTATAAAGGATATTATATTATGGTTTTATGGGATTTTGCATTATGACATTTTTATGCTTTTAAAATAAATAGGTACACTTTACTGTTATATTTTGTTTCATCCACTGTGAGTTTTAAAATTTTAGTTATGGTTTTGCAATATTATTTCTTTTTACTACCAACAGCTTATATTAGAATGGATCTAAGTTTCAATGAGCCTTTTCTGTGTCGAAATTTAGGCTTGTTCCCAGGTGGGTTGTTATATTTGGTATAGAGCTCTAGGTTACGCGATCAATGCGAAAAAACTATACGTATGACTGACGTATTTTTTATTTTGTAAAAGGTTTTTCAAAAAGAATTTTCAAAAGAATTTTTACTATATGCACACAAATACACACCTATACCCTCTTTTCTTGAACATATGCACATACACTAGACAAACTTTTCTTTTTCTTTCAGCATGCAAATCCTATCTTAGGAAATCGTCACTAAAGGTTTAACCAAAACATAGTTGATATGGCTGATAATCAATCTTTTTCAAAACAAAGAAACCCTACCCATGGAAGACCACCCATTAATGGAATGCACGAATGGTTTAAACAATATTTTGGGGCCATTGGGCAGATTCCTTTTCCTTTAGCTACACCGGTAGCACCCAATGCCCCGACTGTTGATGCAACACCACGCCCTGCCAACTTTCATAAGCTGTGTAAGGAATTTATTAATATGGAAGGGAAGACATACTCTGGAGCTGAAGGATACTCGAAAGCCAAAGCATGGTTTGGTAACTACGAGAGGATATTTAGAGAGCTAGGTTTGGATGAGTAGTTAAGGAAGAAGAATAACAACTTGACACATTAAGGATGAAGCTTTAAATTAGTGGAACTTTATGACTGATGAGCACTGGATAGGATATTCTCTTGGGATGAATTAAAGGATCGATTCAAGAAGAGATTCATGTCTAGCGTAGATGTTAAATTGTAATTAGAAAATTCATTTAGCCGAGAGAAGGAGATTCTACCCTCAAGGAGTAAATTGCTAAGTTTACTGAATTGGCTAAGTTCAGGACGACCCTGATAGACACATCTTTGAAAAAGGCCATGAAGTTCGTGAAGGGCTGAAATTCCCCGCTAAGAGAAATATTTTTAACCCAAGTACCTATGGGGGCCAAGTATGAGCTGTTGGTAGAAACGGCTTTGCTGCATATGGCTAATAAGAAAGAAAAGAGAGAAAAAGAGAAGTCTGCACAGACCGAAAAGCCAGAAGAATCTAAGAAAGGGATTTTTAGTCTAATAAAAAATTCAAAGGGGAAGTTTACAAAGGAAGTAAAGGTGTGTAAGAGATGCTAGAAGGGGCCACGAAGCTAAAGATTGTAGGGTGAGTCTGATGAAGGAAGCCATTAAAGGAAAGTGCTTTAATTACGATGAGGAAGGGCTTTACAAGAATTAATGTCCCAAGCTGGCTAATGAAGGACCAAGTGGATGGGCCTACGCTATTGAAGCTGTCCCTGTTGACAGTAATCCACTAAGAGACCAAGGAAAAGCAGCTCTAGAAGGTATAACTCTTATTCTTTGGGTTGCTATTTGTACCTTATTTGATTCGAGGGCATCGCATTCCTTTATAGTTGGGGATGTAGTAAATTCCTTAAACCTTAAAACCAAGATGATCAAAAATCCAATAGAGTTTTCTAATTCCATTGAGGATTCAACCCATCTTTTGCTTATTTGCAAAGACCTAGTGTTAGATATATGCGACGTTGATTCCATATGTACTGTGTATGTTCTACATTTTGAGGGGTGTGGACTTATCTTGGGTATGGGTTAGTTGTCTAATTATGGAACCATTCTTGATTGTGAAAAAAAGGTAGTACGATTAAGGAGTCGATGAGGTCATGACATAGAAGTTCTTTGTACACCCAAACCTTTAGTTGAGTTAAGCCATTTATAACCACTAAGTCTATCTGTTGATCAAGAACCATTATCTGTACACATAGTTTGTGAATTTCTTGATGTCTTCTAGGAGGTCTCGGGTCTACCACACTAAAGGGAGATTGAGTTTCGAATCAATTTGGAGAAGATGCAAGACCTGTCGCTCTGCATTTGAGACATATAACCCCCAAATAGAGAAGGGAACTGGATAAGCAAATCTCAGAGCTATTGAAGAAAGGATTCATCCGCAGGAGTACTTCTAAGTGCGGAGTCCTAGTCTTTTTTGCTACTAAGGTAGATGGTCCTTTAAGACTTAGCATTGATTATAGGGAGTTAAACAAGTTAACAAGGAAAAATAGATAACCTCTACCTAGAATAGATTACTTATTTGACCATTTTGTAGGAGCTAAAGTCTTTTCCCAATTAGACTTAGCAATGGAATTCCATCAATTAAGGATTGCAGAGGAAAGCAAGCCAAAGACCACATTCCATACGTCAGATGGACTCTATGAGTGGGAAGTAATGCCTTTTGAACTGACAAATGCCTTAGCATACTTTGTGGATTTGATGAGTAGAATATTCAGAGGGAAAGTTATTAAAATTGTCATTGTGTTTGTTAATGATATCTTGGTTTTCTTCAAAGGCAAGAAGCATGAGGACCACCTTAGGGAGGTATTGGAGACCTTGAGAAGAAACAACTCAAGAAATTTTCTAAATGCCACTTTTGAAAAAATGAAGTTAGGTTCCTTGGGCATATTGTTTCAGAGAAAGGATTAGCAGGGGACATACTAAAGTGGAAGCTGTCCAAGGATGGAAGGTTCCTATTAATGTGTTGGAGGTTGGAAGCTTTCTAGGGTTAGCATGCTGTTATAAGAAGTTCATCAAGAACTTTTCGTAAAAGCAGTTCCTTTAACCCAGTTGACTAAGAAGAATTTAGTCTTTGTTTTGGATGATAAGTGCACCAAGGCATTTGAGAAGCTTAAGGAGTTATTGACTAGTGCACCCGTGCTCACTATTGTAGATGAAGCCAAGCTATTTATGGTTTTTACGGATGCACGTGGCATAGGATTAGGAGCAGTTCTTATGTAAGAAGGGAAGGTAGTTGCCTATGCTAGTAGACATTTAAATGATCATGAAAAGGGGTATCTAGTGCATGATTTAGAATTGGCAGCCATTGTTTTAGCCTTGAAGATGTGGAGACATTATCTCTTTGTGGAAAAGTTTGAGCTATTTACAAATCATTAATCACTCAAATACCATTTTTCCAGCAAGATTTGAATCTTACGTAGTAGAGGTGGATGGGGTATATAGCATCCTTCGACTTTGGTATTCAATATACCCTCGAAAAAGGAAAATTAGTCGCCGACGCCTTTTGTGACGACCCGCCCTTCTACGCCCAGAAAGACGTATCGTCTTTAAGAAAGAAAGGGATGAGAAAATAGAAAAGATAGAGAAGAAAGAACAACAACATCAGAATCTCACAGCGGAACGAATAAATTATAATAATTACATACGTATTTACATATTATACAACATCAATCAGAGTTATACAGATAATACATCACATACTAGACAGTTATAAACACCTGTCTAGTTAATACACCTCAATACATTACAGCTCAAACAATATGACTCAGAGATACCAACACAGCGGAACTATATATATATCTATAACGCTGAAGCCTCCTGCTCCATTGCTTCTCCAGAATTCGTCAAAGCCAACCTGAATCCCTTGGCTACCCGTAAAAATTTGGGTACCCGAGAGTTTATGAAAAACAAAAATAAACTCCGGGCAGACATGGGTCTGGTATGAGTAACAGGTTAAAGATTGCTTAACTTTGAAAATCTTTTGAAAACAAAAGGTATCACTTAAGACTCCCCACACATAAACATGGAAAAGTTTTTACCTTACGCTAACCAAAACATTTGATAGGAAAATCTGTGATATTATAATAGGTATAGGGTTTTCAAGTAAATAGAAAATAGCCGAAATTGTTACATCTATTAAATTTCAGCTACTAGCCACAAAAGTGGGTAATACAATCAAAACCGTTGGCACTTATTGGATTATGGATTCCATACAATGGCAGGGCTACTGGGGTACCGCCCATCACAGTACGTGGCCTAGATCAACGTACCGAGGATCACTCCCGACCCTCTGCAACACAAGGCCGGAACCATTCCTTACTGAACAGTCCCAAACAAGATAAACCCCGGCAGTTGTTGCAATCAACCGCCCACACAGCCGAAAATAAAGGGACATCTAGATAGGGGAATATCCTTGTCCTGCTTGGGCATGACCCACCTAACCTTGCTGCACCTCCCCTGTTTTAGCCATTCCCGGTTGATGAGGCTTGAGGTTACGATTACCTTTATAGAACATATTTCTTAGAATGCTCATCGCCCACCTGACGATGTGTTGAAAGCATTCAATCCATACAAGTTCGTTCCGGGTACGAACGAAACCGAAGGCATTATCTCGTTACACTCATTTTGGAATCACCCTCAGAGTTAACGACGATAACCCTTGCATTCTGAATCTTCATCTTTACTTCAGATTCATGACCTATCGTTAATTTGGAATCGATGTGGTTTTCGGATGTTCCAAATGTGGAAACCCGATCCCGGTCTCATCAAAATCCAAAAAGTGTCTTTTAAGGCCAAGTTGTCTATTTAGTCTTAACAGTTTAATTCAATATAATTAATATACACACAGATGGATAATTCATAATATCACAGTAGATAATCACAGATAATCTTATAAACAGATAATCAAATATTATCATATTTAAAACAAGCATCCATGACACATAGATATAATTCATGCCAGATCACAATCATCAAATGAAATATCAATATCATTCATCGATAAGCAATGATTTATAATCATACCATTTGTAATTAATTTAAAATGAATTAAATTAACTACTTCTATCTCTAATTAATTTAAAGTAAATTAAATTAATTCTTTATCTATAAATTCTGCTTATACAACCATCAATTAATTATAAATCAAATTAATTAACCATCTTCTAAATACCCATCTTGATTAAGCACCTTTGATTAATCATTCACTAATTACAATAGGTAATTAGTCCTTAATTAATTAATTATTCTAAATTATTTATAGTAATTAACATTTTATTACCTTATTCATTAATTTAATTAATTACATTTATTGTTGATTAATTACATAAATTAATCACCACATTATTAATTATTTCTTAATTAACCAATTCTTAATTTACATCATAATTATATTAATTAATGATCTCTAATTTAGATTTAAAATAAATTACTTTATTTAAATTAATTACATTAAGTAATTAATCCTTAATTAAACACACTTATTAATCGCCTTCGATTAATATCAACCAGTAATTAACTACTTTTAATTACTTACGCTTTGCCAAAAAAAAAACTACTTTTAATTACTTATATTAATGAATTAATTATCCATAATTAATTATCTCCTCTAATTAATCCCTTGATTAATTTCAAAAGTAATTATCCAAATTACTTTATTAACACATCATCTTTCATTAATTACATTCAGTAATTAACATTAATTACTTCCTTAAGTAATTGTGCTCCATTGCATACACTAAGTAATTTATACTTATCAATTCATCAAATGATTTTCTTAAATTAATTAAACTAAATTAATTAACTTCAATTAATCATTTATCAAAATTAATTACAAAAAAGTAATTTCATTTAACAATTTACAATAGATTATCTAATTAATCTGATTAATTACCAAAATTAATCACATTAATTAATTAGTAACCTTTAGTTAATTATTTTCATTAACTAATAACATTTCTCAAATTACTTTTGTAATTAATTTCTAACTATAAATTAATCTAAATTTTTAATACATAAGTCATTTCTTAATTAACCTTTTATTCTTATGATAATTTATTTCTTTATTAATGACTTTATCAACATTACATTTTAAATTTAAATTCAAATATCATTTGAATTTAAGATTCAAAATGACTATAATTTAAATTCAATTTAAAATCTTTTAAATAAATGTAAATAACATTTATTATTTATAGATATGAACGTGTATAAGAAAATCCTTTAAATTAAATTACTTGAATCTTAATTTAAATTTAAATTCCCAAAATACATTTATATTTTAACTTGCAATTTCAAGTTAAACAATTTTATTTAACTTCCATTCAAAAGAACTTTGTAAAAACCAATTCAAATATTTAATTGCAGACAAATTCTTTTTAAAACGAACTATTTGAATTTATCCTTGACTTATACATTTAAATTTTAAAACTGATTTATATTTCAGATTTTGAATTCATTAGTTTAACTTGAATTTAAAACTTGGGTTTTAACTTGCTTTTTAAGAATTTGATTTTTAATTCTTGATTTAAAATCCAAATTTATTTATAAAACTTTAGATTCAAAAGTTCCATCGAATTTATACTATAATTCTTAAATTTAAACTCACCTAAAATCCTGTTTTAGAGAAATTTTGAACAAAAATAAAAACCCTGGGAAAAATCAGGTTTACCAAACCTGAATCAACCTCTGCCCCGAGACAGCCCTAGCTTGCTTCGAGTCTCCCCCTTCACTACTTCGAGTCACGTACTCGAGTTACTCGAGTTCTTCCCTAACCAAAAACCTGCACACAGAAAACAACTACCCCATCTTCAATGGCACGGTGCACGTGCACCGTGGCCCCTACCAACGCCGGCCACCCTCTGGCACTCCAACACATCGCCGACTACCTCCAGACAACGGCACGACCACCCAAAATTCATCACCACGCCCAAATAAAAAATGAGAAGTACAAAACAAAACCCGGAAACACCCTTTCAGTTCCCTTCCCAAACCTGTCACCATGCCGTCCTCCCAATGCCGATCATCGGAACGCCATCGCCACCGGCTACAACCTCGACCATGACCCCTCTTCCAATTCCCATAAGCGCGTCGAACTCGATCCTCATTTCAAAGCGTACGAGACCCAAAACCGAAACATAGCAAAACTAGGTTTACAAACTTTAAACCGTCGCCGCTGCTTCTACGGCCATTGGTCGACCATCTCAAAATTTTTCCAGGCACCCCCATAGGCTTCTCCATCTCCAGCCACGAACTCGACCACCACGAATCGGTCGATCATCAGCAATTGATCGAAATTTAATTTTCGAACAAAATTAAACTGCTCTTAAACCAGTTTCTTAAAAATCAACAGACCATGCTTAAAAATCATATTTATGTTGACGTATTTCATTTATAATACTGATTTAATAAAGTAAAAAGTTTGGGCTTTCTCTTATTCAAGATTTGCCCTGTTAATTTGATTTTTCAGAACAATATACAAGTTTATCTCAACTTTAATAAAACTCAAACTCTAAACTAGGATGAAACAGACAATTTCTGAAAGTCGCTATGCTCTGATACCAAATGAAAGTGCCGTGTGTATACAATTATATGTGCTAATATAGTATACACGGATCGTGTAATATGGATTACAATACAAATGCGGAAATAGATGATAATAGCATAGTAAATAAAAAATAGAAAAATCACACCAGAGATTTTTATACTGGTTCGGAGCACCGTCCTACGTCCAGTCCCAGACTTCTATCTGGATTTTCACTATTAACTTCCTCGCTTCACCCGGAGGAACAGGTTTACAACACCCGAACAGCCGAACGGGATTTCACGCCTCTAATACACCGAGGACTTCAACACTTGCCTCTTACAACACAGAGGACTTCAACAAAAGAACAAATATAATTGTTGTTGACAATTTGTGCTCTTGAAAACACGGATTTGTCACTAGCAGTACACCCTTCCTATAATCTTATCCTCAAAGTATGCGATATGATGTTTTGAAAAGATTAAGGAAAGTATATTATTGAATCAAAGGATATGAAATAGTTTCAAAGATTCAATAAATAATTTAGAGCTTTTATAATGCAGAATTAAGATCAGAGATTAGATTAAAAGAATATGAAATCGTTCTTTTTTAATCAACGAATTGGATGAGTTTATATAGATAAGAATGGTTGTAACTCTTTGCCATTAAGAGATATGATCTTTTGGTGAAAGCTTAAGAGATGCAACCTTTGGAGAAGAGAAGTGTCTTTTGGAAAAATTGCTTTCTGTTCAAAAACGGTCGACGGGTTAAAAAGTGACCAGTAGACAGGAATTTAAAATATATATACGTTATGTGCATGTGTGCACGTTCATTGTGCATTTTACACAGAAACGGTCGACCGTATGATTATTAACCGGTCGACCGGTACCTGTTAAATTGCACAATGAATGTTCAATGCTTTTAAAACGTATATATATATCGATTATATTGAGGTGCATGATTATTTGAGGATAGATTTTAACAAGTTTATCACTATTACAATATCAAATAATCAACCTATAATCTATAGTAACATATGTAGCTCTAATGACCTTGTTTTGTCGATCGCCTTATTTGTCAGAAATCAAAACTTTCATAAAACTTGTGACTCAACATTCTCCCCCTTTTTGATTGATGACAATATATATCTGCAAATCTGAATCTCCCCCTGAGTACGTGATCTCTTTCTCTTTGAATTCTTATAAATGTATGTTCCTGCAAGCAATTGTTAGCCTTTTCTCCCCCTTTGTCATCGACAAAAAGGAGTAACAGATACTAGAATATGATATGCATAGAATGAATATAATATGCGTAGAAAAATAAATCATTAACACATCAAAAATATAACTAAATCTGATAACTAGAATATCTTTTGATCGAAATCAGAATACTTTTGTCCTAAGCCAATAAGTGCATGGTGAATAGTTTGAAACCGTGAATACATGTCATTGATTGTCTCATTTGGTTTCATTTTGAAATTTTGAAATTGACTTTTCAGCATGGCTATTTTGGCTTGTTTAACCTTGTTAGTACCTTCATGAGTGATTTTTAGTGTTTGCCAAATTTGATATGCAGTAGTGCAGATACTAACACGGTTATATTCATTTTGGTCTAATGCACAGAACAACATATTTATTGCTCTTGCATTTACAGCTGCTGCCGTTTTCTCAGCTGCAGTCCATTCTGAATAATCAGTTGTTGGATTCACTATTTCTCTTTGAGTGGCATTCCAAGCATCATAGTTATTTGATTGCATAAAGAATGACATACGTGTTGCCCAATAACTATAGTTAAGACCATTGAAAAATGGAGGTCTTTGTGTCGATTGACCTTCCGTGTAAGTGGTGTTTTGAGTGCTAGTACTTACGTTATTTGCCATATTACTATAATATATCAAATAACTGTGTTACGGTTATATGATGACCTGGCTCTGATACCAAATGAAAGTCGCTATGCTCTGATACCAAATGAAAGTGCTGTGTGTATACAATTATATGTGCTAATATAGTATACACGGATCGTGTAATATGGATTACAATACAAATGCGGAAATAGATGATAATAGCATAGTAAATAAAAAAATAGAAAAATCACACCAGAGATTTTTATACTGGTTCGGAGCACCGTCCTACGTCCAGTCCCAGACTTCTATCTGGATTTTCACTATTAACTTCCTCGCTTCACCCGGAGGAACAGGTTTACAACACCCGAATGGGATTTCACGCCTCTAATACACCGAGGACTTCAACACTTGCCTCTTACAACACAGAGGACTTCAACAAAAGAACAAATATAATTGTTGTTGACAATTTGTGCTCTTGAAAACACGGATTTGTCACTAGCAGTACACCCTTTCTATAATCTTATCCTCAAAGTATGCGATATGATGTTTTGAAAAGATTAAGGAAAGTATATTATTGAATCAAAGGATATGAAATAGTTTCAAAGATTCAATAAATAATTTAGAGCTTTTATAATGCAGAATTAAGATCAGAGATTAGATTAAAAGAATACGAAATCGTTCTTTTTTAATCAACGAATTGGATGAGTTTATATAGATAAGAATGGTTGTAACTCTTTGCCATTAAGAGATATGATCTTTTGGTGAAAGGTTAAGAGATGCAACCTTTGGAGAAGAGAAGTGTCTTTTGGAAAAATTGCTTTCTGTTCAAAAACGGTCGACAGGTTAAAAAGTGACCAGTAGACAGGAATTTAAAATATATATACGTTATGTGCATGTGTGCACGTTCATTGTGCATTTTACACAGAAACGGTCGACCGTATGATTATTAACCGGTCGACCGGTACCTGTTAAATTGCACAATGAATGTTCAATGCTTTTAAAACGTATATATATCGATTATATTGAGGTGCATGATTATTTGAGGATAGATTTTAACAAGTTTATCACTATTACAATATCAAATAATCAACCTATAATCTATAGTAACATATGTAGCTCTAATGACCTTGTTTTGTCGATCGCCTTATTTGTCAGAAATCAAAACTTTCATAAAACTTGTGACTCAACAATTTCTGTTTGTATTCTAAGTCCTGAAAGCTATTAGATCAAGAGATAGAAAAAAAATTGAATCAAACACTAGCCTGGAAACAAAAATAGTTTTGTTACAGAGACTTCAATATGTACCAAATAACAACCATATGCGCAGAAGAATACATACATACAAATCACACTTATTCCAGATTTAAGCTTGCAACCAGTTTAAATACTTAAGTTTTAAAAATTAAATTTACTCACCTAGTTTTGAAAATGACAGAGCACCTCTTTACAAAACTGAAATGCTCTTGCCCCTTGATTTGCTTTAAAACTGCATGCTATTCAAACCAATTGAAGATGACCGAAGGCTTAACTTTGAGCTTGCTTGCTTCAGACAATTTCCAGGTTTGAAGAAAGTGATCTGTAGTTTTTTTTTCTTTCTTTCTCTTCTATTCTCAGGTTTTGGAAAGAAAATGCTCAGGTTGTTGATTAGATTTGTAAAATGAGAAATGTTAAATTATTCTCTTATTTCCAGGTTTTTTATATTGTGATGATCAAATTAGAAATGAGAAGAGTTGTAAATGCTTCAGTTTTATATTTGAGTTTATATATATAACAGAAAAAATGAAGAAGCTTGCAATCTAATTTTCCTCTGGTTTAATATGAGTATATATAGAAAGATAAGCTTGTATAGGATAGGTGTTATCTAGGTTGCATACTTGCCTGGTACACTATTTACTCTTGTTTTATCAGGCAAGATATTTACATTAGGGTGGCTAAAATGATTTCATACAATTCGAAATGACAATATTTTGCTGCTAAGAGTTGAAAGCATTTATTATTTGAGTACTTTATGTTTCCAGCTACTCATTCCTATGTATAGATATTTTTATATTTACTTTGCTTATACTTTGCTCTTAGCTTTGCATTCTTATTATTTTTCTTGCCTGCCTCTTATATTTTCTTGCCTTTTGTTTTATACTTCCTTTGCATTTTATCTATTTTGTTTAGTTGCTAACATAATTATTGTACAGACATGATTACATGCTTTTGTATTATATTTTCTTGCCTGCATACTTATCTTACAACACAATTATCTTGCTTGAACCTTCACCTACAAGCTACCTGCAAATCATTTTATTTTTGCTTTGTTCATTTTCTTTAATCAGAGATTTGGAGGCTGAGATGATCTCCAAAACAATTTAAATTGACTTGTTTATGCAAGCATTAACTGCTCAAGTACTTCATGCTTTAATTCACTTTGTTTATATTCTTGCCTTGTATGTTCTTCTTTACAGGCTACATTCCTCTTTATACAAAGCCTTTTGATTTATTATCACTTCAAGTACATATATATTTTGTTTTATTTACTCTTTAGCCAGCATAATTTTGTTGTACTTAATGTATATTATCAAGTTGCTTTACTTAAGTTCTTTAGCTCTTTTATATTTTAACATAGCTATCAAATACTAAATTCATCTATTATTTTATACTGGTGTTAGTATTAATAAGGTTTATTTTAATTTAACATTTTAATAAGACTTACTTTTAATCTTTCAAATTATAGCTATTTATATAAATAAATTTGAAATAACAATTTCTATTTAAAAACCATTTGTAAAGACATTATGATTAATAAAGCTCATTATTAAATTAAGAAATTCACCTCTTTATTACTTGTTTTATCAAGTTAAATTTAAGAAGAAAGCAGAACAAACCTTTTTGTTAATCTTATTTAAATTCAAACCTAAGCTTAACTAAATTGAAAACAATCAATATTTATCTTAAGTATTTTAAACCTTACAGTTATTTATTAAATAGCTTTTAAAAAGATATATATATTAAATCAAATTATAATTACCAAAAATATTGAAATAAGAAAAAATATGTTTTTTTTTACTTGTTAAATTAAAAACAAAGCTTACCTATTTACAATATATACAATTATATACATTATAAATAGATGACAACTAAATTAGCTTTTAAAAGATAATTTATTAGTTAAATCTTTATTTAAACGAAGATTATTAAATAAATTCAAATATTATTAACAAATATTATCAAATCAATTTAATTTTTAATGTAGATTATTAAATTGATATTGCCCCAAATTTCCGGGATGTCACGCCTTTAGTAGGAGACGTGCTACCCTAGGTGCTATATATGAATGGAGACAGTTGGAGTTTCTTTTAAATTTTAACATCTAACCATCAACAGAACCCATCCTAAGTTTTCTATCAGTCATGGAGATTAGACCAGCCTTGATGGATCGTATAGGGCACGAGAAAGTAAAAGACAAGGAGTTAGTAAAGATTTTGGGAAAATTAAGGAGCATTTTCCCCATGCTAAGAAATACTCAGTTGATGAAAAGGGATATTTGAGAAGAGATAGATGTCTTTGCATCACAATGATAGATTAATTGATAAGAAATGTGCTTATGGAGTGTCACCATTCAAGAATGACCATACATCCTGGAGGATATAAGATGTAGAAGGACATGAAGAGATTTTTTTTGGAATGGAATGATAAGGTGTGTAGCTGAGTCTGTTGCTAAGTGTTTGGCATGCCAAAATACAAAAAATGAGCAAAGGAAGTTCGATGGACTATTATAACCTTTGGAATTTCCGACTTGGAAGTGGGAGCATATTTTCATGGATTTTGTGGAAGGATTGCCTAAAAGTCAGAAGGGCAATGAGGCTTTTTGGGTTGTTGTCCATAAACTCGCCTAGAGTGCTCTCAGTTAGAAGAAATCAGAGTAGTGCCTCTCTTGTCTAGATTTATATTAAAGGGTAGTTCATCTACATAGTATTCCAGTAAGCATAGTCAGTGATAGAGACCCGTTGTTTGCTAGTGAATTTTGGAGGAGCCTACAAACAACTTTAGGAACTTCTTTGAACCTTAGCATGGAATACCACCCGCAAACCGACGGACAAGCGGAGAGGGTGAATAGAATTTTGGATGACTTGTTGTGAGCTTGTTTTTTGGATATCGAAGGGCATTGGGAGTAACATCTACCTTTGGTTGAGTTTACATATAATAATAGCTATCAAACTACGATTGGTATGTCCCATTTTGAAGCACTTTATGGGAAGCCATGCAAATCGCCTAATTATTGGTGAGAAATCACCGAAAATATGTTGATAGACTCACCAAGAGTGCTTATTTTGTTCCAGTTAGCAGAACTAGGACCACCGCCTCTGTCGTCTAGATTTATATTAAGGAGGTAGTTCATCTATATGGAATTCCAATAAGCATAGTCAGCGATAGAGACCCTTATTCACAAGTGAATTTTAGAGGAGCCTACAAATAACTTTGGGAACTTCTTCGAACCTTAGCACAACATATCACCTGCAAACCAATGGACAAACAGAGAGGATGAATAGAATACTGGAAGACTTGTTGAGAGCTTATTTTTTGGATTTCAAAGGGCATTGAGAGTAGCATCTACCTTTGTTTGAGTTTGTGTATGATAATAACTATCAACCTACGGTTGATTTGGCTCTTTTTGAAGCACTTTGTAGGTGGTCGTGCAAATCACCTAGTTATTTGTGGGAAACCACTGAAAAACTATTGCTCGGACCCGGTTTGATCCATGATACCATGGAAAAAGTAGAGTTGATCGGGAAAAGGATTAAAGTAGCGCAAGACCATTAGAAATCTTATATGGAAAAGAGAAGAAAAGAGCTTGAATTTGAGGTTGGGGATTTAGTATTTGTCAAAATCTCCCATTTTAGGAAAGTTGTTAGATTTGGCAAGTCTAGAAAATAGGCACCTAGATTTATTGGGCCATTCATAATTCTAGAAAGAATATAAAAATTAGCATATCGTATGAAGCTTCCTGCCAAATTGGCAGGAGTTCACAATGTTTTCCACGTTTCTCACCTTAGGAAATACGTTCATGACACCTCTAGAAGAGTAGAGACTGGTTAGTTAAGGGATTTTTAGATGGAGCCGTTAGTACCCCGTGTAATTGTTTGCATTATGGAGCACGGTACTAGGAGATTCCACAATAGCATAATTTAGTTGGTCTGACTACAATGGCGGAACAATCCGACGGGAAGCACATGTGAGATCGAGGAGAAGATGAAGAATACTAACCCAGAGCTTTTCACCAGTAATTTCTCTCTCCAAAACTAAGCTTTTGGTTGCATTGCGGTTCCTAGATTGGATGGTAGGAAATAGTTGGTACACTTTTCCACAATCACTTTACGCTCATTTAAAAACTGTTATGCATGTTTAGGATATTTGCATACATACTTACATGATATGATTACACAATCATGCTAGGATTGAGCTCATTTTAGTATGTCTGTGGTACATAATCACATTGCATTAATGGTTGAATTGATGGTTGTGTAGAGAACTTGGTTGTATAACGTGAATGTAGTGTGAGTTACGCCGTACGCCTCTTGGAAGATTTTGGGATGAAATCCTCATCAAAGGGGAATAATGTAACACCCCATAAAATGAAACATAAATAAATAAAGTAAATTAAATTAAATAGGATAAGGGTTGGATATGGTAATTTTATAAAATTTGAAATTTTACCATGAAAGTTATTTCATTGTGTTCCTGGCGAAATTCTGATTCGTTTCCATGTATAATATGCTGAAAACAGAGCTCAAACAAAGAAATTATGAGCATTTGATGTTTTTAGATTTTACTTAATTTAGTTTGAATTCAAATTCAAATAAGAAATAAAATTTACCATTTAAATTTCAAAATTAAGCTTATGGGGCTATGTAAATGATCAAATAAGGTTTAAAAGTTAATTAGGTAATAAAATAATTCGGGCAACGGAAAGAAGAACAAATGGCTCTAAATAAGATAGCGGTCGATCTGATAGGTCAAACGGTCGACCGTAGTGGTCGACCGGTCACTCAAGGGCTGTCGACCGCTTGGTAACGAAATTTGCCAATGGCAGCTAGGGTTTTATGTTATGTTTTATTTGATTGTGCACTTCATATTTACCTATTTCCTACTTACTTCCATCCTACGATTCTGGTGCGTTCAATTCCTATAAATAGGACCCTATTCTCTCCACTTTTTTTCATATTATTTTGGCGTAAATGATGAAACTCTACCATTGCATCTCTCTAATAAGATACAGAAACTATAGAAAATTCAGGAAAGGATTTAACTTATTTCTTCCTTTAATTTATTCTTATCCTATTATTCTTGAATTATTTCGAATATAATGAATATATATTCGTCTTCCCTATTGTGTGTGTGTGTATCAAAATAGAGGGATTCTAGAAAAGATCATAAGGTTGCAAATCCATTTGAGTAAAGCTAAGACTAATCTATGAATGGAAACCTTAGTATTTCTTTTCAGCAATCATCTACTGAATTTCTTTTGGATTTGAATATGCATTAAGGATTTTGGGTTTTCGTAAATATGATAGATAAAATCCCCCAAAATTCCAAATTATGTCGTAATGTCAATTCTATGTTGAGATTCTCAATTATTTACATTAATTTGATGGAATTTGTTTCCTTTGTGCCATTTTTGATAATTTCATTGTCTATTCCACTTTTCCTTCTTCTTTTGGTTAAATTGTGATTCTTAAATATTACATGGGGTTTAGATTATGATTTCTATTCATAGTTTACACCATTTATTCTTATTTGTTTCTTTATAAAAGAGGAGTTGAATAGAATATGGAGTTTAGATTGCAATTCTTATTGTTTAAGATATTCCATTAAATTGGTGAAATACAGTGAGTTTCTATTTTATTTACAAGTCTGTTATTGTAGTTTTGATTGTTAATATTTATTCTCTGTTGTGGACATTTGAATCCGCTGAAATCTTTGAAAATTGAAGAAAAAGGATTTGTAATAATAATTGGTTAAGGAATTTATATTAAATGCTAGTTTAGGGCATAAAATCCGTATAGTTAGAACTTATTAAGCGTGAATAATTATTTATTTCTATCTACATATTTAACGTATAACTACTGCGTGTATGGCGTAGTTAATTAGGCATTTATTTATATTTATTTTCCCTCGTTAGGGAGGTAATTAATTTGTGGGTGAAAATAATACGAAACTCTTATATAGACTAATTATTGTTTTAAGGCGTAATAAGGAAGATTCCTTAAGACCTTATTTATGAAACGGTGAGATGTGTGTGTGTATAGAGTAATTAATTTACGGCTAAGTCATAGGGATGCGAGGTCAATAAAGTTGCATGACAGAAGTATACCCTTCACTTTGAGGCTACTAGAAATTGTGTATTCTTTTATTGATGTGAGATATCCTTATGATAAATAATTGTAATAACACAGGGTTAGTTCCAAATCCTGTAAGGGAAATCTTCCTAGCTAATCTGGCTACCAGTTCCAACAAATAGTGGATTAATGTGAGACGTCATTATAGGTATGGGCCATAAGATGAAGGACCTACTACAGGGTTTCAGGTATTAAATGGTTTGACCCGCGTTTTTACTAATATAAAGTACTAAATGGTCAATGGTTATGCTAGATAGAATCTTTACATGGGTCTGCTTTTGGAATTAAGCCTTAAATGAGGGAGTCTGCCTATTTTACACTTGGAAGTATCAGGTGGCCTATGAGATTCCATATAATGTCGACAAGATAGTGCCATTGAGGAGCACGCTCTAGAATTAGGTCTTAAATGATGGGGACTACCTATTTTCCACTGGGAAGCATTAAGTGGCTTGGGTACTGTCTCTTACATTATTAGCTATTTATGGCGTATTATTGGGATATAGGATATACTTCTGGAATGGAAGATTACCCGCCTTCTTTCCTTCTAAAGAAGTATTAAATGATTTTAATGATTTTATGTTCGTAGACATATTCTTATTTTGAAATATGCTGCCCAAGTAGTGGAAAGGTGAGACTCGAGATATTAATTCGCCAGACACTTATTGTTCTGACTTCCTCCTCATTACAACACAGGTTAATGATAGAGTGATGGCGGTGACGATGCTTAAAGGTGAAGAAGCTTGGAAAGTGACAGTATTTATTATTATTTGCTTTCATTTGTACCTATGGATTTAAACAATTATTGTAATGGATGTTATATTATGGGTTTTATGAGATTTTTTGTTATGACGTTTTTATGCTTTTTGAAATAAATGGTTACACTTTACTATTATATTTTATTCCATTCGCTGTGAGTTCTGAAAGATTAATTATGGCTCAGCAATATTATTTCTTTTTACCACCAATAGCTTACCTTAGAATGGATCTAAGTTTAGATGGACCTTTTCTGGGTCAAAATTTAGGTCCGTTCCGGGGTAGGTTGTTACATTGCCGATCTTCTTATAACTTGTTAATAGGATGATCAGTGTTTTCGGAGCTAGATGTTGTTGTCTCATACAACCTCCACATCATAAAGCTCCTCGCCCAAGAGAGGATCGGCAAAATCAAGGGTAACCAGTAAAAGGCAAGGGAATGTTTTGGAACTTCCCTTAAACAAGCAAAGAAGGGTGTTCTCATGATGCGATAAGTACATTTCTGCATCAATAATGGGTTGCTTAACAGATTCAATGGGTTGGTCAACACTTTTGTTCGTTTTAAGACCACCCCAACCTCGAGAATTGGCAGCATTCCCTACTCTTTGATAACCAACAACCTTATCTGAAAGCTTGGGGCATCACAACCTTGGATCGGACTCATCATTACAGATAAGTTTTCCTTCAAAAAATGAATATTTTTTCATCTATCTATTCCTTATGAATGGGATGCGTATAGCCCGTCTCATTATCAACTCCTTGTAAGCGGGTTGTGTATAGCCTACCTTATCATCATACGACCCACTTACACTAGAGTATCTGAGCTAAGTAAATGTGCTTGGTTCAATTCAGGATCAATGGTCGCCTCAAAACAAGTGACGTATCACTAAGTTTAATCTCACAACACTATGTGCTTGGGTCCTTCTTTTTCTGCCACTCTACGCTCAATCGCTTGCCGCCCAAGAGAACCCATGAGAAAATTCGTGTTTTGGATCATGCTAGAGAAACGGCTACTCTACTACACCTTGACATCACTTGGCTACCTAAATGGATGTACCTTGCTTTCCTTATTATCACATTTATAGTTAGCATAATCCTAAGAAAAGAAAATTCCGTAGAATAAATATAGGAACCATAGGATATTCAAGATATTCCGCTCAACAAGTCGAACAAATGATCCTGCAACGCATCAAATTTCTCAAATTAGATTTGCAAAAAAAAATCTATTTCATTCAATTCAAAAGAGTGCGGGGCACTATCCCCACCCTGCTAGGCATATAATGATATTCTCATCGCTAATTAGTTGATAGGAAGAAAATGAGAAGAGAAAAAGAAGCACGTCCATAGCTCTTTCAAGGTAGGCTAACCCGCACTCTTACCACTACATAGAAAGCCTCTAGCTTTGCCAGAGAAGCACTTCAAATGACCAAGAAATTATTGACAAAAATTAAGCAAGCTTATACCTTTGAAGCATTTCAAATACTTCAACCAATCTAGAACTTGTTTAAGAAGGGGATTGTGCTACCAAATCCAATGCCCTCTCTATCAAATCCCATATGGGGTTGCAAGAAGCTTCCGAGCAACCTTGCTAGAGAGTAGACCAAGGTTTCGATCATGTCAGAAGAAGTAGAGGCTACAACTCCAACTCCTTTCAAAGAGGCATAGAAGTGTCCAAATTGACCTAAGGCCAGGAGCCTCGAAGCAAGGATATGCCCTATGTTCACTTGGATTATTAGTTTAAGATCGATGTCTAACCACTAGAAGAACCTCGGTCGGTAGGTAGAGGACCAAGCCAAGTGGCAAGGCATAGTATGCCCTAAGTAGAAGTTCCCAACCAATGGTTTGAACCGCAATCAATAAGAAATAGTTCAAGCACCAAAGATCTTTTTCCTCTCTTAATGTCTCAGCTAAAATTGATAAAAAAGCATGCAAGCAAAAGTATCCAGAAAGGAAATAAATGATGAACTCGATGACATTTTATCTGCAAGAACTGCAAATAATTCACAAGCTCGGAAAGATTTTCACGAAAAGCGATTTTGTTAGCTCAGGGAAGAAGAAGGGGTATTTATATTCCTATACCTTCAATCGCATGCATTGAAGTTCAAAGGCAAAAAGAATCCTAGCTATTCAAGAGAGATCAGTATTAAGTCACGTGACACATATAGGGCGACGTGACAAGCCTTTACCACATTTGAAAAAATGAACTGTCATAAACAATTGCACGAAGCCATTTAGAAAGTAAATTAAATGCATTGTAGAGTCGTAAATCGACAATATTTGTATGATTTTTTCAAGCCCTCACCTAAAAGTGGATATGAACTTGGAAGACCAAATATTGCTCAAATTTTTTGCAAGTAGTTAGCAGGCTAGTTAAAGACAATTCGGGTCAATCAAAGCCAATCCAATTGATCAACCATTGGCCAACAAAGGCTAGCCTAAGACCATGTTGGCCTCAAACCAATCTTTCTACTTGGCAAGGCGCCAAGATAAGGTCTGCTAGTTTCATCTCAAAGCAAACTACACTTATAAAGATATGAACTCGGCTTGGTTCCGATCATCTTGCCCACACCGACCTCACAATAGCAGCTAAAAGCCAACGCAATTCATCTGACATCACATTAGATGATAATCGGCTTCTATCCAAACCCGCCCTAATGAGCAACACATATGGCAAATGTGACCAAAGCATGGCCCATCTTTAATCATGGCTCTATTAAGCCGACTCCAACGACATCATGCCTCCTCCTCGGCTGTCTCACATCTGGTCATTTAACTATTGTCCCCACATGGTCCTCAACAAGATTCTAAGTCTCTTCCATGTTACCGACTACTAGTTGGCCAACTCAGCCATATGGGCACTCAAATGAATGATAAAACTATCAATCCATCCATTCGAAGCACTGTAGTTGGGTAGCTAAATTAATGTGAGTTACCATCGGCATTTATTGCAATCTCACGCCTGGTATAGGGAGGCATTGAATGCTTTCTTATTTACCGCCCATCTTCAAGCACACTTTACAACCATCGACCATCTACCTCTATAGTCAAATCAATGGTCAAGCACTTTTCCTGCCAGCTCTATAACGCCATCTCAACCATTCACCATCCACTTCAGTTACTATAAACAACGCTTGCTTTACAACTTCAAAGGGGTTTAGCTCTAGTTGAAACATTTAAGAATTCTAATACTATGCACAATTAGTGCTCTTATTAGAACGTAAGTCCTTAATGTTACATAGCTTTGTTAGTCTTAAGACCCATTTTTTATTTTTATTTTCTTGTAATTCCATGTAGTTGTAAGCGAAATATATATTAAGCAAATTTCATAGTCGTAAGAAGCTTTGCTAAGCCGCTCTATATCTTGTATTATTTATCTTTCACCTATGTATTTAACTCCTCATTTTCTCTAATTTTAAGTCTAGTGATTAGCGAGTAATCTTTACCTTTTACAACACACTCGCATCATTCCGAGGTTGGCTATAAAACTAGTCAATACTCATTACACCGTGATATAATTAGTTAATTAATTTGAAGTATAGTTAATCAAAAATCTTTAAATGATATGTTACGTGATAGTAATTATAATATGCTATAATAATGAGAAATTTATTATATTAAAATAATATACTATTTTAATTATTCATATTTAAGATTTTTCGAGACGGGATATCTATACATCCTTTGAGACTGGAATGCGTAACACTCTCCAAATGTTAGGCAGTTTATTATTCATGGCTACTAAAGGAGCCAAGGGGTTACTACTGATAGTTATTTGATATTTATGGAACCACTCACTTGAGATTTTTTTTGTTATTTAATACAACTAAGGTTATATGGATAATCTCTAAGTGATGATGTTACATGGTTCTCTCGATTGGAGAATATCATGGTCCTTCAATGTGGACACCCCACTCTGATTATATTTTAATCATTGCATAGCATCCATCAAACAACTATAGTTAGGTATGAATTGAAGCATTGGAGGTGAAACACCATTCGATATAGAATTCAACTCCTAGGTTATATGAGGTTAGTATCATGGTCAACTATAGTCAACTCAAAGCCAAATTCTTTGGCCAGATTAGTACATTTAATTACAATTGTTATTATTGAACCAAATACTTTATGTTTGGACTATTTAAGTTGAACGTGGGAGATGTTGGAATTTAGACCAAAACTAAATTTCATAAGTCCTAATGTGATATTGTGTCGACGAAGAGAATTGGTGTAAATAATCATTACTACTATGTAACGCTTATAAAAAGTAAACTTGGATTTTTACCAAAAGATGTGTAAGCGATAAATTCAAACAAAATATCACACCACTAGCTAACATGATGGGTGAATGTTAATATTAGAATTATTCGATATTAACTGATGACTGAATTTATATCTTTGAGTCACACAACCATAAAGATGAATACTCCAAGAAACACATGATTTAATTAATTTATACAATTTAAATTAATTAAAATTTATGAAATATTAATTATTAAATTTTATTTGATTTGTTTGAATGCCATCATTAGTTAATAAAGTGCGCTTATAAAAGTTATATATACACGTACCGATATACGATATCGATAGGATATGTAAATTAGATTTAAATCAATTAATTGTTAAGTGGTTTTGAGAAATTTATAAGACCCATATTGCCTCTATTATGGCTAGCAAAAAAGGGAGGTATGGGAGAGTTTTTCAAATGTTATTTGAAAGAAAATTTGAAGCAGCAATTAAATGAAGGAATTAAATCTCTATCCTTTACTAGTCTTTATAACTTACACAAAAACATTGATGAAATGAATTTTTCCTATTTCATTATGAAAATATAAAAGTGGAGGATTTGATGAGATTTAATTGGAAGTAAATATGGATGGTTTTAAAGGAGGAAATTGAAAAGTTATAATGTTTTCTACATGACAGAGTTAGGGATATGCCATAGGGTCAATTCTTTCTATTATACACTTGTTATAATGTGTTATATTAATTAATTAATTAATTAAATTATATTCAATTGAAAAACCATAAATGGCATGTCTTATGAAAGTAATTACAATATGTTATAACCATGAGCAATTTATCATAATATAATAATCATATTGTTTTAAATTTTCCTAGTTATGATGTGTCAAGGTTGAATATCGATATATCCAATGAACTAGAGTATGTTATGCTTTTCAAATGTTTGGCAGTGTATTAATTATGATTGTTAGGGCATTAAGAGTTTTTGTACTACTAGTTATCGGATAACAATGGAATGACTCACTCAATAATTTTATGTTAGTTTGTATAACTAAGGTTACGTAAAATATTGATGTGACAATATTACACGGTTCTCTTGACTTGAGAATATTATTGAACTTCAATATGGAAACACCACTTTGATTATAGTTAAATCATGGCATAGATTCCATCGAAGGAATATAATTAGATAGATTTGAAGCATTGGAAATGAAACACTATTCAAGGGAGAATCTATCGCCTCGGTTATATGAGGTTAGTATGATGGTCAACTAAAGTCAACTCAAAATTAAAGTCTATAGCTATAGTAGTTTGATTAATAACAATTGTGGTTATTATACTAAGGAATTTATGTTTGTACTATATAAGTTAAAAGAGACGAGTTTGGAATTTTGACCATTACCAAATCACATAAGTCCTAATATGATATAATTTTGATGAAGAAAAATGGTACAAATAATTTCACTGCTGGGGTTGCTTAAAATAAGTAATATTAAATTTTATCGAAATTGTGAAAGAATTAAATTGGCACAACTATCACACCACTAGCTAAGATGACACGTGAACGTTAATATTTGAATAATACGATATAACCACTGATAGAATTTACACCTAAAAGTTGTACAATTGAAATGTTGAATACTCCAACTATCATCTGATTTAATAAAATTAGTAAATGTTATAAATTAACTAGTGAAATATTAGTTATAAAATTTTATTTGATTTGTGTTGATCGGTATTGAAAATAGTGCATATATAAAAGTTATAATCACATACCGATATGCGATATTGAGGTACATTTAAATTTGATTATATGTAAATTGTCCGATCTGATTTGAAGTAGGATGGAAGCCCATGGGGACCATGAGACAGCTGACCAATCATTAAAGGGGAGGAGGGGGTTTATGTTGATATTTTTTGGGTTTGAGTTGGTAGAGAAAATAGTGGATCTGGATCCACATTTTCCTTTCTCTTTTCTGTCTTATTGAAACCATTGCCCTTTTTTGACTTGACTTTTGCTCTTTCCTCTGCTTTACCTCCAGCATAAACTACCACTATCCTCTCCTTCGTTGTTGTCAAACTAAAAATTAAAATTTGAATCAAATAAAAGAAATATGTGTAGATCTCTCTGACAGTTAGCGCTTTTTGTAATAGATTGGATTTAATCCTAAGAGTTATGTAGATTCAGCATTCGAAATGTCATTATTAGGCTAGGTTGAGGTAACACTTTATTTCATATATATATATATTTCATTTATTATGTTATTATATATAGTTAGATTATCTTTAATTTGTTTTATATATACCCATTGTTGTTCTAAAAATATAATGCATATAATATATATGATTTTTTGGCCTAATCTCTTTTTTAAAATTTTTGAAAAAAATAGTTTTTAAAGGTGTTTCAAATAAAAGTTGAATTTTTAAATTAAATAAACACACATAAATATACGTAAATTTTATTGTTAAATTATATATATGTTATTATTTTGAAATTCTTTTAGAGTACATGTGTGAATGTGTGTGCATGCGTGAGTGTGTATATATATTTATCAAATTCGAATTATGTATGTATATATATATATATATATATATATATATATTTTATTCTCAAACATAATGCATTGAATTGTTTTTATATATTTATAAATGCATACATGTGTGTGTATATATATGTATTAAATATACAAAAATTTATATACATTCCAAAATATTTTATTACACAACAACTTGATTTTTTTCATGTGGATTTTAATTTTTAAATTAAAAAAAACAGAAGGAATAAATCTGTATGGGTTCTAATATCAATAAAAAATTTGACCTTGTTAGATATAAATATAAACGAAATAAAAAATATTTTTTATTTTATTTATTTCTATACTTATTATATAATATAATTTTATATTATAAATGATTTTAAAACGTTAATTTTAATATTTTAGTATACATAAAAAATATACATTTTATATATTCAAAAAATGTATATATAGTAATAGAACATAATTTATTTGCAAAATTAAAATTTGAATTTAAATTAAAGTTATTTTCATATCGGATCAAGTTCTAAATTTTGAAATTTGAAATTTGAAATTTTAGTTATCTATATTTATATTTATAAATATTATTTTATGTTAGATGTATATATAATTTTATTTTTACATTAATATATTTGTGTATATATTTAAATAAAATGTAATTTTATATCATGTTAATAATATACATATATATTAGACAACATGTATATATGGAGGGACTAACATGTCCGTTGCATTGTAAATCTTAACACTTAGATACAAGCATGTTAAACCATACACATTGTATATGTTGCACATGTACATACATAAACATATGTATATGATACACATATGCACATTATATGTTATATACAGTATCAAACATAATCCATTTATTAATAATTTAAGTAAAATAATGATTTTATTTAAAATTTATTTAGGTTAGATCTAAATCAATTTAGACTTTATAGGCCCAATGCGATCCAAATTAATAAAATAAATTTGAAATTCACTCATTTAAATAGTTCCATGCTAGCCTAGTTCCAACAGTGGTGTCAAATCCCAATAGTCTGCGCGCTCTAAATTAGCTATGTTAGGGCCAATTAATTAAGTTTGCCCCTTTAGTATGGTGTCTAGAAAAGTACTATCTAGCTAAGTTTGGATAATCAAAACCTTGCCTTAACTGACTACCGACCTAGCCTAAAAGGCGAAGTAAGCCTAAAATGTTATCCCTAATATGAAAGGCCTAATATGAATTTAGGTCTTGGACTAGTTTTCAAAACATGTTTTGAAATTTAAAATAAAATTTTAAATTTAAAAGGTTAAATTTAAAATAATTAAATTATTGTAAATGTTATAATGTGATTTTCAAAATTTATTTGAAAATTTATATATTAATTTCAAAAATTAATTAATTAGATAAAGAATTAAATTGATTAATTAAAATGTTAATTAATTAAGTTATATATATGTAACATATATATGTTGCATTACTTAAAATTATTTAAGATGATGTAAGTATATATGGAATTTACGAAATTAAAATAGTCAATTAAAATTATTCAACTAAGTAAAGTAATTAGATGTTAGTTAATAAGTAATATAATCCATATATATAAAGATATAAGTGTATAATTATAAATGTTACAGTATACATATTCAATATAAAATGTTAAACTAAATAACATATAATTAACTAAAATGTTAATTAATTAAATTATTAAATAAGATTTAATCAATAATATTAATATAAGATTATACATAGGACTATTACATAAGTAAATTAAATTATAAAAGTTATATAATAATTAGAATTTATGTAAAATGAATGTATAATAAAAGGTGGAACAATAAGAAACCCTAAATAGATTCGAGGAATAAATACATACATACAATACGTATAACATGATTTCAGGCGTGTTCGACACTTGAATCACAAGGGTATTTCATAAGAAATACATTATTCCATGTGTTGGTATCACTCAATTAATATATTAAAGATTATGAATCTTTAATATAAAGTTGTCCTTAACTATTTATATGTTAATAGACTGCTTACATACTCCTTGGTAGTCGAGCTTTCCTCAAACTAGTGATGTTATATGTAGTACTATTAATATATATATATAACATACAAGGTAAGATAACTGTATATATTTGTTGAGATTTCCTCAAGGTATGTTCATCATACTTAGGCCTTCGCGAAATGGTACGTACGAGTGAATAATCTCTCTTTATTTGTTGATCTTTCCTTAAGGTAAAATAAAATTAGGACAAAGACTACAAGGTTAGGAGTTTTATATGATACAATAGATATAGAGTTATTCATTGTATGTAAGACTATGATTTATTGAGCCTTCCTTAAGGTCAAAATCCCAAGGCATACGATTCCTAACACTCACTAGTGAAGTCGAAAGACATCTATATTTCATCTTAGGATTTTTTTTTGAAATATAAAAGATTAGTAGGAGCTTATTAGTAAAATAAAATGTAATGTTTAACCTTATTAATATTCTAATAACATCTACTATGAATAATGTCCTAATCTACTAAGTTAAAATTTGAAGAAAACGCCTGCACCCAAGTTATTTTCTGAAAACGACAAACTCATAAGACCTAACTGTATAGACTAGCTAAGAGCAGTTAAGATAGCACTAACATTTGAAGTCTATGGTCGTTAATAGCCAAATCTCTAAGGGTAAAACCCATTAGTAATATAGACCTTGAGTTACACGTAGCCTATAATAAATGGACTGTAGACTAAGATCGCTCAAGTTTACGTGTAGCCTATGTTAGACAAACCGTTATAAAGATGACATGAAACATGAACGTCCACAAAATTTTCAATAACGACAAAACTTTGTTTGGGGAACAGTCCTGTTCTGCAAAGTATGAACTTATGAAGAAACCGTTCAAATGAAATGATGAAGAGCATAAAAGTTGACGATTAGAGTCTTATGATGAAAGGCTGTATTAATAGGCTTTCTCAGTTGGACATGACGATACGTAATGAGTTGCAAGTGGATCTGATCCTAGGGTCTCTTATTCCTAAGTTTAAGCAATTTATATTAAACCATAATATGAACTAGTTGAATTTAAACCTTATTGAGCTTCTCAATATGTTAAGGTCAGTCAATTCTTCGTCCAAGAATTAAGGTGTGGTACTCGCTGTTAAAGGGAATGCATCATCTTTGAAATGTTCGAAGAAGCGAAAAAGGGTTAATATGAAGAATTGGAAGACTGCTCTATTTGACAATGGTAAATATCGTCATTATCTACTTAGAGTACTTAAAGATGGTCAAAGAGAAGAAACATAATAGTTTTTCTACTCCTATAGGTATATTTATGATTCAAAATTATATTGCAGCTAATAAATTATCTTGGGTTTTAAATAATAGATCTGGAATGCACATCTGTAATTCGTCACCGAGGCTTAGGAATAGGCGTCAGATGGTAAAGGGGGAGATATGCTACAAGTTCCTGATGGATATCTAGTAGATGCAACAACAGTTAGAGATTTCTATTTTAGTTTGCCAAATGGATTAGTTTTAATATTAAATGATTGCTGTTTTGTAAAAGACTTTATGTAACAACCCTGAGATTGCAATTACCGAATGATAAGTTAAAAATTATGATTTTAAGTTAAATGGGGGGCTAAACAAATTTTTGGGAATTTAAATTTGCAATTAGTTTGCAAATTAAAATATTTTGGGTTGAAATGGGGAATTTTTAAATAAAAAGTGATTATGGGTTAATGGGCCAAATGAGATAGTTACATGGTTTTAATTAAAACTAGGATGCTTATTAGGATTTTTATTCACATGATAACCTTAGGAAAATAAACTAAGTCCTAATGGATTTTAAAACCTCTTACCATGACCCATTAACCAACCCACTCCTATTTAATATCTCAAACTCCTTCCATAAACCCTAACCCTCCTCCTCTTCATAAATTCCTAAAACCTAAATCTAAACAAAATTAATGGCCTCCATTTAGAAGCTCCATCTCCTTCCCTTCATAAATTAGTTTAATCCTAGAAGAAAAAGAAAAGAGAAGAAGAAAGGTAATGCAATCTCTCCTATTCTCTAATCCTCCTTCTTAATCCCTATTTCTACCATCTTGTAGTAATCATTATTTTGTTTTCTTTGTTGATTTTGGGTTCTTGAAGCCTCTTGATCTTTGCTTTGGGGTTGAGGAGTTTGGCTTGCTTCATATTGTGCACTCAAATCATTTGATACTTTGCTTCATTAAGGTAATTACTATGGATTAGTAATTATTGCTAGTTGTAATGCTAAGATTTGGCCTTGGTTTCCTTTAATTTGGTGTAATAATCATTATATGGTGATTAGTGATTGCTATTAGTGAAAATTTTGATGCCCAAAATTGAAAAAAAAACACCCCTAAATGCCCAAAAAATGCAAAAATTGTTGGCTGGAAATGTTCTGCAGGCTGAAACAGGCCAAAAACCCAAATCTGAGTGCACCAGGCAGGCCTGGGCTGCACCCTGGCTGCTGCACTGGTGCAGTAGGCTAGCCCAGCTGGGCTAGCCAGAGGCAGGCCAGCCCTGGATGGGCTGGCCGCACCCCACACCCCCCAGCCCGCCTGGGCTGGGGGTTTACCCGGCCTCCCCAGCCCGGACGGGCTGGGGAAGCAGGGACGCGGGCCGAAGCCCGCGTCCCACCCCAGCCCAGGCGGGCTGGGGATGTATCTTTCCCCAGCCCGCCAGGGCTGGGGAAGGAAGACGCGGGCCTCGGCCCGCGTCTCAACCCCAGCCCAGGCGGGCTGGGGAATACCCCAGCCCGCCTGGGCTGGGGAACAGTGGACGCGGAACAGTGGACGCGGGCCGAAGCCCGCGTCCCAGCCCCGGCCTTGGCGGGCTGGGGCGGACTGACACGGGCCGGGCCCGCGTCCAAAAAAAATTAAAAAAAAAAATTAAAAAAAAAAATCAAACCTTACATCTGTTCCAGCTTTTGAGCGCCACTTCGCGATGCCGCCACGTTCGCATCGGAAGTCGAAATTCGATGTTTATGGTCTCGTTGGAAAGGTGGAGTTGCGAACTCCATCTCTGGAAAATTTGGACAACATTGGAGTTCGTTTGATACTTCGATTTTCGTGCCAAAGTTAGACTCTGGTCGCTGTTGGAAAACAGTATGAATCTTTCTCTGGGTTCAACTTCAAGACGTCGCTGCCACTTCGTCTCCACTCGGAATTCAGAAATTCTTTTTGCATCTTAAAGTAGGGATGTTGGACTACATGCCTACCAGTTTTCATGCCATTTGGACACAGTTTGCTGGTCCAAATAAATTGCCGAACTTGGGTTCGCAGCAGTTTTTGAATGGTTTCTAACACTTGGAATATTTTTGTTGATTTTCTGGTTTTCGTCGATTTCTTTGAGATTGTCTCTGGATTTCGTACATGGGCTTTATAAAAAGGATTTAAAAGGATTTTCACTCCAAAATGGATTTTGAAAATTATTATATAATATTATTTTTAATTACTCCATAATAGGAGACTTTTCAAAAGACCGTTTTAAAAGTGATTTCGAAATCAATTACAAATCCGTTTTACACTATTATTTTCTATAATAAAAATCTCACACTCACTTTTTAGCATGTCAAGCGAAGTGGAAAGGTGCTTAAACGGTTAGGAAATATCCGGCCTATGAAAACCGTGTGTATTTTCTTTCCGGTTAATCCCCGACCTATTCGATTGATCGTTTTGACCTTTGGGTCTTGTTTACCGATGATATGAGGTGGACTTTTTATTGTTTGGAGTGTGAGCTTGCTATTGGTTAGGAAAATGTTTAGTGCGAACGTGGGATATGTGACTCATTGTTAACACTTTACGGGTTCCTCTCCAAGAAGTTAGTGACACATTAGCCTCTGGGCGGCCAGTACTGGACCTCTGGGTCACCACGCCTCTGGGCAACCGTCTCTGGACACCTGCTCTATGGAGCAGTTTATTTTTCGGCGTGTGCCTTTGGGCCTTTATCCTTCTGGGAAGGATCTCGCCGTTTCGCGCGTTCCGCATCTGTGCGAGTGATCGATCACAACTCTACAGTACTTGGCAACAACGACTCTGGTCGGTGCACGTGCAATATTTGTATTATCTGGTGATTTTATATCCATTCGAGTATCGCCGTTTGGTGTTGGTTCTATGGAACCATACGATGTAAGTGCGATTACCTTGTGGATTCACAGTGTCTCTGGACACTGCATTTCTGTATTCGATTTCATTGATTTTTCATTATATCCCTATTGCTCTTTGGAGCATCGATCTTTGCTTGGGCATTGATTATTGACTCTGGCCACTCTGGGGATTATTGCCTATGGGCAACTTTATATAGCTTTGGCTACGCCGATGATATGAGGCGATTTTATTTATTTAACACTTTGGTGTTTGTATTCTCTTTGGAGATTTTTACTGTTATTGATGATTTGGGATCGTCATTATATTCATGTGGTCCATATTACTCTTCTCTTTGGAAAAGTACTGTTTTATTTATGTACCGCATTATTATATATCTCTGTTATTACTGATTGTTTAGCTAGCCTGACCCGAGTGTTTTCGCTCGGGTCAGACCGAGTTGTTTCAGGTTAGGTCTCTGGACTTAGCTTCTGTGCTTCTGCTTGGACATTATCTGCTATGCTGATAGATAGCGCTTTTATTTGTCCACTATTCCGCTACTCTGTTTTATTCGGACTTTGATATGTACATATTTTTGACTCACATATGTGAGCAGTGGCTTTGTACCCACTTATAGTATTTGGATCTGTATTGATGATGTATTGTTCTGGGATGTTATATCTGTTATGTGATTCTGTTCTGTGATGTTTGTCATTTATTGCTATGCTTATTCTGATAGGTCTTTAGCCATTGTAATTTCGTTATAAATATTTATTGAATAGGTCGAACCACTTGAAAAAAAGAATAGATACCATCTATTCGACGTATTCAGTAGATAGTTATAGCTTGATTACAAATGGTCGCTTCCATTATACTCTATTCTCCGCTTTAACAGACGGTATTACCCCCGTAATACTCTTTGTTACAGTGGGTCTGAGAGTGGGGCGTTACAGTTTGGTATCAGAGCTAAGATTCAGAATTAAGCATAACAAACACAGAACGGTTACACTTAGTACAATACATTTTAATTGGATCCGAATTAAATCAAATCTCTTCCTTATGCTTATTGATAGATAAGTTAGGAATATGTGTAGGAATTTATTATATTCCGTAGTATTCCTTGATTAAGTATCTATCATTGAATCATGTCTAACTCTAATTCCCGTTTGACTTTCAGTATGTCTGGAAGGGGAAGAGGGAGAACCACACGTCAGACTAGTGCTGCTGGGCAGTCCAGCAACACTCATCCAGAGGGCGTGTTCATGACTACCGACCAGATCATGGAGCTGGTTCGGAATTCTCAGTCTCATTCCCAGTCTCCAGCCCCAGTTGCTGATGCTCCGCGCATGTCTGTTTTTGCACGTCTCTGCAGTGATTTTACCCGTCTCGGAGGGAAGCCGTTCAGTGGCTCCGAGAATGTCTTAGAGGTCCAGGCTTGGATTCGGATATGCGAGCGCATTTTTACTCGTATGGATATCTCGGATCATGATCGTGTTCTTATTGCTTCTAGTCAGCTTCGGAGTCGTGCCCTGGATTGGTACGAACTCCTTACTTCCGAGGTCGATGAGACCACACTTACTTGGGTTCAGTTTCGTCAGAGATTTGAGCTCAAATTCATCCCAGAGTCAGAGAAGAACTCACTTGCTCGTCGCTTTCTTGATCTCAAGCGGGGGAAGTCCTCCGTATCCGACTATGTCTCTTCCTTCGAGGCCCTGTCCAAGTACGGCCTTGAGTTTATTGCTACTCCTTATAAGAGGAACCTCAAATTTGTTGAGGGCTTGAAGAAATATCTGAAGAGGCATCTTATGCTACAGCTTGAGCTCTCATTCGAGAAGCTAGTCGATGCAGCCCTACATCTTGAGTCAGTCTAGATGGAGCATAGTGATGATGATGGTGGGGGTTCCAAAAACCCCAACCAGAAGCGAGGTCCATTTCAGAAGAACAAGCCTTGGAACAAGAAGAAGAAGACTGGCAGTTCTGCTGTCCAGGCTCAGCCTCAGACTCAGCCTCAGATTCAGTCACAGCCTAGTGGAACCCGTCCTCCGAAGAAATGCTTCAACTGCGGTTCTCCAGATCACTTTATTCGAGAGTGCCCCAAACCTCTCTATTGCACCTTCTGCAAGAAGGAGGGACACAGGATCTCCACTTGTCCTATTGCTCCAGCTAGTGCCAAGCCTGGCAAGCTTAATGCTGCCAAGGCTCCTGCATCTTCAGCTCAGCCTCGAGGTACGCATCCTTCCGTTCTCGAAGATTCTATTTTATTTCGTGGTAGATCTTGTAGAGTTCTCTTTGTTACGGGTGCCTCTCACTCATTCGTATCAAAGGAGCTAATAGATGCTTTATCGTTGGATGTTACTTGTCTGGTTTCTTCACTAAGGATTGTGAATCCCATTGGAGGATCCACGACCCTTAGCTTGCTTTGTGAGAATATAGATATCGATCTTTGTGGATTTTCTTTCCGTGCGAATCTGCACGTTATGGAGTATTTGGGATTTGATATGATTCTTGGCATGGATTGGCTCGTTCAGCATGACGCCAAAATTATTTGTTCGGAGCGGATATTATTCATTCATCACCCCGATTCGTCCTCTCCGTTAGCTATTGTTCTTCAGGATGTTGGGCTTTCTGATGTTACTCTATTTTCTCTTGATTCACGAGATGAGGATTTGGACTTATCTCGTATTCCTGTTGTTCGGGATTTCCCCGACGTATTCGAGCCAGTATCTGGTCTGCCGCCAAAGCGGGCCATTGAGTTCCGCATCGATCTCATTCCAGGCTCCCACCCAGTTGGGCGTCCTCCCACGAGGATGTCTACTAAAGAGAATGAGGAACTCAGGAAGCAGTTAGTGGAGCTTGAGGCGAAGCAGCTCATTCGGTCCAGTTCTTTGCCATGGGGTGCTGCTGTGGTCTTCGTTAAGAAGCCCGATGGCTCTCTTAGGCTTTGCATTGACTATCGCAAGCTTAATGAGTTGACCATCAGAAATCGTTATCCATTGCCACGGATAGACGATATGTTTGATCAGTTGAGCGGTGCGAAGGTCTTTTCACAGCTCGACCTTGCCACCGGATTTCATCAGCTCCGAGTTGCGGAAGATAGCATTCCTCTTACCGCTTTCCGCACTCGCTATGGTTTTTTTGAGTGGTTGGTCATGCCATTCGGCTTGACGAACGCACCAGCTTTCTTCGTCGATCTTATGAATCGAGTATTTCGGGAATACATTGATAGATTCGTTCTGGTTTTCATCGACGATATTCTTATTTATTCTAGATCTGAGGCAGAGCATGCTCTTCATTTGCGGATCGTCTTGGATACTCTTTGTCAGCATCAGCTTAAGGCCAAGCTCTCCAAGTGCCATTTTTGGGAGAGCAAGGTCAAGTTCTTGGGCCATATTGTATCATCTGAGGGTGTTTCTGTCGATCCTGCCAAGATCGAAGCTATTCAGAATTGGAAGCAGCCCGAGAACGTTCATGATATTCGCAGCTTCCTTGGTCTGGCGGGTTATTACCGTCGGTTTGTTAAGGATTTCTCTCGAGTTGCACTTCCCCTTACGACGCTGACTCGTAAGGGTGTTCGCTTTATTTGGTCTGATAAGTGTGAAGCTTCTTTTCAGCGATTGAAGGAACTTCTCACTCATGCTCCTATTCTTGTGGTTCCTGAGAGTAACCAGGATCTTGTTGTTTACACCGACGCTTGTGGTAGCGGGCTCGGTGCTGTGCTTATGCAGAAGGATCGGGTAGTTGCTTATGCTTCCAGGCAACTGCGTCCGAATGAGGTTCGCTATCCTACTCATGATCTTGAGTTAGCAGCTATCGTCTTTGCCTTGAAGACGTGGCGTCACTTTCTATTAGGCGAACGCTTCACTCTTTACACCGATCACAAGTCACTGAAGTATCTATTCAGTCAGAGGGATCTCAATATGAGGCAGCAGCGATGGCTTGAGTTTCTCGCCTCATATGATTTAGATATTCAGTATACCCCTGGCAAGGGTAATCGAGTTGCAGATGCGCTCAGTCGCAAGCACTCGGCGGTAGTTTCTATGATGATTGCCAAGTGGGATGTTCTTGAGACTCTATCTTTATGTGATATTAGAGATCGAGCTCCATCTTCTGATGCTCCTGTCTTATTATTTAGTTTGGAAGCTCGTCCTATCTTATTGGATCGCATTGCCCATGCTCAACGGCAGGATCCAGACTTATTGCATCTTATTCATCTTCTCGAGTCGGGATCCAGTGATGAGACATTGCTGGATTATTCTCTGGATTTTCATCGGTGTCTTCGTAGGAAGAACCGTATTGTTGTACCATCTGATTTATCACTTAGGCGTGACATTCTAGACGAGTGCCATCGCACTAAGTACACTATACATCCTGGTTCGAGTAAGATGTATGCCGATATGTGCCGGCTATATTATTGGGAGGGTTTGAAGAGAGATGTGGCAAGTTATGTGAGTAGTTGCATAACTTGTCAACAGATCAAAGCCGAGCATCAGCGTCCATCTGGTCTTCTTCAGCCGCTAGAGATTCCATTATGGAAATGGGATCAGATATCCATGGATTTTATTGACGGTCTGCCTCGATCGAGGTCAGGCCATACTTCCATCTGGGTTATTGTTGATCGCTTGACCAAAGCGGCTCATTTTATCCCTATTAAGTCCACTCGGACTGCTCCTCAACTTGCCAAGCTATATGTGAAGGAAGTCGTTCGACTTCATGGCATTCCTAGCTCTATCGTCTGTGATCGAGACACTATCTTTACTAGTCACTTTTGGAAGTGCCTACAGTCCGTTTTGGGCACAAAGCTGAATCTCTCGACTGCTTATCATCCTCAGACCGACGGTCAGACGGAGAGGGTGAATCGTGTTTTGGAGGATCTTTTGCGCTGTTGTATTCTGGATTTCGGAGGTAGTTGGGAGGATCACTTACCGCTTGTAGAGTTCTCCTACAACAACAGCTATCAGTCTAGTATTGGCATGGCACCTTTCGAGGCTCTATACGGAAGGCCACGTCGCTCTCCTGCTTGTTGGTTAGAATCTGGCGAGAAGCTTATTCTTGGTCCAGATTCAGTTCGGGAATCTTCTGAAAAGATTGTTCTTATCCGTCAGAGAATGAAAGAGGCACAGGACCGCCAGAAATCCTACGCGGACAACCGTAGGAAGCCACTTGAGTTCTCCATTGGCGATTCTGTCTTTATTCGGGTTTCTCCCATGAAGGGGGTTGTGCGTTTCAGCTCTACAGGGAAGTTGGCTCCTCGCTATGTTGGACCATTTCCTATTACGGAACGCATCGGCCCTGTTGCTTATAGAGTGGCTCTACCTGCTCATTTCTCTGGAATACATGATGTGTTCCATGTTTCTCAGCTTCGCAAGTGTGTGCGCAATCCTGATTCTATTATCGAGCCTCACATCATACCCGATTTGGAGATCTCACCCGATCTGTCTATAGAGCAGCAACCTCTTCGTGTGCTTGATTCGGAGATCAGACGTCTTCGAAACAAAGAGGTTCCGCTTGTGAAGATTCAATGGTCGTCTAATCCTAAGGACTGTACTTGGGAGACCAGAGAATTCATCGAGCGTACTTATCCTGGTTTTCTTTCATCTTCCGACATGGGTGAGCATCTATATTTTATCTTCTGTATTCCTTGTGTGGATTAGATGTTATAGACGACTTCTATATTTAAGGAATTGCGGGGACGCAATTTTCTTAAGGGGGGGAGTCTGTAACAACCCTGAGATTGCAATTACCGAATGATAAGTTAAAAATTATGATTTTAAGTTAAATGAGAGGCTAAACAAATTTTTGGGAATTTAAATTTGCAATTAGTTTGCAAATTAAAATATTTTGGGTTGAAATGGGGAATTTTTAAATAAAAAGTGATTATGGGTTAATGGGCCAAATGAGATAGTTACATGGTTTTAATTAAAACTAGGATGCTTATTAGGATTTTTATTCACATGATAACCTTAGGAAAATAAACTAAGTCCTAATGGATTTTAAAACCTCTTACCATGACCCATTAACCAACCCACTCCTATTTAATATCTCAAACTCCTTCCATAAACCCTAACCCTCCTCCTCTTCATAAATTCCTAAAACCTAAATCTAAACAAAATTAATGGCCTCCATTTAGAAGCTCCATCTCCTTCCCTTCATAAATTAGTTTAATCCTAGAAGAAAAAGAAAAGAGAAGAAGAAAGGTAATGCAATCTCTCCTATTCTCTAATCCTCCTTCTTAATCCCTATTTCTACCATCTTGTAGTAATCATTATTTTGTTTTCTTTGTTGATTTTGGGTTCTTGAAGCCTCTTGATCTTTGCTTTGGGGTTGAGGAGTTTGGCTTGCTTCATATTGTGCACTCAAATCATTTGATACTTTGCTTCATTAAGGTAATTACTATGGATTAGTAATTATTGCTAGTTGTAATGCTAAGATTTGGCCTTGGTTTCCTTTAATTTGGTGTAATAATCATTATATGGTGATTAGTGATTGCTATTAGTGAAAATTTTGATGCCCAAAATTGAAAAAAAAACACCCCTAAATGCCCAAAAAATGCAAAAATTGTTGGCTGGAAATGTTCTGCAGGCTGAAACAGGCCAAAAACCCAAATCTGAGTGCACCAGGCAGGCCTGGGCTGCACCCTGGCTGCTGCACTGGTGCAGTAGGCTAGCCCAGCTGGGCTAGCCAGAGGCAGGCCAGCCCTGGATGGGCTGGCCGCACCCCACGCCCCCCAGCCCGCCTGGGCTGGGGGTTTACCCGGCCTCCCCAGCCCGGACGGGCTGGGGAAGCAGGGACGCGGGCCGAAGCCCGCGTCCCACCCCAGCCCAGGCGGGCTGGGGATGTATCTTTCCCCAGCCCGCCTGGGCTGGGGAACAGTGGACGCGGGCCGAAGCCCGCGTCCCAGCCCCGGCCTTGGCGGGCTGGGGCGGACTGACACGGGCCGGGCCCGCGTCCAAAAAAAAAAAAAAAAAAAAAAATAAAAAATAAAAAAATCAAACCTTACATCTGTTCCAGCTTTTGAGCGCCACTTCGCGATGCCGCCACGTTCGCATCGGAAGTCGAAATTCGACGTTTATGGTCTCGTTGGAAAGGTGGAGTTGCGAACTCCATCTCTGGAAAATTTGGACAACATTGGAGTTCGTTTGATACTTCGATTTTCGTGCCAAAGTTAGACTCTGGTCGCTGTTGGAAAACAGTATGAATCTTTCTCTGGGTTCAACTTCGAGACGTCGCTGCCACTTCGTCTCCATTCGGAATTCAGAAATTCTTTTTGCATCTTAAAGTAGAGATGTTGGACTACATGCCTACCAGTTTTCATGCCATTTGGACACAGTTTGCTGGTCCAAATAAATTGCCGAACTTGGGTTCGCAGCAGTTTTTGAATGGTTTCAAACACTTGGAATATTTTTGTTGATTTTCTGGTTTTCGTCGATTTCTTTGAGATTGTCTCTGGATTTCGTACACGGGCTTTATAAAACGGATTTAAAAGGATTTTCACTCCAAAATGGATTTTGAAAATTATTATATAATATTATTTTTAATTATTAAATTAATTACTCCATAATAGGAGACTTTTCAAAAGACCGTTTTAAAAGTGATTTCGAAATCAATTACAAATCCGTTTTACACTATTATTTTATATAATAAAAATCTCACACTCACTTTTTAGCACGTCAAGCGAAGTGGAAAGGTGCTTAAACGGTTAGGAAATATCCGGCCTATGAAAACCGTGTGTATTTTCTTTCCGGTTAATCCCCGACCTATTCGATTGATCGTTTTGACCTTTGGGTCTTGTTTACCGATGATATGAGGTGGACTTTTTATTGTTTGGAGTGTGAGCTTGCTATTGGTTAGGAAACTGTTTAGTGCGAACGTGGGGTATGGGACTCATTGTTAACACTTTACGGGTTCCTCTCCAAGAAGTTAGTGACACATTAGCCTCTGGGCGGCCAGTACTGGACCTCTGGGTCACCACGCCTCTGGGCAACCGTCTCTGGACACCTGCTCTATGGCGCAGTTTATTTTTCGGCGTGTGCCTCTGGGCCTTTATCCTTCTGGGAAGGATCTCGCCGTTTCGCGCGTTCCGCATCTGTGCGAGTGATCGATCACAACTCTACAGTACTTGGCAACAACGACTCTGGTCGGTGCACGTGCAATATTTGTATTATCTGGTGATTTTATATCCATTCGAGTATCGCCGTTTGGTGTTGGTTCTATGGAACCATACGATGTAAGTGCGATTACCTTGTGGATTCACAGTGTCTCTGGACACTGCATTTCTGTATTCGATTTCATTGATTTTTCATTATATCCCTATTGCTCTTTGGAGCATCGATCTTTGCTTGGGCATTGATTATTGACTCTGGCCACTCTGGGGATTATTGCCTATGGGCAACTTTATATAGCTTTGGCTACGCCGATGATATGAGGCGATTTTATTTATTTAACACTTTGGTGTTTGTATTCTCTTTGGAGATTTTTACTGTTATTGATGATTTGGGATCGTCATTATATTCATGTGGTCCATATTACTCTTCTCTTTGGAAAAGTACTGTTTTATTTATGTACCGCATTATTATATATCTCTGTTATTACTGATTGTTTAGCTAGCCTGACCCGAGTGTTTTCGCTCGGGTCAGACCGAGTTGTTTCAGGTTAGGTCTTTGGACTTAGCTTCTGTGCTTCTGCTTGGACATTATCTGCTATGCTGATAGATAGCGCTTTTATTTGTCCACTATTCCGCTACTCTGTTTTATTCGGACTTTGATATGTACATATTTTTGACTCACATATGTGAGCAGTGGCTTTGTACCCACTTATAGTATTTGGATCTGTATTGATGATGTATTGTTCTGGGATGTTATATCTGTTATGTGATTCTGTTCTGTGATGTTTGTCATTTATTGCTATGCTTATTCTGATAGGTCTTTAGCCATTGTAATTTCGTTATAAATATTTATTGAATAGGTCGAACCACTTGAAAAAAAGAATAGATACCATCTATTCGACGTATTCAGTAGATAGTTATAGCTTGATTACAAATGGTCGCTTCCATTATACTCTATTCTCCGCTTTAACAGACGGTATTACCCCCGTAATACTCTTTGTTACAGTGGGTCTGAGAGTGGGGCATTACACTTTAGCTGTAGTATTATTTATGCATCTAGATTATCTAAGACTGGTTATCTCACCATGTTAATAATGTTATAAAATTATGTTAGATTGTAATAAAGTCTACGATGGTACTTTACATAATCACATTAATGTGCATTATGTAATTAATACTAATTATTTCTATGCTGTGAATAATTCTAATATTAACATAAATAATTATTATATTTGACAATATAGGCTAGGTCACCTAAATGTGAAATAACTACACAAATTGAAAATTGACGGCATTCTACCATCATTCGATTCTGAATCATTGAAATGTGTAAGCCATGTATCAAAGGAAAAATGGCCAATAACCATTTAGTGGGAGCAATGAATGTGTTAACGAACCCTTGGGCCTCGTACATACTAATGTATGTGGCCCAACACTTATAGTTATCAAAGATAATTCTTCTTCCTTTGTAACCTTTATGGACAATTCTAAAGATTATGATATGTGTATCTCATGAAGAACAAATCTAATGTCTACGAGAAATTTATTGAGTATGGAAACAAGATCGAAAATCAGATGAAACATAAGATTAAAATACTTTGATCTGACCGAAGAGGTGAGTACGTTGGACAAGAATTTGAACGGTACTTAAAATATAATTAGATCGTCTTTCAAGTTACTCCATCATGTACACAACAATACAATGGTGTTTCGAAGTGAATAAACAAAACCCTATTAGATATGGTTTGTTCCATGATGAGAAAAATTGAGTTACCTTTGTCTTATTGGAGATATGCACTAGAAACTACAGCACATATGTTGAATTTGATACCCATGAAATCAATGCCTGAGACGCCATATAAGATGTGGCATAGAAAGAAACTCCGTCTTAGTTATTTAAAGGTGTGTGGAATTGTCCAACCTACGTTGAGAATTGTAGCCCCAACAAACTTAATGTAAGATCAGCCTTGTTTAAGTTTATAGGATATCCTAAGAAAATCTAGGAAATATATTTCTATAGTTCAGAGGAATAAAAATTTATTGTTTCTATACATGTTGTCTTTTTAGAAACAAATAGCGAAGTTGTAGAATTGGATGAGGTCCAAGAAACTAACGTGGAGACTAAACTAGTGGGAGAACCAAATTCGTCCATATACGATAACACACAACCTACTATAAGATCTAATAGTGAATCTCGTCCTCTAGAGAGGTTCTAAAGTTTTATCATGGACGACAGGAAAGAGGGTAACATGACAACGTCTTACATGACGGCATTCCTCCATCATTCCAAGAAACATTCCTCCATCATTCCAAGAAGCACTGTAGAGTAATAACTATGCACTTTATCTTGGAGCTATGAAATTCAAAAACAAAATGTGGACTTTGGACCAAAAGGAATATAACCCATTGGCTCCAAATAGATTTTTAATAAAATGCTAAATACAAATGGACAAATGGAGAATTACAACGATGTTAACCGCGAAAGGACTTCATCAAATTCAAGGAGTTAGTTATCGCGAAATATTTTTGCTTGTAGCAATGCTTAAGTCAACTCGGATAATGTTATCCATTGCTGCATTCGGTGACTACGAAAAATAGCAACTGGATGAAAAATGACGTTTCCAAATGGTGATTTAGAAGAGATCATCTATATTTGTAGCTCGAGGGTTTCGAGGTCAGTGGGAAAGAAGACAAGACTCGCAAGTTGTTTGTCCATTTATGGACTTAGAAAAGCATCAAGGAGTTGGAATAAGTGCTATGATAAAGTAATTAAATAGTTTAGTTTTTATCAGAACACAGAGTAAGCATACGTATACAGAAAGGAATAAGGAAGTGCTGTCATGTTCTTATTTATATATGTCAATGATTTGTTATCGATTGGCAATGATGTTTCGCTATTACAATAGGTGAAGGCTTAGCTTTCCAAGAATTTCTCCATGAAGGGTTTGGGAGAAGCATCTTATATACTAGGTATTAAGATCTATATAGATAGATCTATGAGCCTACTAGGATTGTCACAATCCTTGTACATAGATACCATGTTGAAAAGGTTTAGTATGGAGAATTCCAAGCGTAGAAATATACTAACGCAATGTCGAATCTTCCTTTCGATGAAGAATGCTTCTTAGACTAATGAAGAGCATATGAAGTGATGTTGTACCATTCGACGACTGGTTCCATGTTGTATGCTTTGCTATGTAATAGACCAAAAGTGACATATGCATCAGGATGCTTAAGCCGATACCAGTCTGATCTTGGAAAAAAGCATTGGATAATAGTAAAATATATACTAAAGTATTTAAGAAATGCTACAAACTTATTCCTAATATATGAAAATGGAGACCTCCTTATGAAGGGATATACTGAATCTAGATTTCAGAGTGATATCGTTAAGAATAACTTGGTGCCAGGTTATGTCTTTAATATAAATGATGGTGCCGTCATATAGAAAATTTCCAAATAAAAAACAGAGGCCGATTCGACGATGGAGGATGAGTACATCACCATCATTGAAACGGCCAAGGAAGCGATGTGGATGCACAAGTTTTTAAGTGATTTAGGAGTGATTCCTGATATGAAGAATCCAATAGCATCATGTTGTAACAACAATGCAACAATACTAATCGCAAAGGAACCTAGAGCACATAAGGAATCACAATATATTCTTTGAAAATTCCACCTAATTAGTGTAGGATCGATTTCACCCTTAGGGTGGGGAGTGAATAGCTGATACTAATAATTCTAAAAATTTAGTACGGAAGTATATAAAATAATCGAAATACAGATAATAACAGAATAATAGTAGCACAGATAATAGCAGAATATTAGAAGAAGAAATAAAACAACACAGATTTATCTAGCTTTGGAAAAACCATATCTACGTGCTGCACCCAAGATTTCTACGAGAAATTAAGTAATCAGACGCTTATACATGTAAACTTGCAACACCCGCTATCGATTAACCTAACTCCACGCTCAAAACCCTATCACAACTCAGCCACTGAGTTGCGAATTTTTCAAACTACACCACCGTTGTTCGTCCCCTAGTCACACGACTAGAATTTACAAAAATTTAAGAAAGAAAATACAAAATAAAAACAACATAAAATGCAAAAACCCTAATTAAAAATAAGAGCCCAAAACAAATATAAGCCGACCAAAAGAAAATTAAAACGAGTCCCCTTTTCTTTTTATCCCCTTGTATATCTCTACGGCCCATATTTCTTTTGTTTGGGACAATGGACGACTCGTTCCTTCTTTGATCTAAAATTAGGGCTTCTGTTAATCGAGGCATCGCTTGATGGTTGATCAATTGATTTGATATTCTCGCGTCGATTATTTTGTCGATTGATCGTCTCTTTGATTTAGACATGGCTACTTCAATTACTTCGAGTTCGATTTGATAAAATCCGGTATGTGATTTCCTTTGTTATTCTCGTTGATATGCTTGAACTCGATACCTTGTAGGCCGATGATGTTAATGGTTTAAATAGGGATTGAAACCCTAAATTATCGTTCATTTGAATTCATCTGATAATTTTTCTCGACCATTGATTTTTGATTGATTTCTGCTAATGTTCTTTGTCTTTATCAATTCATATATTTTCTGTTTGCTTGGTCACCACGGCTTTGATTTGAACTTGCTCCGTGAATTTCTGGTTTGACATCGGCCATTTGAAATGATTTCTACTGTGACACTTTGATTTGTTCAATTCGAACTTGTTATTATTTTGGTCACCGCAGCATAATGAATTTGGCATAATCATTGACTTTGTTTGAAACTGTTAGTGTCAAAATTGGGCACAACACTCTTCGGGAGTCGTTGAAGAGATAATAACGAAGAATGTAAATTCAAAACAGATATTATCTAAGAAAAACTCCAATCAGCAGTAAAATAAATGCGTAGACAAGCGATTTATAGTGGTTCGGCGTGTTGCCTACGTCCATTGTGAAATGTTTTGGTGTTTTATTGATTCTCTTTCAATGATTACAAGTTGTTGCAGCAATCAACAGCGAGTTACAACTGGAAATTCGAAATCAACAGTAAAATTATGATGTAGGATGATGGAGATCTCGATCCGGCAGAGTCTGGGCGCTTGAGAGTCGAAAGATCCCTTTTCTGTTGACTCTGGAGCTCTATTTATAGGCGTAGGCTGCCGATATTTCACTGAAAACTCGGGAGACCACTTCTGGCACGTGAGGGGGCCCACTCGCCTGGCCTCAGGAAATATGGGCCCACTTTGACATCGATTCAAACTCCATTCGAATCGATCATAAAATCATCCAATCGAGGTGAAATTTGGTGTGGGCATTCTTCAACATGTATTCAAGCTTCTGTGAAAATTTAATGGCATTTGGATCAGTAGATTGGGAGATATGATGGATTCGAAATGGGGTTCACTGCGTGGCTGTTTGGTTCGAAACTATGCACTCGAATCGATGGTTTCGAAACCATGGTGACACGTGTCTTCGTGTTGACGTGGAGCGCACATTTCGCCTCGATCTGGGTTTTGCTCCGAGTTGAATGCTTCAACTCCATATATTTCGGCGTATTCGAACCGATGAAAGACACGTCACCTTATCCAGTTGACCCAGTGGATTCGAACGAAGCTTCTTAGATGGATTCGAACAGGGCTCCAGTGATGGATTCGAAAGAGGCTTCATGGATTGGTTCGAACGAAACTTCTTAGATGGATTCGAACACGGCCTTATGGATGGGTTCGAATGAGGCTCCATCAATGGGTTCGAACAACTGATGCTCGATGGATTCGAAGGTGATGAAGTCGAACCCGAGGCGCGTTGATGGGTTCGAAGTCGATGGATTCGAAGGCGATCGGTTCGAACCATTGATCAGCCATCGGTTCGAAACCTAGGTCTTCCCCTCCAAATTGAATCAATCATAACTCGAACATATGAACTCGGATTGACTTGAAATTTGAGATGCTGACTTCTACGGTCTTTCTTGTCGTGTCCTATCAATTGTAGATCAATCTGGACTCGGACAAAATTCAGCTATATTCATAGCGAAATGAAATATGACCAACCTCCAAGACGAACTATTCTTCGTTTTTTCGATCGATCTTTTGGTATCGCGGCTTTGCCAAAAAGCGGGATAACATTTTGCCCCCCAAAGTACGTCTTGTGGGAACATGACGTGCTTTGAATAGCCACAACTTCTCTCCGAAAAATCATTGCTCTCTTTTTGTTGAGACTCGTACTCTGTATTGCTGCAACCTTGCGTTGATATGATTGATTGCTGTATAATAGCGCTTAGCCTTTGGCTGTTGCATTTGTAACAAGATAAGTGTTTGATCCCTGCAAATGCTTAAAATCGAATGTTAGTTCGATATATATATGCACATATGCTAGTTTGATCTTTGTTAACGTCGTGCGTCTACAAGCCGTTATTAGTTTTGTTTGCTATTGAATTTCGTATCGATTCTCTCCTAAACCGATTTTAAAATTTGAATTGAGACAATGCTTGATGGTTGTTTTAAAAAGTCCCTTCGTATCGATCCTCTCCTGAACCGATATTGAAAGTTGAAGGAATTGGATTTGTATTGCGCGAGTGTAAGATTTCGAACCTATGCGTTTGAGCATCGATGGATTCGAAACCTACGCTCGTATGGATGCAGTACGCTTATGCTATGATGGGTACGAAATTGACATTCGAACCGATCTGAAAGGATGGATATGACATAGTAGTTCGTATCGATAGGTTATGGATGGATACGAAGTCGTTGATGTGAACATGGGCTTCGAATCGATGCGCCCACCGTTTGTTTCGCATCGATGCAGCTCGTCACTCTGCTGTGTGCTTCGCACCGGTGAAATATGAGGTGAACTTCGAATCGATAGGGCCTTAGGCAGATGGATTCGAAGGCCGACTTCGAATCGATCTGGTATTTGACCGATTGTGACCGGTTGGGTTAACTGGGATACAAAGCGACTCGGTCACATCCCACGCTTCATATAAATAGCATATGGTTTTACTTTTTTCATTTTTTACTTTTTACTCTCGCCTTGCTTTTACAGTGTTCCACCTTGTCTCGAAGCATCAGAGGAGAAGGAACTGCATCACGTATTCGAACCAATCCAGATCCAAGACCTTAACTCCTCGAATCCATCACTTAAACTAGGTAATTAGCCTCGAGTCCAAATGGAAAAGTTACTTCGAACCTATCTCATCTTCATCGATGCTCATTCCAGTGATTGGCAAAACCAGATCTGGTTTGGGGGGACTTCGAATCGATACGTGGGCTCGAGTTCGAATCGATGATGGCGGCGTCACTCGTCGTTGGATTTCGCATCGATCCATGGAATGACTTTATGGGGTGATGCAGTTCGCACCGATAGACCATCTTTGATGTTCCATTCGAATCGATGGATTCGAATCCATCAGCTATCGGTTCGAAGTTCTCAACTTTGCATCGATATGGAGGGTATCGATTCGAACGTGGCCGATGTTAAGTTGGGGGTTTCCTTATCGGTTCGAACCAGGTAACCAAGGATCGGTTCAAAGTCGTCCTTCATTAATCGATTCGAACTTGACACATGATCATCGATTCGAAGCGTGCCTTTCTGCCTCGATTCGAAGTGCGCCTTTCTGCATCGATTCGAAGTGAAGTTAGGATGGGTTCGAATGAATTCCTTGTGATCGGTTCGAACCCTCTATGATGGATACCAAAGTTTGACATTTTCTGAGCATAATTCCGATGAGCTTCATCCTTGCATACTCGGACTTGATAATCGCACTGCATACTTGACCACCTTTCGAAGCTCGTCGATGGAACCATAACGACTTCTATCCAAATCAAATTCCATCATACAAATGGTTTAATGATGACGGTCGTTATAACTGGGAAAATTGGCTTTGTCGTTTGCATGTTTATTTAACTCTGCGATATTTATTCAAGTAATGCATGACACTGTACAACATACATTCATACACTTTGCACTGGGGAACGCACGGGTTCTTTGTCGTCTAACGATGGTTTCTCATGAGTTAGCTAGTTATGGAACCTTCAAGTTCGCAACAGCAGGAGGTTCAAAGCACAACGGCTCCGAGACTAGAGGTTCCAGATATTGAACCTGAGATCATTGGTCCGGCCCCGGACGAACTTCCCAATGCGTCTTTCATTGCCAATCCGTCAGATTCCGTTCAATCGAATATTTCTGAAGACATGTTAGGGAGAATATGCTTGAGGTTGGTACACTTCCTACGTTCAACGAGTATATAAGGAAAGTGTTGTCTTTTTTGAGGATCGCTCCATCTCAACTACACCCAAACGGATATGCGTCCGTGAACAGTTTATTCATCGTCTTCATGGAGTACCTTCATAGACCGCCGATCCCGACCGAGATCAGATATCTATTTAACTTCAAAACTCAAGGTGATTATCCTTCCTTCACATTTCAGGAAGCGGTGAGGAACTGCCAAGTGGTCACTGGGTCCTGGACTAGGTTGAGTTACTATAGGACGGAATGGTTCTATGTCAGGTGTCCTCCGGGCTTTTCCCGGCGATGGTTATTCAGACGTGAGTGTATCTGAGTTATCAAGTAATAACTAAGGCAATTGCGGTCAAAGCGAAACTTATGTTTTTTCTCCTTTTTACAGCGACGATTCAGCGACCTGAGGGCGAGCACTTTAAGGAGATGGTGCGAGTACTTCGAGAAGTCCCGAGTGGAGGTAGGGATATTGAGCTGCTCTTGACGGATAGGAATCTCCGAACTTACGGGTTGATTGAACGAGGGCAGAGCATACTGTTTGACGGGGCACTGAGGATTGTCTCTAAAAAACGAGTCAAGCACAAGAAGCCCAAAGTTACTATAGCCGAGGAGGCTGATTCTGAAAGAACTCATACTGACGATGAGCCGTTGTTGGAGCCTACAGACGTGGTTTAGGATGTTGAAGAGCAAAGAAAAGGCAAGGCAGCCGTCGTCACGTCAACTAAGAAGGGGAGATGGAAATCGGTTGTCACGGCCCGATCCTCTCCCGGAGTTAGAATTTCCGAGATGTCTCCTCCACGAACCGAAAGTCTTTACGAAGGGCTTACCGATCTTCCAATCCCGGATGATGTGTCTTTTCAACATGACGCCGGGTTGGAGGAGTTCCATCGTACCCTAGAATTGAGTGAGCCTTTTATTACTAGCTCAGTCGACACTTCTGGTTGGTCGGGGGGAATACATATTCATACACATTTCACGACACTACATAGCCCCGAGTCCTAGGTCATCGGTTTCGAGAAACCACTAACTTTATTCTCATTTCGCTTTGCAGATATTATGACTGGACGCGGCTCGATGTTAGGGAGCCTGCGACATGCTCGCAAATCTTCCTCATATTACGAGTCACAACGGAGAGAAAAAGATAGGGATTACGATCGCAGGTACTCCGGGTATTCTAGCCAAGAACGGAGAGATAGGGATTACAGACATCGGTCTCGATCGCGCACTCCTCCTCCAAGAGTTCCTATACAACCTCCTGTCCATGTTTCTCGTCCTTCTGATTCCTCGTACTACCAGTCGGCCTCTCAATCTTCTAGGCATGAATCTCGCCATCCCAGATCTGAGGCAATGCCTCCAATAGTTGCGGAACAAACTCCTACTGAAATTTCGGGGGAAGGAGCAATCAGGCTTGCTCAACTGAAGAAGGACTTTCCAAATATTTGCTTTGATAACTACATTTTTCCTCTTCATTTGAAAAGAATCCCGCCGGAGGCCGAGCAGGCGGCGCACGATTATGTGCACGACTTTTACGCCCAATACAGTGCGTGGTATAAGGCAGCCGAGAAAGAGTTGTCATTGGCCTTTAAGCTTGGGTCCACCATCGAGAAAATGCAGGCTGAGTTAGCTTAAAAGAGCCATATTATTGATGTGCTAAACACTGAAGCTGAATCTTCTCGGAATTCTGAAATGGAGGCTATCAAAAAAGCCGATGAAGCCCAGGCAACAACGGATAGGATGAAACGTGAGCACTATGCCACGGTAGAGGACATAGGCCATCGAAACACCATGGTTACTGCCGAGAGGGACGCAGCCCTAAAGGAGCTGAACGAGCTTAAGTCTAAATTTGCCGAAATCGCCAAGGATAGGAATGATGCGAATAACGCAGCCCAGGAGGCGTGTGAACAAGCTGTGATCCTCCGGACTGAACGGGATGCAGCATTAGCCAAGGTCCAGGCGGCTGAGACGGAGGTTGAGGAGAAAGTTCATCAAGCGGAGGCCAGGCTGGAGGCTGATATTGAAGATTTGCTTATCACTTACAATGCCAACGTGTTGAGACACCGAAATTTGGCCTAGCTCCAAGATTACCCGATACACCTCCGCAGCGCTTGGCGTCGATTGGTCGAGGAAGAAGAGGAAGCACGTCCGGGTGAATCGGTCGACCGATTCGAACTTGAAAACCGGCTGCTGACAGACGATGAGAAGAAGGTCCTTCATGACGCTATTATCGCTCATGAGGAGGAGATGATTGGTAGCCGATCTCTGGAGGTTGGAGAGGGATCAGGTGTTGAGCATCACTCTACTGTTACTGAAATCACCGCTCCACTTCAGTAGTGCCTGTATCTGTGGTTCACTCACAATCCGTTCCTGCTTACGACCCAGAACAGTCGTGGTTATCTCCTATTCAGGAGCATATATACTTCTGAGGCCGCTCAATCATCCGCAAGTCAAACTGGGGAAGGTATTCCGAACTTATCTCAAGTGTTTTCTACATAGAGAGTTTGCTCTAAAGCAGTTACTGATAACCTCTTCTTATCTTTGTTTAGTGACTGGAGTTGCTCCGATTGCCGTGACCCAAGAATCAAGAAAAGAGGATAAGGCCATCACCACTGAGACTACTGTTGTAACTGCAGTATCAACCGAGGCGGCGCGGGGGAGCGGATTATCTCTTGATGAACAAATGGTGAGCGAGCTGCTCGGCGAGCAGGGTGGCTTCTCCACAAACCTGCCGTTCATCATTAGTGACCTTCCGCCAACCTCTAGCTCTTCAATGCAGACTGCGGATGCCCCCAGCCAAGCCCAGACGATTCGTGATGAAGTGATCCTGGCCGAGATTCGTGCAGAATTAGAAGCTGCGGGGCAAAGTGGTAGTGTTGGTTGTAGCACGGCGGCGCAGAGCCCAGCACCAGCGAGGATAGTATCATCGGGTGGCACTATCCCATCTTCCGTTGTGGGTCCGGTCCCTCCTACTCCTCCGGCAGGGAGCCTTCATTTAGATTCAAGTTCTGAGGAGGACGTAGATATTATGCCCCCGGCCGAAGAGCAACCACCGAAGAGGAGGTCGTCCAAACGAAGGATTTCCGTTCCTAGCGATTCTGATGACGAACCGCTGATAAGGAAGCCAAGAAAGAAGGAATAGATCGGCCTCCCAAGCAGATATTTTGGTAGATAGGAACTTGTTTTCTTTTTTTTTGTTAGTAAGTCGTGTATAGATGCAGGTTCGGCCCCTGCTAGTAGGGATTCTTTTTTGGGAGAACTTATCTGCGTGTAAGTCCTTGTCTTCAGTTAGTTAAAATAAAATTTTAGTTTTTTTGTTTCAACTCTCATTTCTTTTGTGCTTAAGTGTTTGTAGTGTTTTGTTTTCAGTCCGGTGCACTTGTGGTGTTTTTACCGTCAAGTAGAGTTCATTTTTTTTATTTGCCAAGTCTGAGAATCTTGGTCGCAAGTTGTAATCGATGAATAATCGAACTTCGGACATTGTATCACTTTGGTTAGTGATTAACACTTAGCTTTTTTGCTCCCTAGTCTCGGGGAATAGCATTTGTGTTCCAGTGGTTGACTGCATTTATTGCAAACATTAAGTACATGTCCACATTCTGGGGACTTAGGATAATTTGTAATCGATAACTTGGTTCGCACTATGGGAATTTGAGAGTTATCGACGTTTGTAGTACGGTTCGCACTCCGGGAACCTGGAATTGATGTTTATACTCCACTTCATGCTCTGGGAACTTGGAGTTAGCCGCTGGATGGTCAGTCACACCTATTTGGGCATTTTAGGAATTCGTTCACACTCTGGGAACGACGGATTTGAAGTTTATACTCCAATTCGCACTTTGGGAATTTGGAGTCCGTTCACACTCTGGGAACGATTTATTGAATGTTTATACTCCAATTCATGCTCTGGGAAGTTGGAGTCCGTTCACGCTGTGGGAACGAATTGTTGAATGTTTATACTCCAATTCACACTCTGGGAAGTTGGAGTCCGTTCGCACTCTGGGAACGAGTTATTGAATGTTTATACTCCAATTCACGCTCTGGAAAGTTGGAGTCCGTTCACGCTGTGGGAACGAATTGTTGAATGTTTATACTCCAATTCACACTCTGGGAAGTTGGAGTCCGTTCGCACTCTGGGAACGAGTTATTGAATGTTTATACTCCAATTCACGCTCTGGGAAGTTGGAGTCCGTTCACGCTGTGGGAACGAATTGTTGAATGTTTATACTCCAATTCACACTCTGGGAAGTTGGAGTCCGTTCGCACTCTGGGAACGAGTTATTGAATGTCTATACTCCAATTCACGCTCTGGGAAGTTGGAGTCCGTTCACGCTGTGGGAACGAATTGTTGAATGTTTATACTCCAATTCACACTCTGGGAAGTTGGAGTCCGTTCGCACTCTAGGAACGAGTTATTGAATGTTTATACTCCAATTCACGCTCTGGGAAGTTGGAGTCCGTTCACGCTGTGGGAACGAATTGTTGAATGTTTATACTCCAATTCACACTCTGGGAAGTTGGAGTCCGTTCGCACTCTGGGAACGAGTTATTGAATGTTTATACTCCAATTCACGCTCTGAGAAGTTGGAGTCCGTTCGCACTCTGGGAACGAGTTATTTAATGTTTATACTCCAATTCGCACTCTGGGAAGTTGGAGTCCGTTCACGCTGTGGGAACGAATTGTTAAATGTTTATACTCCAATTCACGCTCTGGGAAGTTGGAGTCCGTTCACGCCGTGAGAACGAATTATTGGTAGGACTGTCATGTGCTGGTCCAATTCAGCCTTTGACGTGATGGCTTGCCCCCGAGCTAGGGTTTCACTTAGTGAGTGGCCAGTCGTATCGCAGTCACTCGCTATTTGAATAAATTCCATTGTTTGGTGGAACTTAGCTCTTCGTGTGTCGTGATTGTTGAACCTTGTATTCGGTGAACCACAGCTCTAGCTTGAAGAGATAGTATTTTATTGCTGAAATAAGAAAATATGGCAAAGTCAGTGCCTTATTACAAATTCAAATTTCAGAATGCAAAGGAAACTGCAAAGTATTCATAGATTGAAGGAGCCTGTCATGTGTGACAGTGACGAGGATCTTCGTCGTTCCAGGCTCCTGAGTAAGTAGGTCCGCCACTGATGGCGTTTATCACCAATCTTCCACGGGGACAAGTCGAGTCCTCCTGTCTCAGTCGACTGGGTCCATTGTTTGGATTTGATGGGCCCGCTTCTCTGGGCTGTGGTGTCCGCACAAACTCTACCAGCTTCCTTTCTCTGATCATTTTTTCAACAAGATCCTGTAAGTGACGACACTCGTTTGTATTGTGCCCGTAGCTTTCATGGAACCTGCAAAATTTCCCGTCTGGATTTGTCTCTCTGACGACGGTCTTGGTGCAGGTTTTTGATATTGAATTGTATCGCAGGTTTGTAAGTACAAGTCCTCTAGTGATGTATTTAGAGGAGTGTAACTGTCGAACATTGGATTCTTGCGCTGCGGGCCACGATTTTGATCTTGTTTTTTAGTTTGATTCACGCTTTCCCTTCGCCGAGCTTGTTTATTTTTAATGTTCAACTGAACTTTTCCGGAGCTCTCACCGGACTGTTTTATTGCAACAATGCTTTGGGTCCCTTCCGCATTTGGCCCTGCGTCAGTTTGCTTCCTAGACTGTTTCGCGTCTTCCCGTCTTAGGAATTGGGCTGCCTTGGCGTGGAAACGGTCCAATGATGCAGGTGGTTTCCCAGCTAGCCAGTTGCCAAATTCAGAATCAGGGTCGATCCCCTTGGTCAATGCCATAAGGATGGAGTTATCGTTTGGATTACTAATCTCCACGCATGCAGTATGGAATCTCTCTAAGTAGTGTCTAAGGGTCTCTCCGGGCGCTTGCGTGACACTAGATAGAGTGTTGACATCTTTGGGCCTTGCGACATGCATGCAGAATTGCTCAGCGAATTTTGTGGCTAGCTGGTCGAATGATGAGATGGATCGAGGTGGCAGTCGGGTGAACCACATGGTAGCCATGCCCCCCAAGGATATGGGGAAACTACGACATTTCACTGCATCGTCGGCCCCGGCAGCAGTCATCGACCATTCATATTTTAGAATATGTTGGTTGGGGTCGGAGTTTCCCTCGTACATGGGTAGAGTGGGCATTCGGAATCGCTGTGGGGGTTCAGCAGTAAGAATATCGTCCGCAAAAGTAGTGTGACTTCGGGAAACCCCCCAATCGTCGTTTGTGAATCCCTGGCTCTCACGGATCATCTGACGTATCATAGTCGAAAGATTCAGCATTTGCGCTGGAGTATGATCATGTTCCATACTTTGAGTTTGGACCGGATATCGTCGACGGTCCAAGTCTCGCATTCTCGGCTCATAGTCCTCTGGGTCGTATGGTTCAGGAGTACGCCCGCTATGACGACGATCCAGGTCCGACTGATCTTGGACGTCGACCCCTGGCTCAGCCGCAACGTTAGTGGTGCGGTATTCTGCGGTGTGGTGAGGAACGACACCTCCTCGGGGGGAGGGTCCGGTTTGGAAACTGGCTGACGGACCAACCCTAAGTTGTCCAACAGTCAATGTCGGTTGATTTCCAATGGGTGGCATACGACTCCCATCTAGCCGGGGTCGTGGAGGCCGGTTATGATAATCAGAGGATGAAGAACTTTCGCTGGATGAGCGAGAAGCATGGTCTCTCATGGATCTCTTTCGTTTCTGGCGATCCAGCTTGTTGATTAACTCAGCGTTAGCGCGTAGCTGTTCTTCTAGCTGTTGCCGACACTGGGTCAGCTCTTGGAGTAACAACTGCAACTCTTGTCGAGTAACCGGACCGGACGGTTCAGAGTGCCCAGTAGCATTCTAATTAGATGGAGGTAGGGGCACAGGATTTTGTCTATCCTGGTCTTCTTGATTGACAGCGTTTGAGGTGGTTCTTGTGCTAAGCATCTTGATAGTTGAATTCCTTTCCTAGACTTTATGCAAATCTGAATAGAAGGGAAGGAAGTTGGATTTGATGATCTGGATCTCTCTCTTAGATTTATTCAATCCGGTATCGATGATAGATCCAATGAGCAGGAGAAAAGCTGGGTTTTCTCAGTGAAAGCACCAAAGTGTTAGTGTCAAAATTGGGCACAACACTCTTCGGGAGTCGTTGAAGAGATAATAACGAAGAATGTAAATTCAAAATAGATATTATCTAACAAAAACTCCAATCAGCAGTAAAATAAATGCATAGACAAGCGATTTATAGTGGTTCGGCGTGTTGCCTACGTCCACTGTGAAATGTTTTGGTGTTTTATTGATTCTCTTTCAATGATTACAAGTTGTTGCAGCAATCAACAGCGAGTTACAACTGGAAATTCGAAATCAACAGTAAAATTATAATGTAGGATGATGGAGATCTCGATCCGGCAGAGTCTGGGCGCTTAAGAGTCGAAAGATCCCTTTTCTGTTGGCTCTGGAGCTCTATTTATAGGCGTAGGCTGCCGATATTTCGCTGAAAACTCGGGAGACCACTTCTGGCACGTGAGGGGACCCACTCGCCTGGCCTCAGGAAATATGGGCCCACTTCGACGTCGATTCGAACTCCATTCGAATCGATCATAAAATCATCCAATCGAGGTGAAATTTGGTGTGGGCATTCTTCAACATGTATTCAAGCTTCTGTGAAAATTTCGTGGCATTTGGATCAGTAGATTGGGAGATATGATTGATTCGAAATGGGGTTCACTGCGTGGCTGTTTGGTTCGAAACCATGCATTTGAATCGATGGTTTCGAAACCATGATGGCACGTGTCTTCGTGTTGACGTGGAGCGCACACTTCGCCTCGATCCGGGTTTTTCTCCGAGTTGAATGCTTCGACTCCATATATTTCGGCGTATTCGAACCGATGAAAGACACGTCACCTTAGCCCGTTGACCTAGTGGATTCGAATGAAGCTTCTTAGATGGATTCGAACAGGGCTCCAGTGATGGATTCGAAAGAGGCTTCATGGATGGGTTCGAACGAAGCTTCTTAGATGGATTCGAACACGGCCTTATGGATGGGTTCGAATGAGGCTCCGTCAATGGGTTCGAACAACTGATGGTCGATGGATTCGAAGGTAATGGAGTCGAACCCGAGGCGCGTTGATGGGTTCGAAGTTGATGGATTCGAAGGCGATCGGTTCGAACCATTGATCAGCCATCGGCTCGAAACCTAGGTCTTCCCCTCCAAATTGAATCGATCATAACTCGAACATATGAACTCGGATTGACTTGAAATTTGAGACGCTGACTTCTACGGTCTTTCTTGTCGTGTCCTATCAATTGTAGCTCAATCTGGACTCGGACAAAATTCAGCGATATTCATAGCGAAACGAAATATGACCAACCTCCAAGACGAACTATTCTCCATTTTTTCGATCGATCTTTTGGTATCGCGGCTTTGCCAAAAAGCGGGATAACAGAAACTTTTGCTTTGCCGTTCGATTTAACTTAAATGTTGATGATTAATCTTAATTTGTTCAAACTTGCTATTTTTTGATTTTTATCAATTCACGTAGAACTTCACTTTACAAGCTTCACACGGTTCATAATTTCCGGGTCGACATGCGTGTTCGTGCCTGTAGCATTTTCGACCTAATGCTTGAGTACATGTTTACTGTTTCACTGCATCCCATATTGTTACTGCATATATATGTATACGTGTGTGTTTGCACTTATATATATGTATACTTGTGAAGCTTTGCTCAACTTCACACTCTGCTGCTTGCCATTTTCACCATGCTTGATTATGTATACTGTCATGTGAACTGCCATATCCATATACATTTTGGTTGCTGTTTTATTCTTGTTTGTTGCCTGATTGACATGTTGACTGATCTTGTGCAAGTGTATGCATTGAATTGTTGAGCTTCTTGTCACTTCGAGTCAGTTTATTGTTTTCACTGGACTTGTGAGTCTGGCCATTTAAACCATTGACTGTTGCAGTTTGGTTTGATATTGATTTATGGTTCAAGTCACTTGTGTTCCATGTTGTGTATACTTGGTGCTTGGATTTAATTCTTGCCTCTGTTACGTTTGTATCCCGTACTCTTTGAATACTTGCATTTGAAGTGCGTGTTCTGGTTTGGTTGAGTATGGAGCTTGTTTGTTGGACTGGGTTCACTTGTTATCATGTAATCTGGTTTACCCCAGAATAGTTGTGTCTATTGCACGTTTTAGAAATTTGTCTTGACTTCAAGAAATTGCTGATTATTGCACTGTCTATTTCTGACATCACCCTTTGTATATTTGAGCTTGTCGAGCTGTTCTTTGTTTTCCTTAACCATCATACCTGATTTTGTACATTTTATCTAGAGTAGTTCTGAACTATATATATATATATATATATATATATTTCTATGTATGTATGTATGTATGTATGTATGTGCACCACTGTTATCTTGATTTTTTAGAGTTGCACCTGAGTTGAACCTAGCTTTGCCTCGGGTTTGACCTTGTGCTCGTGTCGTGACTTTATTTGTATTGCCCTTGAGTTGAAATTTGCTTTTGATTTGGTTAGACCTTATGCTCACCCGTCCCTGTAGTTTTATTAAGGGTATATCGGTGTGCACAGCCTTGTGGCATGTACAGTGATACACTGTGCATGTCACAGGTTGTTCGTGTTTGATGAATTAAATGACGACGAACAACCCAAATAACCGAGGCAAATAATATTTTCAAAAATACATTTTATTTTATACCACAAAAATATTTCTTTTTCAATTTTACCACGTCAGTGTTTATTTTGCAGATAACTCAGATGCTGGATTCTGGTTGGAGCAGAGTCGAAGATAAATACGAGTGACTGAGCGATATGTAGTGAGGTGCAAGTGTATAGTGAAAAATTGTATTATAATTTGAAATTGTATTGTAATGGAAATTGTGTATTGTAACGATCCCGATTTTTAATTAAATTTAAATTGATAATCAAAATAAAATTTTGAATAAAATTGTAAATTAATTTGAAAATTTCAAATAAAATAGGATATTTATTTATTTGGACATTGATTTTTAAATTTAACTGTGGATTTGAAATTGGATATTTAATATCTTATAAATAAAAAATAACGTCCTAAAATTTGTCAATATAAATTAATAATATATTTTAAACTTTTGAAATTTAATTTGAGAATATAATTGGAAAAAAATATCAAACAAATAAAATGAGTAATAAACTATACATAAATAAATTCCAATTTATTTTGAGTTTAAAAATATTGAAATAATAAATATTTTAAAAGAAAGAAAAATCATTTGAATTCAAATTATATATATATAATACATACCTTCTTTTGAAACGAAAAAATTCACTTATTAATAAAATTAGTTTTTAAAATCATTTCTTTCTTTAAATTGGTATAAGTAGAAGTAATAGGCATAAATGAATTTTATTCAAGTGAATTGGAATTTGAATTTAAAGTAAATGTTTTAGAAAAAATTATTTGGCTTTTGAAAAAAAATATTCAGGTGAAATTTATATAGTGTAAATTATTGGTTAGAGCATTTTTTTGCATTGTGTATATATATATATATATGCTAATGAAATAAAAGGTACATTCATTTATAAATTATTATGATAAAAAATTATTTTAAAAATAAAAATTCTTTTGTCTTTGAAAAACTTCAAATGTTAAACATATACATATGTAATTATGAATTTATAAAAGTGTTTGGGCCTCATGATGATATCTTACAAATGGCATTCAACATTATTGTTTAGACAAAATAGTAAAATTAAAAAATTACAAGAAAACTTTTGAGCTCCCCCATGTGCAATTATAATAACTTTTCAGCAAAGCTGAAAAGTATACAGTTATAAAGATTGATATCACAAACTACAACACCAAAGAAAATAGAAAGAAACCAGATCAAGAAAGAAATGGAAAAACCAGAAAAACAAATCTGAAAGTATGCAAGTTCAAAGCTTCAACAAGCAACAGATTCAAGAGCAAAACAAGATCATCACTGAAAAGAAAATAAAAACAAAGCATGGATCAAAATTTAAAACTTCAATCTTAACCTTGAGGCAAGTTTCAAATTCAAAGTTGCAGTTTTGGCCAGTGAGCAAGATTCTCTGGAAATCAATGAAGGCAAGTAAAATTCTTTAAAAAAAAAATCTGAGTTTGAGATGTAAATCAGTAGTAAAATAAGAATCTAATCAATAAATTTAATCAGTTGCAGGAAAAAAAATCAAGTTCAAAGAAAAAAATCAATCAATTAATCCCTGGTTGCAAATGCAGACTGTAAGTTAAACTTAATCTTTGAATGTCATTAATGACTGAATAAGCAAACACAATAGGGAATAAGCAAAGTTTCTTTTTACAAACTTTGCAGATAAAAGCTTCAAAAATAAAAGAAAAATTCACAGGCCATCCTCATTCTGGAAAACTGTCTCTGTTCCCAGTTCTTAGTTTTCTGTCTTTAGGCAAAAAGTGGTGAGCAAACCTTTAATCTTAAACCTTAGATTTGTTTGAATATCTGTTGCATGTGATGATCTGGGAAATTATGGATTAGTATGATGATAGGTTATGCCTGTGTATATATATCTTCTTTATGCATAAATCTGGAAAACAGATATTAAGACCTCTGGTAAAAAAAAAGATTTACAGGCTTAAATTTTAAAAAGTTTAAATCCAAATTCTAATTGCTCTGATCCTTTTTAATCAGTAATGCAAAAACAATATATGTTCAAAAACATCAGAATTTAATTTTTAAAATATAATTTTGATGGAACATGGAATGGTTTGTCTGGGAATGGAATATACGGTGAAAATTCAAGGTTTACCCAAATTTCGAATTGCATGAATTCTAGATTGGATTGCACCACCTAAAACTATTTCAAAAATGATGATTTTAAAAACAAAAATTAGAATTTTTAGTTGCGTATTAAGGTGGCATTTGCGAGGTGAACAGATAATGGGTTCCCTCGATTTTCTGATGATCGGCTAATTTTTGAAAATCGAATTTAGGCATGGAGATGCTAATGTGATCATAGATTGATGGAAAAATACAAGAAGATTTTTAAATTCACCATAGTTTGAGATTTGAATTAAAGTAGGGTTTAAAGCCTAGTTTGGGTTACCGTATTTCTCGAAATAATTCCGTCAACGTTGGCGCATCGGAGTTAATGGGGCTAAGGGGAAGTGATGCATGGGGAGGTGGCGTCGTTTTGGGTACGATGGCGTGGATGATCTTGGTTGGGTTCATCATCGGCGAAATGATTTCGATTGAGTGTTGCTCCAGTTTTTCGATCAAGTGTCGATATTTCGATTTGCTTCGAATTTTGAGTTCATGGGTGCTTGGGTAGTTGATGGAGGTTGCCGCTGACTGGTCTGGAATTGCGGCGTTGATCGAGGATCGCCAGCGTTTATGTGCGTGTACACACTCCTGGGTTGGTGTCGGTGGGAAAGGAATTGTGGAAGAAGGGTTAACTCGAAGTTGGACTCGTGAAGTGTTGATGATGGCTCGAAGAAGAATTGAGTAAGGCTCGAGTAGATGATTGTCCAGGTTTTAAAAACTGAAACCTGTTCTGTTTTTGGCAATTTAAAACTAAATTTTAAATTTCAAAACAAAGCTTAAATTGAGTTTTAAATCAAGGTTTAACTATAAATTCAAGTTTAGTTGAAGCTTAGTTTGGAAATAAAGTTCTTTAAATTCAAATTATTTAATAACTTAAAAGTGGCTAAGCATTTAAGTGATTTTATAAAGAATTTGAATTTAAATGGAATGTGAAATTTTAAATCAAAATTTTGAAACCTGGATCTTAAATCTAAATTTGAATTCTAGATTTTGAAATTAAATAAAGTTTTATAACTTCAAATGTTTAAATAAGTTTAAATATAAAGGTATACTTTAAATAGGTGAACTCAAAAAGGAATTTAATTTAACTCTTTAAAATTTCTTTTATAAAAAAAATATTACTTAAACATATGAATTTAAATGGTTTAAAATAAATTAACTTTAATTTGAAGGTTATCTTCTTAATAATGTATAAAGAAATTAATTATTGTAAAGGATGTTTTAAAATGGTTAAGTAATTTTTAAAGTTTAAGTTAACATATTCGTTGAAGGGAAATTTTTATTTGAAGTGGATTACTTAATGAGAGTAATTAAAGAAATTGATTAATAATTCAAGTTAATTAATCAGGTAATTGATGAATGATGAAATAAAAATAATAATTACTTAGTGAAAGTAATTAAGAGTAGATAATTAAAGATTAGAGATTGATTAATCAAATATTAAGGGTTAATTACTTTAAAGCATAATTAATTAATGTGATTAATTAATTAGGGTAATTAGATTAAGAATAATTAATTAATTAAGGAATAATTAATTAAAGGATAATTAATTATAATTAAGATTTAAATTAATCAGCAATTAAGGGTTTATTAATTAAAGTAATTAATTAAGGAATAATTAATTAATAAAAGTAATTAAGATTCAATTAATTACAATTAAGGGTTAATAAATCAAAATGACTAATTAAAGAAATGATTAATTAATGAAGGTGATTAAGACTTAATCAATTGAAATTAATGATAATTAATCATTGATTACAGATTACCAATGAAAGTAATTATGTGAGTAATAAATTTAAAACAACACAATTTATTCACCTTAATCAAAGATGTTTGATTGTTATTGAAGGCTGTGTGACGGATTGATATAATTGATATGTGATGTGATGCTATGTGATGCTTCGTGCTGAGCTTCTATATATTTGTGATGAATATACTATTGTATGAATATGAAAACCCCTTAACCCGTAAAATGACATTTAAATTTCGATGCGACAGGTAGTCGGATTCCAGTTGGTTATCTGAAACCCACATCGAATCATAATGATGAATCTTTGTGATTAATAATTTATTTTATCTATGAATCTGTGAATAAAGATAAGCGTTGTGGGTTATACCGCTAATTGATACCGATATGATTGAATCTGTGATGATGATATTGTGTACTATTGTGTTGAACCCGTAGACCACACTTATACACACACAAATATGGATTGCACGTGGAAATGGGTTAAGCCACAGATTTTTGAAATTGTTTTAAAATTGAATTTTTGAATCCAAAATAGTTTTGGAATTAGAATTGAAAGCTTTTGAAAATGAATTTCAAAAATAAAGGTTATTTTGAACAACTTGATTGAGTTTTGAAATTTAAATAAGTTGGTTTAAATTTGAATTCAATATTTGAAATCGAATTTTATGATTTGGAACTAGGGTTTAAAAAGATTATTCAACTTATAAATGGTTTATATGGGTTTTAAATCATTTTAAAAGTGTAGTTTTGGGAACTTGAATTTAACCCAAAGGTTTTAACTTGTATAAATAAAATCAGATTTTTCCGAAATGAAAACTATGTGTTTTCAAATAATAAAAGCTTTCACATAAGAAATTAACTTCCAATTTGTGTTAAAAGGATTTCAAGTTTAAAATGAAAATAATTTCCAAGTTATAAATAAATCTTTGGAAATGGGTTTGAAAGCTAAAAGTTAAATCTTAAATTTAAAGATTAAATTGAGTTAACCCAAATTAAAATAGAAATTGTTTTGAAATCTATGAATAGGTCTTTGTGAAACTGGGTGAAACTTTGTTAGACAAATCTTTTTGTTTAAAGATTTAAAATGGTAATTTGTTTATCCATTTGAAAGAAAAGTTTTGGATTTTAAAAGTTGTGACTTAACTAAAATCCCATATCCATATGTCTTCTAAATATTACGCTCACTATTCGGTTTAGCCGGGAGAGGACATTGTGTCATATTACCCATTTCGAATAGTGATACGACATTATGGATTGCATTTGAAGACCGATGTTGAAGGTCGGGTGTCTTCGAGAACGATAGGATAACCTGTCAATTGACTCTGCACTGAGTTGCTTCGGTATAGAGTTCTCCATATGTGATGGAAAGTCCGATCGGGATTATGGATACCCGGATTTGCAAGGGCTTCTCCCTTTATTGGACGAAGTGCCTTCGGTTCTGTTCGAACTCGGAAAAGACTTGTATGGTTTTATGTCCGACATTACACTTTGAGATATTAAACTGATCTCTATCAGATACATTTATGCTTGGTGGCGGAGAATTTATTCTCTTAGCTTAACACCCTTCTCTGAGACGTACGAGCTCAGAGGTTATGTAGTTGATATTTATTAGTGATACATTCCCAATTAGGTAGTGTGGCATGCCGAGTGCTGCTGTGTATCATTTGTTGATCAAAGCATGGCTTTTGTATAAAGCGTAGCTTTGTGGACGATACTGCATCAGGACCTCACACCTCGGAAATGTTCGAAACAGGAAAGATGCGGCAAGGTTATGAGGGTCGCTCCCTTTAGGGTGTGTCATTCCCTTCTGGAAAAGGGTGGTATCATGGTATGGAGCCCAGATACTTACTCATGTGGACACTGCAAATCTATTACTTTGTGATTGCTTTCTGGTTTAGAGGCGCCTCGGATAAAGGTCCCAATGGACCGGGGGATGGCATGCTCGAGTAGTAGTTACCTAGTTACAGAGGTAACCCGGCCTTGTGTCGGAAGAGATCCGGTTAGGTTCTTGGGACGTCCTGCCAGAGGCGATCCCATGGACAGTAGGAAGTTCCTTAGCCTGACTATTTGTTGGAAATCCATTCTTCATACGCGCCTTGTACGGTTTTAGTTGTAGAACCTGCCATTTACTTATGGTGGTCACCACTGTTTAGATGGTAGCTATAGTAGGCATAGTTCGGAATGTCTATGCTGGCTAGGATTTATATTATACCTTCGAAATGGTTTTTCTACATTATGCACTAGTAATAATATCAAAGAATTTTTCTCCTATTAAGCATATTTGACTACCATAAGGAGAAATCACCTTCAAGTCTGCGTTTGCATTGTGTGTGTGGCGGGAGGCCTTATGGTAGTTTCATTTTTCTAAAAAGCATTACGGATTTAGTTTTAAATTTTTTTGTTGTTTGTTTTAAAAGACCAAATGTTTTTGTTTGCTCATACCAGTCCCACGAATGACCTGGAGTTTATTGTTCCTTTCCTAAACTCTGGGTGCCCACTATTTTCCCACACGAGAAGTCTAGAGTTGGGTTTTTCAAATAGTCAGGTTTAGTTGATTATCTGGAGCTAGTTCAGTCTTTGGATCTGAACTCTTGTGCATCGTTATTGGGAGTTCGAGCTATTTGTGGATTGGTGCCTTGGAGATGGAGATTACCGATGCTGGAGTTCTTTCTTGAAGACTATCTTGGAGTTATTATTCCACGGCTGGTGTTATCTTTTTCTTTCCGCTGCTATTGTCGTGTATCATATCTGTGATGTATATTCATTGTATCATTCAGTTGTATCATATTGTATCAAATGTTATATATCAAATGTATTATTTATTTCTTCCGCTGTGTTGTACTTAATGTGTTATAAGCTCCGGCGAACCAGATTCGACGTTTGGATCTACGGCATTTGAATTCAAGTGTCGTATTCGGTGCCGATTTTCGAAGGTCGAGTCAGGGTCGTTTCATGTATATATGGCGAGAGCTCAAATTTTTAATAATCAAAATTGTAATAAAATATTTGTTTAAAAAAAATAATTGTTCGAATTTAAATTCTATGTTATTTATTTTATTCAACAAATATTTATTTAATCATGCGAAAAATAAAATAGTACATTAACAAATACATTTAAATGAATATGTATATATAAATATGTTTATTTTCATGAAACAAAAATCATATACTTGCATGTTCAACAATCTCCCCCTTTTGATGATAACAAACATATATTTAAGATTTTGAATTTATTAAATGTATTTGATCATTCAATTTGCTCTCTCTATTTGAATGCTCCCTCTCTATAACAAAAACTCTTCCTTCACATATACATGAAAATAAATAATAATATGCAAATGAACCTAGATGCAAATAGAAAATACAAAATAAAATATTTGACCTTTGTTTGCTAAATCTTAACTTTTCTCTCCCACTTTTGTTATCAGCAAAAGAGTAAGTGTTAGACAAATAGAGATAAAGTGATAGACATTAATACAACATTAATACCCAATAGAGTGTAAATATTAGATTTCAATAAGAAATCAGACAAAAATCATAAATACCATATTAGGTGCATATTCCATTTTATAATGATAGGGGTGAGTCGCCATATGAAACCATATAGTTGTGTCTATTTATGGTGTATTTACATTAGGAATTTGAATATCTACTAACCATGCATAACCTTTAGGACTTTTAAATGAGATTAGTAGTATTCCAAATTTTTATAAAAAATGAATTCAAGTATCTTCTAACCGCGCAATGTGAGGACTTTTAAATGGTATTAGAATCCACTTGTCTATTTAATAATCAATTTTCATATGCATTCCATACATGCATAACCGTGAGGACTTTTAAATGAGCATGAAACAACATAATCAAACATTCGAAGTAATTCACCCATGCATAACCGTGAGGACTTTTAAATGAGAGTGAATACTTTGGATATTTTTATTGCTAAAAATGTAATAAAATGAAAAATAAATAATTTCTTTTTTAAAATACCATATATTGACATACTATATTTTGATGAGTGATGGTCGTTAGAAATATGATAGAAATAGAGATGGTTATGGAATTTTTACCCATTAAAAGTTATTATAAATCTTGTTTAAGTTTCTAAAGAAATTTACTAAATATAATGACTCAAGTTATAATATATGGTTAATATCAACACTCATCACTTTTTCAATCACTATTTATCTTTTTGATAATCAGTAGGGATTCAGATTAGTTAATGTATTCATTTAAGATCAAACCCAAAAACTCAACATAAATCACATTCCACTAGTAATTTTTCTATCAACTAGATTACCAGTGTAATCTGCATCCAAATTTTTCTTTGACTCAAGATTATCATTAGTTTGATGTTATAGACTAGACCATGAAGTTACATCCAATACCTTAAAATCTTTTTACAGCTTTAAGTGAAATTCTTTTGGATTTGAATTGAAACCGTGCAAATAAACAAACATTGAACATAGTGTCAGAATAAGTTAAACAAATATATCTACGTGTATCTTGAGTAATCATCAACTAACGTTGTTAGTTCAAGCAATTCTATATGAAATAATTCAAAGATGATTGGTCAACATTTTTAAAATCAAAATCAACATCTATTTCATCATTACATAGCCGGCTAATTTAATTCAGATTATGGTGCAGATTATCACATTTAATATATTGTTCAAGATAGATGTACAGTTACCTATTTTACCTTTACAATAATTTTTCATTGTTTCCCATTGTCGTTCTGCCACCATTGTACTAGGCTAAGGAACTTTGATTAGTCGCCCGTTGCATGCCTAGAACAACCAAAATCCAAATAACATTGTTGTTGTTCCTTAGCCTGCTACCACATCTATACGAGAAAAGATTTTTGTGACCTGTTTGTTTTTATAGGTCCATGCATGTTAGCAGCAACAGATTTTGAAAAATAATTTTTGCGGAGACCCAAAATTATTTATAATTGTTCCTTTTTGCACCCAGATTTGTTTGACTTTAAGGGATATTATATTCGTGCCTTTTGGAACCCAAATTTGTATGGTTTTCACATGTTTGGTTCTATACCAACAATTGTTGTGATTGTGTTCAGTTTTTCCACAATTCATGCACTTTGAATTGACATGTTTAGTTTCGCTTCTAACATGTTCAGTTTGATTATATCCAAGTCCTTGTCTAACAGTATTGACAACTTGTTTCCCTGATAACATATTTAACGATCTTTCTCCTTTGAAATTTTTTCCTAAAGCTGTAGACAATTATTAGACCTATGTTTTGAGAGACTCATTTTCATTCAATAATTGAGTTCACTTTTTAATAGAATTTTCTCTTCTAATATTTTCACTTTCGTTCAAAATTAGAATTTCATTTTTAAGCGATTTAATTTTAATTTCTAATTTTTTAATCTCTTCTTCAAATGATAGACACTTGGCAAACTTAGAGCTTTTGGTCTGTTTTTAACTAATTGATCAAGTTGTTTATTTAAATCTATCAAAGTATCTCTTTGTGATGCAATTTTAGCATATTTCTTCCCAAATCTTTCGAAACAGCCATTTACTTCGTGAAAATATATAAGTAATTCTGAATGAGTAAATTTTGATACCTTGCTTGGTTCATCATCATTACTATCAGTTATATCACCTCGAAGGCATAGATCTTCTTTTTCACTCTCACTGCCAGTGCTTTTATCATCTTTATCAGTTTCATCCAAAGTGCCTGCAAAACTTATCCTTTTTTTGTTTCTTTCTATAGTTGAGTCGATGCCGAGGACAATTGGGTTGATATAACCGGGTTTGTTGTACTTGTGACAAATGATCTCTTGCTCTTCTGAGTTGTCTAGTGCTTTGGCTATTCTGTTTTTCAATTGTTGATTTAGAGCTAGATTTCCATATTTGTGGCTCCACTTTATCAATCTCTTTATTATTAGCGCTAGCTCAGATGCTCCATCCTCATCATCATCACTTTCCATTGTTCCTTTAAGAGCTATTGATTTCTTTCGAATATCACCTCCTTCTTCCTTGAATTTCATTTCTTGTTCATAAGTGATGAGATTTCCAATAAGTTCTTTGACTTTAATCTGTTTCAAATCCTTCAATTCTTGAATAGTAGTGATTTTGGCTTCAAAATTTAGTGGAAGGACTCTGAGGATTTTTTGGACTATTTTCAACTATGTGTATGATTTTCCAAGAGCTTTTGATTTGTATACAATATTGGAAATTCGTCCATACATCTTTTTGACATTTTCATCCTTGGCTATTGTGAAATTCTCGTATTCGCTACTAAGCATGGCAAGGCGAGATTCCTTAACTTGAGATGTTTCTTTGTGAGTCACTTTAAGTGTGCCATATTTCCTGCGCAGTTAGACAATGTGAGACACGATTAAATTCGATTTGATCCAATGAACTAATAGTAGAATCCATAGCTTTAGCATTAGCATTAGCATTTTGTAGTCTATTTTCAAGATCTATCCATTGATCCATCGATTATCGATTTTCTGATTATCTACCACTATAATTGGTGCTCTATAACTTGTCCTAACAAAATTCCAAGCATCAATGGTTTTCAGAAAAATTTTCATTATATTTTTCCAGTAAGCACCATTGAACATTGGTGGTCTAACTTTGGATCGACCCTCCACAAAGGAATTATTAAAAGAAGCCATTTTAAAAATTAAAATTTTTAAAACAAAAATTGGTTTTGAAAAAATCGAATTTTGAAAACAAAATTAGTTTTTGTTCCTAGCTCCGATACCACTCATACGATCGATTTCACCCTTGAAGGGAAGTGAATTCGATGATACTTATAATTATAAAAATTTAATGCGGAAGTATATAAAATAATCGCAACACAAATAATAGCAGAATAATAGCAACACATATAATGGAAAAATAGTAAAAGCAGAAATAGAACAACACGGATTTACCCAGCTTCGGCAAAACCCTGCCTACGTGCTGCCCTCAAGATTTCTACTAGAAATTAAGTAGTTAAACGCTTACACACGTAAACTCACGACACGTGCTATCGGCTAACCTAACTTTACGCTCAAAACCCTACCACACCTCAGCCACCGAGTTGTGAATTCTCGAACTACACCATCGTAGTTCATCCCCTAGTCACACGACAATAATTTACAAAAGTTTGAAAAAGAAACTATAAAATAAAAACAACTTAAAACACAAAAATCCTAATTAAAAATAAAATCCCAAATACAAATATAAGCTGGCCAAAAGAAAATTAAAATGAGTCCCCGTTTATTTTTATCCCCTTGAATGTCTCTTCGGCCCGTATTTCTTTTGTTTGTGACAATGGCTGTCTCGTTCCTTCCTTGATTTGAAATTAGGGCTTCTGTAAATTGAAGCACCGCTTGATAGTTAATTAACTGATTTCATATTCTCGCATTGATTATTTTATCGATTCACCGTCTCTTCGATTTGGACACGGCTGCTTCAATTACTTCGAGTTTGATTTGAAAAAATCTGGTATGTGATTTCCTTTGTTATTCTCATTAATATGCTTGAACTTAATGCTCTGTAGGCCGATGATGTTAATGGTTTAAATAGGGATTGAAACCCTAAATTATCGTTCATATGAATTCGTCAGATAATTTTTCAATACCATTGATTTTTGATTGAATGTTGTTGATGTTCTCTGACTTTTTCAATTCGTATATTTTCTGTTTGCTTGGTCACCACGGCTTTAATTTTGAACTTGCCCCATGAATTTATGGTTTGACTTCGGCCATTTGAAATGATTTCTGCTGTGACACTTTGATTTGTTCAATTCTAACTTGTTATTATTTTGATCACCACGGCTTCATGAATTTAGCATGATCATCGGCTTTGTTTGAAACTTTTTGCTCTGCCGTTGATTTAACTTAAATGTTGGCGATTAATCTTGATTTATTCACACTTGCTACTGTTTTGATTTTTATCAAATCACGAAGAACTTCACTGCACAGGCTTTACAGAGTTCATAATTTCTGGTTCGACATGTGTGTTCATGCCTGTAGCATTTTCGACCTGATGCTTGAGTGCGTGTTTACTGTTTCACTGCATCCCATATTGTTATTTCATATATATATATATATATATATTTATATTTATATATATATATATGTTTGTATATGCGTGTGTTTGCACACGTATATATGTGTACTTGTGAAGCTTTGCTTGATTTGACACTCTGTTGCTTGCCATTTTCACCATGCCTGATTATATATGCTATCATATGAACTGCCATATGCATATACATTTTTGTTACTGTTTTGTTCTTGTTTGCTGTCCGGTCAACATGTTGACTGATCTGGTGCAAGTGTATGCATTGAGTTGTTGAGCCTCTTGTCACTTCGAGCCAGTTTATTTTTTTTACCGGACTTGTGAGTCTGGCCATTTGAACCATTGACTGTTGCAGTATGGTTTGATATTGATTTATGGCTTGAGTCACTTGTGTTCCACGTTGTGTATACTTGGTGCCTAGATTTAATTATTGCCCCTATTGCATTTGTATCTTATACTCTTTGAATACTTGCATTTGAAGTGTGTGTTCTAGTTTGGTCGAGTCTGGAGCTTGTTTGTTGGACTTGGTTCACTTGTTATCTTGTAATCTTGTTTACCCCAGAATAGTTGTGTCCACTGCATTTTTTAGAAAATTGTCCGGACTTTGAGGATTGCTGCTTGGTTGCACTGTCTACTTCCTGATATCACCTTTGTATATTTGAGTTTTTTGAAATATTCTTTGTTTTTCTTGACCATCACACCTGATTTTGTACATTTTGTCTTGGGCGGTTTTGAACTATATACATATGTATGTATGTGCACCACTGTTATCTTGATTTTTTGGAGTTGCACCTGAGTTGAACCTAGCTTTGCCCCGGGTTTGACCTTGTCCACATGTCGTGACTTTATTTGTATTGCACTTGATTTGAACCTAGCTTTTGATTTGGTTTGACCATGTGCTCACCTGTCCCTGCAGTTTTATCAAGTGTACATCGGTGTGCATGGCCTTGTGGCATGTATAGTGATACACTCCAAGTCCATTAAGGTTTATCGGTCGAATCCATTCCTTGATTCCCCAAGTCCATCTGGGTCGAAGCATATCATAGTATACTTATTCAAGGAGAATACTTCCCCAAACCTCTTACTTCAAAATATAATATACCATATATAGTACCCTTTCAAAATCATAGCTTCAAATATCGCACTTATATAAATTCCATTATATATAAGATTTCATTTTCAGATAAAGTACTTTCCAAAATCAATATTCTAAAATATATTAAATCATTCTTATATAAATTCCGTTATACATAAAATTTATCTCCTCAGATTGAATACCTTCCAAAGTCATCAGTTTTGAAAATCACCTTATACTTATATAAAGTCTGTCTTATACAAGAATCAAAATTTTCCAAAATCAATTTCGCTGTATGGAAAGCCATATAGGATTGAACATTTTGCTTTATAAAAGGTTTTGAATTTAGAATAGTTTTGTATATAAAATCGTTTTTTGAAATAGCTTTATATATAAAATGGTTGCAAAAAATAGTTTGTAAATAAAATAATGTGTAAAATAGTTTGTAAATAAAATAGTTTATAAAATAGTTTGTAAATAAAATAGAATAAGATAGTTTGTATAAGAAAAACAAAAGAAAATAGTTTTGTAAAATGGTTTTAAATCAAATAATAGTTTTGCAAACAAGAAAATTCCAATTTTAATTACAAAGATATCCAACCCAACAACTTTCGGTTTCAGCGTCAAAGAATATCAATAATATTAGAACATAAGATGTACATATGTCATCATTTCGCAATATTACCTTCGATCATTCGCTCGATTACACAAGCTCTCTTTCGAACTAGTATTTTTCATTTGACTTCCCTAATACGGACTTCGATAAGGTTTCTTGACTAGATACCATCATTCTCCTTTCATAGCCATGTACTATGATAGAGAATCTAGAATCAAATCAAATATTTGCCAAGAATCAAATGAAAAATCCTAACACAAAATGGTGAAATTCACATAGAACTTGTGTACTAAATCTGGTTTCTTGACTAGATACCTTCATTCTCCTTGCATAGCCATGTACTATGATAGAGAATCTAGAATCAAATCAAATATTCGCCAAGAATCAAATGAAAAATCCTTAAACAAAATGGTGAAATTCACATAGAACTTGTGTACTCAAATCCGGATCAAATTGATTTTGCGATTAAAATAATATACATAAAACTTATGTAATTACAATTTGTATCATCACAATTGCATTTTAATTAAATTCATTTTTAATCTCATTGATTAAAACAAATATCACTTCATACTTTAATATTTGTTTCACAGAATTTCTCCATTTAAAATAAAACATTAATATATCCACTCTCATAATATTGCTTATATTTCTCTTTAATTTAAATTACATTCATTTCACATGTAATATTGCTAATTCAATACAACATGTATTTACAAATCATTTCATAAGGAATTTTCCTAAGTTTATAACCAATTTATAAAAGCTTAAATTCTTTTATAAACATTATTCAAGCTTAAAGTTATCATAACTTTAATTATAACAATTTACTACAACTTCCATTTATTTCATAAACAAATTTACAAGGCGCGACTTTATATGTATTCATTTCATTTTTAGTTCACCTTTACCTTTCAATTTATTTATGACACATTTCATAAATGTTAACTAAGTTCACAATTTCAATTTTTAAATATTATTACATTACATGCAAATAATGTATACAATAATTCTACTCAACTATAACAAATTAACCTTCATTCACTTGCTTTCAAGTTAAGGTTATCAAATTCAGCTGCATAATTCAACACAATTATTAAGTTTCAACTCATATATTATTTCAGAATTTTACGATTATCCAAAATATCCAAATATCCATTTTTTTCAATTGTTGAAACTATAAATTAACAAACAAAAAGTTTCATAACAAAACATTTCAATTTCATAAACAAATTTCCAAATTATTCATTTTATTCCCTTTAATACACCATTATTAAACTAGTGTTTAATCCGTATATTCAATCAACAATGATTAGCCAATGCTTATAAACTGACAAAACTCAACTAATCAACAATAAATGATAATAACTAAATTTTACCATTTCATAAATCAAACATATTACAAATAATTATGTTGGTTATTAAAATTTATTCCTTTATATATATCATATAATATTAGGAAAAATAATTCATTTCAAAACTTATATAAAACATTTTATTATAACACTAACAAATACGCGCTCTCATATATACACTCAGACAACTCATTCTAGGGTACTACTACCATATTTCTAATGAGTTAACCCTAACAGGCTAAAGTATGTCTAAACCAAAGCTCTGATACCAACTATAACGATCCACCTTTTTGGACGGTTTAAATCGACAATAAACCACACATGTCTAATTCAAACCATTCAAAATAAAGGATTGTTAATGGGGTAAATAAGAAAATAAAAGAAAAGTAGGAAAAATAAAACAAAGAATCTCGCAGCGGAATGACAAAATATAATAATCAAATAAACAATTCATGAAGCTGTTTTACAAATAACCTTTGATTACACTTTTACAAATTCAATTTAGAGTTATACATACATCATAAATAAAAAAATATTGCAGCGGAACACAAAATGTAGTGGAATAATTATAGTAAATAGTAATAATATACTGAATCTTCGTCTTCGTCCTCTAGAAAATAAAATGGTCTTTAATACACTGAAAAGCTCAGACTGACCTAAGCGTAATGAAGAGTCAGAACTAAAAGATCTTATGTGAGTCAAATTAATCAAAAATAAAATGTGGGTGCAATGTCTTTAGAGATGTTATGGGATTTTCCATCTCCTATCAAGTGTACAATGTGAATATAATTACTAAAGATTTTAAATAATTCGAAATATCAATCATAACCATCTAATTAAAACAAATCCGAAGTTTGAGTTAACTTAAACCCTTCAAATATTCAGTTCGAAACATAATCAAATTCAAGAAATTATATGGGTATATGTCATTTCAACCAGTACCAAAAATTAACATTTCAAATCAATGAAAACCGTTCCGGTTTGTCATTTCAACCCATAACGATTTTCCCTTAATCTGTAAGAATGTTCGGGTATGTATCATTTCAACCCATAGTGAACTTGCAGTATTATAACGATATAAAATACAACATCCATTCATACGCTATCAACAATCAATCATCCATCATAATCATCACCCAATCAATCAATAAACATCAATAGATAATTGAAAATCAATAGTAGGTATTTAACTGGTAATTTATATTCAATAATAAATTAAATAACGATTTAATTTAAATAAATTCAAATTAACTGAGATGATGATTTAAAATATACCAAACAGTCATAAATAAATTTTCAATCACGTCATAATTCTAATTTAACAAACATAAGAAGTTTTAAAAGTTGTGAGTGGGTTAAAACACATACCCTTAAATTTAAATCCAATTTAGGGCCCAAATTCAAACAGTCTCGGATTTGACCGAACAAGCATCAAAATTTCCAAAATTTCGATACGATCTCGACAAAACAAACCGCGCATGAATCGGACCTTGTATGTAAAAGTTATGTCGATTAGAACATATGAGATAAAAATTTAAAGAAAACGCACCAGTACGATGCTGCCACATCACCTCAGCAATCTGAAACCCTAGCACATGAATACGAGCACGACATGAAACGGCTGCCACTCAGATCAACATCAAACACTCCTACGTGGCACCGCCTCCACACTTGTCCCGGCCAAACCATCACGTCGCCCTCAGGCATGCCGCGAGCACGAGCACGACCCACCAGATCGTTTCGAACAAGGTCAGCCGCCACCTTAACTATTCGAACCCTAATCAATTCTTGCTGAAAATCCAACCATCGATCAACCAAACAAACGACACAGATGAACTATGCTCGACGCTTTCTACAACCCAGTGTCCTTGATTCGACGATCAGTTGCAGATGATCAACGATCAATGGACGGTCGAGAATCTTTCCTCGAATTTTTGACACAAGAAATTGAAATTGAAATACAGACTACAGATTTGACTTGTGCTCGTCGAGAGCTTCAAATTGATGTATAATATGATATAGTTTGAGGAGTTTGAATTTGAAGTTGAATTTTGAATTGAAATTGAATTGGACAATTTAGTGTTTTCAGCTGTTGAGAAAGAGGAGCAACAAAAACTTTTGTACGTATTGTAACAAGGAATAAGAAATAATTAGAGTTTATAACGAGGTATTTATAGGCAGATCAAAAAAATAGAATAAATGGATATGATTAGATTCGGATTTTGAACGCTAAATAACCTGGAAAGTCCATTTCGCCTCCGAAACGAAATTGGGTAAACCCATATATTAAAATAGATGTTTTCAATACTTTTAAACTCAATGGAACAGGTTTTAAGACCTAATTCTATCGTATAAAGAGGTTATGATAAAATCAGCTTATTTCAAATTGATTTCAATTGATTTTAAATTAATTGATTTTTAGGCGTTTCGAGTCCGTATGATCAAACGACAAGTCCGATCGCTACGAAACTTAAAGTCCTACAATAGTTCACCGTTACGGACCGATGAAATTAGTTTCATCAAATCCAAGACAATTGCCAAAATGTCTATATCCATGTTAATTAAATAAATAAATATCAAATTTATTAAATAAAATTTTCTTTTCAAATTTAATGAAAAATAGTTTTCATCATTTTCAATTACTCGTATATTTATGATAGTTTAAAACAAATTTACACATCAATTTTAAGTTAATTAATTTACCAATTACAGTGTTTACTTTCGATTGTAATTAAATCCAATAAATTAATACTCAATTTCAATAAATTGTTTTAATTTGATTTCAGACTTTATATTCAATCTACCATTACTCAAACAACATAGCCATTATCTATTTATCTTTCATTACATTAATGTTCTCCAATTTCCATCTATATTTGTATTAACTACTATATTTCCATATATATTGAATTTTTTGTCAAATTTATACATTAATTAAAATTTAAGATCTTAAACGATTTATCTATCTTGATTCCAATTCTTTATTAAATCAATCATTTCCTTATAAACGACATTTATATTTATATATTTTTATCACATTACAGATTGTGCAGTTATTGTCTAAATTCTCAATAATGTAATGTTTAATTACATTTAATTGCAACAAAATCCTTTCATTATAGCTTAAATCCTAATAAATTACTCAACCTTGATTTCAATTCTTCTTATTCACTCAATTATCATATAATGAATAGAATTTACATTAGTTGCATCATATCATATTGAATTAACATTCTTCAATTTACCAGTTTTATCTACATTAACTGCAATAATTAAGTGAAATAATTGCAATTGATTTCAAATAAATCTAACATGCTAAATAAATCGGCAACTTATAACAATTGTTACCATTTACCTTTAATTACATTTATAAATTTATTACTTCCAAATTAATGTTGTAATCACTTACATAGTACTGATTTTATTCATTACCATTGATTTATACCATTGCAAAACTCATTCAATATTTACATTTTCTTTCTTATATTACATTTGTAGCCAAGTATATATATTCACATTATATCAATAAATTGGACTACCATTAAGATTTGTTAACAATTAACTTGAATTAACCTTGTTTCATTTTAATTTAGTTATTATTTCATTATTATACCACCAAAATTTTATTTCTTTCAATGTTAAATTCCCAAAATATTATTAATTTAACTAATTTAAATTATCGAAACTTACGGGTCATTACATGGTGCCCCTCCATCTAATGTCTCGATAATGAAAGAATCATTGGCCTAGAGGTTTAACTCTAGTCTTTTTCGAAATCGCTCTTGGTCTTGATGCTGGTCGATATCCACATGCGACTATCCTTCACCTCGCTTGCAAGAATTGGACATGCGAATACCCTACTTCGAACACCAAGCCCTTCTAACTGCCTACAAAGGTCAGCTTCATTAGGCCTATAACGCAAATGCATTCAAGGCATACTCTCTTGATGGAATACCTACAGACCTGCCTCCGGGGATGCAACTTCGTTAGGCCCACCCAGATGGCCATCCTAGAGTATCCTCATGTCATGTTGAAGTCTCGTACTTTCTTCTAGCCTAAAAATTCTAAGTTGGACGTGCTTCTCCATTGTTGGAATCTGTGATGACTGCTTCGTTTGGCGCTTCATTCTTTGGGTTGCTCCAAACGCAATTCGATTCTTTTATTGGACCCTAAGTCTAATCTTCTAAATTGCATTTAGGTTACTTTCTTACTTTGTTGACTGCTAATTTAACTTAATAAGCATATTCTTGCATATAATTACTAATACTATATTTCTAATCCATACTGCATAAAATCCAAAACGTGGAAAAAGATGTAAATAAGACATAGAAAACAGCATATAATTACTAATATTATAAATAAACTGCAAGTTTTCTTATAGTTCAGCATAATTTAATTAATATGATTAATTAATGAAGAAAATTTTCTAAACGGAAATCTAACAATAATATATCTTAAACTTAAATGATATAAATAATCCACTTACCTGTCGTCCTTAGCTTCGCTTGTGCTCCGCTTGGTTCCACAGTCCTTTTGGATCCCCTTCTTCCAAGGTGCATAATATTTTAATTTAAAAGATCTTCATCCTATAAATTATTTTCTTTTTAGGGTTTAGTCTTAGGCAATGAACCCATGCGAGGAAATCTAATTGTGAGAAGATAGCTATGCCTAGGGTCCTATTTATATTGGAGCATGGGGATCTCAGACCATTGGATTCTTGGATTGAGCCAAGAGCCACCACATTACTGGGCAATTTAGAGCTATCGGATCGAAGAACATATGGCTCAGATCGCGCAAAAACAAGAAAACATGTCACTGCATGTACGTGGACGAATTTTCGTCCAAGTCATGCGTGGGTCGACCGAACGGTCGATCGTTGCCCCTATTGGGTCGACCTACTGGTCGGCCCATATCCTCATTATACTATATTTATTTTTCCGTTCGGTTACATATTCTATTTCATTATTAACTTCATTATATTGGTTCGGATTTTCACCAGTTATATATGGAAACCGATCGGAAATTTGCCCCGGACGTAATGGTACAAGTTTTGAAGCCATATTCTAAAACTTTCATAATTATTTATTTTCATTACTTATCATTATATGTTAAATTTTAACTGCATAAATTTGCAACCATCCATGCTTTTGTGCAAAAGTGATTTTCAACACAAAAGGTATGCATATACATAAATTTCTAAGCGGTATCTCCTATATGAAATTTTTTTACTTAGAAAATTTATTTTTAAAACATGATGCATACAACCTAAATATAAATGCAATTTCTATATGAACGTAATTTTTCAAAAACATAAAACATTTATCACCCAATTTTTCCTACACTCCTACTGAATAGGGGTGTAGTTCAACCAAATTTTCATCCAAATCCTAATACACAACTTTTAATGTTTGAATCTTAGAAAAATTTATTTTTCTGAACTCGATTTCTTATGTCAGGAAGAAAGTAGAAAAATGGAAAAACTTCACATTTCTCCATTTTACTTTTACGTACCTCTCCATCCTTGCTTGGAACTTATGTTGCTATCCTATGAAATCTCTATTCCCTTTCCAAGCATAGTTTACACAAGAAGTTATCTTTTTTCCTATTGACGTTTCTGACGCTTTCTTTAAATTTATTATATTCCTTTTAGTTATCTTATTTTGCTTTTATCTTTTATAATAATATCTTATGTCCTTATTCTCTGTTTGTCAACATCACAAAGATAAAAAGAAAAATCATCAACACCGATCTACTATTACAACAGAGTTTTCAAATGCTTACATAATATTATAATTTTATATCTAAAGAGAAAACGAACCCTACTACATAATGGTGGTAGATAGGTGACACAAGTAGGCTAACACGGTTATCATCCCGGGGTAGGAGGCCTAGGACCCTATTCGTCCTGACACAAGAAGGCCCTAATAAAAGAGTCTAAACATTTCAGGCGCTCTTCCTTCCGCCTATTGCTCGTCACAATCCCTGCTGCAACCTAGCTAAATCTTAATGTGTCCTAACCAACTCCGGTTGTCCTTGCAGAAGCTCCGTGTGCTCCCTGGCGAGCCGCTCTTGCCCCTCGGCAATGCTCCTAAACTAGTCATCGTAGCTCGACGATGGATCTACGATGGAGAGGGCTGAGAGGGTCCTGCTTTCTCCCCCTAAAATCCATATCCCCACGCACTCTATGTCGCAGGCTCTAGCGGCCAAGCGGGCCATGGTGACTCTACATGCCCAATGCCACCACCAAATGGTGGCGAAGGAAAGTGCTATGGCTTGCGAAAGTACTATAGTGCCTAGAAATGTGGCTTGTACTCCTACTACTCCGGTGGAGCCTGTATCTAATCTAAATATATATTCATTCTCCTCAGAGTGGATGAATCAATCATGGGTGTGCCTGCTCACTATAAGTCTCTCTCTCCATCTCAACTCTAGCCCACCTAAAGACCCGTATCCAAAGGTGACAATATATCATAGTAGAGTGACAAACTCCCGCCGCGGTCATGTGCTGGGTCATAATCATCCTAGCCAAGTTCACCTGCAAGCCTCCGAATATAGCGAAGGTGGCCTTCCTTACTATGGGGTAGATCTGGTCATAACTCCCCGTCTTGGAGAAAAGGTTATGCTGCAAAATGTATATAACCAATCTAGTTAATGAGTGCAACTGTCCAACGCGCCAGTCAGGGTGCTGTAGATCTACTAAGATCTGGTGTAAGACGGCCATGTCCATCATCTCAATATGTCCTATCTCCAACCCATGTCCTCTAACATTTAAATACTCGCCAACTAAGTCTCGGAAAATACTATTCTCACTCCCTTGACCTCCAACTGGAAGGCCAACTCCACATCCTCATCACTAGTACGTAAGTTAGCATCGAAAAGATAACTAACATGGGATATGCCCGCCGCTCGAATGTCTCATGGCTCAAAATTTGTCGCAGCCCTATGTCCAAAAAGAGCTGCTCTAAAGGGGTGCCCGAAAAATTAGAAAACTTCACCGCCCTTCCTTGCAAAATCTGGTAAGTGGCTATACCAAAGTAAGACTGCACAATCCTCCTATCACTCTGACACCACGCTATCTCCTATGGTGTAAGTTGGGGAAAGAGGTGGACTAAAGAGGGTTTTGGAGGCATGGAAAAAAACTCTCGGTTTTGTGAAAAAGAAGTATGGATCCGAGTTGATCTCACGACATGCTTCAATTTGGCACCAACTGTGAGCAAAACGGTGGAGTTTTTGAGGCGTTTGAGTTGTTTGAAGGGGTGGCTTTTGGGTGCGGCTGCTGTCTTCAGGAGGAGGAAATAAGAATAAGGAAGGAGAGAAGGGGACATGCGTTTATGCGCGTTCAAATAAACTAAGGCGGTCGACCTGCCTTAGTAACAGGTCGACCGCATGGTTGAACGGCCGGTCGACCGCTTGGTCGGCCTGGTTGGCCTGTTTTTTTTTCGTGCTGCCGCATCGCCTTCCTCCTTCTTAACTAATTAAAGCCTAACCTATCCGCTTTTAGATTGTCTGAGTCGCGGTTATGACTCAGGCTAAATATCCATGTCTATTCTCCGCCTCCAAGTGGAGTCTTGACGTGTTCCATCCTTCAACTGAACCTATATTAATATTTATAAGCTGCTCTAATCAGTTAAATCGTCTAACCCATAAAAATTATTTTTCAAAACAGCTTGAATTTCTTTACAGCCAGAAAAATATTTGTACATACTTATATAAGTATTTCAAAATACGTTTATACTTGGTAAGATGGATGTCGCATAAAACATCGTCACTACAGTCTAAAATATTAGTTATCAATTAAAGTCTATATTTTTCTAAACTATATATTTCTCTGTGTTCAAATTCAAAAATGCCTTAAATTTGTTTCTCACCAACTTCTTATATTTATAAGGCTGTAAACGTCTAAAGTTAAAACTTAAAAATCTTCCAAAAATTTATATTCAAATTCTTAAGCGTTTAATTGCTGGGCTAGACTACAAAGTGGCTTTTTAATTTACTTCCACCTTTCTAAATATATCTTAATGAATCCAAAAATCTTTGCCATATAAGGTCTTTTTAGCTTTTGGAATTCCCTCATTCCAAGTTTAGGTATACAGATTTGTTTTCCAAACTTTTTCCAACTATTAATTTATTCAAAGGAATGGACTTCTCTTTGGGGTTTTAAGAGTATAACTATTTTTACATATAAAAAATTACAAAATGTTCACCCACTATCTATCTAGGAATCTAATCCTAGACTTCGATACCAAATGTAACAATCCGAATTCCAATGACCCTGATTTTTCGCAAAAATGCTAAAGACAAAGCGCACTGAACCTCGAGTTAGATATTTGGTACCCTGCAAATAGACAAAGATAAATATATCAGAGCTTAAATAATTACCACACAACGGAATTGACTAAAATATAATAGTAAGTAAATACTCATCCAAATAATAACACTTTCTAAGCAAGTGTCGTAAAGCTGAGATGTCACGATCCGAAATTCAATGTTCGAAAATTGACACTAAATACCTCACTTGTATTCGACTGCCAAAGATTCAAACATCGAACTCCAGTCAGATGGAGCTTATAACAACATTAGATGAATATAAAACAGTGGAGACAAAATGAATATCATGTATTACATCACAGATACATCATCATAATATTCATTACTACATCAGAGTGTCATAATACATATACCACAACTCCAAATAGAACAACAAGTGATCATATGCCAAAAAGTCTTCAAAGGAATGAAGTGATGGCGAACATCCAAAAACTAAGCACCTTGATATCCAAAGCTTCCAAAATATCTCCAAGGTAAAAGCCTCCAAAATACTGCTAACACCAGATCACGGAAACCTGCTACGAGGCTACCCGTGTGGAAATGATGGGCACCCAGAGTTTAGGAAAAAAAAACAATAAACTCCGGATCAGTCATGGGACTGGTATGAGTAAACAAAAACAGTTGCTTTTAAATAAAAAAGATTTATAAAAGAAAATTTGTTATGCTTTTGAAAAATGAAACTACCATAAGGCCTCCCGGCACACACACAATACAATCGCACACTTGGGGGAGATTTCCCCTTATGATAGTCAAATATGCTCAATACGAGAAAAGTTCTTTGATATTATTACTAGTGTATAGTGTGGAACCATTTCAAAAATATAATATTGATCTTGACCATCATAGGTACCATTATACTATGCCTACTATAGCTGTCACCTGAGGTGGCAGGTTATACAAATTGCAATCGTAAAGGGCTCGTATTGTTTCTTTAGATTTCCAACAAATGGTCAGACTAAGGAACTTCCTACTGCCACATGGGTACGCCTCTAGAGGGACGTCCAGAGAACCTACCCGACTCTCTGCCAACATAAGGTCTGTAATAACCCGTATTTTGGAGTGTCTATTAGTTGATAATAATTGGGTTAATTAATAGAGATACTGAATTGTAAAATTAACAAATGAATCTAATCGTAAATATTTATTTGATCATATCTTAATATAATCACTTAAAATTGACAAAGTACTCTTTTAAAAATAAGTATTGATGATTGTTTATATAAGTAAATTATTTAAATTAGACAAAATTGTTAATTTTCAAACCAATAATATTTATGTGTTATTTTAAGATAAATAGAGTTAGAAATATATATATATATATATATCTTAAATATATGTTATATTGATTTGATCAAAAACATAAGTTATGTATAAATAAATGTTTATATAAATTCATATGTAGATTTACAAAATCTTAAGCTTATTTATATAAAATAAATGCACAATATATTCATGTGAATATTACATAATTACTTATTCATAGCTTAAATAAATTTGTAACTAAGAAAATAACATTTGTAAATTATTAATTAAACATTAAAAACACTTGTAAGGAAAATTTAACTTACATAAAAACAAGAGTAAGATAAGTACATTTGTAAATATAATATATAATATATTAACATAAGAAGTATTAATAAATTCAAGTTAGGGCTTAAAACAAAGTTGAAAATTTTAATTAACAAGTGACATTTGTAAAAACCATGAACATAGGGGATGAACACTTGTAATCTTATGGTAACAAGTGGCAAAGCTTTTCCCATTTGAAATTGTGAAATAAAATAAAAAAATAAAGCCTGGCCATTTTTTCTTTTTCATATTTTTTTCTCAAACCTGATCTAATAGAAGCTCAAATATGTTAAACATTTATCAACCAAATCATAAGTAACAGCAGATCAAGAATCTTCATCCTGGAATATAAATTATATCAAACATTGGCAACCAAAAACCTGGAAGAAGATTAAAACAAAGATTAGCTTGATTTCAAGAATTAAGCAGCAGCCTTAGAATGAAGATCACAGAAGAAGGAAAATCAAGTACATCAGATTTCAGAGGGAAGAAAATTAAAAAATGGAAGGCTGTTCTCTGTTTTAAAAGAACAGGTGAGTAAACCTACCTCTTGAAAAACTAAATTCTACTTTATAATTGAATTCATGCAAGATTTGATTATAGAAATGTCTCAATTATTACTTGCATGGGTAAAAGGATGTGATGCCTGGGTATACAAGTGATATTTATGTGAGCAAAACTCTTAAAAGAAAAAAAAACTGAAATTTGCTTGAATTGGTATATGGTGTATCCTTGAAATATGATATGAATCATGTGTGCTTGATGTTAAAGAAATGATTTTTATATATATGTTTGTAGTATCAGTGTTCGAGTCTGGAACAGGCTTGCAAGCCTCTGTTGGAAACAGTACAGGTTTGAAACCTGATTCAATGATTAAAAATCTTCCACTCATATGATTTTAAGCCTTGATTCCTGAGTAAGAATTGTTCTATGTGAGCAAACCAAATTTTAACTTATTTAAATCTTTGAAGCCTGAAGCAATAATTGATGCATGTCTGTTATGTATCCATTCACCACTGTTTACAAATACAGGGATGAGTTTAGTTTTAAAAATTCAAATCTCACCTTAATTAGTTCTGTTAGACCTCAGATTTCAAACAAAATATCTTTGTTATATATAAATTAAGTTGTATAAATAGGTTTAAGCATAATATGCTTGGAAATTTTCTGAATTAAGAAATACAATAGTTTTTTTTTGAAATTTGTCAGAAATCCAAACATCTTAAATTGCTGTTCAAATTATATAACTTAAATCTTCTCTAGAAAACTTGATTTTTAAAATAAAAATTATGGTTTTTAGTTTGGAATACTGTGAGGAATTCTTAGTTAACCAGAAAGGTGTTTTTGGGAGAAATCTGGCGATTGGAGAATTTTTGATGGATGGGAACTTCACTGGAGAGAATAGAGGCGTCGGAGAGCTTGGCAAAAATGCCAGGTAGATTTATCTCTACCTGTGGCGTCGGTGGTCGGTCAACTTATGTTTAAAACCCTAAATGGGTCGAGGGGGTAGATCGAATTGCTGCGACATCTATAATGCATCGAGTCGCGTTAGATTTGGAGGAGGGGTGCGTGGAAGATTCGCGGGGTTGTGGCCACAATTTGAGGGGTTTCTGATGGTCGGAGTGCCTTGTCGAGGCGAAGTTTGGTTGGTGAATTTTGGGTCTAGTGTTTTGCAGAGTTCGACTTTGTTCTTGACACTCGATCGAGGTGCTGAGTGGTTCGTTGGTTTTTAGATGTCGAAGTCGACATGTTGGAGGTAGGCGTAGACGCCGGAGCTCCGCCGTGGGTCAGTGCACGTGCACCAGATTCCTTGTGCATTGGAGTTTGGGAGTGGGAGTGATGGAGGTTTGACTCGGGTGGAAGCTCGGGAAAACGAACGTTGGACTCGGTGGGGTTCTCGGGTATGTGTGTTATTTTAACAGTTTTTTTTAAGGGATAAAACTGTTTAGAATTAAATAACAAAAGTAGAAGATGAAGGTACCGAATCAGGACTCGAGCACTTGCAGGGATGAACAGAAGCAGGGATTAAGCAAGATTTTAAATATGTTCCGAAGAGCAAATTTTCGGAAATTTAAAAAGAAATTTAGTTAACTTTACTTAAATAAATTTCCTACATATATAGCAAATGTTTTCTTTTACATATAGTTAGGAATTACAAGTTTGTTTAACTAAATTGTTAGTTAATCTTTAAGCATTTTAAAACTAAATTTTTAAATATAAATAGCGGTTGATAAATGTTTAAACCAAATATGTGATTTTGTATTTAAATAAAAGGAATTTTTTTTATTAAGATTATGATAATTAATGAGGAAATGATAGAGCAATTATGTATTTTATTTAAGATTAAGAATTAACTAAATTGTAATTAGAGGTTATAAGTTAATTAATTAGATATTAATTAATTTGTAATTGTAAATTAGATAATTAGAGACTTAATTAATGATTAGGGATTAATTAAGTAATTTAGGTTTTAATTAAGTAATAATCAATTAAGCAATTAGAAATTAATTACTTAAATGATGATTACTTAATGTAAGTAATTAAAGAACTAAATTATGAAGGTTATTTAGTTTAACTATCAATTAAAGGTTAAATTACTCAAAAATCAATGTAAATTAATAGAGGTTAATTACTTAAGGGAAGTAATTAAGGATTAATCACATAGAGTAATTAATTAAGAATTGATTGATTAAGGAAATTAATCAAGGGATTGGTTAATTTAACAAGTGGGATTAATTAAGAATAATTAATTAAAGGCAGATGATTATAAGGTAATTAATTTGAGTAATTAATTAAGAATCAATGTAATTAATATGGATGAGTAAAGGTTAATTAATTTGTGTAATTAATTAGGAATAAATTACTTACTATAATAAAAGAATAATTAATCAAAAATGATTAATTAAGTTGCATAAGTCAAAAGATTGATTAATTAATAGGTTTGAAATTAATTAGTGTTAAGAAGGGATAATCTAAGTGATTAAGATTAGAAATTAATTTAATTTGAGATTAAGTAAATAAATTTTGGAAGTGATCAACCATGCTTATGGATGGTTGAATAATGATTAAATGCCATGAATTAGTTGATATCTCTGATATGAAATGTTTTATGACATGATATGTTTGGGTACGCAGTGATAATGCGGTTATTTTCCGATGGCGAATTGCTGTGTAAGTGACACTTGTATTTTAAGGTTAATTGTGTTTCACTTGAATAACTTGGGTTAAGATGACATAGTATTCGAAGAGACAGGAGTCGGGTTTTAATTAATACCTGAAACCACTTCGATTCTTTATAGATTGATATGTGAAATCAATATGCTGGATTGGGATGATTTAAGTAAATTGGACCATTTAATCTATGTTTTGACACTTAGAAATTGATGTGTTACATAGGTAATGTTTATAACAACTTGAGAAGTTGTAAATTGATATAAATTACCCCGGGTTTTAATTAAAATCTTTGTATTGGAATTTCTTGATAGATGAGTTTACTCATGCTGGTTTCCAGCCTGACCCGGGTGTTACTTTGATGTAATGATCGGGTCAGACCGAGTATTACAAATTTCAGGTAAGGACGTTCTGGAGCCTAGGAGGCAAGCTGGATGGCTGGAACGTATGTATGGAGCGCACCCGCTGTGATATAGAGTTGTATATCTAGAACATGTTGATTTAGAACTGTCCTGTGTTGTGTAAATGTTGTAACTCTGATATATATAATGTAAATGTACTGATACAGTTCTTTTTGTAAACTGTTATTATGTGATATTATATTTTGATCCGCTGCGAATGTGAGGTTTTCTGTGACTAGCTTCTGTTTCTGCTTCTTTCTCTTTTCTTCTTTTCACTGACAATCTGGAATTTTCGGAATTGAAATTTCCGGGTCGTTACATTTGGTATCAGAGCGAGTTTAAAGCGAGAACCTTGGCTCTGTTGGGATTACTCATTAAGGATAGGGTAAGTGGTACCCTAGAATGAGTTAAGTATATATATATATATATATATATATATATATGTGTGTGTGTGTGTGTGTGTGTGTGAGAGAGCGTATTTGTTATTTTCTTATATAAAGATTTTAAATGGTTTTATATAAGATTATATTTTGATATATATAAAGCAATATATCTTTCTAACAAATAGTAAAGGAATTGGTTGTTAAATTATTGAGTAAGAATTAAGTGGTAATAGAATTACAACCAAATTGAAAATTAAATTTAAGACAAGATTGAAATGGATTCAAACTCAAATTGAAATCTTGAATTGGAGGAGTATTTCAGAATAAGATGAATTAGAATTGGTTCCAAACCAGAAAATAGAATGGATATTGTGTTTAATAATGGGATGATTGTTTTTCAATAAACAATAAAATGTTTTAAGGAAGTAACTATTTAAAAAGAAAATAATTTGTAAATGAGAAAGGATACAAATAAAAGTGGGTTTCAAATTGTGAAGTCCTGAATTCTAAGTTTAAAAATTTGAATTGGTTCCAAAATGTTAAAGGAAATAATATTATTCAAACTACCTTGAATATGATCTTATTTTAAAATAAGAAATGTTTGAAAATTTTAAAGAGAATTTGTTTTGAATTGAAACCAAAGGTGGTTTAAAATTTAAAAACTTGGCTTGGTAAGCCAAGAAGTAAATATGTATATGTGTGGATATACTTAAATATCAAAGTTGGTTTGAAATAAACTCGAAATATTGAGTTTTAAATTTGGAATAAGATTATCCAAAAGTGACGAGTTTTTGAACTTAATAAGTGGGAAGATTATTTATGTGAAGTTTAAAAATTTGAAATGGAAGTTCAAATTGGGTAAGGTTGACTGGATTAAGTGAATTGAGTTTAACTTGGGAAAAAAGTTAAATAAGTTGGAATGATCAACCTGATTTGGAAATTTCAAGATGAAATTAAGATTTAACTTGGAGAGTTAAATGGTTGATTTGAATTAGGAAATTTGAGTGATCTCAAATGGGTTTGAAATCCGAAATTGGAAATGGATGGATGTTTTTAAAATAAAGGCTAATTTGATTTGTGGAATAATATGTTAGGTCTGAACTGTGAATTGAATTGTTTTAAACTTTAAAGGTAAATTGATTTAAAGGAATTAAATCAATATTCGAAGTATTAACTCGAATTTATATAATTCGAGATGATTTAAATTTGGGATTTGAATTGAAATTAGTTCAAATTGAATTTGATTTGAATTAATTGAAATTGTGATTGAAGATGTATAAGTATAAGATTCAAATGGAAAATTTGAATTGGATTGATTTGAATAAATTGGAACAAGTTCAATTGAAATTTATTTGAACTAGTAGAATTTGAAATCAAGATTGAATAATGTTAATTTGGAAAGAAACCGAGGTTAATTCAACTTGGATCGAGGTTAAATCAATTTCAATGGAAATTGAAGTTATTTAAATTGGAATTGGGTCAATTTAAATGGAAGTGGATTTAAATTGAATTTATTTGGAATGGAGATTGGGAATTGAACAGTTTTGACTCTGGACTATTTTTAATATAAATTGTTTTAATATAAACCTATTTTTCCAAGCTATTCATTATATAAACAACCTTTCTTTTAAAGGCCAAATTATCTTATACTTGTTTTACATTTTTTTTTTTTTGAAACTGTTTAACAATTTCCTAACTATTTTATAAACTAATTACTATTTTCAACTACTAATACTATTTTATAGCTATTTTGCAATTATTTAAAATTTCTATGACTATTTAACTATTTTCCAATTATTTTACAATTACTAAACTATTTTAGAGCTATTTTACAAACTAGTAATTATTTTCAAACTACTTATCTATTTTTTTTAAAAAAATTCAAGCTATTTTCTAAATAAATTGGTCGGAGTTCAAACTGTTACCAGTTAAATACCCAATCGAGATAAGAATAGAGGTGATAATCCGAATGGATTTAAGCAATTGTGAATAAGTGAATGAAAATTAAAGTAAATGTGAATAGAAAGAGAATTGATTTGGCCAATAACCAATAAAGATAAATACGTATGGTGTACGTATGTTATTCTATTCGCATAGTGATTGATCCAGATTCGAGCACAGAATTTCGAGATAGTTATATCGATCCGAGTGGGATTTTTCGCTCGATTTTCGACGGCGAACCTGGATATGGATTGTTGATTGGTTCTGGATATTCTCTACCATAGTTCAGCTATGCAAGGAGAATAACGGTTTCTGATCAAGAAACCAGATCTGAGTCCGCACTAGGAAGTCGGGTGGACGATACTAATTCGGAAGTGAAATTTTGTGATCGAGTGAGCGATCAGATTGGTATGGCGTACGAATGATATCTGTACATCGTACGGATTTGAATGAAATTGATATTGAAAGGGGTAATCAAATTTGAATATTTGATTTTAGATAAATAAAGTTATATATCTTTGTTATATAAGATAAAACTCCCCTTGATGAATCTATTGCCAGAAGGAAAGGATTTTGAAAGTGTTTGAAGTATAAAAGGATTTTGTACAAGTTTAAAATGATCCAAAGATTTTTATCAAGGATTTTATATACATCTATATATATAAAGGATCATATGAGGATTTTGGAAAAAGGTTTTGGGAACCTTTGGATTTGGAAAGGCTTTTGATTTTTGGGTAAAATCAATATGAGAATTTGGAAAGCCTAGTTTGAGAATTATCGATTTTTGAGTAATCGATTTTGTATAAAAGTGCTTTGTATGAGATCATACTAGGTGTATGATTTGAAGATACTATATGTGTATAGTATAAGATGTTTTGATGATGGCTCTGGGGAAAAAGGCGCTTCCTTGAAATGAACTTCTCAGGAGTACCACCGGGTGGTGCTGCCTTGAGCCCCAAAGGGGGGTTCTAAAGTTGATCCTGTGAGGAGTCCAGACAAAACTAGTTCCTGGGGATTATGAGTTGAGTATACCATAGCGAAAGTCGTGTGTGCCGCTGAGAGCCAATAGTTACATGGACTTTTGCTGCGATGGCAACGTAACCCAGGATGTAACTGCGACCTATGGTATAACATAGCGAAAGTCGTGTGTGCTGTTGAGAGCCAACAGTATGCGTTTGATTTTATATCGGCAGACTGCGATCTATGTAGGAGTGGAGGGGTTTCATTTCGACAGCGAAAATCAGAGGCCGCTGAGAGCCTGTAGTTACATGGACTTTTGCTGCGATGGCAACGTAACCCTGGATGTAACTATGATCTGTTGTGTGGGTTTCATGGCGTAATCGAGAGGCCGCAGAGAGCCTGCAGTTGCATGGACTTTTGCTGTGACGGCAACGTAACCCTGGAATGTAACTGTGACCATGGATGGGGGTGATGATTTCCAGAGCATTCTCACCAAAGATATTTCCTCTATTTTCAAAATGTTTTCAATATTTTCAATAAAATTATTTTCAAAATATTTTCACTGGATGTTGAAAACGGGTCTGCTAAGTACTTATAGATTTTCAGTCGTACGCCTGATCAACGAATGACTGAATTTCTGTGAGAACAAGGATGGACTGGTTAAAACACCGAGATATAAGAAGTATTTTTTTATAAAACCATTTTATAATATTATGAAAACTTTAAAAGTGCTTCAAAGAATAATTTTTTCTAAAAAAAATAAGCATTTTAATAAACTCTGGTTCCGTTCCTTTTCGAGGATGAAAAGATTCATAGGGGGGAGGAATGTAATAACCCGGATTTTGGAGTGTCTATTAGTTGATAATAATTGAGTTAATTAATAGAGATACTGAATTGTAAAATTAACAAATGAATCTAATCGTAAATATTTATTTGATCATATCTTAATATAATCACTTAAAATTGACAAAGTATTCTTTTAAAAATAAGTATTGATGATTGTTTATATAAGTAAATTATTTAAATTAGACAAAATTGTTAATTTTCAAACCAACAATATTTATGTGTTATTTTAAGATAAATAGAGTTAGAAATATATATAAATATATATATATATACATATATATCTTAAATATATGTTATATTGATTTGATCAAAAACATAAGTTATGTATAAATAAATGTTTATATAAATTCATATGTAGATTTACAAAAATCTAAAGCTTATTTATATAAAATAAATGCATAATATATTCATGTGAATATTACATAATTACTTATTCATAGCTTAAATAAATTTGTAAATAAGAAAATAACATTTGTAAATTATTAATTAAACATTAAAAACACTTGTAAGGAAAATTTAACTTACATAAAAACAAGAGTAAGATAAGTACATTTGTAAATATAATATATAATATATTAACATAAGAAGTATTAATAAATTCAAGTTAGGGCTTAAAACAAAGTTTAAAAATTTAATTAACAAGTGACATTTGTAAAAACCATGAACATAGGGAATGAACACTTGTAATCTTATGGTAACAAGTGGCAAAGCTTTTCCCATTTGAAATTGTGAAATAAAATAAAAAAATGAAGCCTGGCCATTTTTTTCTTTTCATATTTTTTTCTCAAACCTGATCTAATGGAAGCTCAAATCTATTAAACATTTATCAAACAAATCATAAGTAACACCAGATCAAGAATCTTCAACCTGGAATATAAATTATATCAAACATTGGCAACCAAAAACCTAGAAGAAGATTAAAACAAAGATTAGCTTGATTTCAAGAATTAAGCACCGGCCTTAGAATGAAGATCACAGAAGAAGGAAAATCAAGTACATCAGATTTCAGAGGGAAGAAAATAAAAAAATGGAAGGTTGTTCTCTGTTTTAAAAGAACAGGTGAGTAAACCTACCTCTTGAAAAACTAAATTCTACTTTATAATTGAATTCATGCAAGATTTGATTATAGAAATGTCTCAATTATTACTTGCATGGGTAAAAGGATGTGATGACTGGGTATACAAGTGATATTTATGTGAGCAAAACTCTTAAAAGAAAAAAAAACCGAAATTTGCTTGAATTGGTATATGGTGTATCCTTGAAATATGATATGAATCATGTGTGCTTGATGTTAAAGAAATGATTTATATATATGTGTGTGTAGTATCAGTGTTCGAGTCTGGAACAGGCTTGCAAGCCTCTGTTGGAAACAGTACAGGTTTGAAACCTGATTTAATGATTAAAAATCTTCCACTCATATGATTTTAAGCCTTGATTCCTGAGTAAGAATTGTTCTATGTAAGCAAACCAAATTTTAACTCATTTAAATCTTTGAAGCCTGAAGCAATAATTGATGCATGTCTGTTATGTATCCATTCACCACTGTTTACAAATATAGGGATGAGTTTAGTTTTAAAAATTCAAATCTCGCCTTAATTAGTTCTGTTAGACCTCAGATTTCAAACAAAATATCTTTGTTATATATAAATTAAGTTGTATAAATAGGTTTAAGCATAATATGCTTGGAAATTTTCTGAATTAAGAAATACAGTAGATTTTTTTTGAAATTTGTCAAAAACCCAAACATCTTAAATTGCTGTTCAAATTATATAACTTAAATCTTCTCTAGAAAACTTGATTTTTAAAATAAAAATTATGGTTTTTAGTTTGGAATACTGTGAGGAATTTTTAGTTAACCAGAAAGGTGTTTTTGGGCGAAATCTGGCGATTGGAGAATTTTTGATGGATGGGAACTTCACTGGAGAGAATAGAGGCGTCGGAGAGCTTGGCAAAAATGCCAGGTAGATTTATCTCCACCTGTGGCGTTGGTGGTCGGCCAACTTATGTTTAAAACCCTAAATGGGTCGAGGGGGTAGATTGAATTGCTGCGACATCTATAATGCATCGAGTGGCGTTAGATTTGGAGGAGGGGTGCGTGGAAGATTCGCGGGGTTGTGGCCACAATTTGAGGGGTTTCTGATGGTCGGAGTGCCTTGTCGAGGCGAAGTTTGGTTGGTGAATTTTGGGTCTAGTGTTTTGCAGAGTTCGACTTTGTTCTTGACACTCGATCGAGGTGCTGAGTGGTTCGTTGGTTTTTAGATGTCGAAGTCGACATGTTGGAGGTAGGCGTAGACGCCGGAGCTCCGCCGTGGGTCAGTACACGTGCACCAGATTCCTTGTGCATTGGAGTTTGGGAGTGGGAGTGATGGAGGTTTGACTCGGGTGGAAGCTCGGGAAAAAGAACGTTGGAATCGGTGGGGTTCTCGGGTATGTGTGTTATTTTAACAGTTTTTTTTAAGGGATAAAACTGTTTAAAATTAAATAATAAAAGTAGAAGATGAAGGTACCGAATCAGGACTCGAGCACTTGCAGGGCTGAACAGAAGCAGGGATTAAGCAAGATTTTAAATATGTTCCGAAGAGCAAATTTTTGGAAATTTAAAAAGAAATTTAGTTAACTTTACTTAAATAAATTTCCTACATATATAGGAAATGTTTTCTTTTACATTTGGTTAGGAATTACAAGTTTGTTTAACTAAATTGTTAGTTAATATTTAAGCATTTTAAAACTAAATTTTTAAATATAAATAGCGGTTGATAAATGTTTAAACCAAATATGTGATTTTGTATTTAAATAAAAGGAATTTTTTTATTAAGATTATGATAATTAATGGGGAAATGATAGAGCAATTATGTATTTTATTTATGATTAAGAATTAACTAAATTGTAATTAGAGGTTATAAGTTAATTAATTAGATATTAATTAATTTGTAATTGTAAATTAGATAATTAGAGACTTAATTAATGATTAGGGATTAATTAAGTAATTTAGGTTTTAATTAAGCAATAATCAATTAAGCAATTAGAAATTAATTACTTAAATGATGATTACTTAATGTAAGTAATTAAAGAACTAAATTATGAAGGTTATTTAGTTTGACTATCAATTAAAGGTTAAATTACTCAAAAATCAATGTAAATTAATAGAGGTTAATTACTTAAGGGAAGTAATTAAGGATTAATCACATAGAGTATTAATTAAGAATTGATTGATTAAGGAAATTAATCAAGGGATTGGTTAATTTAACAAGTGGGATTAATTAAGAATAATTAATTAAAGGCAGATGATTATAAGGTAATTAATTTGAGTAATTAATTAAGAATCAATGTAATTAATATGGATGAGTAAAGGTTAATTAATTTGTGTAATTAATTAGGAATAAATTACTTACTATAATAAAAGAATAATTAATCAAAAATGATTAATTAAGTTGCATAAGTCAAAAGATTGATTAATTAATAGGTTTGAAATTAATTAGTGTTAAGAAGGGATAATATAAGTGATTAAGATTAGAAATTAATTTAATTTGAGATTAAGTAAATAAATTTTGGAAGTGATCAATCTTGCTTATGGATGGTTGAATAATGATTAAATTCCATGAATTAGTTGATATCTCTGATGTGAAATGTTTTATGACATGATATGTTTGGGTACGCGGTGATAATGCGGTTATTTTCTGATGGCGAATTGCTGTGTATGTGACACTTTGTATTTTAAGGTTAAATTGTGTTTCACTTGAATAACTTGGGTTAAGATGACATAGTATTCGAAGAGACAGGAGTCGGGTATTAATTAATACCTGAAACCACTTCGATTCATTATAGATTGATATGTGAAATCAATATGCTGGATTGGGATGATTTAAGTAAATTGGACCATTTAATCTATGTTTTGACACTTAGAAATTGATGTGTTAAATAGGTAATGTTTATAACAACTTGAGAAGTTGTAAATTGATATAAATTACCCCGGGTTTTAATTAAAATCTTTGTATTGGAATTTCTTGATAGATGAGTTTACTCATGCTGATATCCAGCCTGACCCGGGTGTTACTTTGATGTAACGCTCGGGTCAGACCGAGTATTACAGATTTTAGGTAAGGACGTTCTGGAGCCCAGGAGGCAAGCTGGATGGCTGGAACGTATGTATGGAGCGTATCCGCTATGATATAGAGTTGTATATTTGGAACATGTTGATTTAGAAATGTCCTGTGTTGGGTAAATGTTGTAACTCTGATATATATAATGTAAATGTACTGATACAGTTCTTTTTGTAAACTATTATTATGTGATATTATATTTTGATCCGCTGCGAATGTGAGGTTTTCTGTGACTAGCTTCTGTTTCTGCTTCTTTCTCTTTTCTTCTTTTCACTAACAATCTGGAATTTTCAGAATTGAAATTTCCGGGTCGTTACAAGGCCGGTTTACCTCTGTAACTAGGTAACTACTACTCAAGTATGCCAACCCCGGTCGTTTGCGACCTTTATCCGAGGGCCCTCTACCACAAAGCAACAACCACACAGTAAATGAGATTACAGCAACCACATAGGTAAAGTATCTGGGCACCATACCATGATACCACCTTTTTCCAGAAGGAAATGACATGCCCTAAAGGGTGCGACCGTCATAACCTTGCCGCATCTTTCTTGTTTCGACCATTTCCGGGGTGTGAGGTCTGATGAGGTCTCATCCACAAAGCTACGCTTTACACGAAAGCCATGCTTTGATCACAAATGATCAACAAATGATCATCAACACACAGTAGCACTTAGCATGCCACACTACCAAATTGGGAGTATATCACTGATAACCTTCAATTACATAACCTCTGAGCTCGTACGTCTCAAAGAAGGGTGTTAAGCTAAGAGAATAAATTCTCCGCCACCAACATATATGTATTTGAAAGAAATCTGCTTTATATCTCAAAGTGTAGTGTCAGACATACAACCATACAAGTCTGTTCCGGGTTCGAACAGAACCGAAGGCACTTCGTCCAATAAAGGAAAAAGCCTTTGCAAATCCGGGTATCCACAATCCCGATCGGACTCCCCATCACATGTGGAGATCTCTATACTAGGAGCAACTCAGTGCAGAGATATTCGATAGGTTATCCTATCATTTTCGAAGACACCCGGTCTTCACCGCCGTCTTCAAATGATATTCATTTCGTCGTATCATTATTCGGAATGGGTTATTTGACACAAGGGTCCTTTTCCGGCTAAATTGAATAGTGAACGCTTAATTTTAAAATACATGGATGTATTAATTACAAAGATTCACATTCAGGGTTCGATGTGGGTTTCAGATAACCAACTGGAATCCGACTCCCTTCGCATCGAAGTTTAAATGTCATTTTATGGGCAAAAAGGGTTTTCACATAAATACATAATTAAATCACAAATCACAGTTCAGCACAGAGCAACTCACATCACATAGTATCATAATCACAACAGAAATATCAATCCAGTGCATAACATTAGTTAATTATTTTCAATCAAGGTGAATGTGATTAAAATGAATTAACCACATAACTATTTTTATTGGTAATTTTAAATCAATGATTAATTATTCTTAATGATAAATTAATTAAATCTTAATCAACTTTATTAATTAATTATTCCTTAATTAACTACCAATTATAAATTAATCAACTTAAATGATCTAATTAACAATTCTTAATTACAAATAAATTAGACACTTAATTGTTAATTAACCAATTTTTAAGTACAAATTGGTAAATCCCTAATTACTCAATTCATTACAATTATAAGTTAATTAACCATTCTTAATTACCCTTTTTAAACAATTAATTAATAATAATTATTTACCTTAATTGACAATTTAAAAATCTTCCTTAATAACTTTGAAATCAAATTACTAATAACTTAGAAAACTTTAATTTTAATTAAAATTAAAACATACTAACTACTTAATTTAAAAATATTAGTCAAGATTTTAGAAAACATTGTTATGTATTCACTTAGTTAATTAAAACTTGAAACAAATTCTTAACTTAAAATAGTCAACATTAATTACTTCATAAATACTAAATTTTGTTTAACATTATAAACTTGAAATTTATTGGGCTTAACCCATTTTGAAAACAACTCGTGAATGCCCCAGATTGTACTCGAGTGTTGCTCGAGTTCCTTACACCATTTCCCTGAAGCCTTCTCTCTTCCTCACGTACTTCCTTCTTCCTCTTCTCTTTTTTTTAGTTAAGTTTTAAACTTAATAACTGTTCCAGGCTCGCGTACCCGAGTTCCACACCGAAGCAGTGCATCCCTTTTCTCGAGTATCAACTCGAGTTGCTAACAGCAAAACCTCCTGACACCGAATGATATCATGCACGTGCACGGCGTTGCGCTGCCGTTCCGACGAACTCCAAAATCTTCGGCAAGTCGCGAATCATCCCAATACTCGAAATCAAAGTTCGATTCGAAGCCAAACATACTGAATCAAAAATAAGCATTACGCTCGAAAACTGTAACTCAACCCAACAAACAAAAATCCTTTGCCTCAGTTGCTCCGACCACCGGAAAAGTTCCTACTCCGTCCACACCACGTCAACACCCCATGCTACCATCCCCTCGAGTATCGAGAAGCTTGGTCAATCAGAGGAGACGAACTCGTCTAATATTCTAACCACAACAAATTAGAACGTTAAACCCTAAAATGGCCTCGTCCAATCAATTCGTGCAATAGAAATTGTTTTTGACAATTTTTCTAGAATCGTTGATGGACAAACCTACTTCGCATAAGATTTCAACATCCAAAATTGAATCGATCATCAGAAATTGGTGAAAATGCATATTTTGTTCAAATATGAACTGCACTCAGAATACTCCACTAAAAATTACCATTTTTGTTTTAAAAATCTTGTTTTTGAATGTTGATTCAAGCTATATAATCGAATTAATATTTTACGATATTCAAATTTATCCTAAAATTAACTTTTTACTGTAAAATTGAATTTTACAGAGTCACAACTTCATTATTAAGCTTTAAACAAAATTTAGATCATAATTTATGTTTTAAACTAACTTATTTGTTAAAGATTAAGGCCTATCAAAGACCAGTGAAGATGAAGTTAAAATTTTTATCTTGATTGAACTCTGTACTTAAAAAAAACAACAGAGATGACATATTCATACACAGCACAAATATAAATGAAACATACATAGATATATTCATCTATATATATAATCATATAGCACAATATCATCTAGAATCCACATATTCCAGCATTCATTACTTTGAACTTTTAAGTTAAATGTTTACTCACCTGAAAGCAAATTTGAACAGAACACTTTTGTGTTGAAAAAAATGCAGTTTTAAACTTCATGTTTTTGTTCAACAGATTTGTTTTTGAGTTTATAAATGTAGTGATACTTATATTATTTTTCTCTCCTGATTTGCTATGTTATGTTTGAACGAGCAAGACTAATGTGAACGTGTATATATATTTAAGGAAATAGTTTGTACAGGTAGGTGTTATCTGGTGTAAGCTTTCTTTGTTTTTTTTTTATTTGATCAGATATTTCCTTGCCTCCATCTTTGACCAGAGGTTTTTCTTTGGAGGTCGAAATGATTTTTTTCACATTTCGAATGACCCTATTTTTATGCTGAGAAGAAAGCATTTAATGCCATGTTTCCTTTTTTGTTTACATGTAATCCTATTTGAATTTTGTATGTACGTTTTTTTATTTTTATACATAGATATTTATTTTAGCCTTGCATACATTTTTGTTTTTGTTATCTTGCATACACCAAATTCACATGCAAATCTATATGTATTTCTTTATGGTTTATCTTACCTTATATATTTATGTTTAACAAAAATTATTGTTTTTATATTTTATTATTATTATTTATTTAAAGCTTAAACTAACAAATACTTTATTTATATCCATATATCTTTGTAATATTTAATATTAATAATATTTTATTTCTTTTGAAACTTTTCAAATTAAATTTCAAAAGTTCAAATAGTTACCAAATTTAAATTAATAATTTTGGGATGTTACAAATATCCCCTCTTAAGAAAATTTCGTCCTCGAAATTTGAAAGAAAGAGAAAGGCAAACAAAGAATATACGAATTCAAAAAGAATAAGGAAATGGCTTACCAGTTTAAGCCGAGATATCCACTCTGCAATTGGGATATGATTTCTGCATATTATCTTCAGTTTCCCAAGTGCAGTCCTTTAGATTGCCACTCCACTGAACTTTAACTAGTTTCACAACTTTGTTTCTCAATTGCTTTTCATCACGATCTACAATCTTTATCGGTTCTCTCTTAACTGTTAAATTGTGAGTGATTTCGAGATCCTGTTGAGCAGCTTCTTCAATAATACTATCTGGATCGTGCACATACTTTCGAAGATTAGAAATGTGGAACACATCATGCACGCTAGATAACCAGCTGGGCAACTGCACTCGATAGGCTAAAGAACCGGTCCTCTATAGAATAGGAAAAGGACTAATATATCATGGTGCCAGCTTACCGGTCTTCCCGAACCTTAATACACCTCGCATTGGAGATACTTTGAGAAAGACAGAGTCTCCAATCTGGAATTCCAAATCCCTTCTTCTGCGATCATAATAAATCTTTTGACGACTTTGAGTCGTTCTCAATTTCTTCCATGTAAAATCAACTTTCTCTATGGCTTCTTTAATCATATCCGGTCCAAGAACGAGTCTATCACCCGCCTCAATCCAGCATGCGGGTGATCGACACGGACGACCATATAAAGCTTCAAAAGGAGTCGTCTCTATACTGGCCCGATAGCTATTGTTATATGAGAATTCGACCAGATGCAAATGGTCCTCCCAAGAACCACCAAAATGAAGTATATAAGCACGCAATAGGTCTTCTAAGATTCGGTTAATCCTCTCAGTTTCTCCATCAGATTGTGGGTGATAAGCAATGCTGAAATTCAATTTTGTTCCCAATGCGTCTTGAAATGCCTCTCAAAATCTACTAGTGAAGATCGGATCACGATCACTCACTATGCTACTAGGAATACCATGGAGACGAACAATTTCTTTCACATATAACTCGGCTAAACTTGCTGCCGTGCGAGTAGATTTCACTGGCAAAAAGTGGGCTGTCATAGTCAAACGGTCCACAATGACCCAAATTGCTTCATTGCCTTTCCGAGTACGAGGCAACCCGTCGATGAAATCCACTGATACTTGGCCCCATTTCCACTTGGGTACCTCCAAAGGCTGAAGTAAACCCGCCATTTTCTTTTGATCGCTTTTGATTTGTTGGCAAGTAGCACAGCGACTCACATATATAGATATGTCCCTTTTTATCGTCTTCCACTAGAAAGTTCTTTTGATATCACGATACATTTTATTGACTCCTGGATGGATGCAAAGTTTAGATTTGTGACATTCATCTAAAACTTCACATTTTAGATCATGGATGTCCGTGACACAAATCCTTCCTTTTAACCTTATAACTTTATTGTCGTCGACTTCCAAATTAGTATTTTCATCACGACGCATTTTCTCATAAATTTGATGAAGGAACTCATCTTCTTTTTGTTTACTGGCGACTTTCTCAAGAAGAGTAAGAGTAATGACAAGGTGAGCAAGAATAGCACGCTTTCTAGTCAAGGTGTCGGCAACTACATTGGCCTTTCCGGGCGTATATAGAATGTCTAGGTCATAAGATGTCAGAAATTCCAACCAGCATTGTTGTCGCAGATTTAAATCTTTCTGGATGAAGAGATATTTCAAAGATTTGTGGTCGGTAAATAATTCGAATTTTTCACCAGAAGATAATGTCGCCATATTTTCAAAGCGAAGATAACAGCTAAGAATTCCAAATCATGGGTTGGATAATTTCTTTCATAAGGACATAATTGTCTACTCGTGTAGGCAATTACCTTCCCATTCTACAATAATATCGCACCCAAACCATCACCGCAAGCGTCGGTATAAACAGATAATCCTTGATTCCCGTTGACAATAGCGAGAAAAGGAGCGGTGGTTAATTTCTTCTTCAACACCTGAAAAGCTTCGTCACATTTTGGAGTCGAATTGAATTTTACATCCTTCATTGTTAGCTTAGTCAACGGACTAGCTATCTTAGAAAAGTCCTAAACAAACTTCCGATAATAACCTGCTAAACCCAAAAAGCTTCGAACTTCTTTTGGGGTAGTGGGCTTCTTCCAATCAATAATAGTGGAAATTTTGCTAGGATCAACATAAATTCCTTCTTCATTAACAATATGGCCGAGAAATTTAACTTCTTTGACCCAGAATTGGCATTTGGAAAATTTTGCGAATAGAATATTCCTCCTTAATATCTCCAAAATGATTCTAGGATGCTCGGCATGCTCCTCTTCGGTCTTAGAGTAGACCAAAATATCGTTAATAAATACAAGCACAAATTTATTCAATACTTCCCGGAACACACGAGTCATAAGATCTACGAAGTATGCTGGAGCATTAGTTAGCCCGAAAGGCATGACTAACCATTCGTAGAACATATTAGGACCCCTGAAAGCGGTCAAATGAACACTATCTTCGATGATTCGTAGTTGATGGAACCCCTGGGCTAAATCCATCTTCGAAAAGAACCGAGCGCCGTGCAATTGATTAAACAGATCATCTATTTTGGGTAGTGGAAATTTATTCTTGAGAGTCAGCTTATTGAGATCACGATAATCTACACACAATCTCAAAGATCCGTCCGATTTAGCAACAAACATGACGGCTGAACCCCATTCAGAAACACTGGGATGAATTAACCCTTTATTTAGCAAATCATCAGTTTGCTTGACTAATTCAACCCTTTCCCTGGGCGCCATCCTACGACTTGCGTGAACGACAGGACGAGCATTGGGTACTAGGTTGATTCTGAATTCTATTTCTTGGTGTGGAGGTAAAGATTTCACTTCTTCGAACACGTCCGAAAAATCTCTAACAATGGGTATGGACTCCAAACTAGGTTCGGGATAACCCAAGTTATACATCAACCCATCTCTTTTAGGACTAGGGTCCTCACAAGAGATCTCAATAGAATCTCCAAATTTGGTTTTAATCGAAATCAATCGATTATTACAATCCAACTTGGCTTCATATTTTGCTAGCCAATTCATTTCGAGTAAGACTACAAACTCGTTAAAGAAAGGACAAAGAGACTGATAGGGAATTGGTAACAAGAATATGAGATAAGAACGTCTCTACATCGAAGACAAAGGTTCACGGGACCTCCAACTGGATTCTTTACGCATATAGACTCATCAACAAAATCAGGTTCAAGATTTAATTCATTAATAGCTTGCTGAGAGATAAAACTATGTGTAGCGCCCGTGTCAAACAGAACTCTAACAATGCTATCATAAATAGTAAGATTACCTTCCAGAACTCCTTTCCCCTTTTTTGCTTTGGAAGATGCAGGTTTGTCTTTGACTGTGTACACCTTGGCTGTCTGAGCTTGCTTCATGACTGGGCAGTCTTTAACTTTGTGTCCCAATTTCTGACAATAATAACATTTCTTGGGCTTCCCTTGAACGGATTGATCTCTCTTTGGCTTCTTGCAACTATTTGAGTAGTGGCCCTTTTCTAGACAATTGAAGCAAGTGACATTCTTTGCTGTGCTTTCCTGATTGCTCTTCTTTTTCTCCTTATCCTGCTATGGTTTCTTACCTCCAAATTTCCTCTTCTTCCAATTTTGATTGCTCGAATTTCCTTTCTCCACCGGGGTTTCTTGCATGTCAAGTGTAGCATATCCGTACCCCATATCAACCAAATCTGAAAAGGATTCTTTGACGTGGCCAGTCATCATTTTGTTGAACTTCTTATTCATCCCACGAATGAACCTTTCATTCTTCTTTAAAGGTGTGTTCACCAATTCTGGACCGAAACGAGACAATTCATTGAATTTATTTAGATACTCCTTGAATGACAAACTCCCCTGCTTTAAGTCCATGAATTCCTGGTAAATTCGAGAAATTCTAGCTGATGGAATATAGCGCTTCTCAAATACTTCTTTAAATCTCTCCCAAGTAAACTCGTCTTCTAGCTTATCTACAGTAACTGTCTCCCACCATGCTAAGGGTTCTTCTTGAAGTTTCCAAGAATCTATAAGTCGCATCCGATCGTCTTGCAACTTTATCCCTCTAAAGATTCTTTCACATGATCTGATCCATGCTTGGGCCTCAACAATCGACTCCTTACCGGTGAATGGCTTACCACCAAGTCTTGAGAAACTCTTATATAAATCAGCCAGATTCGGCTGATGTTGAACAGATAAAGCTGCTTCTGCTGTTGGAGAAACTTGGCTAGGTGCTGTGGCATTTCCTCGCCCCTCAGCACTTCCTCTTCGTCCGCTCATTCTTACAATCTGTAATTAGTAAGAAAATTGGTTTAGATATTCGGACGAGATATCTTAAGGAATATTAGTAGTTAAGGGAAATAGACTAAGAAAATTTGAGGTTTCGGTCTCGGTTATACTCATTTTAGGGTATACTTCACCCTATCTCTAATGAGCTATCTAATGTGTTATAATCCGCAGCTAAAGTTCTTGCTCAACCTTCAGCTCTGATACCACTTTATCACGATCCGAAATTCAATGTTCGAAAATTGACACTAAATACCTCACTTGTATTCGACTGCCAAAGATTCAAACATCGAAATCCAGTCGGATGGAGCTTATAACAACATTAGATGAATATAAAACAGCGGAAATAAAATGAATATCATGCATTACATCACAGATACATCATCATAATATTCATTACTACATCAGAGTGTCATAATAGATATACCACAACTCCAAATAGAACAACAAGTGATCATATGCCAAAAATTCTTCAAAGGAATGAAGCGATAGCGAACATCCAAAAACTAAGCACCTTGATATCCAAAGCTTCCAAAATATCTCCAAGGTAAAAGCCTTCAAAATACTGCTAACACCAAAACACGGAAACCTGCTACTAGGCTGCCCGTGTGGAAATGATGGGCACCCAGAGTTTAGAAAAAAACAATAAACTCTGGGTCAGTCATGGGACTGGTATGAGTAAACAAAAACGGTTGCTTTTAAATAAACAAGAGTTATAAAAGAAAATTCGTTATGCTTTTGAGAAATGAAACTACCATAAGGCCTCCCGGCACACACACAATGCAATCGCACACTTTAGGGATATTTCCCCTTATGATAGTCAAATATGCTTAATACGAGAAAAGTTCTTTGATATCATTACTAGTGCATAGTGTGAAACCATTTCGAAAATATAATATTGATCTTAGCCAGCATAGGTACCATTATACTATGCTTACTATAGCTGTCACCTGAGGTGGCAGGTTATACAAATTGCAATCGTAAAGGGCTCGTATTGTTTCTTTGGATTTCCAACAAATGGTCAGGCTAAGAAACTTCCTAATGCCACATGGGTACGCCTCTGGAGGGACGTCCCGAGAACCTACCCGACTCTCTACCAACACAAGGCCAGGTTACCTCTGTAACCACTACTCGAGTATGCCCCCCCCCTGGTCGTTTGAGACCTTTATCCGAGGGCCCTCTACCACAAAGCAACAACCATACAGTAAATGAGATTGCAGCAACCACATGGGTAAAGTATATGGGCTCCATACCATGATACCACCTTTTTCCAGAAGGAAATGACATGCCCTAAAGGGTGCGACCCTCATAACCTTGCCGCATCTTTCCTGTTTCGACCATTTGCGGGGTGTGAGGTCCGATGAGGTCTCATCCACAAAGCTACGCTTTACATGAAAGCCATGCTTTGATCACAAATGATCAACAAACGATCATCAACACACAGTAGCACTTAGCATGCCACACTACCAAATTGGGAGTATATCACTGATAACCTTCAATTACATAACCTCTGAGCTCGTATGTCTCAAAGAAGGGTGTTAAGCTAAGAGAATAAATTCTCTGCCACCAACATATATGTATTTGAAAGAAATCTGCTTTATATCTCAAAGTGTAGTGTCAGACATACAACCATACAAGTCTGTTCTGGGTTCGAACAGAACCGAAGGCACTTCGTCCAATAAAGGAAAAAGCCCTTGCAAATCCGGGTATCCACAATCCCGATCGGACTCCGCATCACATGTGGAGATCTCTATACCGGAGCAACTCAGTGCAGAGACATTCGATAGGTTATCCTATCGTTTTTGAAGACACCCGATCTTCACCACCGTCTTCAAATGCTATTCATTTTGTCATATCATTATTCGGAATGGGTTATGTGACACAAAGGTCCTTTTCCGGCTAAACCGAATAGTGAACGCTTAATTTTAAAACACATGGATGTATCAATTACAAAGATTCACATTCAGGGTTCGATGTGGGTTTCGGATAACAAACTGGAATCCGACTCCCTGTCGCATCGAAGTTTAAATGCCGTTTTATGGGCAAAAAGGGTTTTCACATAAATACAGAATTAAATTACAAATCACAGTTCAGCACAGAGCAACTCACATCACATAGTATCATAATCACAACAGAAATATCAATCCAGTGCACAACATTAGTTAATTATTTTCAATCAAGGTGAATGTGATTAAAATGAATTAACCACATAACTATTTTTATTGATAATTTTAAATCGATGATTAATTATTCTTAATGATAAATTAATTAAATCTTAATCAACTTTATTAATTAATTATTCCTTAATTAACCAATTATAAATTAATCAACTTAAATTATCTAATTAACAATTCTTAATTATAAATAAATTAGACACTTAATTGTTAATTAACCAATTTTTAAGTACAAATTGGTAAATCCCTAATTACTTAATTCATTACAATTATAAGTTAATTAACCATTCTTAATTACCCTTTTTAAACAATTAATTAATAATAATTATTTACCTTAATTGACATTTTAAAAATCTTCCTTAATAACTTTGAAATCAAATTACTAATAACTTAGAAAACTTTAATTTTAATTAAAATTAAAACTTACTTATATTAACTACTTAATTTAAAAATATTAGTCAAGATTTTAGAAAACATTGTTATGTATTCACTTAGTTAATTAAAACTTGAAAAAAATTCTTAACTTAAAATAGTCAACATTAATTACTTCATAAATACTAAATTTTGTTTAACATTATAAACTTGAAATTTATTGGGCTTAACCCATTTTGAAAACAACCCGTGAATGCCCTAGATTGTACTCGAGTGTTACTCGATTTCCTTACACCATTTCCCGAAGCCTTCTCTCTTCCTCACGTACTTCCTTCTTCCTCTTCTCTTTTTTTTTACTTAAGTTTTAAACTTAATAACTGTTCCAGGCTCGCATACTCGAGTTCCACACCGAAGCAGTGCATCCCTTTTCTCGAGTATCAACTCGAGTTGCTAACAGCAGAACCTCCTGACACCGAACGATATCATGCACGTGCACGGCGTTGCGCCGCTGTTCCGACGAACTCCAAAATCTTCGGGAAGTCGCGAACCATCCCAATACTGAAAATCAAAGTTTGATTTGAAGCCAAACATACTGAATCAAAAATTAGCATTGCGCTCGAAAATTGTAACTCAGCCCAACTAACAAAAATCCTTTGCCCAAGTTGCTCCGACTACCGAAAATGTTCCTACTCCGTCCACACCACGTCAACACCCCATGCTACCATCCCCTCGAGTATCGAGAAGCTCGGTCAATCAAAGGAGGCGAACTCATCTCGTATTCTAACCACAAAAAATTCGAACATTAAACCCTAAAATGGCCTCGTCCAATCAATTCGTGTAATAGAAATTTTTTTCGACAATTTTTCTGGAATCGTCGATGAACAAACCTACTTCGCACAAAATTTCAACATCCAAAATTGAATCGATCATCAGAAAATGGTGAAAATGCATATTTTGTTCAAATATGAACTACACTTAGAGTAATCCACTAAAAATTACTATTTTTGTTTTAAAAATCTTGTTTTTGAATGTTGATTCAAGCTATATAATCGAATTAATATTTTACGATATTCGAATTTATCCTATAACTAACTTTTTACTGTAAAATTGAATTTTACACAGTCACAACTTCATTATTAAGCTTTAAACAAAATTTAGGTCATAATTTATGTTTTAAACTAACTTATTTGTTGAAGATTAAGGCCTATCAGAGACTAGTGAAGATGAAGTTAATTTTTTTATCTTGATTGAACTTTGTACTTAAAAAAAACAACAGAGATGACATATTCATACACAACACAAATATAAATGAAACATACATAGATATATTCATCTATATATATAATCATATAGCACAATATCATCTAGAATCCACATATTCCAGCATTCATTACTTTGAACTTTTAAGTTAAATGTTTACTCACCTGAAAGCAAATTTGAACAGAACACTTTTGTGTTGAAAAAAATGCAGTTTTAAACTTCCTGTTTTTGTTCAATAGATTTTTTTTTTGAGTTTATAAATGTAGTGATACTTATATTTTTTTTCTCCTGATTTGCTATGTTATGTTTGAACGAGCAAGACTAATATGGATGTGTATATACATATAAAGGAAATAGTTTGTACAGGTAGGTGTTATCTGGTGCAAGCTTTCTTTGTTTTTTTTATTTGATCAGATATTTCCTTGCCTCCATCTTTGACCAGAGGTTTTTCTTTGGAGGCTGAAATGATTTTTTTCACATTTCGAATGACCCTATTTTTATGCTGAGAAGAAAGCATTTAGTGCCATGTTTCCTTTTTTGTTTACATGTAATCCTATTTGAATTTTGTATGTACATTTTTTTTATACATAGATATTTATTTTAGCCTTGCATACATTTTTGTTTTTGTTATCTTGCATGCACCAAATTCATATACAAATCTGTATGTATTTCTTTATGGTTTATCTTACCTTATATATTTATGTTTAACACAAATTCTTGTTTTTATATTTTATTATTATTATTTATTTAAAGCTTAAACTACCAATACTTTATTTATATCCATATATCTTTGTAATATTTATATTAATAATATTTTATTTCTTTTGAAACTTTTCAAATTATATTTCAAAAGTTCAAATAGTTACCAAATTTAAATTAATAATTTTGGGATGTTGCATGAGAAGTCTCTACCATCTACCTAACCTATAGGATGTTATGAGGAGGGAGTCAGAACAAAACTTCTGGTGAATGAGTGAATTATATACTTCTAGGCTTAATTCTACATATATCGTTTTATTTCCATTTACTCTTATATTAAGTTCATTAGGTTTCAGTACTCTTACCTCTGTTCGTGAACCGTACCTATCTACTCCATAGTAGATTAAAACCTAATAACTAATATATACATATATGTAGCTATATGCCCATTGACCGTATTGGTCCTAGGTACTACCTATATTATCTTCTGTATCCTCCTCGTAAAGGACTCCATCGTCTTGCTCCTGTGGTGTTCTGTGACTACATCTGTAAATGACAGCTTTGTGAGGCCTATAATACAGATGTTCCGTCATCTATTATGAAAACCTAAAAATGCATCTGCACTAGTCTATACTAATGCTCGGACATTCACAACGTACCACCCAGTGCATACATTGAGGACTATACGTAGTCTTTCTGTCCACTCTCTGAATCCCACCAACAAGGTCTACCTTGTACGGAATTCGATCGGGGATTTTCTATATATGTGAAGGACAGCTTCGTTAGGCCTCCAATACAGATATTCTAGTTGGTCTGTCTCTTTTTTCATCGTGGTTATGGCCCTATGCAGCCACCCCTCAACTAACTGAAAAACTTCTAAAGAGTTAAGTGGTCGTGCCCTACTGCACACAATCTAACATCCAATTGGCGGTGCCCCTCCATCCAATGTCTCGATAGTGAAAGAATCATTGGCCTGGAAGTTTAACTCTAGTCTTTCTCGAAATCGCTCTTGGTCTTGATGCTGGCCGTTATCCACATGTGACTATCCTTGACCTAACTTGCAAATACTGGGCATACGAATTCCCTACTCCAAATACCAAGCCCTTCTAACTGCCTACAAAGGTTTGCTTCTTTAGGCCTACAATGCAAATGCAATCAAGGCATACTCTCTTGATGGAACACCTACAGACATGCCTTCGGAGATGCAGCTTCGTTAGGCCTACCCAAAGGGCCATCCTAGAGTATCCTCATGTCACGTTGAAGTCTCGTACTTACTTCTAGCCCAAAAATTCTAAGTTGGATGTGCTTCTCCATTGCTGGAATCCGTGATGAACTGCTTTCTTAGGCACTTCATCCTTTAGGTTGCTCCAAATGCATTTTGATTCTTTTATTAGACCCAAAGTCTAATTTTTTAATTTGCATTTAGGTTACTTTCTTACTCTATTGGCTACTTATTTAACTTAATTAGCATATTCTTTGCTCTAGTCTCACTTTTAATTTTTGTGAGATTATCATAGATCTAATAGGAAATACTGTTAGCATGAGCCACATTGATTATCTTGTTTATTTAGCTTAATATATAAATCTTTAAGTTCAAAAAGATAAGCCACTTTTACCATTTCTGTTTTATTTGCTTACTGACTTAATATAAGTTGTTTAAATAAGCTTTTGCCATTATTCTCTACTACCATTGCTTACCAATCTATTATAAATCTCACGATAAGCTTTTCCGTTCTTATTTCCTAATTATAACGTATGTTATAATTCTGCTTGTAATTGTTAGTTTTTCTTCTTTTACAGACCGTTATATAATTACAAGCGATTCTTGTCTGTTCTAAAATGCCTTTTTTTATTATGATATAGAATTTCCTTTAATTCTTTAATATTACATAATTCACTTATCATAATAATTGCCTATTTAAATAGCATGTGTGGTAAATGCAAACTTAGGCTCATTAATATTGACAGCTTCCAATTCTCGATTAATAATTTTCTTGTTACAATTCATACTTTACTTTATTATCTTCTATTTTCGAAAGTAATTCTATTTTATTTGGTTGGTTATGAAAACTATATAATCCATTTCCATATCCTAAAATTGGATAATACTATAAACAATAATTCATTACTGCAAGATATTTCTTTTACTATTTTGGAGCAGTGTAAAATACATCGGTTTTCTATTTTACACTAGCTCTCTTTTTATTTCTTTTATTCTTACAGTTATGTTTATCGCTATTTTTTTAGATGTTAAGTTATGGAAATGTATCATATTCCCTAAACCAACTAATTAATCTAATAATTACTTCCAAATTAATGTTTTCCGTTTTAATGCAATTTATTACAGTAATTCTATAATAATTACTCCTAAGTTAACTTTTTCCATTTTAATGCAATTTATTACAGAAATTCTATTCCTCAAACTGTTATTATTTTACATCTTCATTTCAATATTTTTAATCCATATTCGCGATTAATCTATTCTAATCCATACGTAAAGAAAAGAAAGAGGATAGAAAAAACTGACACTTGCATAAAATTCAAAACGTAGAAAAAGATGTAAATAAGGCATAGAAAACAGTATATAAATACTAATACCATAAATAAACTGCAAGTTTTCTTATAGCTCGGCATAATTTAATTAATATGATTAATTACTGAATAAAATTTTCTAAACGAGAATCTAATGATAATATATCTTGAATTTAAAAGATATAAATAAATCTACTCACCCGTCGTCCTTAGCTTCGCTTATGCTCTGCTTGGCTCCACAGTCCTTCTGGATCCCCTTCTTCAAAGGTGTATAATATTTTAATTTAGAAGTTCTTCTCCCTGGAAATTATTTTCTTTTTAGGGTTCAGCCTTAAGCAATGAACCAATGAGAGGAAATCTAATTGTGAGAAAATAGCCAGACTAGGGTCCTATTCATATTGGAGCTTGAGGATCTCAGTCCGTTGGATTCTTGGATTGAACCTTGAACCATCACGTCACAGGGCAATTTGAGGCTATCGGATCGAAGAACGTATGGCTCAGATCGTGCAAAAATAAGAAAATTCGTCACTGCACATACCTGGACGAATTTTTGTCCTGGCCGTGCGTAGGTCGACCAAACGGTCGACCTCCCTTAGCAAGCGGTCAGCTAGGCGGTCGATCGTTGCCCATACTGGGTTGACCTACTGGTCGGCCCATATCCGCATTATACTTTTTTTTTTCGTTGGTTGCCTATTCTGTTTCGTTCTCAACTTCATCATATTGGTTTGGATTTTGACGAGTTATATATGAAAATTGATCAGAAAATCGCCCGGACGCAATGATACAAATTTCGAAGCCATATTCTGAAAGTTCCATAATTATTTATTTTCCTTATTTATCGCTATACGTTAAATTTTAACTGTATAAAAATGCGGGTTGTTACACCATGCTTTACCATCTTTCATAAGTTTTAATATTCTCATTACAGTGAAATTTATGCCAGAATGTATGCATTTTTTCTCATATACAGTGGCATATATGCAGTTAAACACGTGAATAGCTAGTTTGGCATATATGTTTGTTGATACTTCCACGGAAAGTTCTTCTATAAACGTGCAAAGATTCAAAGTTCTTTCTGTAATTTAACTCCAAGCTGAAGCAATTATCTTATATTTATAAAGTCTAATAAGAAAAGTTATTGAATGCCAAGCCTAATTAAATAACTTTATTAGAATCTGAAGTTACATAATGAAAGTAAGATTAAATCTAATCAATATTATGCATAATATGTTCACACATATGAGTTTGAGCTATTGAATGTTTTGGAAAGAAAGATTAGAAACCAGAGACATATGTTCTACTCTAATCACAAACAACAAGACCGGGAAAACCAAAAACACAAAAAGTAAATTAGGTGACTAAAAATAGCGTTGTCGTGGTTTCCTATATATATATATATATATATATATATATATATATATATATATATATAGAGAGAGAGAGAGAGAGATACACACACATATATACACATGTGTGTGTATGTTTATATCTATGTATACAAATGTGTGTATGCTGTTCAACGGTGCATGACAACATCCCAATTTCCCTTTTGATGTGATATCCAGCTATGTTCCTAATTAAATAATAGACTTAGTGAAAAGAAAAAAGAAAGAAATATTATTTAAATAAGAAATTGTGGTGAAAATAAGCATTGTGGTGATAAGTGCGAAGTCCTTCCTTTTTACTTTTAATTATGCATGAAGTTGTCTGAAATTTTGTACATAGTTTTGTCTTAACTGTCTAGTGACGGCTGAAACATAAGTGGTTGTAACATTGCGTAGTTCTTAATTTACAAAATACATAAAGCTCCTGTTAATCTAAATAAGAAAAATCACTATTATATCAAACACCGTGAGATGAAGAATCTCATGCTAGATGCTAACTTATTATCACTGAATATTTCTATCCAAATAAAGAAATGTTTATAAACACCCAATGCAATATATAGTGCAGCAGGAACATATTTAATGAAATTTTAGTTCCAATGTGGCCCTCATGAGTACCGTGGCCATATAAAATCTAAACACTTGCAACTTCCAACCAAGTAAGCACACTATTAAAGCATCAATTATCCAGCAATTAAAGCTTCTAAAATGCTGATCAAAGCTACATTTGCAACCTTGCATTCATTAGGTAGGCAATCATGTATCTCTTTGTCAATCTCATGCGCATGAACGATGTGATCGATGGTTTAATTTAGATAAAAATTATGAATCCAATAATATTATAAGATTTTCTTTTATAAAATATGAAGATGATATATTAAATAGCATATACATAAAGTTGCTTTCATACTAAAAAATAGAACATGGAAGGTGGAAAAACTAAATAACCAATGCCATGGTCCGTAATGCGAAGATTTTCATTGACATACTCTATGAGAATGTGAAAGCTGCAAGATTACAATGTTCTGCTTTCACAAAAGATGTATGGGGCTAGATTAATCGGCAAATGATTCAAGCAACGAAATTAGATTACAGGATTTGCGAGCTAAAAGGAAAATGAAGCTATCTTCGTTCCGAACATCGTCCATTTTATGATCTTTTAGCACATACCGGAGTCACTGGGATCCTAATACAAATCAAGTCAATGCTCCCGGGAAAGTTTAGCAACACATCTATATGGTAATATACATTGTAAAAAGAATACGATTATATATTTTAATTAAATAATATAAAATATATTACTTTTGCAATTATAGAAAAACAAGACGGAGTACAAGAAACTTAGGAAGGAAGGATGTAAGCATTATGCTATTCTTGAAGAGATTTTCGGTGGGACAACCGCTACAGGAGACTGGAAAATGCTTCTACTTAACCACCTCCTACTTCAGAAGAAGAACAACAATTAGAAGAGAATTTTCTAAACAAAGGAGTGCATATGCATGTAGAAGTTGAAGATGATGATGGAGCAAGCGTTCGTCCGAGTGATGATACGATTAGTAATGATTGTCGATGTAAGAAATCGAAAAGTAGCAAGGGTGACAATCTTGATGCTTGTATGGAGCAATGGAATAATATACGAAGTGAAGAAGCTGAGTTGAAAAATGCATACTTGAAAGGAAAGCTTGCACGCCATAAAAGAATTTCACCTACTTTGGAAATTGGCCCAACTGCTTTGGACTTTTATTCGCACATGGTTTGTTTGAATATATTAAATAGCATGACGGATGTGACTAATGAAGTCTATATGAAAACAGTAAAGGCATTTAAGGATTCAAATTTTCGAATGACGTTTGTGATGATGTCGGAGCATAGACGCTTGCTTTATTTTAGAACTTCTTTGATTCGCATAATATTTGTCTAAGTTATGTGTTAGGAGCTTAATTACTTTAAACTCATGTTATTCTTATATTTTGCTAGATATGGTAGTTGATTAAGTATTTTGCACTTATGTATTGAAGGATATTATGAAATATATATCTTCATTGTGTTGGTACGTACTCGGTCATTATGAATTTATTTGTACTTGGATGTTGAATGATAAGTATAGTTAACACCACTTATAATCCTTTCTAGCAGCATAGTTCAAATAAAAAAATAAACATTATCTTCTTGAATAAATGAATGAAACATATTCACAGTTGGTTAAATGATAAGAATAGTCAAATTTTTAGCACAGTTTGTCTACTTTGTGAATATTTTTGCCATAACTATTATCTTAGTGTATTCATCACATTCAAAATCATCTACTACTTATGGAAACGTACATGTATTGATAAATCTGTTATTATTGATGGCAATCTACGTGGAGTTGAGTTCAGGCAGCTGAAAATTTTGCATAGCTAATGTGCAGCGTTAGGTGACTAGTTACATTTTTAGAAATGCACAGTATTGACTTGAATTACACCAAAGCCTGGACAAGCTTGCTTTTCCCGATCATGCAACTGATAAGGTATTTGTATTGCTTATAAAAGAGACAGCAGCAGCAGTGACAGGTGTGATGGTAATCACACCTGAAATCATTACGGTTCCTCTAACTCAACTGCGGTTAGCTCTAAGGTGCTTTTAGATTTTTCAGTGCTTACGAATAACGAAGTGCACGTTAGTATCATTACTGACCAGTCTAGGGATAGTTTCACACTATTTTGAAATATACATACATAAACCAAATGATATTATACAGACATAATAAATGTTTTATTTAAATTAAATAGTCTCGGTATATCCATTATTTGCCACGCTTGTCCAAGTCTGATTCTTCGGATACTTGGCGGAGTTGTTATGCTTTTTATTCATTATTTGTATTGCAATTTCTGATGTTGTCGTCTTAGTTATAAGTCAGAGTTAACTAGGCATCTTATATGTAGGTGAAAGGATACAAGTCTGGTGATGTCTTCATGAAGCGAGTTAATGCGATGGCTGGGTGTTATGTTCAAGTACGTAGGACATCATGCTTTCACTAGTGTATTGTAATCTTATATATTTAGTCTTAAATTAGTTTATGAGGAATTGTATCTTAATGGGATTGCTTAGTATGAAAACTATGTACTAGATCCACTTGCTAATGAGATAAACTAGTGGCATTAGCTATGCATAGTCATGATTTAAATGTCCAACAAAAGGCCATAGCCAACTATGATGACTATTAATAATAATTTTAAAAGATTTGTCTGTTTGTGGATCATCTTTTTAACCAAAAGTAATGCAGTACAATTCAAAGAATAAAAAAAATCAAACCTAAAGTTGGTTTTCTTGTAGCTAGTTGATAAACAATAGACAGACTATTTTTGTTTTAGTTTCATTTCATACTATTTTTGTGCTATATATTATTTACTCAAAGTTCATTTTCATAAACCTGTCACATCTATTTACCATCTTATATTATCAAATCATTAGCGAGAATAAATCAATTCCAATCAAATTATTGCAGGACCAGATGTGGTAGACGCTGCTTCTCTTGCTGTAGGTTTGAGAGGAAACCTCTTGCATATTGCCATTGTTGAGGTATTTTATTATTTACTAACCTGATTCTTGGCATTTCTCTAATTGTTTATCTCTTATTTTCTATACTTTTAATTCAATGGAGAGCCAATGTTTCAATATATCATAAGAATATTTAACTACAGAGAAATTATTTGTTCAAGCTTGGAAAGTGTGCATGTATAGTTGAACTTAGATCAAGTTGGTCATTGGGGGTTTGGAAGAGTTTCCTTTTCTAGGGACTTTAGAATGTAAAGAATTTTTAACTGGGTCAAAAGATGAAGTTGTAAAATGTAGGAAGTTTCAGGTCCATTATGTCAAAAAACAATGATATGTGAATCCATGTTGTGTGACCTTTGGCTCAACTCGTACAAGTTTTTAAACCTCTCTTGGAATTAATGATTCTTCATTGTTTCTAATTTGCATAACTCCATGGATCGCCACATGCCGTAGTATTTCTTTTTCGCTTTCTTTTTGTTGGTTGAATGATAAGTATAGAAATCAATGCATTATTCCTGTGCATATTATCTCATACATGGCATTGATGAACTTTGTGAATATTTTGATTTTTGCCAACTTTGATTAATTTTATATTACATACAACATGGATATGTTTAACTTTTTGCTCAACTAACTTTGTATTAGGTATTGAAGTTACCATAACATGGATGAAGAGAGCTCGGTAAATTCTACCAGGTATGTTTACAATTTATATTGTGTCTAGTTTTGGATAATTCTGAAAATTCGTTCCAAATACATAAGTCCATTCAGTAGTGAATTTATGACAAGTCTTTGTCCAGTGAGATGCCTGCTGAGTTTGTTGAAATTTCTAACGTCTCCAATGATGGTTCAAGCGATGATGATTTAATGGATGACCATACATCAGATGATCTTCAAGATATAATGATGTTTAGCTATTTAGTTGCTAACCGAAGAAGCGTTATTAGTAGGAGACCTTGTAGGACATCATCACTAATCGGAAAAAGGTTATGTTTGAAATTTTAAATGGGCATCCAACTATCTGTCATCAAATGTTTCGCATGCAAAAACATGTGTTTCTGAACTTCTGTGATATGTTTTGAAAGAAAAGGGATTATTAGGAAATTGTAAAAAAGTCGATGTTGAGGAGGGAGTTGCAATGTTTTTGATGATTATAGGACACACTACACGCTATAGTGTGATTGATGATCGTTTTCAACATTCTAATTATACAATTTCAAAATTGTCTCGTAAAGTTTTGTGAGCCGTTTGCTCGTTAGGCACGCAGATTATTCAACCAAAAAATGAAGATACCCTCCATGAATGTCTTTTGCAAAAATATCCTCATTTCAAGGTGATACGGTTAATATATAGAATATTTATTTACTTGGAAATAAAATAATAATAATATATTATTTGAAGTCATACAACAGAATTGTATTAGGAAATAGATGGAATGCATGTTTCAGCATGGGCTCCTTCTTCATAGCAAACATCTTTTCGTGAAGGAAAAATGCTGTGACACAAAATGTGATTGTTGCATGTGACTTTGACATGAGATTCATATTCGTATATTCAGTATGTGTCTTACTTTTGTACTTTCGTGTGTGGATATGATTTGGAAGACATCTCAAATGTTAGATTTGGAAACACTATATGGGGATTTGTATAGGTCGGAAGTAGCTTCGTAACGGAGAAAATGGTTTGCAAATCGAAGTTCGGAGGTGGAAGTTATATGGGAAAAGGTTGATTGACTGAATTGACTCGGCTTAAACGTTTGACCAAAAGGTCAAACGTCTGAGTCTGTGCAGAATCGATTCAGAATCTTTAGTCAGACATCTGACCAAATTGTTGGACATTTGAGTTGAAAGAGAAGTTTTTCAGAAAGTTAAGCCAGACGTTTGACCTAGTGGTCAGATGTCTGAGCTGAAGATAAACTTTTCCCAGAGGCTTTAATCGGACGTCTGACCATTTTGGCCAGATGTCTGAGGTGACTTTCTACGTGTTTTCACGTGTGGACTTGGCGTGAAGATTTGTGACAACTGTAGGAGCAATTTCAGAACATTGCCTAGGGTTTCTATTCTTCTATATAAGCTCGCTTTAGGTTCCAGATCTAAGTGTGTGTAAGCAACTACAAGAGATTGGCCTTCACCAATTAGGGTTTATCAAAACCTAACAATTCTCTTCTCCACAAATCAATTCTACTTAGAATTTCGATCATTGTATTCAATCTCTTATACTCTTTTCATCATTATTAACAAAAGCTCTCTCTTAAAGTGGATGTACACTAACACAACGTTAGTGGAACTACTATAAATCGCTGTGTGATTTAGTTTTCATTATTGCTTTGATTTCTATATTGCTTATTTGGGATTGTGATTGCTTTGGATTAGTTGAGATTGAAATTTGAGCTATTGATTGGTTGTTTTTACACTTCTTACCACAATCTCGTCTTCCGTTGTGCTTATGAATTTTTGATTTGAGAGGTCTCGAGTTGGAATCACGTCCCAACATTTGGTATCAGAGCAATGGTGTTGGTAGGTGGTTGTAGAAATGCCTGAATCAAGTAGTAACTCAAGCAGTTCCTCAATGGGTACTCCAAGTGGTGTAGCTTCTTATGTACGTGGTTCATACGCAGCTTCAGGATCACAATTGGTAATAGACAAGTGGAATGACGATAATGATTTTGAAAATGGCAATGAAAGATGAAAGCGGTTCTAAGGAGGAATTGGGTGCATCGGGTAGTGTATGACACACATTTGTTGCCAGTGGACATCTTGCATGTTGAGAGAGAGGAGATGGAAAAGTGGGCATTCACTACACTTCAACTTGCTATGGGAGAGAATGGTATCTTTGAAATTAGTGGCGAGATAACCGCTAAGGGTATTTGGGATAAGTTGGAGTAGTTGTATATGAAGAAGTCACTGACAAATCGTTTGATCTTATTGCGAACATTCTTCACCTATAAGATGAAGGAAGGAACTTCGCTAAAGGCGCACTTGAACATTTTTTATGATTTTCTAATGAAGATGAAGGTGGTAGATTTGAAGATTGAGGAAGAGACAAAGGCGATGATATTGTTGTGTTCATTGCCAGATCGCTATATAGGTTTCTCAAATAGTTTGATCTATTGCCGGGATACATTGACTCTAGATGATATCAAGACGGGTCTTCCTAGCGAGAAGTTGCGGGATCAAATGAAGGAGTTAGGTGATAGAAGTAGTGGTGCTAGTAATGGTCATGGTTTATTTATGGAGAAGGAGAGGTATGTGAAGAAGGAGAACCGGGGGCGTTCTAAATCAAGGAACCTCGGTTGGAGAGGAAAATCGAAGGAAAGAAAAGGCAAGCGATATATTTGTAGGAAGCCCGGTCATTGGAAGAATGAGTGTCCGGACAAGGAGAAGGCAAAGAAGGAAGTAGCATCTTCATCACTGGCGGTGGAGAGTGGAGATGGTGAGGGAGATGTAGATGTTTTGTCGGTGGTAGCATCGGATGTTTCAGGTAGCAAATTGGTGCTCGATTCGAGGGCGTCTTATCATATGACGCCAATAGGAATTGTTTTTCTTCTTACATCGACAAAGAAGGAAATTCAATTGTTATGGGAAATGGTGCTATTTGTAAGTCGAAAGGCATTGGTTCCATGCAAATTCGGATGTTTGACGGAGTGGTTCGTACTCTCACTAGTGTGCACTATGTTCTAGGACTTGGAATTTTCTTATCTCTTTGGGGCAGCTAGATTCTTTAGGTTGTAAGATCACTATTGATGGCGATATCTTGCGGGTTTCAAAGGGGGCTCTTGCAGTGATGAAGTGTGCAATGACTCATGGTATTTATTTTCTTCAAGGAGTGACTGTATAAGGTGAAACTTGTATAGGAGTTGATTGTTCTCGTAGCTTGGATGTGACTAGGTTGTGGCATTTGAGGTTAGGTTGTGTCTCGGAGAGAAGTTTAGATGTTCTTCGGAAGAGAGAGATGATCGATGGAGAAAGTTTCAACAAGTTAGAATTTTGCGAAGAATGCGTCATGGGAAAGCAAACTAAAGTTTAATTCGGTAAGGGAAAGCATGATTCGAGAAGGATTCTTGAGTATGTTCACATGGATGTTTGGGGACCGACACCCGTAGCTTCTTTAGGTGGACTCGCTATTATATTTCTTTTATAGACGACTTTTCTCGGAAAGTTTGGGTGTATATAATGAAGTTAGGAAATCAAATCTATGGTTTCGATGACAACAATTATACAATGGAAATCAAATTTGCATATATATATATATATATATATATATATATAGGTACTTGCTAGAGAAACATCACTAGAAAGACAAGAACAAGACTCAAAGAACACTACAAGAGAGTACAAGTCAACAGGATCAAAGAAGCACAAGAAAAAGAGCATAAAAACTGATATGCACAATATCAGATGTATGGGTGCACAAGTCAGACGTCTGAAATAGTTCTCTGAAAAAACAGACAAACTAAACCAGACGCCTGACAACATCACTCAGACGTTTGATCTGCTACTATATCGAAAAATATATATAGTATCAGACGTCTGAAACATGTTCCAAATGTCTGATTTCAAACTCAGATTTTAAAAATAAACTTCAACTGCCACATTCGAATAGACATCTCTACCTCTCTTTGCTGCAACTCTTCATCATCAACAGAAGCAACTGTAGAGCGCTAGTTAATGAATGCAACTACTCAAGAAACCTCTCTACAACTATATATATCATCAAGAATCAAGAGAATAGATCACCTTACTTACTTACGCTCTCTAATTACATACTCTATCATATATTCTTAATCTCTAGCAATCCGTACTTATATTTCACTCTTCCATTTATTTAGTTCTTCACATACAATACTCTCTAGATATATAGTGGAAGCATTTGTACTAATTAGTTAATATCCGTGTTATAGAACACACATTTAACAAGAATAACTTACTGTAACCAAGCCTACTCCTCCGGACAAAGTCAGGGTGTTTGATAGTCGAATTCCGAAGGGGAGCTTCTGGTCTGGACGTAGGACAGGAGGTCCGAACCAGTATAAAATCTTGGTGTGCTTATTCTATATTTATTTAGATTAATATTGTTTTAGTTGCATCATATATTTTGCCACATTTACTTGCATATACACTACACGATCTACCCTGTAGACTTTCAATTGGTATCAGAGCAAGGTTGGATCAAAGTACAGTAACATGTTATTGAATCACCTTAATATGGCAAGTATTTTTCAAGAAGGTCAATCCACAGCACTGCCTCCACTTTTTAATGGTTCTGACTATGCATATTGGTCAACACGTATGAGAATTTTTTTGGAAGCTAATGGATTAGAAATTTGGTCAGCCACTCAAAATAAATATGAAGCGCCTAACACTGCTATGAACACATGGAATGATGCACAAAAAACCACAGCTTCTAATAATGCCTAATCTATGAATGTTCTATTTTGTTCATTAGATAAGAATGAATTTTCACATGTCATGTTATGTAACACTGCATATGACATTTGGCGTACCTTACAAGTTACACACGAAGGCACAAACAAAGTTAAACAAACTAAGACTTCAATTTTACAAAATCAATTTTCATCATTTAAAATGAAACAAAATGAATCTATAGTAGACATGTACTTCAGATTTCAAACCATTCAACACGATTTAATGGCACATGGAGTCAAATTCACAAATTTTGACTTAGTATCTAAAATACTCGATTCTTTAACTCCAGATGGGAAAGAAAAGTATTAGCTATCAAAGAAGCTAATGATCTCTCAACACGTATAGTTGAAGAATTGATAGGAAATTTAATGTCCTATGAAGCTAATTTGCAGGCACGAAAAGAACAAAATTCGAAGAAGAAAAACATAGCATTCTCAGCAACAAATGAAGACTCTGACTTAGACGAAGAAGGAATAGTATATATTGCCAAAAATTACAACAAATTCAAAATTTTTAGGAAAATGACCAGGTTTCAGAAAGGAAAATCAAGCTCTACAAATCAAACGTCAATCAAATGCTATGAATGTGACCAATTTGGACATATGAAGAAAGACTATCCCAAGATCAACAATAATAAAAAGAAGAACGAATTTGAAAAATTCAAAAAGAAGAAAGCTTTCAAAATAACATGGGATGACTCAAATTCTTCATCACATCGGACAGTAACAGCAATAGTGACGGAGAACAAGCTAATGTATGCTTTATGGCACAAACTAATGAGGTATTTCTCGAACTTAGCTATGATGAATTATTAGAACTTAGCATGGAATTAGATGATAAATTAGACAAATTAAAAAATTGATTAAAGAACATATAGCCAAAATAAATAGATTAGAACTTGAAGTAGGAATGTGATAAGATGAAAAAATTATTTTAGAGGAGGAACTAGAATTATCACAAGAAAAAATTAAAAATAGTTTGGTTGAAAATGAGACTATGGCTATTGATTTTGAAAAAACTAGACTAGAAAATGATAACTTGTTAAAAGAAAATATCAACTTGAAGAGTAATATAGAAACATTAAAAATTTAGAATTAAAAGAAAAATTAAATAAAATTACAAATAATGTTTCAAAATTTAAAAAAGAAAAACAAGATTTGGAAAATCTTATCAAAATTTCAAAACTATCAGGTAATAGAAATGGAATAGGATTTAAAAATATTCCTAAACAAAAAGGGAGTAATATTAAGAAATATAGTTGTATTTATCAAAAGACTAACAGATCACCTAAGTCTAATACGAATACCGAAAATATAAATAATTTTTTAGATAATGTAGTCTATAATAAAATTAAGGTACTAAACCTTCTTGAGTATGGCTACCTACTCCTCCTAACATCTAGGACCATAATAAAGTATATGGGTACCAATTAAATCATCTTTTATTTTGCAGGTATCCAAAATAAAAATAAGGAAAAATGGATATTTGATAGTGGATGCTCCAAGCATACGACCGGAAATTCAAAAACGTTATCAAATATGACATACATCGATGGTGGAACAGTAACTTTTGCAGATAACTCAAAAGGATACTCGTTGGCATTGGAGAAGTCATCAACTCTAGTATTTCTAACTCTCATATTATTACAAATTTTTTGTTAGTAGATAATTTAAAACACAACCAACTTTGAATTAGTCAATTATGCGATAAAGGTTTTCAAATCAATTTCGAAAAAGATAGATGTAATATTTTCGACAATTACAAACAACTTATTTTTGAGAGTTTTAGAAAAAATATATTTATGTCTTAAATATGAATATAAATCGAAATTCAAATTTATGTTTAACCGCCAAACAGGACGATCCATGGTTGTGGCATAAACGATTTTGTCATATTAATTTTAAATATATTAATAAATTAGCAAAATATGAGCTAGTTAGAGGTTTACGTAAAATAAATTACAAAGTAGAAAATTTATGTGACGATTGCCAAATTGGAAAACTAAAGAAAAAGCTCTTTTAAATATAAAAATAATATTTCTACAAAACAACCATTATAATTATTACATTTAGATTTATTTGGTCCAACTCAAGTACGATTTATAAATCACAATAGATATGTTTTCGTAATAGTTGATCATTTTTCAAGATATAATGGACTTTATTTTTAAAATATAAAAGTGACACCTTTGGTATGTTTAAAATTTTGCTAAAAGAATTTAAACTCAAATTGGTTTGAAAATTAAGAATATTCGAAGTGATCACGGTGAAGAATTTGAAAATGATCTTTTTACTAATTTTTGTAATAAAAAGGGTATAAGTCATAATTTTTCTTTTTCCCGCACACCTCAACAAAATGGTGTAGTAGAAAGAAAAAAATTTACGTTACAAGAATGTGCACAAACACTATTAAATAGTAGTGGTCTATTCTACCAAAACACTTTTGGGTTGAAGCTATTGCCACTTCTTGTTATGTTTTGAATCGAGTAACCATACGACCTATGACTAAACATACTTGTTTTGAAATATTTTTTGGAAGAAAACCTAAAATATCATACTTTAAACTTTCGGATCAAATTTTTTTATACTAAACAAACAAAAAAATTTTGGAAAATTCAACACGAAGGCCAATGAAGGAATCTTTGTTGGATATTCGTATCGTAGTTAGGCATATAGAATTTTTGGTAAACGAAATAATACAATTGAAGAAAGTTTACATGTTTCGTTTGATGAAAATCTTCTTAACCATCATACTAATGACGATGAAGAAATAATTCCAATAATAAATACAACAAATTCTTTTAATAATGAGACAAATTCACAAAATAATACTTTAGTATCATCTATTAGAATTCTAAAAGATCATCCAAAAGATAATATCATTGAAGATCTCAATTCCAGAGTAACTACAAATCAACTTAACCAAATAAGTCATATTGCATTTGTGTCAAATTTTGAACCAAAAAATTATAAAGAAGCTTTAGACGATAATTTTTGAGTAATAGCTATGCAAGAAGAATTAAATCAATTTGAACGTAATTACGTTTAGGAATTAGTACCAAGACCAGAAAATCAATCGATTATAGGAACAAAATGGGTACTTAAAAATAAAGCAGATAAAAACGGAAATATAGTTAGAAACAAAGTACGTCTAGTTGCTCAAGATTATAATCAAGAAGAAGGTATCGACTACGATGAAACTTTTGCTCTAGTAGCAAGACTTGAGGCCATACGTACATTTTTCGCTTTTGCAAATCATCACAATTTTAAAGTATTTCAAATGGATGTTAAAAGTGCTTTTTTAAATGGTTTTATTAAAGAAAACATATATGTTGAACAACCACCATTGTTTTTTCAAGAAAAATATCCTGACCACTTTTTTAAATTACAAAAACCTTATCTGGTTTGAAACAAGCCACCCGTACCTGGTACGAACGTCTTAAAAATCATTTAATTTCATCTGGTTTCCAAATAGGTAAAATTGATACGACTTTATATATTAAAAGAGGAAATAACAACATTTAGTTGTACAAATTTACGTAGACGATATTATTTGTGGTTCAACTAACGAAAATCTTTGTAATCAATTTTCATTTATTTTGAAAAATGAATTTGAAATGTCTCACATGGAAGAATTAAATTTCTTTTTAGGTTTACAAATAAAACAACTTGAAAATGGTATCTTTATTCATCAAGAAAAATATTGTAACGATCTACTATGTCGTTTTGAAATGGATAAAACTTCAAACAAACCAACACCGTTGAGTACTAGTGTTCACTTGGAAAAATATGATAACGGAAAAGATTTTGATGATAAATTATATCGTAGTATGATTGGCTCCTTACTTTATTTGACGGCTAGTCGACCCAATATTATGATGAGTGTATGTCTTTATGCCCGATTTCAAGCAAAATCAAAAGAATCTCACCAAAGAGCTGTTAAACATATCTTATGATATCTATCTAGTACTAGAGATTATGGTTTGTTTTACCTAAGGGATCATTGTTTGAACTAGTTTCATATAGTGATGCAGATTTCGGTGAATGTAAAAAAAATCGTAGGAGTACTAGCAGAACATTTCACTTTATCGGACAATCATTAGTTTCATGGTTTAACAAAAAGCAAAATTATATCTGCTTATCTACTTGCAAAGCCAAATATATTTCAGCAGCTCTAGCATGTGCACAAGTGATATACATGCAACAAACACTTAAGGATTTTGGCAAAAACATCAATAAATCACCAATATATTGCGACAATACAAGTGCAATAAATTTGTCAAAAAACCCTGTAAATCACTCTCATACTAAACATATAGATATACTTCATCATTTTTTACGTGACAATGTAGAAAAAGGACTTATTACATTAGAATATGTAAATACCAAGAATCAAATAGCGGATGTTTTCACAAAACCACTAAATGAACAAACATTTGTTAAACTGTGACGCGGTTTAGAAATATGTTCTCTTAATGATCTTCTAAACTAATACTACATTTTCATTTATTCTATTTTTGGCTAGAAATTTTTATCCACAAATTAAATTGTTAACTCATCCACCTTAAATTTTTTAGGTGGTTGTTTTCTGAAATTACCTATAAATAATCTTTAAAATCATGTATAAATAACTTTGTACAAAACAAAAACGTAAAGAATATATAGATTTCATATTTTTACAACAGAAATATAAGCATATCTTCCGACAACTCTCATCTCTTCTTCTCGACACCAAAAACGGATAGCTCAGCGGATACACCTCATAGCCTTCCTACTCTTACACCAAATCAGAAACTGACATATAGGTGGTCCTCCTACCACACGGGATTCACTCCCGATAAAAAGAAGTCCAAATGACCTCTATTCATCTCTCTTAACACCAAGGAGAAAATCGATGAGATACATCACTATCAAAAGAAACAAATATATTTACAATGAGAATTATACTTTGAGCAAAAGGTGATTGCGCGACGACTAAGTTTTCTGGAGCAAATAGCGATATAATTTTGTAATTCATGAAAGAAGGATGTACATGAACCACTTCCGATTCATTGCAACCCTTTGGATCCCTCTGCCTCGTATCGTACACATTTGGATCCTTCACCTAGGTGATTCTCTAGTTCTTCGAGAACCGACGAACATGGAAATATATGGTCTCTACTCAAGCCATGGAGGGATGACATGTCTGAAGATCACAATGCTCCATCGTCATCTAAATAAATTTAATTATTATCATCGTACTTTTATCTACATCTATCTGTATTTTGTTTCATAAATAATAATACTTATTAAAATCAAACTCTCAAAAAATAAGCAACACCCTTCAAGATTAGACTATTTTAAGACAAATTGGTAATTTCAAACATCTGAAATTTGTCATCAGACGTCTGACACTCTGGTATCACGTAAATTTTTAACCACCATGCATATATCTAACGTCTGATATAACCTTACAGACGTCTGAAAATTATCTCTGCTTAATAAAAAAAAATAGAAACCTGTCTATTTAGACGTCTGAACTATTGTCCAGACGTCTGAACAAAGTCTATGCTTCCATAAAATAAAACTCAGACCATTTTTCAGACGTCTGATATTATATCCAGACATCTGAGAAAACTATCTGTCCTACAAAAATAACATTTCGACCTATTCCAGAAGTATGATTCTACAAGCAAACGTTTGATAATTCTCTCTGCCTATCAAAAGGTATAGATCGACTAATTCCAGGCGTCTGCCACAAGCAAACAGACGTCTGATTATATTTGCTGTTTTCAAACTAGGTTAAATCAAATGTCTGATTCACCTTCCAGACGTCTAAAATTTAATCGACACTCTTAAGTGCCAAGATAATGTATATTTTTTTTTGCTTCTCTCATTTCGTTTCATTTTATTTTTGTTCCAAAACCAATTCCTTATTTCTCAAGAATACTTCCTCTTCCAATCTCGCTCAAATTCGATGGCTTCTAAAACAAAAAACCTAAGATCTCTTAGAGAAAGCAAGACCAAGCAACTTCATCCAACCCCCAAGTTTGCTCTAGCGATCAAATCGAGCGATGGATGAATCGTGGGCCACACTCTATCAAGAGATACGAGGATATTCAAAAGAAGAAACTCCATACAGATCCATTCTATAATTTGCTCTAGTTCCCAATATATGATTTAGACAAAATGTGCAAAAGTGCTGGATTAGAAACTTTGATATCCTTTAATCCCAATAACATCCAAATTGATCAGTTAGCCATATTTATTTTCTACGCTAATTTGGATAGCACAGTAGTTTGAAACACCGACAATGATGATAATTGGCAATGGTCTAGTGTTTATGGCAACAGATAAGATTTATTCCAGGAATAGTAGGCCGAACTCTCGGATGCTCCAACACTGAAGAAGATTTATACAATATTCCGAATATATGTCTCAAACCGAGAGATAATATCACACATCAAATTTGGGAAGATGAAATGTCTAGATTTGCATCTAAATACCAACGACGTAAGGCGAGACTTCTCACTAGAATGATCATCAACACTATCATTCCTCGCCTTGGTAGTCATGAGCAGATCACGGAGTTAGAGCGCAAGGCCTTATATGCTATATTCAGCGGAGCAAGGGTTAATTAGGAAAAAAATTATATTTGACGAGCTCAAACATTTTGTAACAACCCGCATATTTTACGATTGTATATTTAAATATTTTATTTAAATATAGCATCGTTAGTCGGATTTTAGTCCGGAAAGATACATTTTGCAAACAGTCAAATTAGGACTCGAGACCACTTCTATTGAGTTCAAAATGACGTTTGCGAACTTTTTGAGTATAAACATTGATATGTTTGGAGTTAGTAGAATTTTGCTACTTTATCACATTGGGCTTTGCTTTGGGTTTCGACCCTATATCCTAACAGCTCCACCCCCACTTATCTTCATTCACTTCATTTTCCTAACACTCTCAAGCTCTAGATAAAAATGGTGGAGGAGAAAAAGAATTAAGAAATCCTAAGCCTAGTTCCATTTGCAAAATCCAAGCTTTAATTCCAAATTCAAAGAAGAAGCTTTGGTAAGCCTTCTCTTCATCTTCTCCAACTCGTTCTCTTTTCAATCTCAGAAATTCCTAAACCTAACTTAGGAAACGTTTATCTTTTAAGCTTAGATTCAAGCTTGTTGGGTTGGAATTGAAGAGTGATTGTTCTTGCCTTGCTGTATAGCTTCTCATTCATTGTATTTGGGTCTAAAGGTGAGATTTTTATCTCGCATCTATACCTATATCTATCTTTGGTGTTAGGTATGAATTCCTAACACTTATTCATGTGCATTTGCTTTTGATTTAGATTTCTTTGGTTAATATTCCAATTTTTGGTGTTTTGAAAGCAAAATTTATGAAAATTCTTATATGGATATTTGGGCATTGATATTCGAGGCATATCGAAGAGCCATTAAGGCTGAGTTGTCTCTTGGCATAAATTCTTAGTCGTCATCGCTCGTCCGATCGCTTCCGGTAATTATTTTGGCCATTATTGGCCTAGGTTCAGAAAAAGTGTCTGAGCAACAGTTTCAGACATTTGAAAACCCTATTTCAGACGTCTGAATATTATACTAGGAATTTTTATTCTCCAGTATTCAGACGTCTGAATCTAAGGTTCTAGACGTTTGAATTGGTTCGAATTTAACCAGAGAAGAAATAGGCTAAAATTGGCATTTCCAGACGTCTGAATTTATAGATTCAGACGTCTGAATTATGTTCTGGAAAATATTTTATTTTTCAGATTCAATCGTCGGAATCATACACTTCAGACGTGTGAATCTGCTTGTTTTTGCCTATTTTGCCTATTTAGCTCGAGTTTCCAAATTTAATCGATTTGTGTTGATTCCCATTTGTTGTTATCATTTATTATCGACTTTGATGACATTTTCTTTGGGATTTTTGGAACATCCACCGTGATGGATTCCATATCGATTTCTTTGGATTCTATTCACGTCTTCGAATGTGAATTTTGGTGATTGATTGTTTCTACAATCATTTTTGTGATTTGTCACTTTAACAATATAAAGGTTTCAATACTAGTAGTAAATATCAAAACTCTTTCATCAAAACGATTTCAACACTATTTTATTGCAAAGCTCGTTTCTCAAACCATTTTCCAATCTACTAGCATATACAAACCTTTACCTCACTCGTATGAGAAATCTAATTAAATGGCTTAGTAAAACAAGTGGTATGAAACGCCTGCGTTTACTTCATCGGTTAATTATTGGACTTGTTCGATAGAACCTCTTGTGACAATTTTCGAGTGGAGATATACAATTTGTTCGTAAATATTTAAGTTAAGTTAGTGGTTATGGGACATGAAGCTAAACTCATATATATTACTAGCTTAGTGTAATTGACACTTCTTGATGATCGATGGTGATCATTTTATGGTTTAGACTAGCAATGTGCGATGTCTCTTTGTCCACGTAGGGGACAGTAGCTCGTCCTATTGAGATTCGTCTCATTTCTTTTATAGGCTAGCGACCCATGTTCTTTTATGATATTCGGTTCATCGGATGTACCGTTATTGTACTACATCGATGTCCCGGCTTTTCGATTCATTGGACGTACCGTTATTGTACCGTGTCAATGTTCCGAAATGTTTGAGTTTCGGTTCATCGGATGTACCGTTATTGTACTACATCGATGTCCCGGCTTTTCGATTCATTGGACGTACCGTATGTACTACGTCGATGTTTCGAATTTATGGTTAGCGACCATGAAATAGCGTTCCGTTTGTGATACACGTGTTGGTGAGCTTTCATGCTCCCGTTTGCGATAGGCCTCCCCCTTCTGTGATTTCTCGGATTTCTAAATGATGATTTCTAGAATTTGTGTTTCACCAGCTTTTATGATTGGCACCGATATGATGTCAATATTTGTGGTTTGGTGAATAAAATAAAGAATATGACATTCTTTTTGGGTGCTTTTGAGATTATTGAGATATTGTATGACTTTTGTTGTTGTTAAATGTATACTGTTCATAGTATGGCATTATTTTTATCATACGTTTTGTTATATCTCTTATTCCATCTCATTTTATCTGATATTTATAGGTAGACTGATCCGTTTATTATTTTCTTTCTAAATAATACTCGGGTCAGACTGAGATGTTACATGTGCTACTGCTTGACTCCTCATCTAGGAGTATTATCTGACTTTTGGCTAACTACATTAGCTTGGTAGTTTTTTTTGTTATACACTCAAGATATAGACTCATTGATATATACTTAATCTTTTGCCTAACACTTGTATCTATTCTTTTGTGATATTGTGGATCTTGTATGACCTCTACTCTGATGGACACTTTTAAGTGTTATATATTCATATCTATTTCCTCCTTTGTGATATGAATATCTATGACTGATTTGTGTTATGCTTATTTCTATATTTGTTTCCGAAGATCATATAGCCACTGTGTAGTAGCTTTGAGTTTGTATCGGCATGTCGAATTTCCTCTTGAAAAGAAATGCATGTTGCACTATCTGACATACCGGTGCTCGCACAAAGCAATTACATGGATGGTCGCTCCTCAATGGCCTTATTCTTCATGCTAGTTAACGGCATTACTCCGTAGTGTCCTTGGCTAGCGTGAGTATAGAGGTGGGGCGTCACAGTTTGGTGTCAGAGTGAAACTTCGGAACAATGTAGAATAATTTAACAAGGATCATCGTCCTAAGTTCATCTTAGGATTCGTGCCTTAGGATATTATTCGAGTCATTGGACCCGTTGTAACCTATTTTCTTTGTGATGCCTTGTTTTATCAATCATTATTGTTTGATATTCTTTTTTAGAATAAATTTTTCTTCTTCTTTCATTCTTTCTTAAAGAAGAGAAATGGTTAGAACAGGTCGTCCCAGCGTCGGTCAATCCAGTGCTGCTCCTCAAGATGGAGTATTCATGTCTGCTCAGCAGCTTTTAGATCTTGTAAAGAATGCTCAAGCTGCCGGACCCATCCCAGAGCCTAGTCATCCTAGATCCGGTTTTTCACACTTATGCAGAGACTATACCGATTTGGGTGGAAGGCCATTCATGGGATCCGAGAGCGTTATAGAAATCCAAGCACTCAAATCATGCGATCGCATCTTTACTCGCATGAATCTTATTGATCTTCATCGAGTTCAAGGGGCTTCTAGTATGCTCCAAGAAAGAGCATTAGATTGGTATGAACTCTTGACTTCAGAGATTATCGAAGTGGATCTTAATTGAAAGCAATTCCGGGAAAGATTTGAATCAAAGTTTGTGCTGGAGGCTGTACGGGGTCGAGTATATTAATACCCCGTTGAAGAAAAATCAAAGGTTTGTCTATGGGTTGAACAAGAACCTTAAAAATCCTTTACTTCTGAAACTAGAAGTTTCTTTTAATCAGCTTATTGATATCGCTCTTTGACTTGAAGAGGCCGATAATGAAGGCGATGTTGAAGTTGTGTGTGCCAAACAGAACTTCAACAATAGCATGAAGAGGCCTATTAAATTCAAAGGCCCCAATCCCAATAAGAAAGGGAAGCAACAAACTCTGTTAGCGAAGACTCCTACATCTAATCGGGGACAATGCTACAACTGTGGTTCCACGGACCATTATGCTAATAGGTGTCCGAAACCTCTTTTTTGTCGTTATTGCAAAAGTTCGGGTCATCTTTTATGTTCATGTCCCAAACTTCCAAGCAAGGGAGAGGGAAAGCTGAATGTTATGCAAGCCCTTGGCAACTCTTCTCTTGGTCAAGGTATTTTACATTTAATCCGTGATGGCATTGTTTTATTTCGTGATCTTCCTATTTGAGTTCCTTTTGATATGGGTTCATCTCATTATTTTATATTAGAAGAACTTGTTGATTTTTTTCTTTAAACATTTTGGGCTTGATGCCTTCACTGAGAATTGCTATCCGGATAGTGGATCTGCAACGCTCAGTTTGCTTTGAAAAGATGTGAATATTATTTTATGTGATTATTCTTTCCGATCCGATTTGCATATTATGCGTTACGTAGGCTTAAGAATTGATTTTAAAAAAAGAGATTGACTTAATTATTATGAAGCCATATCCTATGTCTCGAGTGGACTATTCATCTTCGACATTCTTAATCGGTTAAGAGGATATCTATTTTTCTTTGTGATTTCAATTCCAATTTGATGGTATCATTTTATTCTTTAAACCCACATGATGAGGAAAACGCTATTTTTCTCATTGGGGTAGTTTGTGGAATTTTCTGGTGTTTTTGAGCTTCTCTTAGGATTATCACCTAAGAAATTTTTTGAGTGGTGTTAAAGTCTTTCCAGATCAACCATGCCACCGGTTTTCATTTGCTACGAGTTGCGAAAGTTAGCATTCCACTTACCGCATTCCGCACTCGTTATGATTCTTATGAATGACTTATTATGTCATTCAGTTTGACCAGCTCATTTGATCTATTTTATGAATCGAGTATTCTACGAATATCTCGATGACTCCATTCTTGTATTTATTGATTTTGGATGAAAACAACAATTTAAAATTTTTGCAAATCTTTTTCATAAGATTTATTTATAAGTATGATTGGATTTTTGTTCTTGAAATGAACAAAGAATATTTGTAAAGTTTTTAAGAGATAATTTTATCCTATTAAAGATGATTTTGTGATTGTATTGCCCATTGAGTGCTTTAAGAATTCTAGTCGATGCGCTTTTTCAACGTTACCGATAGGAATTTCCTAAATGCTTTGATGAGACAATTTGACACGATATATTCACTTGTAAAATGTAAATTTTTCTAGAAAGATTATTACATAAAGATAATTGTGATTTTCAAAGTTTTAGCTTTTTGGGAAAGAAGATTATTTAAAAGAACTCCTTTCCGATGCTCCTATTCTTGTGATTCCCATGGAAACCAAGTTTTTGTTGTTTATACCGACGCTAGTCGTGTTGGTTTGGGTGTCGTTTTTACGCAAAGAGAATGTGCTACCACTTTTGTTTCTAAATAATGTAAGCCGATCAAGGCTAGGTATGCCACTCATGATCTAGTGCTCGCGGCAATTAGTGTCGCTTTTAGAGTTTGGCATCATCATTTATTTTTGGGGGAGAAATTCGCTCTCCACTCCGACCATAAATCTTTGAAATGTTTATTTTCACATAAGGAACTTAATGTTGGCTTGAGTTCCTTGCATCTTATGATCTTGATATTCTTTATACTACCGAAAGGGGAAATTGTGTTGCCAATGCCCTTAGTCATAAGCAACAAGTGGTTGTTTCTTTGATGATGTCCGAATGGAATGATCTTTTTACCAAGTTCATCAGACGTTTCGATGTACTTCGTTTTATTGAGCTTCGTCTCATTTCTTTTATGAACTAGCGTCCGATGTTCTTTAGGGTGCTCGGTTCATCGGATGTACCGTTATCGTACTACATCGATGTCCCGGCTTTTCGGTTCATTTGATGTACCGTTTGTACTACGTCAGTGTTCCGAGTTATTTGAACTTCGGTTCATTTGACGTACCGTTTGTATTGCGTCGGTGTTTCGAATTATTTGAGCTTCGGTTCATTTGACGTACCGTTTGTACTGTGTCGGTGTTTCGAATTATTTGAGCTTCGGTTCATTTGACGTATCGTTTGTACTGCATCAGTGTTCCGAATTATTTGAGCTTCGGTCCATTTGATGTACCGTTTGTACTGCGTCGGTTTTTTGAATTATTTGAGCTTCGGTTCATTTGATGTACAATTTGTACTGCGTCGGTGTTCCGAATTGTTTGAGCTTCGGTTCATTAGACGTACCGTTTGTACTGCGTCAGTTTTCCGAATTATTTGAGCTTTGGTTCATTTGACGTAACGTTTGTACTGCGTCGGTGTTTCAAATTATTTGAGCTTTGGTTCATTTGACGTACCGTTTGTACTACGTTGATGTTCCGAATTATTTAAGCTTCGGTTCATTTGACGTACCATTTGTACCGTGTCGGTGTTCTGAATTATTCGAGCTTTGGTTCATCTGGCGTACCTTTATTGTACTACGCCGTTGTTTCAAATTATTTGAGTTTTTAGTTTCTCGGGCGTACCATTTTTGTACTACGTCGTTGCATCAGCTTAATTTTCTGCTACTCATGACGTTTTCCACGTCCCTCAACTATGGAAATGCCTTAGGGATTCCGATTTTAATCTTGAGCCCGGTGTTATTGAGGAAATTGAAGTTTCACCTATTTGACTTATGAGCAACATCCTATTCGCATCATTGCTTCGGAGGTTGAGCGCCTTTGAAATAAAGATGTTCTTCTTGTGAAAGTTCAATGGTTCTCAAATCCCAAGGATTGCTCTTGGGAATTCGGAGAATTTATCGAGCGAACACATCCGGACTTACTCTCTCGTGCTCTTTGAGGTGAACTTCTAATTTCAAATTTCTTTTGTGTTGGTATGATTTTATGGTTGTTACTCTTTATATTCTTCTTAAGTATTGCGAGGATGCGATTTTTTTAAGGAGGGGAGTCTATAACAACCCGTAATTTTACGATTGTATATTTAAATATTTTATTTAAATATAGCACCATTGGTCGGATTTTAGTTCGGATAGATACTTTTTGCAAACAGTCAAATTAGGACTCGAGATCACTTCCATTGAGTTCAAAATAACGTTTGCAACCTTTTTGAGTATAAACATTGATATGTTTGGAGTTAATCGAATTTTGCTACTTTATCACTTTGGGCTTTGGTTTAGGTTTTAGCCCTATATCCTAACACAATCCCTAGCTCCACCCTCACTTATCTTCATTCACTTCATTTTGCTAACACTCTCAAGCTCTAGATAAAAATGGTGCAGGAGAAAAAGAATTAGGAAATCCTAAGCCTAGTTCCATTTGCAAAATCCAAGCTTGAACTTCAAATTCAAAGAAGAAGCTTTGTTAAGCCTTCTCTTCATCTTCTCCAACTCGTTCTCTTTTCAATCTTAGAAATTCCTAAACCTAACTTAGGAAATGTTTCTCTTTTAAGATTAGATTCAAGCTTGTTGGGTTGGAATAGAAGAGTGATTATTCTTGCCTTGCTCTATAGCTTCTCATTCATTGTTTTTGGATTTAAAGGTGAGATTTTTATCACGCATCTATGCCTATATCTATCCTTATTGTTAGGTACGAATTCCTAACACTTATTCATGTGCATTTGCTTTTGATTTGGATTGCTTTGGCGAATATTCCAATTTTTGGTGTTTTGAAAGCAAAATTTATGAAAATTCTTATATGGATACTTGGACATTGATATTCGAGGCGTATCGAAGAGCCATTAAGGCTGGGTTGTCGCTTGGCATAAATCCTTAGTCGTCGTCGCTCGTCCGATCGCTTTCGGTAATTATTTTGGCCATTATTGGCCTAAGTTCAGAAAAAGTGCCTGAGCAACAGTTTTAGACGTCTGAAAACCTTATTTTAGACGTCTGAATATTATATTGGGAATTTTTCTTCTCCAGTATTCGGACGTCTGAATCCAAGGTTCCAAATGTCTGAATTGGTTCGAATTGAACCAGAGAAGAAATAGACTAAAAATTGACATTTCCAGACGTCTGAATTTATAGATTCAGACGTCTGAATTATGTTCTGGAAAATATTTTATTTTCCAGATTGAGACGTCTGAATCATACACTTCAGACGTCTGAATCTGCTTGTTTTTGCCTATTTTGCCTATTTAGCTTGAGTTTCCAAATTTAATCGATTTGTGTTGATTCCTATTTGTTATTATCATTTATTATCGACTTTGATGACATTTTCTTCGGGATTTTTGGAACATCCACCTTGATGGATTCGATATCGATTTCTTTGGATTCTATTCACGTCTTCGAATGTGAATTTTGGTGATTGATTGTTTCTACAATCATTTTTGTGATTTGTCACTTTAAAAATATAAAGGTTTCAATACTAGTAGTAAATATCAAAACTCTTTCATCAAAACGATTTCAACACTATTTTATTACAAAGCTCGTTTCTTAAACCGTTTTCCAATCTGCTAACATATACAAACCTTTACCTCACTCGTATGGTAAATCTAATTAAACGGCTTAGTAAAACAAGTGGTATGAAACACTTGCGTTTACTTCGTCGGTTAATTCTTGGACTTGTTCGATCGAACCTCTTGTGATAATTTTCGAGTGGAGATATGCAATTTGTTCGTAAATATTTTAGTTAAGCTAGTGGTTATGGGACATGAATCTAAACTCATATATTTACTAGCTTAGTGTAATTGACAATTCTTGATGATCGATGGTGATCATTTTATGGTTTAGACTAGCAATGTGCGATGTCTCTTTGTCCACGTGGGGGACAGTACCTCATCTTATTAAGCTTCGTTTCGTTTCTTTTATGTGCTAGCGACCCATGTTCTTTTATGATATTTGGTCCATCGGATGTACCGTTATTGTACCACATCGATGTCCCGGCTTTTCGATTCATTGGACGTACCATTATTATACTGCGTCAATGTTCTAAAATGTTTGAGTTTCAGTTCATCGGATGTACCGTTATTGTACTACATCGATGTCCCAGCTTTTCGATTCATTGGACGTATCGTATGTACTGCGTCGATGTTTCGAATTTATGGTTAGCGACCATGGAATAGCGTTCCGTTTGTGATACACGTGTTGGTGAGCTTTCGTGCTCCCGTTTGTGATAGGCCTTCCCCTTTTGTGATTTCCTGGATTTCTAATTGATGATTTCTAGAATTTGTATTTCACCAGCTTTTATGATTGGCACCGATATGATGTCAATATTTGTGGTTTGGTGAATAAAATAAAGAATATGACATTCTTTTTGGGTGCTTTTGAGATTACTGAGATATTGTATGACTTTTTTTGTCGTTAAATGTATACTTTTCATATTATGGCAGTACCGTTATCATATGTTTTGTTATATCTCTTATTCCATCTCATTTTATATGATATTTATAGCTAGAATGATCCGTTTATTATTTTCTTTTAAAATAATACTCGGATCAGATCGAGATTTTACAGGTGCTTCTGCTTGACTCCTCATCTAGGAGTATTATCTGACTTTTGGCTAACTACATTAGCTTGGTAGTTTTTGTTGTTATACACTCGAGATATAGATTCATTGATGTATACTTATTCTTTTGCCTAGCACTTATATCTATTCTTTTGTGATATTGTGGATCTTGTATGACCTCTACTCTGATGAACACTTTTAAGTGTTATATATTCATATCTATTTTTGCCTTTGTGATATGAATATCTGTGACTGATTTGTGTTATGCTTATTTCTATATATTTTTTCGATGATCATATAGCAACTGTGTAGTAGCTTTGAGTTTGTATCGGCATGTTGGATTTCCTCTTGAAAAGAAATGCATGTTGTACTATCTGACATACTGGTGCTCACACAAAGCAATTACATGGATGGTCGCTCCTCAACAGCCTTATTCTTCGCACTAGTTGACGGCATACTCCGTAGTGTCCTTGGCTAGCATGAGTATAGAGGTGGGGCGTCACATATTTTTTGACTCGATCACGCCCATTCATCATCTATCCTACGTATATCATGAGACTTCTACGCGCTCACAACATCCCCTCATATTTATCCACTTTTGAAGAGATTTCTCCAAAATATGCATCCACAAAATTTTTCTCTTTAATGCACTTACCGGATTTTATATCATTTGAAGAGTGGACACAACGTCCTCAAGTCAGACAAGCTGGGCCTCCACCTTAAACACAACCTGAACCATCACAAGAGGTGGAGCAACATCACAAAAATACTCCTCATCCTCTTGCACCCTTTGATTATACATCCCAGGATGACATTATGGAGACTCGCACTGAGGCGAATCCAGATGAGAGTATTCGCGACTTAACTCTCCAAAATTAGCTTATTTTATCTTGAAATCAAAAATTATTGGTTAAACGCATTGATAGTTTTGAAACATCTTTTGCTTCATGCCTAGCCATAGTTGAAATGTCACTTTCAACTGCATTATCCATTCTAAAGGAGGTTCTTCAACGGGTTCGTGGTCCTACACCACCTTCAAAAATATTGGTCAACTCCAGTGCCTTCTCCTCCTCCTTCGAAACATTCCAAGCTTTTTGACGAGGAGAAAGAACCTCTCGTACAAACTCAGAAATTTCCTACAAAACAAGCTAGCTCTTCCAAAAACGAAGATAAAGGAGATGATCAAGATAAAGCTTCCCCAAAAGATCCTTAAATTTCTTAAGATTCCAACTTTTGTATAAAATGATAAAAATCTATGAATGTAATCAATTAATGTGATTAATGAAATTTTCTTTTTTGATGTGTTATTTTTATGTATATTTTTATAAGCTTACAACGATTGATAAATACTTAATGGAATGGACATGATGTCTACAATTAAAAAGTTATAAATCCTTTTTGATAATGCCAAAGGGGGAGAAATAGCAAAGATCACAATAAATAATGGAAGGCGCATATTCAGGGGGAGATTTATAAAATTATAAAATTATATATAAGTACATTGTATAGTTGTCATCATCAAAAAGGAGGAGATTGTTAGAAAATCAAATATATGGTTTCGTTGACAACAACTATACGATGGAAATTGGATATGCATATTTTTTTTATATATACAGGTACTTGCTTGAGCAACGTCACTTGAAAGACAAGAACAAGGCTCAAAGAACACTGCAAGAGACTACAAGTTGATAGGATCAAAGAAGCACAAGAAAATAAGCACAAAAACTGATATGCACAATATCAAACGTCTGGGTGCACAATATCAGAGTTCGAAATGAAGGATCTTCGAGAAGCAAGAAGGATATTGGGCATGGAAATTGTAAGGGACCGAAAGCATTTTGAGTTGAAACTAACTCAAAGGGAGTACATTGAGAAAGTGCTTTAAGGTTTAGCATGGAGAATGCAAAGGCGTTAAATACACCTTTAACTTGCATATGCAGCTTTCGAGTAAAGGATCACCTATCTTGGAGGAAGACAAGGCTTATATGGCCAAGGTGCCATATGCTAGTGCGGTTGGAAGTCAAATGTATGCAATGGTGTGTACAAGGCTTGATATTGCAAATGCCGTCGGGATGGTTAGTTGATATATGGCTAATCCAAGAAAATCGCATTGGGAAGCTGTGAAGCTTATATTGAGATACCTTACAGGCACATCATCTCATGGTCTTGTTTTTGGCAGTAGTAAGGCGATGGATTGCAAGTTGGTTGGTTATTGTGATTCGGACTATGCGGGTGATAGGGATCAAAGAAAATCAACTTTCGGATATGTCTTAACACTTGGGGGTACAACCACAGATTAGAGATCTAGATTGCAGACCATAGTTGCTTTATCCACTACGGAGGCAGAGTTGATAGCCGCGGTGGAGGCGGCAAAGGAGGCACTCTATTTGAAGAGATTGTTGTATGACTTGGGATTCGAGCATGATAATATTGATGTTCGATGTGATAGCCAGAGTGCTATTCACTTGGTAGAGAATTTGGCATTTAGCTCACGAACTAAGCATTTTGAGGTGAGAGAGTCATTTCTGGTAGCCATGGATGAAGATAAGCAAGTATATTTTCGGAAAGTGCACACAAATTATAACGCGGCGGACATATTCACTAAGGCATTGCCGGTTGGGAAGTTCGAGCATTGCTTGGATTTGATTTGCTTAGAGAAGTGCTAGGTGCCACAGGGTGGCACGGTTAAGAGAGGAGCTTAGTGGTAGATGAGGAAGTGTATCGGTGAGAGATTGAGGTTCTATCTTCTTGGTAAGTGCTTGTCTTTGGTGAGATAGCTTAGGATTTGAATGTTTTCAACACTTCAATAGCGGTAAGGGGCTTTGACTAAGCTCGTTGGTGGAGTGCGATGAGGCAGTGGCTTTGCCGGAGCTCATTGGGAAAGCATTCATGTTTGGTTGAAGGTAGAAGTGACAGTTGGTGCTATCGGTTGTCGTTGATGGTAAGGTACCATTGGAATTGGAGATAGATATAGTGTCGAGGTAGAGTGTTAAATTTTTGTGACACTATATGGGGATTTGTAGAGTTCGGAAGTAGCTTCGTAACGGAGAAAACGATTCGCAAATCGAAGTTCGTAGGTGGAAGTTATAAGCAAAAAGTTTGATTGGCCGAATTGACTTAGCTCAGACGTCTGACCAAAAGGGTCAGACGTCTGAGTCTGTGTGGAATCAATTTAGAACCTTTAGTCAAACATCTGACCACATTGTCATATGTCTGAGCTGAAAGAGAATTTTTCCAAAAAGTTAAGCCAGACGTCTGACCAATAGGTCAGACGTCTGAGCTGAAGATAAACTTTTCCCAGAGGCTTCAGTCGGACGTCTGACCATTTTGGCCAGACGTCTGAGGCGATTTTTTGCCTGTTTTCACGTATGGACTTGGCGTGAAGATTTGTGACAACTGAAGAGGCGATTTTGGAACATTGTCTAGGGTTTCTATTCTCCTATATAAGCTAGCTTCAGGTTCCAAATCTAGGTGCGTGCAAGCAACTACAGGAGATTAGCCTCCACCAATTAGGGTTTATCAAAACATAATTGTCTTCAATTCTCTTCTCCACAAATCAATTCTATTTAGAATTTTGATCATTGTATTCAATCTCTTGTACTTTTCTCATCAATATTAATAAAAGTTCTCTCTTAAAGTGGATGTACACTAACACAATATTAGTGGAACCACTGTAAATCGCTGTATGATTTAATTTTCGTTATTGCTTTGATTTCTATATTGCTTGTTTGGGATTGTGATTGCTTTGGATTAGTTAAGATTGGAATTTGAGCTATAGATTGGTTGTTTTTACACTTCTTACCACGATCTTGTCTTTCACTGTGCTTGTGGGGTTTTTATTTGAGTGATCTCGAGTTGGAATCCCTCCCAACATCAAATGCGTTGCTTACAAAATTAGTGGTTGATATATCTATTATATTATTATGAAAGTTGCTTTACTTCTTCACTTCTTTGTTTGCTGTATCTTTTACATTACATGTCCAAAACCTTATTATGAAATTTTCTATTGCAATTTTATTCCTATACAATTTGGCCTTATGTAGTTTAAAATGTTGTGTTCTCTTTAATGCTTAATTAGTAACTTTATATAATGGTAGTAGTTCTTATTCAACTTCGTTATATTTGACTTTTTCATATTTTTCTTTGTTTGGTTTTCATATTAAGTGCATGTGAATATGAAAATTGAACATTAAATATTATATTTTATGCATTATGCTTTAATTATAAAATATGTTTGAAGTACTAAAAAGAAAATTCAAAATTTCAAAATATGAAAACCATATTTCAAAACAAACGCATTTTCCAATTTTCAGTTTTGAAAACATGTTTTCAAAAAAGGCAGACTCAAACTCATTTTGGAAAATAATGAAAATCTTCAAAATGGAAAATTGAAAATGATCGTGAAAAATCAAAATCGAAAAATCAAAATGTAAATCAAACACTACCTTAAGTTTTCAATACCTTTAAGGCATCATACTGCAAATTTCTACCCTTTTAAACTTCATATTATCATTCCATTTAATCTTCTTTACCTAATTCCAACTATTTTAGCATTTAAACATTTTCAATCTAATTTAATCCATTCTAATCATCACTTAGACATTTCTTAGGGTTATTATAATTTATGTAGTTTCAGATATGATATACATTCTGTTTACATACTCATTTATTTAATCATTAACACTAACAATGATTATAGAATGATATACTCTGATATAGATATTATAACCGAAGGAGATGACTCTCACTCACCAATCTATGTACTCAAGCCCAGAATACTTAATTGCTCTCCGATTCCTTGCTGGACAAAAACACAGTACTCTAAGGAACTTGAATAGTCAAATAGATGGATCCAACTCCTCTTCTCGTGCTAATCGATTTAGTATACTTATTTGTTGAATTTGGTTGAGTATTGACAAAATTGTGAGGAGAAAAAGGAAGAGGGTTGGTAGAGAGACGAAGGAAGAAGATGAAACTAAAATGTATGTAAAATGAATCCTAATTCCCCTCAACCTATTTCTAATCATTTCAGAACCATCGTTTCACTTCAGTAGGCTTATCCCCAAATAACTATTCAAAACCCATTAACTTAAAAACTGCATAACTTGTCCATACGGGATGCGATTTGGACAAACCATTATATCATTCTGACCAAAAAACAAGCTCATTGCGATGGTACAATTCTCATCATTTAATTCCAATGTTTGTAAAATTACCATTTTGTCCTTTTTAGTTTAAAATTACTAAAATACCCTTTATATTAGTTTCTAAAATTTATAGGATATTACACTAATAAATATTTTCTACACGTTATTGTATCAATGCCTACGGAGGTGCCTAATTTTATAACTACTAAATACATTAATATTTGGTCATTTACGTGTTTATTTACCTTAGACGGCGAGTTGTCCTTTATGAGTTTCAAACTCTAAAAGCAATACTTGAATATGGATATTTGATACATGTACGATCACATAGTAATGTTATAAAGTAAATGGTTGCTATTCAAATATACGAAACACCTATGAAATGGTACTTTCGAAATAAAAAAGTAACTATAATGTGAGAAAGTAACTATAATGTGAGATCATATATTCAATATGATTGATTACAATAATGATCTTGTCATGTTAAATATAACACAATACTGAAACTTACAAGATAGTTATAAGAACTCAATCATTGAAATGTCAGTTTGATCAATTTACAATATTTTATATACTTAAATATTAGGGTTGAACAAATTCACTTTTATAAAAGGTTTGTTATGATATTGTAGTAGGGGTTTTCAGCATTACATATTCTTTTCACGATGGTTGTATCGATATCCTTTCTCAAAACATCATCACTAAGGTAGATGTAAGTTAAAATACAGTTGGAATGAAGAGAGTGAATGGTCACTCCTGCTTCATAAGGAAACATCGAAAACAAGAATTGTAACATAATTGATAATTAACATTGGAATGTGAAACATGATTTCTATTCCAAAATGTATTTTTGTAGAAAATTGTTTTCTATGAAATTTATTCCTTTAAGTTTAAGATATTTGATTTGAAAACTATGGACTATAACATGATTATAGTTGATGGAATAAATAACCTATATTAAATGGATGAATGGACCTTCATATTTCATAAGCTATTAAAGTTATGGTAGAAATAGTGGATGAATACTATATAGCACTTACTAATCGTATCAAGTTATGAAAATTGTTTTTGTAAATCATACCAAACATTATTTATGAAATAATAACTGTTTTTCATTATTGACTTAAAAATAGACAAGTTTTATTTCAATATGAATATTTTGTATATTCATTATAAAATAAAACTGTAATAATGGTATTTATTTTCATAATAAAAGTGATGCATTGGAAAATACATAAGTATCTCAAATTACTTGCAATTATTTTGGACTTACCAACTAAGCCATAGTTTTGAGAAATAATTCTTTGATTATATGATTATGAATCATATGGTGCTAGTGAATAATATCTCAGATAATTAACGGCAAAGCACCCAATCAGTGGGAACATCATAGGGGTCGATGAACTCTTTAGATTAATAAATATAGATGTATGCAATCGAAAGTTTATTAATAACAAAACAGCTCTACGTGCTTCATTGTATTCACTAATGAGTTATTGCAAACATGAACAAGCATTATGATACACATGTAGTGTGTCCATAATAAGTTCATATAATAGAAAAAGGAAGTAAATTAAATAACATGCAGTAAAAATAATTTATTTGACCAGATAAGTGAGTATATTGGAAAGAGTTCCAAACGTACCTAAAAAATTGAATAAAGATTCAAATTCAAAAGTCGCTCTTCCATATGATACATAATGATATTTCAATAAAGAGTAATCAAACTTTGTTGGACAAAGTACGAATAATGATGAGTGAAGTAGAGCAACTTTCTTTTCATAAGATCATGTATTTAAGAGTAATACACTAGTTAAAGTTAATTTCATCTAAAGATTTTTTTTTTTGCAATTTAAGCATGGTTTTAAATTGGTCCCTTACCTCTTTCTGTTAAAGTAAAAAAACGAGTACGATAAAATGCTTGGATTATAGAAAACACCAATCTGTCTATCCAACACTTATCTTTCATCTACACTACATAAATGGTTGTTACTGCATGAGATTACCTTCCTCCTTATTTTCTACAAACATACATGGGTGATTTCTTTAGCATTTTTAGACTTGCCTTCGAACATCCTAGCATTTCTTTCCTTTCATACCTTAGGAAGGATAGTTTTCAAGACTTGTAACAACACTCTTTAACTCCCATTCTTCCATCTTGTTGCTAAGAAAATAGTGTACAACTCTTGTGGGCTGTTTGTACTCGGTTGTTGATACACTCCAACTTCAAGTGCTGCTTTGTAGATTTCATATACATATTGGTATTGGAAGTACAAGTGTAGATTTGTTTCATTTGCCGCTTTACAAAAGCTACATTGGTATGTATTCAACATACCAATATGACATAGCTTATCTTGAGTAAGAATTGCATTCTTGAACACTCTCCAAAGAAATTGTTTTGCCTTTGATTTTTGAGGTATACAGAACTCTGTTATGCAATAAATCATAACTTTGGAAGCTGTCTTGTATAGATAATTTATAAACTAGGCTAATACTGTGCTTGGTGGGAGGAAAGGCCTAGAGAATTGTGTCGGAATCTGCATCTAATGGTTGAGATAACTGAATTTGTCTCCAAACATCTCTCATTTTGGGATTACTAGATTGAGATAGGTAGATTTAACCATTATAAAAGTAATCAAAAATTCTAGCTTGTAAAGGAATGCCACTCTAAATTCTTTCAATGTAATTTAGCTTTTCACTTAGCGTTAGTCCCCTTTTGACCCAAAGAGCATTCCAAAAAGAAGAGATCAAGCTATTTGAGACAACTAGTTGTGTTTAAAGTTGTCTCTGGAATCTACAATTCCTCTCCATATCCAGCTCACATTTTTTTCTTTTCTATCTACTAAAAAACCTCATTGCCTATATAAAATTTGTGGCACCATCCAAACCATATGGAATTGCTATCATTTAGAAAGTTGTTTAGGCGAGTTGAAAATTCCATTTGACTAAATTTATTACACCTAATCCCCCATGCTTTATTAGTTGATGAATTTTGGAAAAAGAATTAGGTATGGGTTTTTTAGAGTGAGGATCCCTAGACCATAGGAAGTGGCTACATGCCTTGTCAATTATTTTTAATAATTTTTTGGGAAAAATAAATATTCTTGGGTAGTACCCTTGCACGGAAAAAATGATAGACTTTACTATTGTTAACCTACTGGCCTGGGATAAAAATTTATTTTTCCAAAGAGAGAGTTTGCTTCTTATTTTTCAAAACTAGAGATAATGATGTGTTTGGACTCTGATAGAGGTTAGTGGACCTCCTAAAAATATTATACCTGACTACTGAAGCAGAATGCCATAGTTTGCTAATAATTCAATTTGATACAAGAAGTCTACACCGGATATAATAATTGAGGACTTTTTGAGGATTCATATCAAAGTCAGTAAGCATGCTGAAGTCATGTAGTGTGCGGAATATACTTCCTAAGAACTTAGAGTTTTGCTTGGAGAAGATTATAAGATCATCTGCAAAGCATAGTGAAGTGCTAGGAGGATCCTGACATTTAAGGAGATAATCAATTTCTTTTTTGGAGAACCTGTCCTTATGCCAGATAGTGAGAATATCCATTGTTATAAGAAATATACAAGAACTCAAGGGAACACCTTAACGAAGGCCTTGGGTTCCTTGCAAGTAACCTTTAATTTGTCTATGGAATTGCACCAAATATTTAGCAGTAGTGAGATAGACTTCAATCCACTTGATGCATTTAGGTGGAAATCCCATTCTGGTTAACGGATAGAAGATGGAGTGTCATTTTGTGGATTCATATGCCTTCTTTGGGTCAATTTTCATGTAACGCCTAGAGCATAAATGGCTACACTCATACCCTCTTATCAATTCATGAGACATTAAGATATTTATGATGTTTCGCTTACTAAGAAAACCACTTTAATTGAAGGACATCAAATATGGCATCACTTGTTTAAGCTTACGAGCAAGGACTTTAGAGATTCATTTATAAATAGAGTTTGCAATAGCAAATTGGTCTAAACTAATAGATAATGGTGGGTTTTACTTTAGGTATTGAGAAAATTGGTTGTCGAATTAATTCCATTGAGCATTCTATTGTTGTTGAAGAAATTATGGACCACTTTAAGGAAATCCTTCTTAACTATATCCCATCAAACCATAAAGAACCGTGAATTAAAACCATCAGGTCCTTCTATACTGGAATTGGAAATAAAAAATAGCGCCTTCTTTATTTCTTCATCAAATATGTTTTCCTATTATGTGTTGATCTGAGCTTATGACAAGGATGGAAAGGGCAAGGGGTTAATACAATTAGTGTTGACTTCCTGTAATTCTTTGCTTTCTAGTAAGTTGGTAAAATGCTCAACAAAATCCTCACAAACATCATTGTGGCCTTTATGTAACATGTCGTTATCATCGAGTATGGCAGGCATGTGACTGGCTTTTTTTGTATTATATAATTGTGGTAGAAAGAAGTGTTTGTATCACCTTACTCATCCCACTTGTATCTGCATTTTTGCTTGAGCGTGCTGCCTCAATTTGATGTGTATTAGATAACTTGTCAAACAAAATGTGCTCCTGTATAGAAATGCAATATCAATAGGGTTTCTTGTTTGTACCTTTTCTAGTTAAATTTGAAGTTTAGAGGAAAGCTTGAAGCTATAACCATATATTTCCTTACTCTAGGTTTTAAGGATGGACTTAGTGTAATTGAATTTGGATTGGAGTTTAAACATGTGGTTCCCATGAAAATTGGTGGTCTATGCTTTAGAAACAATATCAAGGAATTCAAGGTAGTGGTACTAGACGTTGAAAAATCTAAAAGGAGTAGGAGGTTTTTGATCAGGAGAGTTCCAAAACATAGGATTAAGGGAGAGTGGTCTGAAAATTGGAGGGAGGAAATCATATATGATGTTTAGCCAGGCTGAAAAAGCTTGCTAATTAATAAAACTCCATCTAGTTTTGAATATGCTCTAACACATGTTCTAGACTTGTTCCAAGTGAAGGACATCCCCTAATACTTGCATTCAAAAAGGTTTGAGTTATGTGTTGCTTCATTAAGAGGGAGGATTTCTTTGCGGGACACAATATTACCACTTGATCTACCTCTTTTTTTAAGCATACAGTTCCAATCACCAAAGGCAATCTGAGGTTTATTAGAGGGTTTAGATTAGGCCTGGAGTTAACGAGAGGTTGCATGCTTGCAATAATGTTGAGGACATATACAAAGGTACATAGAAAATCAATGTTGGATAGTTTGTGATGTACTAGAATATGACATAACTGATTCGTAATAAGTATAGGAGAGATTTGAACTTTTCCAGGGTTCTACATGGTGCGATTCTTCTTAAAGCAGCTTCATAAAGGATATGAAGAGTATTCCATGTAGCCTGTATGATTTGACGGGCGTAGTAATAGGTATTGAGATTGAATTTATTTTCTAATATTACAATTATGTGGAGATTATGGAGTTGAATTAATCTCTTTGTTTCACATTGCATGGAAGTACCATTGCCTCCACTCACGTTCCATGCTGCTATATTGTTAATCATGATAAGCATTTGAGATAGTAGCAGATGATGGGGAATCTTACATGATGTGAGAAAGAGCTACCCTCTAGTTGAAGTTATTACCATTAAAGTGGAAGGGAGGTTGGAACAGTGCTCTCTCTTGGGAAAAGAATAGATCTTTAGCTCTACTTCTAGAGATTCCAGGAGATACTTTGCGCTTCGGCTTTCTTGTTTGGGACGGACTTCCTAAATGAATCTTCAAGTGGGCCAGAGATGACAAGTGGTTGATTTGGAGGTGGAGAGAGTCTGCTGTTTTGAGTCTTAATGTGATTAAAAATTAAAGGATCTATTCCTTGGTGCATGTTTTGGGTGGTTCCTGAGGGATTCAGTTGGATTTGGGGTTGTTTGATTCTGATTTTGCTTGGTTGGATTCTACCATCATCAATTACTTATGTGTGTGTGTGTTTGAATAAGGCTTTGGGGAAAACTTTTTACAAAATCATATAGGATAAGGGTTTATATGAAACCTCAACACATACTAAGCCAAGGAGTTGGCAATTTGCAAAAGACTACACAGAATAATTGCGTGTGAGGGTTCTTGTATGAATCGCCTCAAAAGAGTTTAGGAGCAATCATCATTGGATGACAATTTGTATATTGAACATAATTATTATAAGCTAAAATCATGTTAGTTTTATTTAATACTTATTTGATTACATTAGGAAGCAATTGTTATTTCAAGAAATACTAACTTCGTTAGAAAAAGAATTTCTTCTAGAAATTAGTGGTAGTAAAATAGACTTAGATACGATCCAAAGTTAAAACTGGAACAAAGGATGAAATATAATTAACCGAGCTAAATAGGTACAACGCATTAAAATGTGTGTAACAACCCGTTGTCAAGAAGCTAATAATTAATGGCTTAATGATAATTAAAGTGCAATAAATGGGATTTTGAATGAAATTAAAGAAATGATTTTGAGAATTTGATGTTAAATAGTTTATTAAAATGAAATAAATTAATTTGAAAGGAAAATTATTTTAATAATTGATTTATATATTTTTAAATGTGAAGTTATGAATTATAATTTGAATAATCGATAAAATAAAATTTTGTGGAATTTTACAATAAAGAAGATTTGAACAAATGAATTGGAGTTTAGTAAGAAGTTGGAAATGATTTTTATAAAGCTAAAAGAATTTGAATTGAATATATAAATGATTTGGAATAAGACATAAATAAAATTCAAAGCCCATTAGTATACAAACCCGACCCGATAAGCTTTCATATACAAAAATATGGAGTTGTTGAGTAAATATTGTGTTCATGTAAACAAAACAACAAAGGAAATGTTTTTTAGTCCAATTAGCGAGGATCCAAACTCAATAATATATGTAAATTTGTTTTAATAAAGCTTGGTCTCTTGAGCTTTCCATTTCTAGAGTCATCACCCACTTCTATAAATATAACCCCTCCCTTTCATTTTGAGACATAAAATTTAAACTTTCTCCTAAACTCCATCACCTAAATTTTGAAATTAATTAATGTTAAATTCCAAAAACTAATACAAATTAAATTAAGGCTTCTTGGCAACAGTCTACACCAAGAAATCACAAGGAGCAAGTGATCATCATATTGAATTGAAGAATATTTATAGAGAAGAAAAAAAGAAGGATGCAAGGAGGAAGTAGAAGCTAAGTGATCATCAAATCAATGTGAGTTCCCTTACTTACTATTATGTCTAATTCAATTAAATAATCAATTGATCAAGTAATCAAATATATTTTGATATGAATAATCACACCATTTCTATGGCAAATTTTGTTTTATATGTTGATTTTATTGGTAGAATCACTGTATAGTTGGTACGGTAGGAAGACATTAAACCCAATCATAATAAGATTGTTTGACCCAAAAATGGCACAAACACATAGAAAAGTAAGCAGTAGAGATTAAATGGAAAAAAGTAAATGAAAACAGAGTAAAAATAAGCACACATAAATTTATAGTGGTTCAGCAATCTTGGCCTACGTCCGCTTGAATGATTTTCTTGCTTTTGCACTAGTTTTTAAGATTACAAGTAGGAGGGATCAGTAGGGATCCTAGAGTACAATGGAGTTTGTATGCAACAGCAGCATAAAGATCCCTATAACGAACCATGCCTTCTGTATTTATAAGGGTAGATGACCAAATATCTTGCTAATATTTCTCCTACAAACCCTCTCCGTGAAGATGAAGTCTTCCAAAAAATCTTAACTCCAGATTCCCTAGGGTTAGGGAGTGGTACCGATCCCTCTAAGGGAGGGGATCGGTTCTAATCCCTATATATGTAGTATAGGGTCTTGCGACTTCTTATGCTAGCTCATCTCAATGTTGGCTTCATATTTCCAAGGTTGTTTTGCTTAGTCGCTTAGGTGTTTTTTGATCCAAGCGATGGATCTACATAAGGCTGAATTGCTGCTTCAGACTGTATATAGGGATTGTCAATGCGGCGCATCACAACTCTGGAACAACACTTGAGTTAGGCTCTATGTAGATAGAGAAGAGTGTCGTAGGAGTGAGGGCCACTCTGGGCGTACCCTTATGGACCGTTACCGTTCTCCTATGTAGAGTGGAGCACCAATCTATACTTAGTGTATTCTAAGGTGTTGCTCTTTAGAGTTCGTTCAACCGTCATCTCGTGATCTTGTCTATACTTCGTTTCTGGATCCTAGGACTATCTCTTTGGGTTGCTTGCCTTGATAATCATCGAGTCTACTTGCCCAGCCCGTCTAGCTATAGTCAGGCCAAAATGCTGGACAACGCATGCCCTTCAAAGTACATCTTGTTTTGAATGGGGTGTGCATTGAATCGAGATAAGTTTGAGTCGCTGTAAAGGATTCCTCTCTGTATTGAATGGTCGCTATCCTTCCTCTAAATCATTTCCGTGGAAAGTTACGTCCATGGTGATCAGTTGCGATGTTCTATCGGTATCTGACACTGTAAATACTGAAGTATAATGTCTTAATATTTGTTCGTGCTTGGTTCCGTTAAGCTAATTGATTGAGTTGTAGATTTTGATCAGCTGAACTGGTTTCTTTTCTTAAAATCCCAGGAAAAGTTCAATTCCCAACGATTCAGAAAATCAAATGTCAAGTATGCACACTCGCTCGTACGTTTGCGTGCACACTTACGTCACTAGCTTCCAAGCATGTTCGTATACCAAGTTCCATCAAATTGCGTTCACAATTTTATTGTGTTTTTTTGGATAGTATTTGGTACTCACATATATAGGGAGGATTGATACCGGTCCCGTGTTGGCTTGCAAAACATTCTGAGTGAATACTTAACACGTGCTTTTTATTTTAGATTCGAAAGTATTGTGCTGCGTTTGGATATATCACCCATTACCTTCAAACTTTCTTTTTCACTTGCCTTTGTTTGCTCATTACCGAACCCAAAGCACATTTATCTTCCATTAGAAACTCGAGCCTAAATCATCCAACCAAATCACTCAAATCCATCGTCGATTCAATTTTCCATCTTCCCTGAAGCCTGAGTCTCCTTGCCAATTCCTCCATCTCACCAGTTCGTCGTCGATTTGAACTTTCTTGCACCGATCCTTTCTCATACCCCAGGCCGCTATTATCAAGTCTTGACGCTTGAATACTCATTCAATTCACCTAAGTCAACCTTCGTCGCCGCTTGCTTCGTATTTCTGAAACAACAGACAGACTTTCCTCTTCGATGCCAAGAATTTACATGCTTAGGTAGGTAGAGGACTTGTACGGAGGCGATCTAGATAGTTGTTGAGATGAGATTGGGTTTGATTATTATATGGCTGTTCATGTTGGTTGATATTGGTTTAGTGATTGGCAATGGACTTGGAGAAAGTGCGTAGGGGGTATCGGGTCAGCTGTTGAAAGATGGTGACATATAAGGGATCGATAGTAGGTTAAGGGATCGATAGTAGGTTAAGGGATCGGTAGTTTGTTTTGGATTTGGAGAAGAAATTGTGCAAGAGGAAGTTGAAATTTGTATGCGCGTTTAGAAGACAATGTATAGGGAAACATGCATGTGTATGTCTCCCCATATTTGGGTGGATTGTACATACATGAACTCTATATGGGTACGTACTTTATGATCTTGGACTTGAACGCATGCACATGTATGCCCATATGGACTTGAACTTAAATATGTGCACACACTTGCTTGTTTGAACTTGAATACATGCTTGTTTGTTTGAATGTGAATTTAGATGTGTGAATATGCCTTGACTATTAATACCATGCTCTTACATGCTGATAGTCGATCCCTAATCTTGAATGTAACTCTTACGCATAACTATCGATGTGAAATCTGGTTGGGACGGTCAGCGATGACAATCACTTCGGTCGAACCTTCAAATTTCTCCATAACTGTTGTTTAATATTAAATTGTGTAAAATTACACAACACAACACCGCACTAGATTACACTTAGCATGAGGGAGCAAGTTAATCCATCTAATAATGACTATCTGTTGAATTTGATAGTTATGGATTCCAAATACTCCGAGCGTTTAGCTGCAATGACTGGTGATCAACTTTCTACATATGCTGAAATAGATGATGTGTCGAGTTCAGCGACACATTCTGTTCGATATATTCTAGGCCAACAATCGGAACAACTTGAAATCTCACACCATGGACTAGGAAATTCTCCAAATCTGAAAACCAATGATGTTGTAGAGCCAGCTCACGATACACTCGAGGATGCCATATTCTTAGAAGATCTAGAGGATTCGGTCGCTTCAAAAATTAACGAGGCACCTCTATGGTGAATTTGCGTTGAGCATGGAATTTTGTATAATGGCATACTAGTACTCCTTCATCATAGAAGGGCTCATCTTCCCTAGAAGGGTATCCTGCTTGCAATATGTATGTACCTAGTTGGGGATGTACCACCATTTAACATGTTCATCCGTCGAATGCTCCATTTTATGAGACTCGCTCCAACTCAACTGCATCCGAATAGCTACACATTTCTCCATGGCACATACATGATTTTCCTTGAGTTCGTGAATCGTGAGCAAACCGAGGGAGATATATGATTCATTTATAGCTTCAAACAACGAAAGGGAACCCTCTCGTTTACTTATCTAGAGCCAACCAATAGTTTTCGAGTTGTAACCGGTGCTTGGAACAAGCTTAATTACTTCAAAAGCGAATGGTTTTATGTTCTACCCGAGTTTGCACAATGGTGGTTAGTAGGATGTAAGTGCTTTTTCAAACTCTATTATGAAGGCTTTAATCAAGTTATATCTTGACTAATGCAATTCGCTGAATTATGCAGATATTCCTTTAAGACCTAGTGGCAACGTTCACCTTGCCATAGTTACAACAGTTAGGAACATTCCAGAGGAAAGTAGGAAGTTTGGGTCCTTTATCATCGACGAACGTTTATTTGCCTTCCATGAAGAGGGTCATAGCATTGGCCAAGCCGAAGATGCTAATGATGAAGTGGTAGGCAGTTGTGTACGGCCAAAATTAAGTTATGTCGACCCTGTCGTGCCCTTAGTCTCTAACTGGGAGGTTGAGGGGGCTCAAGACTGTTGGAACAAGACCATCCCACAGCGAAATTTATGGGTTACTTTTAGAAATTTTACCTTATTGGATCTTTATTGGGCCTGTGAAGTCTCACTGAATTAGAATATTCCTAAATATCATTTAAATAAAATTATTTATTTTATCTAAATTCAAATATATTAAGATATGAAATTAATTATATGTGATTTAGATTATACATAAATGTATTATATACATATATGTTTGAGTACATGTGTAACATAATAATCTGCAAAAGGTATAATATGCCCATATGTAGATGTTGGGACTTACATCGCAACTGACATATTAGCCCATTTGTATGTCATGTATGTTGTCCAAATATGTGCATGTATATGTGTTACAAAATACACACACACATATACATACACATATGTATGTATAAATATATTATATATAACATATGAACATAAAACATTTATATATAGATAATATAAATATACGTATAGGAAGAGAGAGAATAATTATTAAAAATTATTTATAATTCAAAATTAACTTAGTTTTGCAAACATAATTATTTTAGTATTTTAATTTGTATATATTAATAAATAATGTTTTCATCCATAAATAATTAACATAAAATAATCTATTGATGAAAATTCAAATTTTATAATTTTCGAAAATCTAGGATTATATAAAATAGAGCTTAGGAAAAATCTGGATATTTTCAAAGTTGAAATATTATTTTTAAAAACAAATACATTGATTTCGACAATTATTTAATATAAAATAATATACTATTAAAAATTAAAATTTAAAATTTTAGAAATTCTATGATCATGAATGAAAGGTTGCAAAATTTTTTGAAGAAGTATTTAATTAAATTATTATTTTTAATAAATCATAAACAATTTTTCCAAAATAATATTAATTATTAAAACTAATAAAATTTATTTAAAAATTTCTATATCTTTTATATATGTTTCTGAAATGATATAATATTCTTTAAATATAAAATTGAATTTTTAATGTAATAATTATCTTATATAATAAATAATTCAAAAATTCAATAAATGTTAATTTATAGATATGTATATATGTATGGTAATTAATTTCGAACTTGTAAATTCATATTATATATAAATAAGTGTACTAAAATTTTTAAATCTTATATATGCCTCGTATATGCATATATGTTATTATGAGAGAGAAATATACACTAATATATATATACATGAATTTATTAATAAATATATATACACACATATATATAACAATTATTAATGACAAAAATTGATTCTGTACAGTAAACAACATTTTTCTATACATAAATCAAATAGTATAATAAACAAATTATGCACATAACCAAACCGATTTGTGACAACCACATCTACTTACAAAAATCTCACCTAACTAAACATATAGTAGCAATATATTTAAACGGATATGAATTTGATCACCATAGGATCATATAATATAAATTACTGTAATATGAATTAAAATTACTAATTTAATGATGCCTTTAAATCCACGTTGAAGCAATGACTTTCCTTCCTTTTACTGTTCTTGATTCGTCAGATTGCAAGTCCGGAATCACCGACCTCTAACTATCGAATATTATTATTTTGATTTAAAATATATCTAAGAATTTTGAAGTGGATCGAGGGCTATGTTTTAACCAGCAATGTAGAAGGTAATGGCAGCCAAAAAGATAAGTTATTATTTTTAGAGATACATACATACATACATGCATGCATACATACATACATATGTATATGGTTGTATTAGAGAGAAATGAGGAAAACCTTTTACCCGTTCTCACTTAATCTCAACCCATTATCTTCAAGCCAATTCCCTATGTTTTAGCCACTCCTAGACCTTCCCAAAACCTAAATTTTTAGCCCTAAAGATGGGCCTTAAACCCATCTAAGGCCAAACTAAAATACTATGCAATTAAATCTAATTTAACCGCTTATCGATATTGTATATCAATAATATATTTATAACTGTTATAAATATATATAACATTATTTATTTCTCAAATCATATTCAAATTTTATAATTAATATTTATGAAATATTAATTAATTTATAACAATTATAAACTAATTAAATCTTTCAGCCTTAAGGGATTTCATCATTTCGGCTATGTAATTCTTGGGTGTAAATTTGGTCAGCAATTAACATCGAACTATTCTAATGTTAATATTCACACATCACTTAGCAGGTGGTGTGACATTATGGCCAAATTTATCTCTTACTCATTTTCGATAAAATCCAATTTTAGTTTGATAAGCATTACCCGGTTGTGACATTTGTTTACACCAATTCTCTTCGTAAAAAATATATCACTTTAGACTTATGGAATTTGGTAATGGTCAAAATTCCAACTTCGTCCACATTCGTCTTTGTAGTCTAAATACAAAGTCCTTAGTTCAATAATAACAATTATTATTAAATGAAATGCTCTGGCCAGAGACTTTGACTTTGAGTTGACTTGAGTTGATTGTGATACTAACCGCATATAATTGAGAAGACGAATCCTTTCTTGAATAGTGCTTCACTTCCAATACTTCCATTCTGCCCAACTATAGTCACTCGATGGACTCCATGCCATGATTTGGCTATAATCAAAGCAGAGCATTCATATTGAAGATCCACAGTATTCTCAAGTCGAGAGAATTGTGCAAATCAGTCACATCAATATTTTCTGTTTGACCTTAGCTATATTAACCAACAGAAAACTATCGAGTGAGTCGTTCCATAGTTATCCAATAACTATTAGTACGTAACCCCTAGGCGCCCCTAGTAGTCATGAGTAATACACTGCCCGACATTAGGAGAGCGTTACTTACTCCAGTCCCAATGGATACATCGATGTCTAATCTCGATGCATCTTGCCTAGGAACATTTAAAATGTTGTATTTGTTTCGTTGTGATAAATTACTCACCGTTACAACACTTTGTAACTACTATCACAAAATATATCATTTATGGATATTTCTATTAAATATACTTCTAATTAAGTTAACTAATTAATATAATCAAGTATATAATAGGAAGAAAATACCTTTTATTTTGAACAAGATTGGTTAATGAGTCAGATATATGTAACAAATTACATAATTATCCCTAGGGCATACCCCTAACTCTATCAAAGACGACATCGAGGAAGGTGAAATAGCAGGCAGTGGTAATGAGGCCGGTCACCATGACGTGAATTCAAGTCATGAACCGGTGGTTGAGCAATCTTCAAATGAGCAGCCACTTACTTTCGGGAGTAAACTTATTGTTAGGCTTAACAAAGAGCAAACTTCTAAGTAGTCACTACCAGCTTCAATGGTAGAGAAAACTCCGACTCTTTCTTTTATAGGTACATTTTCGAAGATGGGACCAACTCCTATTGAGTTTGATTACTTTGATATAGGGAACATGAGTATAGATGGTTCTCCTTTCCGTTTTTATGACATCACCATTCTTGTTAGTGTGGGAGAGATCACTGCCATTAACAAGGCCCTAACTCATAGTCCATCGGGAGGGATACTAGGACACTCATGCGCATGTGCACTTCGCGGCACCATATTGCACTTGTCCTATGCCCTTATCCACTAAATTTAACTTCTACTTATTTTACCTACAGGATCAATGGAGAGAAAGAAATACACAAACTGATCCTATAATAGAAAGCATATCAAGTGCATAAGCCTCGGTCGAGCTCGCATCACCAGGAGAGCGGTTGTGACTATGAGTTTGGCTATCGTCCCAGTCAAGATGGAGAGATTGAGATAGAAGCAATTATGATAGAGATCGCTCATCTCATGACTCTGCTTCCCAATGCCACCCTAGGTCTAGTCACCTCATCTAAGAGATCCAGACGGGCTACCCAATCGTCGTGATGATATCCAACCTAGTGTGCTCCTCCTGCTCCTCCTCCTACTTCTACTCTTATGCACCCCACGGCGCTATCACACTCCAATTGGTCCGCTGAGTATAGGTATTATAAGAGTGGCTCTAACACTTCTCATTAGAGGCCCGGTAAAGAAAGTGTTGAAGCTCCGGTCGATGCTGCGAAGAAGCAAGTGGACAATACCACTCGAATGGCCAAATTAAAAGAAGAATTCCAAAACATTTACTTCGATAGGCTTATATTTGCGCCTAATTTTAAAATAATCCCAGCCGAAGTCCAAAAATAACTACCGACTGTGTTATCAATGTGCACAGTCAATATACTGAATGGGCAAAGCAGGCCGATAATATTTTTGATGTCTCAAGAGGTAGTAGCTAGAGATTGAGAATCAACAGCTTATCGAGGCCAATAATAAAAGAATCATTACCAATCTTGATATCGAAGTTGAAAACTTAATGAAATATCAGGCTAAAGACGAGAAGAAGCAGAGGAGGATATCATAACACTCAAAGCCGAAAGAGCAAGCATTGTAACGAAATGGAGCAGGCACATCATCCGAACCACGATCTAGTAGCAGAAAGAGATGCTAATAACAGGAAAGTGACCAAGCTCACAACCAAGTTTGATCACAAGACAAAGGAAAACAATGACGCTCTACAGCAGGCATAAGATTATTGTGATGAAATGCTCAATGCTAAGGAAGAAAGAGATTAAGCTATTGAGAATGCTAAAGATGTTGATGCACTTGTTTAGATAGAGTTTTAGGCCGTGGAACAGCGGGCTGAAGAGTGTCTAATAGAGAGATTTGAGCCACCGCTTACCCAGTACAATACTAATGTCCCAAATTCCAAAATCTAGAGTGGTTTAAAGATGATTATCCTCGAATCCTCGCACGTGCCTTGGAACGAGTTATTAGAAGAGAAAGAATTCTCCGGTGCGGTGATGTGGATCTTGAGCAACTAGAGAAAGAGATTTTAAAGGGAGACGAGCTCAAGATTCTAAAAGATGGCTTGCTTATCCTTCACCTGGAGAGAGCCGCCACTATGCAGAAAGATCTAGGCGAAGGCATTGGGTCGATGCCACATGACGCTATTAGTAGCCAAGCAGTTAGGTCTTCGGCTGCTTTCGAATCCACTACTGATCTTGGCTATGACCTTGAGAGGTCCCAGATTCCTAGGCCTGCTATGCTATCTCCTATCCCTGAGGGGAACTTTAGGAGCACTCCGGCCCACACAGAACTACTAACTAGAGAAGGTATCTTGTTGATTTCTCCTTTTATTTCAGAGGGTTGATGTGTCGTCGATCAATGTCACTAATCTCTCTTTCTTTTTGTATCTCAAGTTTTAAGTCAGCCTTCAATCGCCCCTCTTCCTATAAAGGACTTTTAAGTGGGGGAGCAAGTGCCTATGATGGAGTCAATAACTATTACAACTTTAGCAGCGATCCCCGGCACTCCGTCTGAGGAGACTTCTGGCCTTGAGGAGCAAATGATAGATGCTTTATGGATGAAGGGACCGAAGGAACTCAAGGTGCTTAAACTGATAAGGATGTCATTATTTCTAGAGTCTCCGAGCCTCTGCTTGATATTAAGGGCAAACACCTTCCTGAGATAGAAACCAAGCTGGAGAAGGTGCAGACCTTTGCCATTGTTTTATCTGTAGCCTTGCCAGGCAAGAATATCAATAACCTTGTTCATATTCCTCTACCTAGGAGCACTAAGAGCATGCCTACGGGATCTTTACAAAGCACTCATGCCTCCCTTCCTTCGATAGGGGTTTCTCGTAGACACCCTGCCGTATCATTACATAACCCTCCACCAAAAGGCAAAAGGAATTGGAGGAAAAGGGGAAAAGTGAAAAGGAGAAATCTCAAGCAAAGCATGTAACGACCGGAATTTTCGAACGTTGAAATTCGACACTAATGCATCCTCATGCCGTAAATCCAAGTGTTGGAAAGCCTGGTTGTTAGGAGAAAAAGAGAACAAAGATAGAATAGAATCTCACATGAAAGGAATGACATAAATTATTTTAATATAAAATCTTTATAACGGAAAATTTTGAATACAATATCAAAGTCTAACCTAGATTTAGCCTGGACAGATATAAACCCTCTGTCTCTACAAATGCCGAAAATAAATACAAATTCAGTAAATGCAGTGGATAATAAAATACGTCCATACGTAGATGAAAATATTCAACCCTCCTCTGGAAACTCCAAATGTCTTCAAGTAAACCTGAAACTACTCGGATCTGACCCCAAGTATTAAAAATACCAGGATCAGGCTTGATAAACCAACATGAGATACTCAAAAAATTTAATGTATAGGCCGTGCTGATGTCAATCCAAACTTTTGCAAAGAAGGGTATTTCATAAAATCATGCCTACACATAAATATGGATGGGTTTTACCTTACGATAACCAAAATACTTTATACAGAAAATCACTTTGATATTAGTATTAATGACATCAGTTTGAAAAACATTTGCAAATAAATATAAATACAAAGAAAGTATCAATACCCGTACTACAATAATATATCCGTACAGTTTAACGGAATATACCAGACACAATATACCAAAAGGGTAGCTGAAATGTTTGCCAAGCATTGCAGATCTTTTGAGATAATAATCAAAACCGTAAAGCTCGTATTTGGAATTGGATTTCCAACATGATAGGGAACTAGTGGCCTTTTCCTTCGATCCAGGCATAACAATCATAGTTCCCACGGTGACCTTTTCCCTTGTCTTAAGCTAGCCACTTGAAACTACATTTTCTACACTACTATGGTACAACGTACTTGCTCAATGACTTTACACGATCTCCGTTAGCCTCCAGTACCTATCCATTTCATTATCTTAAGGCAGCAGATGCCTTGCGGCAACAGATGCCTTGCGGCAACAGATGCCTTGTGGCAACAGATGCCTTTAATTTCTCATAACTGATAGCCCAAAATATTTGCAGATCACATAGTATCCCATATCATTCCTGAGATGTAAGGCTCATGAGGTTACGTTCCACAAAGCCATGCTTTTTCACAAAGCCACGCTTTGATCATAACAAGTTCCAATTTGAATGCCACATTTCCTTCGATTACTATTGACTTTCATGAACATACAACCTTTAAGCTCATACGTCCCATAGAAGGGTGTTAAGCTAAGAGAAGTTGCCTTCTCCGCCACCAAATAGATGTATGGTTGTAAATGTCAATGTTTGTGATCTCAGAAATGCAATGTCGGACATTCAACCATGCAAATTTGTTCTAGGACTAAACGAAACATAAGGCACTCCTCCTACTATATCCTGTTTGGAATTATCTTTAGGATTAGTAGCGATTAGTTTTTGCATTAAGAAGATTTCAAAACACGACAGGACCACTGCTATAATAAATATATTTATAATGAGAGGGACCCAAAGAATATCAAAAAACAGTCCTTTCGCTATGAAGATCTTCGGTCTTTAATACAACGAAGATATCAGAATGCAGACACCACTATCATATAAATATAATATATGGTAAACCCTTGAGACTCGTGACATCAATCCCTACATTCTAAGGACCTCCAGTCTTCAATAATCATCGTCTTCAACAAGTCTTAACTTTCGAACGGAGACATTGGTTTGAAGTGGTTTTCGAATAAGAATCACTCAAATATAACCTCGGACTCTCTGAACCAATCATCGGTTAAAAAGATGTTAACTTCATATGTCCTTATCAATCACCATTCAATTTAATTCATATTTTTATTCATGTATAATATCTCAGAGAGATACATTATTTTAAATTATTCCATTTATCTTCTTAATAGTATATGGAATCATTAAGCCTCATTTATCAAATCATTTGGTTTATCAAACCTTTTTAATCTCGGTACAATTCCAAATCGTTTCACCTTTTATTGAGAAATATATTTCCAAATTATTTATTTACATCTCATATTGGAAAAAATTATTGAGTAGAAAGGATCATGAAATTACACTAATTCTACTCAATATCAATTTCTATATTCAACCTTTATTATCCGTCGAATAATGGTGATATCACCTTTTAAATTCACACGGATAGTACAGATTCCGTCCACGTTATTTAATACCAAGTATAAGAAGATCATTTCTATGCAATCCAACTTGCTTTGAATTTGGAAAATTATATCTTTATACTTTGGAAAATTTCGATCCGAGTAAATCAAATTTATTATCCCCTCTGTTGGGCCAGTTCGGGTAGCTAGCGAGGGCATGCAATTGGTTTCCCAAACCCAAACCTAGAGACTATCTCTCTATCACCCATAAGGTAGTCAAGTTATTTTATCGACTCTAAATCTTTCAACATACATAATTTACTTTATTTATTTTAGCGCATCCAGGCTTTCCCTTCGATCTGTTTCATTCCTCAATCTAATTTTTGTAACACTCACAAACGGAAAAATGTACTAATCGTTTCCGTATACCCACTTTTAAACCTCTTAATCAGCTTTAAATTAATTAATTATTTATTTGAAAAGGTTCATAAAAGATTCGGGAAGAATAATTAAGTTAAAACCATTGTTTGTAAAAGTTATTAAAAAGAGCTGCAAATAGTGTTTTAAAAGCTTATTTAGTTAAAACAACTTTTCTATCATTTTGAAAATTCATTTACATAAATCAAATCTCTTTTAATCCATTTTAAAATATTTATAAAATTTATTTCACATTTTTATTCATTTAAAAATATTCTTTTTAAATTAATTTCAAATTCAGGTTTTAAACCGCAAAACCATGATTTTTTTGAAAATTATTTTGAACTTATTTAAAAATTTACAAGATGAAATCTTGATTTTCTTTCTTCATTTTAAAACTATGGATATAATAGTCCAGAAAATTCTTGATTTGAAGAATTCTGAGCTGCATTCCATTCTCTACACTAGTTTGAATTCTATGATGCAAAATCACGAACTACCATTATGCGACACTCCTAGTTTTGAGTCAACTATTATTTTCTATTTCAATTTTTGTCAAAACAAGTTTAAATGTTTATAAAACACTTACAAATCATTTTAAAATTATTTTTGAACAATATTCTCATTTTAAAACTCATATTCCATTTATTTTATATTATTAAATTATTATATTCATTTAACTCTTTTTAGATGTCTAAGACCAATAAGAGGCTAAACAACCCCATACACATATTACTTATTGATTAAATTTACATTTAGTTAACTATGGTAATTACTAACCATTTATCTTATCATTTATCAAACCGAGTTATCAACCATATAACAATCATATAATCAATCATGGTATCAATCAGATTGTATCCAACATCAAACATTTAGTCATCCAATATATTTAAAATTTTCAATCATTATACTTGAAATAATTTAAAGATTAATTAGTAAAGTGCGAGTACTCATCATTAACCAAATTGTTCCACTTCCTACCAACATTCATTCAATCCAACACTTCATAAACCATTCTTAACTTTACTTAAACAATTCCTAAGCCACTGCTCTTTGCTTTGTACTCGCGGCGAAGCCTCCCTATCACCAAAATGCTCACGGCCTTGGCTCATAGAGGGTGGAGCCCTCAATCTTGGATGATTATAGGGTGGGCCGTGGGTTTTAAAAAGGAAGAGTGGTGTTTTGGTTTTGTTTTGAAGTGTGGAGTGAATGTATACACATGTATATATTTTTACTTTATTTCTACTAAAATTTCTTTATAAGTTCTTTAAGGATGAAGCCATTAAAATGGATAGGAAGGTGAAGAAAAAAGCTAAGAAAAGGATGAATGGCGGTGTGAAACAATGAAATCATATGGGTCTATATTTATAGCCTTAGAATCCAATAATTCTTAAGCTTTATCAAATGACATAAATACCTTTCCTTAACATTTAAGTAAACATGCTTTTTCAACATGTACTATCATCATAATACTTCACTACTTTATATCTTCTTTACTTGATACTTGAGGGATGTATTTGGATGGAAAAATGGATTAAAGAGAAGATTTATTTTGATTTTGAAGTGATATGATTTGACATTTGCTTTTTGAGTTTGTATAAATATATTACTAATTTTTTAATTAATTATGTATATTTTTACTGTTAAATACATTCCAATCTATTAAATGTTTATATATGTACAAATATATGCAACAACTTTCATTTGACCAAAAGTTGAAAATCCGAAAAACGATCGTCGGTCACATTTTAAGGTTTTGATCAAACTATTTATTTATGTAAACAGAACTTGAAAATAAATTTCTTCATATTTGATAATATTAACATCCAATTGTAAAATACGAAGTCGATTGGTTGTAGTGCGACGTAGTTTGTCTATCTTTATAAAGTAAATATATATATTTATAAAACTTTTATCATGCAATTATTATTATTTGATAACAATCTAAAAATAATTATTTAACATTTAAAACAAAAATTGAACGTATATCACACTTTATCAATACTGGCTTTTGTCAATTTTTTTATGAAACTCCAAAATTTCTTATTTTTGTAAACCAATTCTAAAAATAAGTTCACCATTCTTATTTTTCACATTTAAAACGATTTAAGTTTGAAAATTACAAAATGAATATTTAAAATCAACTAAATATTCTATTTCCAAAGTGGTAAAATTATGGGTAATGACATACTTCCCCCTTAAAAGAATTTTGTCCTCGAAATTAAACAAAATCCAAAACCTGATAATACTTACTCAAAACAATCTTTAAACTTAATTTTGTATGATAGACACAGATCATCCATACATGATATCTGATCCAATCTTTTATTTGTATCCACAACTTTACTTTCGAACTAGTATTGATTACTCGATCTTCTGATACGGACTCCGATCAGTCTCTTTGATCAGAAACCTTCTTTTCCCTTACATAGCTCTCAATTATGATAGAAAATTTAAGTACCCAATAGTAAACCCTCATCAATGTTCGTCACCAAGAATCGAGTAAGAAATCCTCTTACAGGCAGGTGAGAACACCTTAAAGGTCTGTACTCGAATCGGAGATTAAAATAGTATGAGGAAATGATCTACGTACCTCATTTGTACTTATTAGCGTTTAAAAATATTTATGAAAACTTTTCATAAAGCTTTAATCTTTTTAGAAATGCTTCTTTATATATAATCACTCTAAATATTTATTGCCAAATATTTTTTCTTGAAGGAAAACATTTAATTCCAAATGAATTATTTCAATTTTAAAAGATAATTTACCTTTTATTTTTCAAAATTACAATCAACATCTCTCATTATAATATATTCCTTTTTAACCAACCTTGATATTAACCTATCAAATAATAATTCAAATTATCCTTTTGACTTAAGGAAAACAAAAGGAAAATTATATGGATCGAGTAACTCCAAAATAATACCAAGGAACTGGTTACTACCAATAGTATCATATATCCCTTAACAAGAAGGGTAATACTTAAGAGAAATGCTTACCATCCGAACATATCTCTTGCCAATTTTTAGTTATTTTCAAGCCACTTAAACTATTTATCATTTAATACTTTCTTACTTTTCAAATTTCTTATCTTAAATTTCTTTTCAAAAATTCATTAGAGAATATTTTGTTTATAAAACCCATTTTATAAATCCCTTTCATAAAATCAACTTATATTAACTTACATCCTTTTAAAATTTCATAATTCTTTTCCAAAATACCTAAAATTTATATAACATATCTTTCATATTCATCTTTTTCAAAAAAAAATTATTTGTGTAAATACATTTTTATACTAAATTCTTATTTTATTATCTTATACAAATTCATTAACCTTAACCCCATAATATTATCAAACATCTTATAGTCAAATCGTGAAACTTGATTCATAAGATGTTCGTTCAATCAACAAATGCTAATAACTGAATATTATCATTCCCTTAACCATAAAATGACACATAAAAATATCCATATCTTTCAAAAGATATTCCTTTATACTTAAAATATAATCCTTTTAAAATAATGTGTCGGTTTGCCTTATTTAAGTGTCTAGAAATCCCAATCGATAACGGTGATCAGGCACATCGACCAGAATCTATAAACCACTCAACAGATAAATCAACACAAAACATTTTTATATCAAATAACAAATATGTGCTCATATATATAATACTCTCAAACTCATTCTAGGGTGTTACTAACCCTATCTCTAATGAGTCACTGGTTCTAGAGTATTACTAACCCTATCTATAATGAGTTTAACTCCACCAAAGCCTAGATATTAGCATAACCTAAGCTCCGATGCCAAATGTAACGACCGAATTTTCAACTCATGAAAATCGATGCTAATACATCCTCATGCCACAAATCCAAGTGTTAGAAAGCCCGATTGTTAGGGTAAAAAGAAAACAAAGATAGTACGAAATCTTATGCGAATAGAATGACATATATTATTTGAATATAAAATCTTTACAACTGAAAATTTTGAATGCAATGTCAAACTCTAACTTAGGTTCAGCCTGGACAGTTATAAACCCTTCGTCCCTACAAATATTAAAAAATAAAAACAATTGCAATAGATGAAGTGGATAATAGAATATGTCTATACATAGATGAAGATTGCTAGCTGTAACATCCCCCCACTTAGAGGCCTAAAACTAACAGCTACGAATGTTGTAGTCACCTATAGTTATTAAACCTCGGCAACCAAATACGGCAAGGTAAGATACATTGATGTATAAAAACACACGGATATGGAGAAATTTTTAAGCATTCCATTTCAAAATATGTCAAATTCATTACATAATTCTAGTACGCAGACCACGTTCAAATAACATATAATTAATACAAAATACGCCGCGAGCGACATATGAAGATACCCCCTTGGTTGCTAAGAGTATATAACAAGGCAATAAATTTGCCTTTACAACCAAAACACAATGGAATAAAAAAGAACTCTAAATAGCTAGCATGCCTCCTTCACGTCTCCGGAAGCTTTATTCATTTAGAAGAAAACCTGGAAACCTTAACCCTTAAACTACTCAAATTAAATTAAGCACCCGAGAGTTTAAGGAGAAAACAAAAACTTCGAGTCGGACATAAAGCCTGTCATGATTAATAATCTACCATCTAAATCGTTCAAATATCGATTGAGACCATGCCGCTTAGCGGAGTGAGTTTCCCCTCACTAGTATCTTAAAACCTTTATAAAACCACATACTATGCATCCACAATGGTTAAAAACAATCCAAAATAATATAATGATATGCAAACAAATAAATTAATTCTGAATTACCCATCCTCATTCTTTCTGACCATCTATCTTATTTATTGTTTGTAGGGTTACAATTAACTTATTATTTTTCATGGGCTTGCTAATAACCTGTATAATGTATGTGGACTCCCTGCCCGATTTCATATTTTTCATGGGATCGCTAAGAACCTATTGGCCCCTCCTATATTTTACTATTTCATGGGTTCTCCTCGAACCTATTGGTAACTCCAATATCATTCACCTTATCCTAGTTTTCATGGGTTACTAGAAACCTATTGACTTCTATCAATATCTTAATCTAGATATAGTTTTCATGGGCTAACTACAAACCTATTGGCCCTTTCCAATATCTTTAGTTGATTTTTTTGACATTCTTAACTTATATTCACTACTGGGTCAACCTAGATGATTAATCTACCCTTCCCCAAAGTACCGTTTTGGGTCGATAACAATGTGAATAAATATATGTAGAAGCAATTATAACCACATAATAATACCAACACCCATGGTTAGATATTCTTGAAATCATTTTATATAAAACTTGGTTAATCCCTTTAACCTGTTAATCTAGGAAAACTTCTTCAAAAACTTCATTTTGGAACTCTTTATTTATGCCATGGTTTTTCCTCTAAAAGGAGATTGGTTTATTTGTTTTGAAACCTTAAAACATTACTTTTGAAACCCCTAAATAACCTCCTTCAAAAGCATAGAAAACTTCTTTTCAAAACATTAAGTATATACCTTTCGAAGCTCTTTAACTTATTCCTTTTGAAACCAAAATATACCTTTCGAATGTATCAAAACATTACCTTAAAACATAGCTTCGAAACCAATGAAAGTACCATTTTTGAAAGTATTGGGTTTTACTTTTAAAAACATCTTTTAGGTCAAAGTGGTTACATAGAAAATTATCTCTTTCGAAACCTTTAATAAAATCATTTGGGGAAAATTTTATGGTGTCGGAACCATCTATTCGAAAGCTCGGAACTTTGGGTTGAACTTTGAAGAATATCATCGAAACCCTCTTTTGATGCCATTGCCTTCAAAACCCCTGGACCCTTTCAAAAGCATTTAAGAAGTGAATTAGTATAAGTTTAAAACAAAGGCACCCTTCGAAAGCATTGATGACTTCAATACACTCCTATGGCACATGAACGGCAGTGAGGTTTTGATTAGGGTGGAACCATCATCTTCGAAAGTCCTATTAAGAATAAAGGAACTCATTCGAAAGCTCCTACTTCAAAACATAGTATGGCAACCTCCTTCGAAAGCTATTTAAAAAACCCCTTTTGAAACATATGTTTGACTACGTCGAAAACTTTAAGTAAAACAAAGCACGTACCATCTAAGTGATACCTTGTGTATTAGTTTCGACTATGTGAGTTTCAGCTGGGTTGGTTTCGACTAAGCCGAAGCAGAAACATTGGAGTCGAAAGGCACTACTAAAGGAGGCGAAACCTGCTTTTCTGAATAAAGGCTGAAATCATGCAAATTTTAGTAATTGCTTTATAACTAACCTGCCTATTTGTCATCTTTTAATTGATTGCCTTAAAACTTTTCAAATCCTTTACAAAAATAACTGCTGCATTTATCAGATCTAAATCAAGGAAAAATTAACTTTTAAGCTCTTCCATTAAGCAAAACCCATATTGCAAATAAGTCCTTCTTTTAACAATTTATTTTCCATGGCAAATCAGTTAGGAAAAATCCCCAAAAATCATAGAAATTCACTTTCATCATGTTATCTAACATATTAAAATTTGAGACCCAAATTCTTCTTGAAATAATCGATATTAGTTTTAAACCTAATTTTATATCCTTTGAGAATTCATAATAAATTTTCCATAGCCTGGAAAATTATAAAAATAGAAACTCATCTCTAAAATCATATTTTTCGTAACATATAATTTTTCCATGGATTCTAAAATCATTACCAATCGGTTTTGCCTTAAAACCTTGTAAATTCTTCTGTAAATGAACTGATTTAAATCAAACATATAATAGTTCAAGCATGTCATCATCCAAAATGTCATAAAAACGAATTTAATCATAAATCCAAAAAAAATATAATCATAGAATTAAATAAAGATGTTATAAAATAATTATAAACCTTGTATATGATAAGGGCTTTGATATTTATTGTTGAATAAATCCCCTAGTTTTATTCCTTAGCCTTGAATAAATTTTTCCTCTTCTTCTTCTTTGTAATGGTTGTCTTCTACTTTTGGTCTTTTTATTCGTGTTTGTAAAAATGAAGAATGGACGTGAGAAATAAAAAGGTATGCGAATAATAGGTATGGCTATTCACTAATAAGGCCTTATGTAAATTAATTAGCTTATAAACTCTTTTAAGCCCATTTAGTTAGCTATAAGCACGACCTTCTTATGGTTATTTAAATCTCAATCTCCTTATCGCTCTAGTTCTTACATTATTATATTTTATTTATCTAATTAAATTTTATGAATATTGTTATAAAAATTAGGGATGTTACAGTCTCTCCTTTAAGGAATTTCGTCCTTGAAATTCAGTAAGGACTAAATACTAAACATAGCAATCATCTGCAATAACTTCTAACAACCATACTAGCTGATCCGACTAGCAATTAACTATATAAATCTAATATAGATATACCCTTAAAGCATACCAGGATAACTATCTCGATCCTACCTTCTATCTCCCAAGTACAGTCCTTCTCGTTATCGCTCTACTGAACTTTCACTAACCTGACTGTCTTGTTCCTTAATCTTTTCTCATTTCTCGCTACAACCCGAACTGATTGTCTAGCAAAAGTCAAATTAGGCTCTACTACCAAGTCTCCTAACCCTATCGAAGGAATAGTAGTCTCTGGATCATGCACATACTTGCGAAGATGAGACACATGAAATACATAATGGACACCTACCATATTGCTTGGCAACTCTACTATGTATGCGAGCGCTCCAATCCTCTGTATAATCTAGAATGGACCAATAAATCTTGGGGCTAACTTCCCTAACTTTCCAAATTGCACCACACCCTTCATAGGTGATAAATTGATGAAAACCTTATCTCCAACTGGGAATTCAAGGTCTTATGCCTCTTGTCTGTGTAATTCTTTTGTCTGGACTGGGCTTCCTTATGCCTCCCTAACCAAATATGGGCCTAAGACTAATCTATCTCTAGTCTTCAACCAACATGCTAGTGATTTGCATGGTCTTCTATATAAAGTTTCAAAAGGCTCCATTCCTATACTAGTCTGATAACTATTATTATAGGAAATCTCAACCAAATGTAGGCGATCTTCCCAAGATCCATCAAATTTTAATACATAAGCTCTTAACAAATTCTCGAGCACCATGCCGACTCTCTTTGTCTGCCCATCTGTCTGAAGGTGATATGCAGTACTCATATTAAGCTCGGTATTCAACACTTCATGTATACTCTTCCAAAATTCACTAGTGAACAAGGCATCTCTATCACTGACTATACTGGGAACTCCATGTAGTCTAACTATATTCTTCATAAACAACTTACTAATACAGGTGTCGTCCTGGTTGACTTTACTGGAACAAAATGGGCACTCATGGTAAATCTGTCCACTATGACCCATATACTTTCATTTCCTTTATTTGACCTTGGCAACCCGTTTATAAAATCCATGGATATCGAATCCTATTTCCAAACTGGAATCACTAAAGGATAAAGCAACCCACTCGGCTTCTGACGTTCGGCTTTCACTTGTTGACAATTAGCACACTACCTAACCCACAAGCCAACATCCCTCTTTATACCTTCCTAATAGAAGCTCCTCTTCATATCTTGATACATCTTGGTCCCTCCAGGATGAATTGTATGCTTGGATTGATGACATTCCCCAAGAACTTCTTCCTTAATATTCGGAACACACAACCGTCCCTTCTTTTTCAACCATCTTCTTTAGTCAAGACTAAAATCTTTTACATCGTCGATCTTTGTTCCAGTATCAAGCCTTCTAATCCTCTCGGCCAATACTGGATCCTCCTTCTGCTTAGAAGCAATCCTTTCGATAAACACTGGTCGAACTTCTAAATAAAACAACATGGTGGTACTCTCACTAGAATTAGTAGTAGATCTTAACTTCACACTACAACTGGCTAAAGCTTTTAAATCCTTCCACTCTACTAACATAGCTAACACCACATTCTGATGTCTTCTACTAAGAGCATCTGCTACCTTATTTCCTTTTCCTGGTGTATACTCTATTCCAAAATAATAAGCAGTAAAAAACTCCAGCCACCTCCACTATCTCATATTCAACTACTTCTGAGGGAATAAATATTTTAAAGACTTATGATCCATGTAAAGCTCAAATCTCTCCCCTAAGAGATAATGTCTTCAAATCTTCAATGCGAAGATCACCGCAGTCAACTCAAAATCATGAGTAGGATTTCTCACTTCATGCGGTCGAAGTTGTCATGAAGTGTAGGCAATAACTTTATCCTTTTGCATCAACACTGCTCCTAATCCAGTTCTGCATGCATCCGTATACACCATCTTGGTTTCCGTATGGAACTACTAGCACTGGTGCATTTGTCAACAAATTCTTTAACTTAAGGAGTGCTTCCTCACATTTGTTGGACCTGACAAACTTCACCTCCTTTCTGGTTAACTTCTTCAAAGATGCTGCTATCCACGAGAAATCCTTAATGAATCTCCGGTAGTAGCCAGCGAGTTCAAGAAAAATCCTAATCTCAATCCCATCTGTGGTCTCTTCCAATTATTCACAACTTCGATCTTATCTGGATCAACTGAAAAGTCCTTCTCTGAAATCACATGACCCAGAAACTTAACCTCTTTCTTTCAAAAATGACACTTGGTAAACTTCGTCTTCAGTTGATTCTGCCTCGGCGTCTCAAGCACCACTCTAAGATGATTCTCATGCTCTCTTTCATCCTTAGAGTATACTAAAATGTCATCCATAAACACGAGCACAAACCTATCCAGGTACTCTCAGAAAATTCGGTTCATCAAATCTATGAAGAAATTAGGTGCATTCGTTAATCCAAATGGCATCACTGACCACTCAACGAACCAAACCTAGTTTGAAAAGTTGTCAAAGGAATACTGTCCTCTACAACTCTTAGCCGTTGGAAACCTTTCGCCAAATCCAACTAGGAAAACACTCTGGCTCTACTCAAATGATCGAACAGATCTTTTATTCTTGGCAACGGATACTTATTCTTGATCGTCCTCTCGTTCAACTTATGATATTCGATACGCATCCTCAACGACCCTCTGATTCTTCACGAACACTACGGCCGCTCCCCAAGGCGAACTGCTTAGCCTGATAAAATTCCTTCCTTCTAGATCCGCTAGCTACACCTTCAATTCCTTTATCTCTATCGGTGTCATCCTGCTAGGTAGTCTACTAATAGGTTCAGCTCTTGGCACAAGATCCATCCGAAACTCAACAGCTCGTTTCGGTGGTAGTCCTGTGACCGACTCAAAGGCATCTGCAAACTCTCTTGCTACTCGAACCTGACTTTACTCATTCTTCTATTCCCATTGAACTCAATAATGAATAAACACTTCGATCAGAATTCTCTACTAAGAATATGATTCGGTTATGACTACCAGAGTGTCTAAATGATATCCCACATCCTGACAAAGTATCCTAGCCACATACTTACTTAACCAATCCATACCTAAAATAATTCTGAAATCTACAAAATCAAAAACATACAAACTGCATGCAAACTTATGACCTAACAAATCAAGTTCAAACTGGTCACATCTCATCCTTAGAGTTGCATACACTCCTGTTGGATTCGCAGCCCTTAAGGAAGTAACAAGGTATGTGGGTTCTTAGCATAACCTATCAACTAAACACTGAGATATAAATGAATGTGATGCACTGGTATCAAAAAGTACCATAACTGGTATACTTTGAATCAAAACCGTACCTTCAATCATAGTCTTTCCTTTATCAACTGTAGTAGGCCTAGATGATGCTGGTCCAATAGCAAAAACTTTCCCTTTGTCTGCCCTGACTGGCTCTGGACATTGATTCTTGTAATGCCCAAGTTGATCATAGTTGAAACACTTTACATTCTTCTTATTTGTAGCCTTCTTCCCATTACCTGACCGACACTCATTCGGATAATGACCCTTTTTGTTATACTTAAAGCAAACTAACTCAGCCTTTGTCTTCTTGGAAGCATCTCCCTTCTACGCTCCCTTCTTCTTATAGAACATTCTTTTCTTCCCCTGAGAACTCTGGATTTCCACTGGCTTCTCTCTAACACAATCAGCAAGCATCTCCTCATGGTGAATGGCTATCTCCGTAACTAAATCACAAGGATCGTGAAGATATGGCAGGGTCGCCCTAGCAATATCGGGCCTTAGTCCCTTAATGAATTTCCCATTCCTTCTGATAATGGTGTCTATAGTACTATGTCCATAACGGGACAACTCATCAAATTTAGTGGCATACCGCAACAACTGACATCTCTTCCTGGTCCTTAATCTTCCCTATCAGGTCCGACTTAGCAAACTCAGGCACAAACTTTTGCTCAAATCTCCTTCGAAAATCAACCTAAGTCAACTGCTGCATCAAAACTCCAACGACAATATTGTTTCACCAGTGAAGCACTGACCCTTGCAACTGTCTAGAGGCCAACCTTCTCTTTTGCTCATCATCTAAACCCAAATCAGCAAATATCCTCTCATAGTGCAACAACCAATTCTCAATTTCCACAACATTCTCCATCCACATGAATGGCTTCCCACCAAGACTAGTGTAGTCTCTACTTAGCTTAGCATAATTATTCCTAATTGGAGCCACAGGATTAGCTCCTCCAACATTTTCAACAACTCCGGCAGCAACTCCAGCTTTCATCATATTGACAAAGAACCGATACATCATCCCTGCATCTACTGATGGATTTCTAGCACCGACATTGACATCAGCATTTTGGTTAGCATTTGCCTGTCGCCCCCGGTTCCTCTTGGTGGGTCGAGCATTTCCATTGGTTGTGGTGCTTCCTCTATCGAAATTTCCTCTTCCATTTCCTATTTCCATATCTTCCTTCTCGTAAATCTGCATATAAGCCTTAGTAAGATTAAAAAGAATGGTCTAAGAGAGAGGGGAACACGTACTTATATACATACATACATACATATATATATATATATATATATATATATCAAATACAAGTGCGTTACTATGGCATTATCCCAAACCTCGATCTTATTTTCTAATTCATTAGATTATGTTTGAAAAACTCTCGGGTTTAAATTTGTTTTAAGCTTCAAAACCTATGCTCTAATGCCAATTTGTAACATCCCCTTACTAGGAGGCACAAAACTAATGGCTACGGATGCTGCAGTCGTCCATATTTATCAATTCTCGATGACCAAATACAGCCATGTTAGATACATTGATGTACAGAAATACATGAATATGGAGAAATTTTTAAAGATCAAACAAATTTCACATTCCATTTCAAAATATATCAAATTCATTAAATAATCCCAGTATGCAAACCACATTCAAATAACATATAATTAATACAAAATATGCCAAGAGCGATATATGAAAACGCCCCTGATCAGAGTATATAATTAGGCAATAAATTTTTTTGCCTTTACAACCAAAACATAGCAGAATAAAAAAGAACTCTAACTAGCTAGCATGCCTCCTTCACGTTTCCGAAAGCTTTATTTGTTTAAAAGGAAAACTAGAAACCTTAACCCTCAAACTACTCAAATTAAATTGAGCACCCGAAAGTTTAAGGGGAAAACAAAAATTTCGAGTCCGACATAAAACCTAATATGAATAATAATCAACCATCTCAATCATTTAGATATCTAGTAAGACGATGCTGCTTAGCGGAATGGGCTTTTCCCTCGCTAATATCTTAAAACATTTATAAAACCATATACCGTGCTCCTGTATTCACAATGGTTAAAAACAATCCAAAACAATATGATGATATGCAAACAAGTAATTTAATTCTAGATTACTCATCCTCATTCATTTTGACTATCTGTCTTATTTATAGTTTCTAGGGTCACAATTAACCTATTAGTTTTCATGGGATTACTAATGACCTGTTTAATGTATATGGACTCCTTGCCCCATTTCATAATTTTCATGGGATCACTAAGAATCTATTGGTCCTTGCCAATATCTTTTCTTTTACACAGTTTGCATGGACTTACTGTGAACTTATTGGCCCCAGCCGCTATCTTTAGTTAATATTTTTAGCATCCTTAACTTATATTCACTACCGAGTCAACCTAGCTGGTTATTCTGCCTTCTCCAAAGTACCGTTATGGGTTCATAATAATGTGAATAAATATATGAAGAAGCAATCATAACAACATAATAATGCCGATACCTATGGTTAAATATCCTTAAAATCATTTTATATAAAACTTGGTCAATCCCTTTAACTTGTTAGTCAAGGAAAGCTTCATCAAAAATTCATTTCAAACCTCTTTATTTATGCCACAGGTTTTCCTTTAAAATGAGATTGGGTTATTTGTTTTGAAATCTTTAAACATCATTTTTCGATACCCCTGGATAACCTCCTTCAAAAGCATAGAAACCATATTTTCAAAACACTAAGTATATACCTTTCGAAATTCTTTAACTTATTCCCTTCGAAACCAAAATTTATCTTTCGATTGTATCAAAACATTACCTTAAAACATAGCTTCGAAACCAATGAAAGTACCCCTTTTGAAAATATTGTCTTTTACCTTTAGAAACATCTTTTGAGTCAAGTTGGTTACATATGAAAGTATCTCTTTCGAAATCTTTAATAAAATTGTTCAGGGGAAATTGAATGATGTCCGAACCATCTATTCGAAAGCTCAAAACCTTTGAGTAATTCTTTGAAAGATAACATCGAAACCCCCTTTTGACACCATCTCCTTTGAAACCCCTAGACCCTTTCATGAGCATTTAAGAAGTGAATTAGTATAAGTTTAAAAAAAGGCACCCTACTAAATCATTAATGACTTCAATACACTCGAAATGCACATGAACGACGGCGAGGTTTTCAACTAGGTCAGAACCATCATCTTCGAAAGTCCTATTAAGAATAAATGAACTCATTCGAAAGCTCCTACTTTAAAACATTGTATGGAAAGCTCCTTCGAAAGCTATTTAGAAAAACCCTTTCAAATACATATGTTTCGACTACATCAAAAGTTTTAAGTAAAATAAAGCAAGCACTTAACATTTGAGAACAAAACTAAGGTTTCGACCCTATCGGAAGCATAGCTTTCAACATCATGTCTCCCACCTTCCCTCCAATCCACTACGTACCATCTAAGTGATACCTTCTGTATTAGTTTTTACTAGATGAGTTTCAGCCGGATTAGTTTCGACTGAGTCGAAGCAGAAGCATTGGAGTTGAAAGGCACTACTAAAGGAGGCGGAACCTGCTTTTCTGAATAAAGGTTGAAATCATGCAAATTTTAGTAACTGCTTTATAACTGACCTGCCTATTTGCAATCTTTTAATTGGTTGCCGTAAAACTTTTCAAATCTTTTACAAAAATAATTGTCGCATTTATCAGATCTAAATCATGGAAAAATTAATGTTTAAGCCCTTCCATTAAGCAAAACCAATATTGCAAATAAGTCATTCTTTTAAAATAATTTATTTTTCCATAGAAAATCAATTTGGAAAAATCCCCAGAAATCACAGAAGTACACTTTCATCATGTTATCTAACATATTAAAATTTTAGACCCAAATTCTTCCTGAAATAATCGATATTAATTTTAAACCTAATTTTATCACATTTTACTTTGAAAATTCATAATAAATTTTCCATAGCTTGAAAAATTATAAAAATTGAAACCCATCTCAAAACTCATATTTTTTTCATAACATATAATTTTTCATAGCATATAATTTTTCCATGGCATTCTAAAATCATCACCAATCGATTTTTCCCAAAAATCATGTAAATGCATATGTAAATGAATTGATCTAAATCAAATATATAATAGTTCAAGAATATCATCATTCAAAACATCATAAAAACAAATTTAATCATAAATCCACAAAAATATAATCGTAGAATAAAATATAGATGGTACAAAATTATTATTCACCTTGTACATGATAAGGACTTCGATATTTATTGTTGAATAAATCCCCTAGCTTTATTCCTTAGCCTTGAATAAAATTTTCCCCTTTTCTTCTTTGTAATGGCCCGTTTATATTTTAGGTTTTTTATTCGCGTTTGTAAAAATGAAGAATGGAAATAAAAAGGTACGTGATTAATAGGTGCAGTTATTCACTAATAAGGCCTTATATGAACTAATTAGCTTGTAAACTCCTTTAAGCCCATTTAATTAACTCTAAGCACGACCTTCTTATGGTTTATTCAAATTTCAATCTCCTTATCACTCTAATTCTTACATTATTCTATTTAATTTATCTAATTAAATTTCATGAACATTGTTATCAAAAGTTAGGGATGTTTACCAGCTTTCCTTTAGAAACTCCAAGCGTCTTCAACTAAACCTAAAACTACTTGGATTTGACCTAAGTATTAAAAATACTCGGATCAGGATTGATAAACCAATGTGAGATACTCAAAAAATTTAATGTATAGATTATGCTGATGTCAATCAAAACCTTTGAAAAGAATGGTGTTTCATAATACCACGCCCATACATAAATATGGACAGGTTTTTAACTTACGATAACCAAAATAATTTATATGGAAAATCACTTTGATATTATTATAAATGACATCAGTTTGAAAAATACATTCAAATAAATATATATACAAAGAAAGTATCAATACCCGGACTATGGTAATATATTCGGACTAAACCAATGGAATATATGACGAAGTATATGCTACCAAAAGGGGTAGCTGAAATGTTTGCAAAGCATTATAGCTATTTTGGAACTACAATCGAAACTGTAAAGCTCGTGTTTGGAATTAGATTTCCAACATGATAGGGAACTAGTAAGCTTTTCCTTCGATCCACACGTAACAATCATAGTTCCCACGGTGACTTTATCACTTGTCTTAAGCCGGCTGCTTTGAACTACACTTGCTACACTACATGCACATTTCATCATCTTAAGGCAACAAATGCCTTGTGGCAACAGATGCCTTTTATTTCTCATAACTGATAGCCCGAAATATGTCATGCAGACCACATTGTATCCTGTATCATTCCTGAGATGCGAGGCTCTTGAGGTTACGTTCCATAAAGCCATGATTTTTCACAAAGCCATGCTATGATCATAACAGGTCCCAATTTAAATGCCACATTGTCATTCCTTCGATTACTACCGACTTTCACGAATATACAACCTTTGAGCTCGTACGTCTTAGAGAAGGATGTTAAGCTAAGAGAATATTCCTTCACAGCCACCAAACAAATGTATGTTTGTAAAAGTCAACATTTGTGATCTTAGAAATGGAATGTCAGACATTCGGCCATACAAGTTCATCCTGAGACTGAACGAACCCGAAGGCACTCCTCCTACTACATCCTGTTGGGAATTAGCCCTAGAATTAGCAGCGATTAGTCCTTGCATTACGAAAATTTCAAAACACGGCAGGACCACTACTATAATAAATATCTTTATATTAGGAGTAACTCATGTCAACAAGTAATCCTTCCACTATGAAGATCTTCAGTCTTTAATACAATGAAGGTTTTAGAATGCAGACACCGCTACCATATAAATATAATATGGGTAAACCCTTGGGACTTGTGACAACATTCCCTACATTCTAAAGGTCTTCGATCTTCAATAATCATCGTCTTCAACACGTCTGCACTTTCGAAAAAATACATTGGTTTGAAGTGGTTTTCGGATAGGAACGCAAATCCAACCCTTGTTTCTCCGAACCAATCATTGATTAAAAAGATGTTAAGTTCATATGTGATTATCAGTGATCATTCAATTTAATTCAATATTTACTCATTCATAAATATCTCAAAGAGACATATTGTTTTAAATTATTCCATTTATCTTCTTAATAGTATATGGAATTATTAAGCCTCATTTATCAAGTCATTTGGTTTATTAAACCTTTTTAATCTTGGAATAATTCCAAATCGTTTCACTTTTTATTTAGGAAAATATTTCCAAATTATTTATTTAAATCTCATATTGGAAAACATTGTTGAATAAAAAGGATCATGTAAATTATACTAATTCTACTCAATATCAATTTCCATATTCAACCTTTACTATTTGTGAATAACGGTAAAATCACCTTTTAAATTCACACTGATAGTGTGGATACCCTCCTCAGAATTTAATACCAACTATAAGAAGATCATCTCTATATAATACAAGTTGTTTGGATTTTAAAAATTATATCTTTTGTATTTTGGGAAATTTTGATCCGATTAAATCAAATTTACTATCCCCTCGGTCGGGCCAGTTCGGGTAGCTAGAGAGGGCAGGCAACTAGTTTCCCAAACTCTAGCCTAGAGACTACCTCTCTGTCACCCATAAGGTGGTAAATTTATTTTATTGACTCTAAATTTTTAAACATACTTAATTTACTTTTAATTATTTTAGAGCATCCGAGCTTTCCCTTTGATCTGTTCCATTCCTCGGTTTGATTTTTGTGACATTCGCAAATGGGACAAATATACTAGTCGTTTCCGCATATCCATTTTTAAACCTTTTAATCATCATTAAATTACTTAATTATTTATTTAAAAAGTTTCACAAAAGATTCGGGAAAGAATAATTAAATTAAATTGTTTGTAAAAGTTGTTAAAAAATGGTACAAATAGTGTTTTAAACGCTTATTGGTTAAAACAACTTTTCTATCATTTTGGAATTTCATTAATATAACTATAATATCTTTTAAATCATTTTAAAAGATTTATAAAATTTGTTCCATATTTTTATTCATTTAAAAATATTGAGTTTAAATTATTTCAAGTTCGGATTTTAAACTACAAAGCCACAATATATCTAAAAACTTTTTCTAGACTTATTTGAAAATTTACAAGATGAAATCTTTATTTTCTTTCTTCATTTAAAATCTATAGGTCTGGAAAATTCTTATCTCAAAGAATTAGCTATACTGCATTCTTTAATCTTGTTTGAATTCTATGGTATGAAATCGTGAACTAACGCTATGCGATGCGTCTAGTTTTGACTCAATTGCTGTTTTCTATTTCAATTTTTGTCGAAACAAGTTTTAATGTTTATAAAAACATTTAGAAATCATTAAAAACTTATTTTTGAGTAATATTCTCATTTTCAAACTCATATCCATTTATTTCATATTATTATATTAGTATAATATTCACTTTAACTCTTTTTAAATGTTTAAAACCAATAAGAGGATAAACAACTCCATATACATATTATTTATGGATTAAATTTCCATTTAAGTAACTATGGTTAATTACTAACTATTTTTCTTATCATTTATCAAACCAAGTTATCAACCATATCACAACCATATAATCAATCATGAAATCAACCAAGTTATCATCAAATAACAAACAAACATTTAATCATCCAATATATCTAAACTTTCAAATCATTATAATTGAAATAATTTAGAGATTAATCAGTAAAGTGTGAGTACTCAACATTAACCAAATCATTTCACTTCCTACCAACATCCATTCAATCCAACACTTCTCTAAACCATTGTTAATTTTACTTAAACAATTCCTAAGTCACCGCTCTTTGCTTTGTACTCATAGTCTAGCCTCCCTATCACAAAATCCTCACGACCTTGGCTTATGGGGGTTGTGCTCTCAATCTCGAATGATTATGGGGTGGGCTGTGGGTTTCAAGGAGGAAAAGGTGGTGTTTTGCCTTTGTTTTGAAGTATGGAGTGAATGTATATGTGTGTATATAATTTTATTTTATTTTATACTAAAATTTCTTCATAATTTATTTAAGGAAGAAGCCATTAAAATAGAGAGGAAGGAGAAGAAGAAAGCTAAAAGAAGAATTATTGGAATTGTGAAGAAATGAAAGCATAAGAGTCCATATTTATAGCCTTAGAATTCTTAGCTCTTAAGCTTTGTCAAATGACATAAATACCCTTACTTAACCTTTAAGTAAACATGCTTTTTCAACACTTACTATCATCACATCACATCATTACTTTATATCATCTTTACTTAATACTTAAGGATGTATTGAGTGGAAAAGTGGATTAAAGCTAAGATTTGTTTTGATTTTGATGTGATTTGATTTGATATTTGCTTTTTGACTTTTGTATAAATATCTTACTTATTTTCTTATATTAATTACGTACTTGCTTTAATAAATCTTTTTAGTGTTAAATACATTCCTATTTGTTAAATGTGTACATATGTACAAATGTGTGCAAAAACATTACAATAATTTTTGTTTGATGAAAAATTAAAAATCCAAAAAATGTCCGTCAGTCACATTTTCAATTTTTAATCAAACTATTTATTTATGTAAACAAAACTTAAAAATAAATTTCTTATCGTCATTAATTAGTCAAAACAAGTTTATTTTGGTTATAAAACCATATTTAATAATATTAAAATGTAACTATAAAATACTACGTCGATTGATTGAAGTGTGACGAAGTTTGTCTATCTTTATAAAACAAAAGTGTGTGTGTGTGTGTATAACATTTATCAATGAATTATTATCATTTTATAAAAAAAATTAAAGAATTATTTATCATTTAAAACAAAAAAAGAACGCATATCCAATTTTATCGAAAAACTGCTTTTGACAATTTTTCGATGAACCTCCAAAATCTCTTATTTTTATAAACCAATTCTAGAAATAAGTTTACCATTCTTATTTATCATATAAAACATGATTATTTAAGTTTTAAAATTCTATATTTAAATATTTAACATAATTAAATATTCCATTTTCAAGGTGGTAAAATTACGGGTCGTTACAAAGCATCTCCCAGTGCTAAGAAGTGGCGGAGGGAGCAAAAACAAAAGAAATAGCCGCTGACCTGCTCGGTGTAGATAGACCTTTTTACAAATAATTGCAGTCTATTTTGGTTTCTTCGCGGGCTCGATGCGAGTTCGGCCTCCTCGTTTTCTTTTTTGTTCCTAATGTCAAGAACACTTACACTTAGCTGCCCATATTTCATGTGAATAACAAAGGTTCCTGCATCGTCAACTTTGTTTGGATTTGTCCAAGTACTTAAGAAATACGCTTTCCATTCAATATACTTGCAGTTTATTTCTTTTATTGATTTTTTTTCGGACTAAATCGCTAGCCGATTCCTTGGTTTATCGGCTTTTCATTGCTCTAGCAATGTAAGGTAATCATCAAAGTGTTAGATCATAGGTTTTGATTGCTGACATGAAATAACAATTCACGAATCTACGACTACGACAACATGCAGACTCAACGACTCAAAGTATGGTTCATATAGTTATATATTTTAACAAGAGTCATCAAATATTTATATAGAGTCTAGTTTAGTGTTTTGTTAAAATCTTTTCTCAAAAATCATCATTCACATTCAAATAAACTTGCATGCATATTTCAATCAAAATCATGTTTCCAAAAAATGCATGGAGCGGGGCTCGAACCTGAGTCACTAATTTAGAAGGCAAGTGCTGCAACTAAATAAGCTGTGGTGATTTTTGATCATCAATAGAATTCAGTCGACTGAACAAAATCGACCAGTCGACTGAATATCTATAAAACAGCCTATTGAACTTATGCACATATGTATACACGTTTATATTTTCAAATTCAGTCGACTGGCCAAAAACAGCCAGTCAACTGACCATGCTCGGTACACAGATATGCACTATTTTTTACTATCTTCGAATATTCAGTTGACTGATCGATTTTTCTCAGTCGACTGACCTGATTCCAACTGCTATTTTTTGAAAAGACTTCTTTTTCGAATAGTCTTCTTCCTCGCGAAGAGTTGCAGCCATTTCTATTCATTGAGATCCCTTCACCAGCAGTTGCAAATCCTTAACTACTATATATATGCATGAATTTCAAAATCAAATCACTTCATTTGCTTGCTTATACTTGAATCGTGTTTTTTGAATCAACTACTCTCTTGAATTCATACATTTATTGCTCACAATCACAATTCTATATTTCTAAAGCAATTTGAAACTTCCTAATCTTCATATACACACAACTATACACATCATATTTGAGGAAAAGATTATAGGAAAGTTGTATTACAAGTGACAAATCCATGTTATTAGAACACACAAGGTCAAGACAATCTACTTTGTAATCGAAGTCCTGTTCGGTTGCTCAGGCGGTAAAGTACTGTTCGGTTTCTCAGGCGGTAAAGTACTATTCGGTTGCTCAGGCGGTAAAGTCCTATTCAGTTGTTCTGGCGGTAAAAGTCATCTTCGGCTGTTGAGGCGGAAAAATCCTGATCGGTTGTTCAGGTGTTGCATACCTATTCCTCCGAGTTAAGTAAGGGGTTATAGAGTGAAATTCCAAAGGGAAGTCTGCGACTGGACATAGAACGGAAAGTTCGAATCAGTATAAAAACTCCTGGTGTGCTTATTCTTTTACTTTACTATTATTATCTATTTCTACATTTAGATTATAATACATTCCATATTACACGATCTTAAGTGATAACTAGCCACACAATAGTCACTTTCATTTGGTATCAGAGCATTTTCATTTCATATCAATAACTTTCATTTGGTATCAGTAACTTTCATTTGGTATCAATAACTTTCATTTGGTATCAGTAACTTTCATTTGGTATCAGAGCCTGGGATTCTAGATATCGTAACAACATCCGTGAATAAATCGCTACAAAGAGATCTAGTCGAGGCAATAAGAAAAGGAAGAGCAATAAAGAAAAATCTAAGGAGCAAACAAACAAATGCTTTATGGCTAAACTTAGATCACAATCGGTATGCTTAGGTTCTTTATATATAGATCTTCAGTTAGCACATGATGGATTATTAAAAGATTGTAAAACTTTGAATAAAGTTAATAAAATTGCTTTAGCTAATTTAAAAGTTTGTAAGCAAGAAATTTCTAATTTTAAAGAGGAAAATAAATTTTTGGTAAAACAAACTAAAGGTTTTCAAAATACCATTGAAGAACTTGTTTTACAGAAAGATTTCCTACAAAAAGAAAATGAGCAGTTAGAAGATAAAAACAAAGATCTTATAGAGGAAATCAATGTTTTGCAAAATAAAAATATATTTTTGGAAAATTCTTAAACAATTCTAGTTCTTTAATTTTGTCTCTTGAAAAAGAGAATGAAGCTTTAATTAAAAAGAATCTAGAATTATCTAAAGAATGTGAGATTTTAAAAGTTAACAATAATATGTTTCAAAATGAAGTTCGTAATTCTAAAGCAAATTTTGGAAGATTAAGTACAAAATCATAAATTTTAACAAAGGCAAAGATATCTTATCTTCCTTAGTTACAAATTTAAAAGCTCACAATGATAAAAGCAGTTTAGGCCATAAACAAGCTAAAAGTAAAAATAGTACTAGATATGCATTCTTGTATACTAATTTTAGTGCTAGTACTAGTAACCAAGATAGTTTTAAAACCAGTTATAATCATAATAGTACTTTGTTTAAAAAAGGTAGAAATTATTTTTCAAGTACTAAGCTAATGACTAATAGTATTAAGATATGTATTCCAGCTAATATGATTGATCATGATAAACAACTTTATATTAGTAACTATTATAAGAATGTGATTTATAATGAAAACTATATCTATAAAGGTTCAACCACACCCAATGGGTATGGTTTTCTTAAAGTTAGGAAATTATAAGAACCTTGGGTATCACATGCTTTAAATGTTAATTTTTTTTGATACCTTACATTATAAGTAGTAGTTATTTTGTTTTATATTGTTTTATGTTAAACACTTATGTGGTATATAATTTATCTCATCATATAAACTCTTCTTTTTGTCGATGACAAAGGGAGAGAAAGATATTGCTCTAACGCTATTTGCAGGAATAAACGACGCAAGCTCAGATTAAGGGGGAGAAATCTATAGCACAATTACAGGAATATATTCCAGGGGAGAGATAAGTCAACAAAGCTTGTCGAAGATTTGTCCGTAGAAAATGAAGTTGTCATCATCAAAAAGGGGAAGGATGTTGGATCATATGTTTTGATTGCTGATATAAAACAACAATTCATGAATCTACGACTACGACAACATGTGGACTCAACGACTGAGAGTATGGTTCATATAGTTATATTTTTTAACAAGAGTCATCAAATATGTATATAAAGTCTAGTTTAGTGCTTTGTTAAAATATTTTCTCAAAAATCATCATTCACATTCAAATAAACGTGCATGCACATTTTAATCAAAATCAAATTTTCAAGAAATGCATGGAGCAAGGCTCAAATCTGGGTCACTAGTTTAGAAGGCAAGTGCTCTAACCAAATGAGCTATGGTGATTTTTGATTATCAATAGAATTCAGTCGACTGAACAAAATTGACCAGTTGACTAAATGTCTATAAAACAGGCTATTGAACTTGTGCATATATGTATACATGTTTATATTTTCAAATTCAGCTGACTGACCAAAAACAGCCAGTCGACTGACCATGCTCAGTACATAGATGTGCACTATTTTTTACTATCTTTGAATATTCAGTCGACTGATCGATTTAGCTCAGTCGACTGACCTGGTTCCAAGTGCTATTTTTTGAAAAGAAATTTCTTTTTCGAATAGCCTTCTTCCTTGCGAAGAGTTGCAGCCATTGCTATTCGTTGGGAACTCTTCACCAGCAGTTGCAACTCCTTAACTACTATATATATGCATCAATTTCAAGATCAAATCACCCACGTACTTACTTATACTTGAATCATATTTTCTAAATCAAATACTCTCTTGAATTCATACATTCATTGCTTACAATCACAATTCTATATTTCTAAAGCAATTTGAAACTTCCTAAGCGTCATATACACACAACTATACACATCATACTTGAGGAAAAGATTATAGAAAGGGTGTACTACAAGTGGCAAATCCGTGTTATTAGAACACACAAGATCAAGATAATCTACTATGTAATCAAAGTCCTGTTTGGTTGCTCAGACGGTAAAATCCTGTTCGGTTGCTTAGGCGGTAAAGTCCTATTCTGTTGCTCAGGCGGCAAAGTCCTATTCGGCTGTTTAGGTGGTAAAAGTCCTCTTCGGCCGTTGAGGTGGAAAAATCCTGATCGGTTGCTCAGGTTTTGTATACCTATTCCTTCGGGTTAAGTGAGGGGTTATTGAGTGAAATTCCAAAGGGAAATTTAGGACTGGACGTAGACCGGGAAGTTCGAATCAGTATAAAAACTACTGGTGTGCTTATTCTTATTTACTTTACTATTATTATCTGTTTCTGCATTTAGATTATAATACATTCTATATTACACGATCCTAAGTGATAATTAGCCACACAATAGTCACTTTCATTTGGTATCAGAGCATTTTCATTTAGGATCGACGAGTTAAGCATCCTTTCCCAGGATGATAATTTCAGATTATGCCAAACTCTAGGCACTTTTTAAAGTTAACTACTTAGGATTGTAGTTTGTACATCCTTGTCCAGGATATTTATTTCCTATAATGCCTAACTCTGGGTGTCATTCCAAAGTTCATAGATAAGATTCCACCATATGCTGGGTATAGATCTTCTGTTTTACCTGCTCTGGGAAAAATGTCAAGGGTTGGATGGTCTTATCATATCCATTTCGGTTTATACTCCTACCCTAAAACCTGGGACAAAAGTAGAGTAAGTAAATGGTCATTTCACATTCATTTTGATTTATACTCTTTCCCCCAATTCAAGGGGAAGAGTTAGTGTATAGACGATCATGTCATGTCTGTTTTAATTGTATACTCCTACCTCTAATCTAAAGGCAAGAGTTGGCATATGGGCAATCATGTCATGTTTGGTTTTAGTTTATACTCCTGCCTCTAATCCGAAGGCTAGATCTAGGGTACAAATGGTTGTATCACGGCTATTTAAGTTTATAATCCTGCTCCTACTCTGGGAGAAAGAGTCAAGGTACGGACGATTGTATCACATCCAGTTTAATTTTATACTCCTGCTCCCACTCAAGGAGTGAGAGTTAGGGTATGGACGTCTATACCACATTCGGTTTAAGTTTATACTCCTACTCCCAATTTGAAGGTAAAAGTTGGTGTACGGATAGTCACGTCACATCCTGTTTAATTTCATACTCTTGTCCCCAATCCGAGGACAAAAGTTGGCTGGTCTCAATCTCCATACACCAAAAAGGACTTCAAAGTTTGATCATGAACTAAGGAAGTTTGGTTAGCACCTATCTCTGGGTACCCGTATACCTACATTAATCACTTGCTGATTCACTCGGGTCAGTTAAGTCACAACACTTGAGTATTGAAAAGGCAAAGTGTTAGACTTGGAAATCCATTTTATTTTGTAAAAGATAGGAAATAATAGGTTTTTTCTTGGACCTTTCCAGCTTTGTTGGAGCGATGCGAGTTCTCATAAGGTTGGGGATTGAATGCGATCGTCAACCTAGCTTTTGGGTCTTCCTGATGCTGCTGGGGCAACATCAGTTCTCAGAAGGCTAGGGAATGAAGTTTCAAGCTTATCAAGCTCTAAGCAAGGCATTAGTGTTTTGTAAAACTCTAGGTATGAGCTTGAGAGTGGATGGTTGAGTCGCATCCACACTGGATCCACTCTTGTCCTTTAGTCAGGGACAAGAGTTGGCTAGCGAACGGTCGAATCACACTCGCCTTGGTAAAACTCCACAGGTCTGGTTACGGGCCATGGAGATTTGGTTAGTTTCTACACTTAATGGCGTCTATCATTCTAGAAGAATCTGTATGCCATTAATACTTCAAGATATGTTGTCGGGGGTTAGTCTCCCATGCATATATCGGCATAATCGACATATTGAATCTCCTCGAATATGCATCGCACAGATTCGCTTCAGTGAAGGGATTTCGACTCAAGGAAGTATCCTAATCATCATTGGCTTGGCCCCAGCTTTCTCTAATAAGCCTTCGTAACAATTTAGTCAAATCTAGCTTCAAGAAGCCAGTTGGTTGACGTTAGTCATAATCTACCCCATGGATCCGGCCCGGTAAGCGACCTTAGGCTAAGCCATGATGCCTTTGTTATCCAACCTCATGGAGGACCATTTGGCCAGCAGTTCAGTGTCCATTTCTTCATGGCAGTTCAATAATAAACATCTAATTTTCAGCACCCTGGTCAGTCTTAATGCGCCTAGATTATGCTCTATTTCCAGGTTGAAAATCCAACCATGGTGAGTGGGTTAGGTACCAATCCTGTGCCTTGGTGTCTTGTGCTCAGGGAGATTGATAGAGAATTGCATAGAATCATAGGAAAGGAACTTGAAACGGGCTCTTGGCATCATCAACAGTGAGTGGAAGGAGAGGGGGTCAATTTAGATAAAGATATAGGGATCGGTACCAAGCCCCTAGGTGGGGGATTGGCACTTATCCCACACTTGTTGAAATTAAGCATGTGAGATTGGTACTGATCCCTAGGTGAGGGATCGGTACCTTTTCCATAGTTAGTTAAATTCAGCATGCAAGATCGGTATTGATCCCTAGGTGGGGGATCGGTACCTATCCCTTACATTGTCAAATTCAACATGCGAGATTAGTATTGATCCCTATGTAGGGGATCAATATCTATCCCATACTTAGTGATTTTGGCATGGTTTGCCACTCGTGGGATAGTTTCTAGACGATGAGGAACTTCCAAAGCTTGAATATGGAGGAGTCTGCTCCCTACTAGTCCAGTTTGCAGTGGAAATCCACCTGGTTCATTAGGTTTTTGTTTTACAAGATCTGTTGCTTTAGCTCTGCACTACTATCTCGCGGTTCTTTCATCATTTTCTCTAGGTCGATCCTGGTGATTATGTCAAAGGGATTCTGGACATCCATGGCTCCTTGATGCATGCCATCATCCAAATTGTTCCATTCGGCATTTTTTGCCTCATCAGCAGCTCTTGTGTTAGCGGCAGCTTTGTCTTTCCCAGGACCCTTTAGTGATAGCTTCTTATAGAATTTACTCAAATCTTAGTAGCGCGAAAACTAGTTGATGTTGAATAGGCGATTATATGATTTTTGTTTGATGATAATAAACTTATATATATTCATTTAAATATATTTGTTAATATACTACTTTATTTGCACAGATTAAATAAATATTTGATGAATAAAATAAATAACACAGAATTTGAATTCAAACGGGTATTTTATTCAAACAAATATTTATTACAATGCTAAGCAGTGAATACGAGAATTTCACAATGGCAAAGGAAGAAAATGTCAAAGAGATGTATGGACGACTTTCCAATATCGTATACAAATCAATAGCTCTCGGAAAATCATACACAGAGTTGGAGATAATTCGAAAAATCCTCAAAGCCCTTCCATGAAGTTTTGAAGCAAAAGTGACTGCCATTCAAGAATCAAAAGATTTAAAACAAATAAAGTTGAAGAACTCATCGGAAATCTCACCACTTATGAGATAGAAATGAAATTCAAGGAAGTGCGTGAAGGAGGTGACACTCGAAAGAAACCAATAGCTCTTAAAGGAACAACAGAAAATGATGGTGATGATGATGATGATGGAGCAATAGAATTGGAGCTGATAATAAAGAAAATCAAAAGGTGGAATTACAGATATAGAAATCCAGCTCTAAATCGAAAATTGAAAAGAGAATAGTCAAAATACTAGACAACTCAGACGAACAGAAGATCATCTGTCACAAGTGCAACCAAGCCGGACACATCAAGCCCAGTTGTCCTCAAAATCGACGCAACTTTGAAAAGAAATCAAAAAGGAGAACAGCCACGTAGAATACAAGTGATGAAGATAATCAAAGTACTAGAAGTGAGAGTGAAAGAGCAAATACGTGCCTTCAAGGTAATATAACTGATAGCGACAATGACGAGCCTAGCGAGGTATCAAAACTCACTCGCTCTGAATTACTTATATATTTCCACGAAGTAAATGGCTGTTTTGAACGACTTAGGTAAAAGTATGCTAAAATTGAATCACAAAGAGATAGTTTGATAGAATTAAATAAACAACTTGACCAATTAGTTAAAACCTATCAAAGTAGGATCCCTAAGTGTGATAAGTGTCCAACATTTGAAGAAGAAATTAAAAAACCAGAAATTAATATAACATCACTTAAAAATGAAATTTTGATTTTGAAAGAGAGTGAAAATACCAGAAGAGAAAATTCTATTAAAAAGTGCACACAATTATTAAACGAAAATGAATCTCTCAAAACACAAGTCCAACAATTGTCAACGACTTTAGATAAATTTTCAAAAAGTGAAAAATCGTTGAATATGCTATTAGGGAAGGAAAATGTTAATACAGTTAGACAAGGACTTGGATATAATCAATCTGAAAATGTTAAAAGCAAAATTAATCAAGTCAATTCTATGTGCACAATTTATAGAAAATATGGGCACAATCACAATAATTGTTGGTATAGACTCAAACAGGTGAAAACCATACCAATTTGGGTTCCAAAGTGTACAAATATAAAATCTCTCAAAGTTAAACAAATCTGGGTGCCAAAAGAAACATATATAAGTAGTTTTGGGTCTCCACAAAATTATTTTTTAAAATATTATGCCACTAAGAATCATGGACCTATAAAAACAAATAGGTCACAGAAATCTTTCATCGTGTAGGTATGGTGGCAGGCTAAGGAACAACAATAGTGTTACTTGGATTCTGGCTGTTCCAAGGACATAACGAGCGTCAAAGCAAAGTTTCTTAGCCTAGTACAAAGGTGACAGAATCACAATGGACAACAACAAAAAATATCGTAAAGGTAAAATAGGTAATGGTATATTTATTTGAACGATATATTAAAAGTGATAATCTGCACCGTAATCTGAGTTAAATCAGCCAATAATGTGATGATGAAATAATGATGATTTTGATTCTAACTCATTCAAAATTATTGGCCAATTATATTCTTATGCCAAGAACACTATAAAAATCTGTAGAGTCTTTGAATTACTTCATATATATTAGTTTGGATTAATAATAGTGTTTTATTGGATGATAATACATTTGGTTATTTTATGGCTGACTCTATATTCACGGTTTTTGATTATTTACACGGTTTCAATTCAAATTCAAGAGAATGTCATTTAAAAAGATGTTAAAATTGATTTTGAGATATTTTGTTGCACACTTCATGGTCTAGTCTATCAAATTCAATTAATGATAATTTTGAGTGAAGGAGAAATTCAGATGCAGATTACACCGGTAATCTAGTTGATAGAAAAATTACTAGTGGAACGTGATTTGTTGAGACATTCAATAACAGCATCGTTTTTCAAAGAAAATGTCTGCACATTTTTCATTTCATAATTTTTCAAATAGCAGAAATTTTTCTCATAAAACCCCTTCAGAAAATCATCTTTGACCCTATTTTTAGATTGGTCGTTTTTAAAAAAATTGATTTTATAATTATTTTTGAATTTTTAAATTATAACATTGACTAATCTAACTCCCTACTAATTATCAAAAAGATAAATAGTGATTGAAAAAAGTGATGAGTGTTGATATTTATCATATATTATGACTCGAGACGGTATAATTAGTAAATTTCTTTAGAAATTTAAACAAGAGTTATAAAACTTTTTGTTGGCAAAAAATTCCATGACCATCTCTTTTTCTATCATATTTCTAATGACCATCACTCATCAAAATTCAATATAGTTTGTCAATATGTGGTACTTTAAAAAGGAATAATTTGTTTTTTCATTTTACATTTTTTTAATAAATAATAATAATAATAATAATAATAATAATAATAATAAAATCCAAAGTATTCACTCTCATTTAAAAGTCGTCACGATTATGCATGGGTGAATTATTTGGAATTTGTATTTGCTTCCATGCTCGTTTAAAAGTCCTCACGGTTATGCATGTATGGAACGCATATCAAAATTGTTTTTTTAAATAAACAAGTAGATTCTAATCCCGTTTAAAAGTTGTCACGGTTATGCGTGGTTAGAAGATACTTGAATTCATTTTTTTTAAATTAAAATTGGAATACTACTAATCTCATTTAAAACTCCTAACGGTTATGCATGGTTGGTAGATATTCAAATTCCTGATAAAAATATACCACAAATAAACACAACTGCATGGTTTTATATGATGACATCATTCCTATCATTCTAAAAGTGGAATATGCGCCTAACAAAGTATTTATGATTTTCGTTTGATTTTTTTATTGAAATTTAATATTTATATTCAATTGAGTTTTTATGTTGGATTGATATCTATCACTTTATCTCCATTTTTCTAACACTATTACTCTTTTGCTGATAATAAAAGGGGAAGAAAAAAGTTATGATTTTGTCAAATAAAATCAGGCAAAGGTCAAATATTTTCTATTTGCATCTAGGATAATTTGCATATTTTTAATTGTATGCATATATGAAGGGGAGCTTTGTGTAGAGAGGAAGCATTCAAATAGGGGAGAAAATTGAATAATCAGTTACATTTAACATATTCAAAATCTTAAATATATGTTTGTTATCATCAAAAGGGGGAGATCGTTGAATATGCGACTATATGATTTTTGTTTGATGATGATAATAGACACACACACACACATATATATATATATATATTCATCTAAATTTTTTTGTTAGTACACTATTTTATTTACACATATTAAATAAATATTTGATGAATAAAATAAATAACACAGAATTTGAATTCAAACGGATATTTTATTCAAACAAATATTTATTACAATTTTTGTATAGTACAAATTTCAAGACCTCGCTATATATATACAACTTCAATTACAATACAATTTTGATTACATCACAATTTCACATTTATATTGCACCTCACTACATATCACTCATTCACTCAACTCGTACTGATCTTCAACTTCATTCCAATGTGAATCCAGCATCTGAGAAATCTGCAGAAATATACATTGACGCAGTAAAATTGAAAATAAAATATTTTTGCAGTATAAAATAAAATGTGGATTTTGAAAATAATATTTTCCTCAGTTATTTGGGTTGTTCGTCATCATTTAATTTTGAATTCATCATACACAAACAGCTTGTGACATACACAGTGTATCACTGTATATGCCACAAGGCCGTGCACACCAATATATACACTTGATAAAATTATAGGGAAGGTGAGCACAGGTCAAACCCAAAACGCCGGGTTCAACTCAAGTGCAATAAAAATAATGTCACAATATCAGCACAAGGTTAAACCCGAGCTTTAAAGCTGGATTTAACACAGGTGTAATTCCAAAAATCAAGATGAAGTCCAAGTAAAATCAAAATGAAAAGTGACGTACACAAGCACAAGAACATGTCAGAAAAGCAAGTGCACCACAAACCAAACATGGGCAAAACTACAAACAAATACAAACTTTCTCGATGCATACATATGGCCAAGTGATGCATCACTGAGACAATGCACAAATATAAATATATATATATATACACACACACACACACTATGTATACACACATGTATACAAACATGTACCAGCTCAATACATATATGCAACCTCGACTAAACTCCAAAAGATACAACATGTATGCAACAGTGAAACTGGACAGTGCAAGCTTCTAAAAGTATCAGACTCGAGCACAAAGGCTACAACTTCAAATGAAAATTACAAGAAAATACAACACAAACATACATATATAGATGTATGTATACACTAAGGCAGTAGTACAACTCTAGCTGAAACAAATGGCTCAAACTCAACTACAAACTCAAGACCACAAATCCAAATCAAGTTCAAGATCAATGCACATGAAGCAACCATACCTAACTGGTTCACATGAACCAAAAATACAGTATGATAGGCCTTAACTAAAGTTCAAGTCACACATGAAAACAACTCAGTGCAGCACAAACAATCATATACAAGTTTCACCGACTCGAAGGAACAAGCCAATATGGCAACAATACAAACACAGTTCAAATAAACTTCACATGAACCAAACAGTGCACCGGTGATGTCAACTAGACTCGAAATGTATATGAAGGTCTGGCAACAAATGAAACATATGCACCAGCAAACAAAACTACATGAAGTCCAACAGCAAGTACTAGAGTTGACAATTGAAATAAAATCAAGTTACAGTTTCAATGCGACAAGACCATGTCAAACACAGTGCAACAAAATACAAGTGTCGACCAGACTGACATTCAAGTGCAAGCCTCAAGTAATCATGAAATTATGATACAACAAGTTTATATGGATATGCAAGTAGTGCAACTCGATAACAAAGTAAACAGCATATGCAGTGATACTTATACAGGCTTAACACACATGTTGAACAAGACAAAGTCAGAGACCAGAGAATCAAGCTTCAAAAGTACAGGTTGCAGTGATGCAAAAATCACAACAGAATCAAATTCTTAGAAATCAAGTCAAAGTCTGGTAATATAAAAAATCAAGTTGAAGCCATGAGCAACTGACCGGAGTTAAAGGAAACAAAGAACGAAATCAACATCAGCAAAATCAATTCAAAACCGTGGTGGCCAAGAAATTGACCAAGTCATAAATCAACACCGTGGGAATCAAGTCACAAATATACGAAATTAACAAAATCAGAAAAATCACAATCTTTCAAATATAATCACGCGGCCGAAAAGAATTCAAGCAAAATTATCAAACGAAGTCAAATGATCATATACGAACGAAAATATAGGAAATCAAATCCTATATAAACCCTAAAGATCATCGGCAAAGGTGCATTGGAGTTCGATCTAAACAGAGAACAGTAATCATTCAAGTCGAATCATCGATCGAGTTTAAGCAAGCCAAAACCAGTAAAGCAAAAGGAGTAAATTACATACCGGAATCAAATTCAAACTTGATCGAATTGAAGAAGCCGAAGGCGATTCAAAGAGCGAAACGATCGATGCAGTAGCGTATTTGTGTCGATTTTCGAGGATTGAGAAGGGCGGGTCATGACGGTGCCCTTTTTGGGTATACTAAGGGGTGTGGGGTGTTTCACTTGGTATCAGAGCCTAAGGTTACAGGATTCCTAAAAATTTGTTTTAAAAATAAAGTATTTTTTTCAAAAGTAACCTATTTTTAGAAGTAGCATATCTTCAAACTAGAAGTATTATTCAGAAAGAAACTCTTATAGAAATAGTTTTTCAAGTATAAAAGAGGGTTTTTATAAAAATCCCCTCAAAGTCCAGTACAACCTTATTTCGGTTCTTTCGAGCTTAAATTTTCTTTTCTTTGCATATTATGGATGACTGGTTCCATAGAGCTATGGTAGCAAAGGGAAAGCACCCAATACATCACCTGCTGGTGGAGATCCCATCAATCCACCTACAACAGTCAATTTTTCTAAGCTATGCAAGGACTTCACTAGTCTAGAAAGAAATACGTTTTCTGGCATAGAGGATTTCGAGGAGGCACGAGCTAGTTTTAAGGATACAGAGCGAATGTTTAGGTAGTTAGGATTGGAGGACTAATAGAAAGTTCATTCTGCATCTTGGCAACCGAAGGAGGTTCCCAAGTCAGAAAGCTCTAAGAAGCCATGGTGGAAGAACAAGAAGGAGAAGGACAAGAGAAAAGGAGGACCTCAAAGCGGATCAAGAAAAATGGAAAATGTCATAGCTGTAGATTGGGTGGTTATTATGGAAAGAACTGTAAGAATAAAATGATGAAGGGGAGGTGTTTCAACTGTGGGCAGCCTGGTCACCTTAGTAGGGCTTGTCCTCACAGGACAGGACAGAGAGCAGGCGTAGCTATAGCGAAAGTGCAGGCTTTAGATGCAGCACCTTTTAGTAGTGGACCGGATTGAGGTAGGAAAGTTTCTGTAGACGGTTTGATATCTATTTAGGATTTTTCTATTCGGACTCTTTTTGATTTTAGAGTATCGCATTATTTCATTTCTAGTCCTTGGTTGATTGTTTGCACTTAGATATTTCTTAAGCGGTAGATCCCATAGTTGTTTCAAACTCCATAAAAGGCTCGGCACATTTATCCATGATCTGTAGGGTTTAAAAAAATTTATACTAGGCATAGGGTTTGATTGTGACGCCTATATACTGGGATTTTTGTGGTATGGAAAGATTTTTGGGATGGACTGGGTATCCACATATAGAGCAATATTGGACTGCGAGAGGAGAGTTATTAGACTAGAGAAATGCAGTAGTAGGACTCTCGAGGTTTCTTACGACCCACATGGATCAGTCATGTTGAGCTTCCTTTATTCCCTTGATTCATCACTAGGAGAGCTAGATTCTATTCCAGTCACTAAACCCTACAGTTCATGGATCAGTCATGTTGAGCTTCCTTTATTCCCTTGATTTTGAGAAGGCTAGGGGACTACCCCCTAAGAGAGATCGACTTTAGGATCTATCTTAATGACCATGCTAAGCCAGTAGCATTGCCCGAGAGACACATGAAAGGAAGGGGTTAAGTAAGCAGATTAGTGAGCTACTGGAGAAAGGCTTCATCAGATAGATTCTTTAAGTGGTTGGTTATGTCGTTTAGGCTAACCAACGTCCTAGCCCATTTTGAAGATTTGATGAGCCATGTTTTTGGAAGTGTCCTAAATAAGCTTGTAGTAGTATTCATGGACGACATTTTAGTGTTTTCCAAGAGTAGGGAAGAGCATGATATTCATTTAAAGGAGGTTCTTCTTACACTTCGCGTCAATCAACTGAAGGCTAAATTCTCGAGATGTTACTATTGGCGTAAGGAAGTGCGTTTCTTAGGGCATAGAGAAGGTCAACACATAGAAAGAGTTTGAGAAACGGTTTTGTACATTTAAGTTCAGATTGTGGAAATCGAAAGAATTATAGGCAAAGATTGGAGATGTACAATAAATTCAATCGAAAAAAAGAGGAAAGACCATGTGTAAATAATTACAAAAAATTATAATTGTTTCAAATAAGTGGATTTAACGGTAGTGCCTAGGGATAAAAGACTTTAGTAAGGAAATGTGATTTCCAAGGTCTAGGAAGGGTACTCCTAGGGTAGTAAGAAGAAAATCCACTTTATGTATAGCCTAATGAAATTATTAAATTGAAAAATTAAAAAATGTAAATTTTGTAAAAAGTTATATTCTTTTTTTAGAATTATTGAGCATATATAGCTCACTAGTTTCTTTGTTGGTAAACAAAGATTTTTAAAATAAAAACCTCGAGTGTATTATGTACCGGAAACATAGGTTACAATATTTATTGTTGTAATAGATGTTTTCGTGGAAAATAAAGGGGCATAGACTATAACACTATTGTTATAGTAGGTGACTCCCAAAGGAAATGTTTTTACATAGTATATGAGATTTATTAGTATTTATTTTTGAATCCATACACTAGCATTTTTGGGTTGTAGTAATGGTGTTTTACACAACATCTGTTTTGACCCAAATAATAGTGTGTTTCGAACATAATTTCTAAGTATAGAAAATAGTGGTTTGTAAGTTAAATATTAAGTAATAAATTTCATAGAAATTGTCTATCGTAAGAGAATATAGATTAAACATACTTTAATCTATTGGAATGAAATGAATAATGATATAATTTTCTGTGAAACCAAATCACAAATAAAGATGCTTTATGCAAGTTATAAGAAATATGTGAAAGAGATGTACAAGGTATGGGGAGCACCATATTTTGTATAGCCTATTTAAGAAAATATAAAATAAGTTTATTGTAATTTCATATAAAAATGAAGTCCACTTTTAAAGGATTCATAGAAGATTTTAGCGTTAATAGTTTCTCATAAAAGAAAGTAGTTCCAATACATTAAGGTATAAAACCATTAGGTCTAATAAGAAGTGTAATAATTCGAGAGCCTTAGTAGAAAAAGCTAAGCAATGGGAATTTCGTATATATTTTTTCCATTGATTATGCACATTGGTTGCTTGCCTTTGTAGAAAGTCCCAATTTGTAGTAAGTTAGAAACTCCTGCAAGGTTAGGTAATTGGGAAGTTAACGGTTTTTAATAAAATAATTGTTCTTATATACTCCAGTTTTTGCAAAATTGAAAATCTATGAAAAGAAGATGTTTTGAAAACATATGAGGACATTTTAAAGATATATTAAAGAAAAATGGTTTTGAAAAAAGTAAATAAGTTTTTGCAAGCGAATAACTTAGTAACAGTTAAACTAAAAAGTCCAAAATTTATAGAAAGCTATAAAGGTCTTTAAAAGAAAAATATGAACAAATTTTGAACATAGAATTTGTAAGTTTTTCCCTCTAGGTTTGAGGAATAATGTAAATTCAAAACGCAGTAAGGATGCAAGTCTAGAAAGATAAAATGTTAAGTAACCAAGTACCTTTGAATTTAATAGAAACTTGAAAATAACACCTTTAAATTTTTGGGATTTGATGTTATAAAAATTTAAAATATTTTTTTTGAAACGAAATAATAAATACTAAACCAAGCTTTTAAATGTGGAGTGGATATGAATCATTTTCTAGGTGTGACGGAATGAATGTAACGCTATAAGGGAGATAACAATGATTACTTTTAGAAGTAATAATAAAAGATTCTGCAAAGTGTATAGGACATTAGTGCGAATCTAGGATTGTTGTTTCATGTTTGTAGACTATAGAAGAATAGTAATGTGATATTAGTAGGATAGTAAGACACATATGGTTGAGGTTGTGTATTCCTGATTTTGGAGGAACTTGGAAGGAGCAACTTTCTTTAGTGGAATTCACGCATAATAATAGTTTTCAACCTAGCATTAGAATGGCACCTTGTGAAGCTCTTTATGGAAGACCGTGCAAGTAGCCTTCGTGTTGGTTAAAGTCTATAGAGAGATTGCTACTTGGTCCCAACATGGTTAAACGGACTTCGGAGAAAATTTAGGAGAGAATATGTACCTCTTATCCACATCACTTTGATAATAAGTTTTGAATTTCCTATTTTCATATTTAGTTTTGAATAGGTTCTTTCCTTTATTATCCTTTGGGAGGGTAGATCTTAGGACTTAACCTATGGATGATAGGACTGAATGTAAACATGTTACTAGAACACTTTATGTGTGTTGTATGCTAGTGGTTGCAAGTGTTTCTTAGTGGATGCTAATGGACACACACACATAGATATATATATACACACACACACACACACGGCATTATTATCTCTTAGGGATCGGCCTAACTAGGTCACTAGAGCATATGCATATGGATGTGTGTGCATTTGCATTTTATTCAATGGTTGCTATAAATGGATGATTATCATATGATTGCTGCGTTTGGATGATGATTGTAGCACGCATATAGAACTATCAGTTATCATTAGGATATTTGCATTCATTTGGGTACATGACACGAACATGATTGCATAAAAGGAGGACGACTAAATCACTAGACCGTCTAATATTTGACATTAGTTAGGGACATTGATACTACACTAATTGCATATATCATAATTTACATTAGAAAACTTAAGGACAATGGATGCAATGGATGATGGTTGAGTAGTTGGTTGTAGAACTTGGATGAAAACATTTATTTCATTCTTCTGTCCTTGGAGATTTCGGGGACGAAATCCTTTAAGGAGGGGAGAATGTAGTAACCCAAAATTTAAGCTATAATAATTAATTAACAAATTAACTAAATAACAAAATCACTCTATGAAATTATCAGAATTAAGCCACGTGAGTTGCACCATTGTTTTCGTGGTAATTTTCTGATCAATTACATATATAGATCGTCAAAACCGAGCTAAAATGAAGAAGATACGAATTAAACAAGAAAACGAAGAAAAAGAAAATAATAATTAAATATAAGGTCAGGTCAACCCTAGGGTCGACCCATCCCTTAGCTAGGACAACCTATAGGTCGACCTAACACATATAAGGGTCAACCTAGGTGTCGAATCGCCTTAGTATATGGACGAATCTTCATCCAGATTAAACTGTGATGTGTTTTGCTAATTTTATTCCATCTTGTGCATCCGTGCTTCCATCCGACAATTTCCACCGAGCCTATGATGTGGTTGTACCAGATTTAATCTTCAAATCCAGCGGTCTGAGATCCCTAAAAGACACTATAAATAACATCCTAGGCACAGCTATTTTTTCTCATTCAGATTTTCTCATATTTGGGTTCATTGCCAGAGGCTGGACCCTAGAAATAAAAAATTTCTAAGGAGAGAATCTTTTTGAAAAAATTATTTACGCTCTAAGAGAGGATCAAGGAAGACCAAGGACTAGAGCTGTGGACCATAGGTGAGTGTTTAGTAATTATTTTAGATTTTTAAGTAATTTAAAATAATAGGGTTCTCAATAGTTGTAGTTTTTCTGCAATTTTGAAACAATTTTTCTATAAGTTATTTACAGCTAGTATTTAAAGTTCTTCTCAGTATATTTTATTCGTTTATTTTTCTTCAATTATTTACTGTTATTTGCATTTATTTACATCTATTTTACGTTAAAATTTAGCCTATAAATGTTAGTTTATTCTTATTCCTTTTTACGTGAATAAAATTAAAAAGAATAGAACCTGCTAATATGGGGTAAAATAAAATAACATTAAATTTACAGAAATTAGATGTAAAATAAGAAAGACTGTAATAAAAAGAAGATGGATAGAAATAGGCAAATTTGAGACATTTGCAAGCAAGTTTATAACTAGTAGTTATAACTAAAAAGATAGAAAAGAAGAATAACAATTATAACGTAGTTTATAATTAAGCAGAAAGAATAGAAGAGGTTTATTTTAAAACTTAGAATAAGTTAATAAGAAAATATAGCAAAGATTATAGAAGAGGATTATTTTAAGACTTAGATTAAGTTAATAAGAAAATATAACAGAATAACAGAAGAGGCTTATTTTAAAGAACTTGCACTAGGTTAATAAACAAAGATAGAAATATGACCCATAACCAATAGCGTTCCCTTTCAGTCAAAAAACCGATGGTCTCACAACAGATTTGGTGAGGCTGGGATATGCTTATACTAACTAGGGTAAATAAGTGGCTAATAGATAGAAACTCAAATCAGGGGGAATTTGGGCAAGGGATGCAACTAGATTTTTTTTGTTAGGATCCATATCCAGTAGAAATTCCCTTTCAGACTAGGACCGATGGTCTCATAAAACACTTAAGTGAGACTGAGCAGGACCTTATCAGACTAGGACTGATGGTCTCCTGATAGATCAGGTGAGGTTGGACACGTTTATGCTAAAGCAGGTAGATAAGAGGTCAAAAGAGGAAGCAACAGATAGTGCAAACCGGCGGTGACCGAGTATGCAGCATCGAAGCAGGGAGATAAGTCGCTATTGAGTTCCAAAACGCTAAACACGTATCCTTTTGCTGTGGGACCCAAAGGATGGGACTAGCTCACAAAGGCACAACAAAGATAGAAGGTCGATCAATGGGTAGAATTAGGACTTTAGCCTAACTAAAATAGAACTAGGATTTCAGCCTAATCAAAGCAGCTATCTAAGATAAGTGCAAACAATCCAAAGAATCGAAATAATAAAAGCAAGTAGTTAAACTATATTTTATTGTAGTTTTATCTTTCCTTTATTTCCTTTTATACTAGAACTGTTGCTAAGTCTATTATCTTTACCTTATTTAAAAATGCTAATAATTACTTCCACTCGCCAGATTTATAGTCTGACCACTCCTCTATTTTCCCTTTTCCCCCATATGCCAGCAAAATCAAGGCAGTAGATTTCAAACTTACTTGGAGATATTTCCAGAGTTCTTCATGTATTCTTCTTCTTTTCAGTTTTCATTTCATTTGGATTTTGATGTATTGGTACTTTTTGAGAGGGATGATTATTTTTATGTACTCTGATGATGTGACTGAAATGATATTTGTCATAAGACATGTGCATTTGGTATTTTAAGAATACTCGGTTTTATGACTTATTTATGAAGTTTAATTTTTAGTGAGTTACTATTTAAACATTTCTGCTGTTTTATTTATTTGTCTTGTGAATTTTATTCTCTGTAAAGTTTTTGCTATACCTATAACGCACCATATTCTTTAGTGTGCCATTTTTGGATATACTAAGGGGTATGGAGTGTTTCACACGACTGGTAGTCTAAAGATACTTAATGACATAATTTATGAAGATGGAGGACCGTCAACTTTGAAGATAGTTCAAAAGGATATGTGATTGGCATCGGCAATGTTGGTAACTCTAAAACTCCTACTATTTCTGATGTTCTGTTAGTTAGGAATCTAAAACACAACTTACTTAGCATAAGTCAACTATGTGACAAGGGCTACAAAATTAAATTTGAATGGATATGTGTCACATCGAAGATAATAAATCAAATAATGTCTTTGAAGTAATTAGGAAGAAAAATATTTATATTCTCGGTATGAAAATCTCAAATGATAACCTATGTCTTTTGGCTAATACAAGTGACCCTTGGAATTGGCATAAAAGATTTGGGTATTTGAATTTCAAACTCTTATCTAAACTTTCAAAACTTGATCTAGTAAGAGGTCTTTGTAAATGGATTTTAAAGTAGATAGTATATGTGATGTTTGTCAATTAGGAAAACTTAAGAAGAGTTCATTCAAAGTGAAAGATATGATTTCAACTTCAAAACCTTATGAGTACTTCATTTAGATCTGTTTGGTCCATCTCAAATTCAGTCAATAAATCACAGTAAATATATTTGTGTAATTGTAAAAGTTTATTCTAGATTCATATGGACAATTTTTTTGAAACATAAAAGCGATGCTTTTGATTTATTTAAAACTTCTGCAAAAAAAATTCAAAATCATCTTACTTTAAAAATTAAAACTATTCATAGAGATCGCAGTGGAGAATTTGAAAATGAAAATTTTGAGAATTTCCGTAATAAAAAAAGGATAACTCGTATTTTTTCTTTTCCAAGAACTCCACAACAAAACGGAGTGGTAGAGCGTAAAAATAAGATGATTCAAGAGTGTGCAAGAACTATGCTTTCAGATAGTAAATTACTAAGAAATTTTTGGGCTAAAGCAGTCGCTACAGCTTGTTACATTTTGAATAGGACTTTATTTAGACCTCTAACCAATAAAACACCATACGAACTTCTTTTCAATAAGAAACCAAAGGTATCTTATTCTAAAGTTTTTGGAAGTAAATGCTTTATTCTAAATACAAAGGACAATTTGGATAAATTTGATCCTAAATCCGACAAAGGAATCTTTATCAGATATTCAATAGAAGTAAAGCATATAGAGTTTTCAATTTAAAAAATAACACCATTGAATTAACATTGCATGTATCGTTTGATGAAAAATTCAAAGATTTTGTTCAAATAAATGATGAAGATGATTATGTTACTTTAAATAATGAATCAAATGAAACAAATTGTGAAATTGTTCATCCAAATAAAAAGATCATATTTTTAAAAAATCTTCTTATAGAAAATATACTAGAAAATATTGAATCTGTTGTTAGAACTATAAATCAACTAAACAAGATGAGTAATGTAGCTTTTATATCAACTATTGAACCCAAAAATCCAAAGGAAGCATCATCTGATGATTCATGGATTCTTGCTATGCAAGAAGAACTAAATCAATTCACCAGAAATGAAGTATGGGAACTTGTTCCTAGACCTGAGGATAAAACTATAATAGAAACTAAATGGGTTTTTAAAAATAAAATGAATGAACAAGGTGAGGTCGTTAGAAATAAAGCTTGGTTAGTCATGCAAGGTTATTGTCAAGAAGAAGGAATAGACTTGGATGAAACCTCTGCACCCATATCAAGATTAGAAGCCATTAGAATTCTACATGCTTTCGCAAATCACAACAATTTCAAATTATTTCAAATGGATGTCAAAAGTGCCTTTTTAAATAGTTTCGTTAAAGTTGATGTTTATGTTGAACAACCTCCACTTTTTAAAAAAGAAAAGTTTCCAAATTATGTTTGCAAATTAAAGAAAGCTTTATATGGTCTGAAGCAAGTTCCTAGAGCCTGGTATGACAGACTAAGATCTCACATATTACGATCAACTTTTGAAATTGGTAGAGTAGATAATATTTTTTTATTAAAAGAAAAAGAATGATAACCAATTAGTACAGATTTATGTAGATGACATCATTTTTGGATCAACAAACAATGAAATGGACAACGTTTTTCTGAAATAAAGACAAAAGAGTTTGAGATGAGTCATATAGGTGAACTTGCTTTATTTTTAGGGTCGCAAATAAAGCAATTAGGTAGTGGGATTTTCATTAGTCAAAAGTATGTTAGGGATCTAGTTAGCAAGTTTGGAATGACTACTACGAGTGGAAAACCCACTCCTATGGCAACCAATGAAGCCTTGAATAAAGAACAAAAGATGTTGATTAAAAACAAAATAGGGGAATGAATGGATTGCTACTATATACAACTGCGTGTAGGCCTGATATCATACATAGTGTTTGTCTCTGTGTAAGATACTAATCTCAACCTAAAGAAACTCATTTAAAAGCTTTTAAACATATCCTAAGATATGTTAAACTCACTTTAGACTATGCCTATTTTTCCCTAAAAATGATTCATTTTGATTTAATCTCATATTGTAATGCTGACTATGCTGGTTGTAAATCAGATCGAAAAAATACAAGTGGAACTTGTCACTTTTTAGGATATTCTCTGGTGTTCTGGTTTAGTAAAAAGCAAAATACTGTCTCACCATCAACAACTGAAGAAAAATATATCTCTGCTGCTTTAGTTTGTTCTCAAGTTATCTATATACAATAAACCCTAAAGGATTTTGGATTAAATATTTCAAAATCACCAATTTATGGTGATAATACAAGTGCAATAAATTTATCCAAAAATCCTACTCATCATATCAGAACCAAACATATTGATATCAGACATCATTTTCTTGGAGATAATATAAGTAAAGAGACTATTTCTCTTGAATTTATCAACACCGAGAATCAAATAGCGATATTCTGACCAAACCCTTGAATTAATCAGTCTTTACTAAATTAAGAAGAGAACTTGGTATTTGTTCTATAACTAAGATATAGAATATAGATATAGTAACATATATTTAAATAAAAAGAGAAAAATGAAATTTTCAAAATTTTCAAAAGGATGTCGACATGCCCCTATCCCCTATGTCGGCATACAACCTTAGGACTTGTTATAAAATATAAATACTAATATTTTTGTCTAGATATATATATGTGCAGGATATATGTATGTATGTATGTATGTATGTATGTATGTATGTATATATGGTATTGAGAATGAAGACCGTATAGTATAGAGATTCAAAACTAACAAATTCAAGGTTGTAGAAATCAAGACTGAAGGCTCATGGGTATCAAGATTATCAAGAGTTCAAGATATCAAAATAAGTAACAGAGTCTAGATTTATGTTAAAACTTCATAATAGCACTAAAATCTTTATTCGGATTTTAACTATGGATAGTGGGAAGGAACCATGACCTCTTTAGTCAAATGGAACCCACGATCTTCTCTAATGGAATGGAATCCACGAAATTTCAAAATGACTTATTTTTAGATTTTTTGAAACTATCTTTTTAAAAACACATCTCTTCTCGGTTTAAATATTTTAGCCTTAATTCAAAAAATATTTTTAATCATATTAATTTCAAAATCAATTCTTATTTTTAAACTATCTCCTAGTCTTGATGTTTTAGCTTTAATCCTAAAATATTTGTATATTTAGTTTTTATTACTTTTATATTCCGTAGGATCACTTTCAAAGGTTTTTATAATCATAAAGTATATTCAAAATAGTTTACAAAGTTCTAAGATTGTTTCGACAAACTTTAGAAAGAAAATCTCTTTTAAAAAAAGTTCAAAGAATATAGGGGATGTCGACATGCCTATACCCCTTGTGTCGACATGGTAGCCGTAGATTTTAAAATTCAAATTTTCAAAAGAAGTGTCTATTCTTTATAACCTTTCACGAGTAGCATGACCGTTATTCTCCTATATATACTAGTAGCACTTAAGATTTCTTTATTTTCTCTCCTCTTTCTCTTCCATTATTATTTTCAAACATTCTTAACAAAACTTTGTCGAAATCCCAGCTGAACCAAACTCGATCGTATCTAGTTTGATTCTCTGCAACTCTTTCTCAAAGATCTCGGTGCTATTCAGAGTTATAAGATCGTTTGTATCGAGTCTTTCTTTATCAAAGTGTGATTAGAAATGGTGTGATTGTGGCCCATAAATTAATTGGTTTGATTGTAGGTGGCCTTGCAGCCTTGTTAACTCAAGAGAGTTTGCCCTGGACTCGGAGACAGGAGGGTGTATCTCATGGTCTAGAAATCAAGATTGTAATATCGATATTATATTTGAAAAGAAATCTGCATAAGAAATTGTATGAGACTGGATGTAGGGTAACTCTAAACCAATATAAAATTCCGGTATATTCATTTCTTTACTGCTTTTATTTACTATTTGCATCTATGTCTGGTTCTGTGATTGTCTTTGTGTTTGTGAATTGCATCTGTTTGGGTTTAATTTGAAATGATTTCAAAAAGATTCATAAAATTAATTAAACATTTTTCACCCCCCCTCTAGTGTAATCCGCATTTCCTACACGGTGTTCAAGGAATCACGTCAACGATCTGGCGAAGAAGTTTGGTGTTCTCCGAGAGTACGGAATGAAACTCAATCCCTTGAAATGCTCTTTTGGCATTGTATTAGGAAAATTCTTAGACTTTACTGTTAATTCCCATGGGATTGAAGCCAATCCAGAGAAGATCTAGGATTTGATAGAAATCAAAGCCCCAAAGACGATCAAGGAGGTCCAAAGCTTAAATGGAAAGGTCGCCGCCCTGAATCAATTCATTTCTAAGGCCAATGACAAATGTGTCCCTTTCTTCGAGATGATCAAGAAGGGAAAGAGAAACTTCGAGTGGAACCAAGACTGCAAAGACAAATTCCAGGCTATAGCGAATCACTTGGAGAGACCTCTCATTCGCTCATAAATAGTAGACGATGAGGTTTGTTCTTATATCTGGCACTGCCGGCATATGCTTCGAGCACCGCATTTGTACTGCTAGGAATCCCGCATCTAGCGACCGGTCTACTATATCGGCAAACGGTTGGTAAGAGCAGAATGAAACTATCTGGGACTGGAAAAGCTTGCTTACTACCTGTTGATCACTTCATGAAAACTCTGTCCTTATTTTCAGGCTCATTCGATCAATGTCCTTACTGACCAGCCTTTACGACAAGTTTTGCAACGACCTAAGACTTCTAGAAGGATGTGATGAAAATGGAAGATTGAATTGATTCAATACAATATTACCTATCGCCCTTGGAGAGTAGTCCACGGTCAAGCTTTGGAGGATTTCATAGCTCGATTCAGTGCATGGGATGATCCTCTATAGAACAATGAAGGGAAAGAAGTTGGATGGAAAACGTACATGGATAGTGCATCTAATGATCGATCTTTCAGTGTTGTAGTTGTGCTTGTCACTCCTAAAGAATACTCAACCAGCTATGCCTTGAAACTCGATTTTTCGGCAACAAACAATGAAGCTAAAAATGAAACCATGGTTATAGGACTCAAAGTTGCCAAACAATTGGGAATAAAGACTTTACACATTTTCTACGACTCCCAGCTAGTGGTGTACCAAGTTCGAAAAGACTACCAGACGGAAGGAGCAAGAATAGCTTCCTATCTAAACTGAGTTCTTGAGCTGCTTCAAGACTTTGAATATTACAGATCACTCATATTCCTAGAGAGAAAAATGACAAAGTCGACTTGTTTTCTAAGTTGGCCAGTTCCAGAGATGCGCAACTCAAGGGCCTAGTTCCAATGCAAGTACTTTAAGCTCTGAGCATTGACTGGATGGATGTTGATTGGATCGTGGAGACTAAATCTGAATGGGAGTCATGGATGACTCCAATTCGAGATTATTTGCAAAGAGGGATCCTTGTAGAGAGAAGGAATGAATGACGAAAACTCCTTCAACAAGCTTCGAGATATATCGTGCAAGAGGGAACACTATGCAGGAAGGATTTCTCTGTCCCTATACTATTGTGTGTCGCTCATGACAAGGCCAAATGAGTTTTGAGTGAAGTTCATGAAGGGGCTTATGGTGACTACACTGAAGGGCAGACCCTAGGGAAGAAGATCCTTCGTTACATGTATTTCTGACTAATTGTCAATCCAGACACAACTGACTACACCCAAAGATGTGGCAAGTGCCAGAGATTTGCTAAAATTCCAAGGGCCCCGCCAATGAAAATTACTCAAAAGGTCAGTCTTTGGCTATTTGCAGTTTGGGTATTGATATTATCGACGTACTGCCGATATTTAAAGTTGGCATGAAGTATGCTATATGGTGGTTGATTAACTACTAAATGGTAGAGGCGGTGCCATTGGCCATGATTACTATGAAGAAAGTAATCAACTTTGTTGCGTACAATACCATCTGACGTTTTGGAGTTCTGTAAGCGATCGGTATCGATAGAGGGACCCAATTCGATAGTATGGAGTTTAAGGATTTTTGTCGCCGACACCGCATAAAGAAGAGATTTGCAGCAATGGCACATCCATAGGAAAATAGATAGGTTGAAGCTATAAACAAGATTATCAAGTCCATTCTTAAGAAGCGATTGGAAAAGGCCAAAGGCAAGTGGATCAATGAACTCCTGCTAACACTTTGGGCTTATCGAACCACCTATAAATCAGCAACTGACAACTCTTCATTTTCCTTGGCATGTGGATTGGAAGCTACAATTCTGGTCAAACTGGAAGTGACCACTCATCGGGTTACTTCCTATGATCCACGGACAAACGAATAACTCCTTTTAGAGACTCTTGATATGACCGATGAGAAGCGTACTGAAGCTGAGTTGAGAGCAGCTGCATACATACACAAAGTCGCTTGATATTATAACATCAAAGTCAGGAGTTTGACCTTTGAATCAATGATTTAGTCCTTAAATGAATCTTCTCTGGCCCTAAGAACTTAGGGTTGAGCTTGGAAGGTCTGTATGCAATAGAGGAAAAGCTCAAAGATGGCACTTTCAAGCTAGCAACTACGGATGAGATCTCACTCCCCAGAAAATGGAATAGTGAGCATCTATAATTTTATTTCACTTAGAGAATAGATTTGTAAATAATTGGACTAGAGCCATGTAATAAGACAGATTTTGTCATTTGTCGTCTTTTATGAAATAAATGGCATTTTCAACCCAAACCTATGTCCTCTCATTTTTAAGAGTCATGACCTGATCAACTCAAATGAATCTGCATGTGATTAATGCAGGAGTGCAGGTACCTAGAGATAGGTGCCAACCAAACTTCGGTGGCCCATGATCGGGCCCATGAATCCCCTTTGGTGTCTGAAGATCGACATCAGCTAACTCTTGCCTTTGGATTGGGGATAGGAGTATAATCATAAGCTGGACATGACACAAATGTCCACACCCTAAATCTCGTTCCTAGAGTAGGAGCCGGAGTATAAATTTAAACCGGATGCGATAGGAGCATTCGTACCCTAACTCTCATTCTCGAAGTAGGAGCCAGAGGAAAAACTTAAGCTGGATGAAACACGATCATCCATAAACTGACTCTTGCCTTCGAATTAGGGGCAAGAGCGCAAACTTAAAACCAGATGTAGGGTAACCATCCATACGCCAACTTTTACCCTCGGATGGAGTGTAGGAGTATAAATAAAAAAGTGCATGATACGACCGATTGCACACTCTACTCTCACCCTCGGACTGGGGGTAGGAGTACAAATGGAAACAGGTGTGACAAGCCCGTCTATTCCTTAACATCTTGCCCGAAGTAGGCAGAACGGAAGGTCCACAAGCGGAGTAAAGCGGGATCCAATTTTTAAGCCTTCAATCAATGCCCGGGGTTAGGCACGGTTGAATGCTAACATCCTGGATGAGGATGTATGGAGTACGATTCTAAGTAGTTAACTTAAACTCACATCAAGAGTTTGGTGCAGTTGGAATTTATTATCCTAGAAAAGGATATTGAAGCTACTATTTAAGTGGTTTACCCTAAGGGTTACTTTACATCCCCAAAGTGAACTTTTATTCAGCTTACTATTTAATCTTTTTTTACACTTTAAAGATTGGCATTCTATGTCCAACAAAATATCTTAATCTAAGTATGAAGGTAAGAATAAATACAATAATGATGAATGGAAAAAAGAGAAAATCCTTTAGCTAGATAAGGGGCGGATGTAGCGCAGTGGATTGTGAATCCACTACGCGGGGGATCAATTCCCGTCGTTCGCTGATTATATTATTTCAAATTCAAAAAATTATATTTACGATATTCCTATTACGACGATGAAGAATAAAACTACCACTCTATTTTTTCTTTTTCCGACTTCTTCTTCCAAGCGTAGGATAACCCCAAGGAGTTGTGGGTTTTTTCTACCAATTGGGGCTTTCCCTTCCCTACCTCCATGGGAATGGTCTATAGGGTTCATAACTACTCCTCTTACTACATACCTATCCAACACTTTGATCCGACTCTATCCAAACTTTGTTGATTCACCCCAACATTACCCACTTGTCCGACTATTCCTAAGCGGTTTTTGGACATCAAATGGACCTCCTCGGATGGTAATCTTAATGTGGCTGATTTACCATTTTTTGCGATCAGTTTCGCTATAGCACCCGCCGCTCTAGCTAATTGTCCACCCTTTCCAAGCGTGGTTTCTATGTTATGTATGGTCGTGCTTAAGGGCATATCGGTTGAAGTAGATTCTTCTTTTAAAAACCTCTTCCCAAACTGTACAAGCTTCTTCCAAAGCATACGGCTTTCTAGATGTATATAATGATATCAAGACAGATGAATCTTTATCTTATATGAATCGTATGATGAAGTACCACATGAGTGGACGTATAGGAATCCAAATCTGCCGAATCACTCATGTATAATCTTCTACATCCTAGGTCTCTCTGTTCCATCATCTGGCTTATGTTCTTCATGTAGCATTCATACCGAATGACTCTATGAAATTACATCGATAATTCCACATATTACGGGTAACGTAGGAGACATCTCTATTTTTCTCTGAGGGATCTTTATAATTACCGCTGCTTAGCTTGCAATTCGCCTCTGACCATCAAATTAAATGTGAATAACCCATCGTCCTCTCTTTGAAACAAGGGCCGTTTCTAGTTCTGTGCATGCTTCAAACAGTTTTCTAAGGATCCAAAAATGATTATTAAAAGAAATAAATCGCGAATACATCAAATGGAAACTGTATTTGTTAAGTACTTAGACAAATTTGGACAAAGATTTTACAAAACAAAAGGTCTTTATAAGTACTTAGACAAATTTGGACAAAGATTTTACAAAACAAAAATTCTTTATTATTAACATTAAACCAGGAAAGCTAAGTACAAATGGTTCACACCAAAAGCAAAAAATAAGTAATGGGGCCAAACCCGTATAAAGTCGGCCAACAAACAAAATGAGTATATATACGGAAAATACACTGGCAACTATTTCTTCTTTGACTTCTTCTTCTTAGAACTAGTGAAGACTTCACTCAAGCTCTCCCTTTGCCTTAGTCCACCTCTTCCTCTACGTCTTTGGCCTTTGGGAGAAGTTCCTTGCAAAGATCCAGTAGGTACACTCTGGTCGCTCTTGGGCAAAGGAATGGAGGTTGGAATGCTTTGTAAAGATATTTTCCATGTACTTTAAGCACTACTGAGCGAAGGAATGTAAACTAGAGTGAAAACGGTTTTCCTTGGGAAAGCGATTAATGATGTAGGAGAGAAAACGTCTATTTGCTCTTGGTTGATTTGACTGGCAAGGAGGATGTCCATCTCCAGTTTTTTCTTAAGTTCATGCACGGAGGGACCCAACAGGGACTAGGAGACCCCAGTAATAATAATATCCTCAACAACTCGAGTTCCTTGATTCTCATTGTTTCTGTCTTCTAACAAAGCATATATCATGCGCTCATCAAGGCTTTGGATCTCCTTGACCGAGTTGCTGGAAATTGATGCCGAAGTCGTGACAGTTATGGACCCCATCACTAACATTTGTTTCCCCGATTGAGAGTCTTGGGAGGAAGCGGAGAAATTGCAGGCTGAACTTTAGGTAAAGAAATACAAAGAGAGTGAATAGTGACGTTGATCGATGATACGTCAACTCTCTGGAAAACTGGAAAAGGCAACGAGATACTTTCTTTAGTTTGAACTTCCACATGAGTTAGAGTGTTGTTGTGAGTTCCCTTGGGAATTGGGAGAGAATAGTGGATGCCTGGAGCTATGGTTTCTCTGGGTCATAACCAGCGTTGATAGAGGAATCAATAGTGGAATCAGGAGTAGCTTGAGTCTCTGGAGTTTGACCAACTGTAGCATCATGATGAGCAAAGCCAGAACCTTCACCTAATTTTTTCTAGTGGTGCATCAAGTTCTGGATGAATAAGATGCCAGTTATCATGAAGGATTTTTGGCTCATTTTCCTTCAAAATCTCTTTTTCCAGCTATTCCATATCAATATTATCACTTTTAAGAAATTCTTTCTTTTCTTCAACAACTTGTTCCCATGCATGGGCAAGCATCAAAGGATAATCTTCTATAAATTACTCTAGATTCCGAAATTTGAGCACGTTGGTGTTGTACTGAGAGATGAGTGGTCTAAAATTCTTCATTGTCTACTCTTTTACCCGATCATCATCATGTTTTACCGTAGCTTCAACTTCTCTCTTGACAAGAGCATCACTGTCCCTAGCCTTTTCGAGCGCATCTTCCCTCTTTATTCGTCGCATGCATCCTAAGAAATTTTCCGCGCTTCATCTTTTTCCTTGATCTCGCACTCGTGTTGGTTTTCAATTAAGCCACGTTCCTCTTGGAAGCATCTCTTTCCATTACAAGCACGTAGTTTTGATGATACGCTTCTCGTTTTGTTCAAATGCCTAGGGCTCTCGGTTTCGAGTGCTTTATGGCCTCCTCGGCCCTTTTCTCCACTTTAACTTGGGATTTTCTTGAGTTCTCAATCTCAGTGTCGAGAGTGGCTATAATCCTTTTATTCTCGGCTTCAATAAGTTTCTGATTCTCTATCTCCTGCAGTCTGTCCCTTAAAACTTTTGAAATCTTTTCGACTAGCTTCGCCCATTCATTGTACTGATCATGGGCATCAATCATGCAGTCGATGGCCCTTTATTGGACTTTTTTTAAGTTTGGCAAAAACATAACTCCATCAAAGAAAATGTTGGACAATTCATTCTTAGGCTCGATCATTCGACCCATAGTGTCTACCTGCTGCTCCTTTGTAATGGTCGAAGCAATATTGCTTCCTTTACTAGGCCTCCAATGGAAATTATTGAAGCCACTCTTATGATGTCAATGCTCGAAGGACCTACTTGAATGAGATAGTGTTGTAGGATGTATAGGGATAGAGGCAGGAAGTGAAGCTCGAGAAGTGTCGGCTGATGGAATTTCCTCGCAGCGATCTGGTTTCCTATTCAGACTTTGAATGGAGGTGATTTGGATTTGGGCCGTCGCTAAGAAGTGGAATCATGAGAAGAATATCCCCTATCATAAATGCTCAGTCGTCTCAATCGCGACAAGAGTAGTAACTTGAATCATAGCCCGACCACTCCCTATATAAGGTGAACCCGACCGAGGCCTTTAAGCATGGTATGCTTTCTCCTCGAGGGATCGATATGAGTGCTTCTTCTTATCTATAGAAACTGCAAAGCAATTAGGAATGAGTTGCATCAAACGAAAAAGGAAACGGGTCAAGTGCGAATGTCGTGAAATGCACATGTGCATGAATGTCCTAATGTCCCTCCAACGGACCATGTACTGGAGCTTTACTCATGGGAATAATCTTTCCTACACCGATTGGAATGATGTCTTCCTCAATGCGGATCGGGGAACTGATGTCAGCGATGTTGATGTTACTAACGTTGAAAGAGAACTCCATTGGGATAGACTCTACACCGGCAAATGTGCCCATTGAAGGAATAGATGGAGTCTTCTCTGCACTTGTGACTGGTGGAGGCTGAGTGGTAGTCTGCCTCTTCGAAATTTTCACAATCAATCTCTTTTTAGGAGTAGAAGGTGGGTCGTCTCTGGGTTGTTCGATTCGGGACCCATAGCCCACTTCAATGTTACTTTAGCCAGCCCCACCACTCTCTCCAATAATTTTTCCTTCCTCGACGCCTTCATGTTTTTGTTCAATGTTTTCTGCAACTCTAGCCCAAGGACTTGGGACGGGGGGTAAATCTTGATCGACTACGCCTCCTACGGGCAGATCGTTATCATCATTATCACAGTCATCGTCAATGTCGACAACTGGAACTATGTCGGTGCTGTGGCCTTCCTCTAATAGACCATGGGCGAGAAGCTTGGTTATTAATAGAGTTCTAGTATACTTATCCCCGACTGAGACTGCCATAAGAATATTAACGGTATCTGAAAGTGATCCGCCACTAGGTCTTGCAAGAGCATCTATATAACAAAGAAAGATAAATTAATTATGCTGACTATAAGGAAAATGCATAAATGGCATCTGAAATAAAAGTTACTTACATATATCCATCTATGAGCGAACCGGGTGGACAGCGTGCATGAAACTTAAGCTTGTTCCAAATCCCGGTAACTATCCTATAATCTCTCATCGGATCTAAGTAAACATAAGGTTTTCTTTGTGGCTCTTAAAGCTATAAATGTATCACATTTCCTTACCTCTAGGCACTCGATTCAAATGCTGAGAGTAAACCATGTAAGTGCTAAGAAGAAATGCATAGCTTTTTGGATGCAGCTATGTAGGAGCAGTCGCATAAAGTTCAGGACTCAATGGACGAATTGATTAAATGGCGGGGTGTAACCCTCCAAGCATATATATCTATTGCAAGCTATATATCCTTCTGAAGGATCGTGAGCTCTTTATTCGCGAGACGGTGGAACGTCGTCATATGGAATTTCATGCTTATTGCATGTCCTTCGAAGAGACCCTTCATCGATTTTGGAGGAAATGGATTCAACCAGGTCATTACGTATTATAACATCCTCAAGAGTATTGGGTGCTAGATTTATTTGATGCCCATCCGCTTGTTCAACCAAATTTTCAGGAATCTGTTGCTCTACTTTTGGATTCTCAATATTTTTTTGATCAACATGTGGAATTTCTGGTTGCTTCTCTTGCTGGATAGGAGTTTGCTGCGTCTATGATGTTGTGGTTGAGCTTGACTCTACGTCAGATTCGATGTATTTGGAAGTTGATGTACCTTTGGCCCGAGCAACCAGACATTCGAAACGTCTTTAGTCCTTTTCTATAAAAAATCTACAGATAATCAATATTAGAAGATTAACTACAAACTGCACCCCCATGTTAAAGTGGATTCTAGTGCAGTGTTTTGTAGTTCAGATATTATTTAGCTTTTAATTCCAGAAGTTCATTTTCAAATCTTAGGCATCACTCGACGTGACCGTCATTGCTGACTATCCCGACAAGCTTAGTGTTATTAGCCGTGCTTTGGGTAAAATCGAGATGAAAGAGGAATTCAGCATGAATCCCTATGACAAAGTTGCAAAACTTGGAGTAGGAAAAAATTTGACTAAGTGTCGGAGTCTCACCGACCCCCACGATCAAGGAAATTTCTACCCTCCTCCTTCATCCCTACCAACTCCAAAACCACGACTAACAACACCCTCATTTCACCATGTTCCAGGCCATGCCGGTTCTTCTTTATCGACGAGTTCACCGTACACCCACTATTAAGACTGATTCAAATTAATATGTGTTCTGGAGCAAGGGTTCGGGTCAGTGGAGGCAGGTCCGACCGAGGCATGGACGAGGTGGTACAGGAAATATCAGTTGCAGGTGAGGATGTAGAAGCGATGGATCCAAGCATGGGTGGAGGCATGGTTAGTTAGCGGACTCGAAATCTTCAATGATGAGCTCGAATTTTTAGGTTAAAGGCAAGAACACAAGTGACAAAAAGGAAAGAAAGAGGTGGACTTATATAATGTTACACGCTCGAATTTCTCAAAGCTAAAAAACCTGGAAAACATTCCAAGTAAGGAGTCGATACCGACTCCCAAATCATGGGTCGGTACCGAGTCCCAAATGTTTTAAAAATATATATATTTATATATGTCCGAAGTCATGATAATGCATGCACATGTGGCGAGCCATGAATATGTACTCTCCTGGACTTGAAAAATGTGTGCGTGGACATGTGTACATATAGATATCTGATGCTTGACGATCAAAATCAAAGGAAAGTCAGATATATACCCAGGAAACTCATAGAGGGGTGCAGTTTAAAATCATTAGACTTGGAATAACAGATCATGGGATCACGCACCAGTTTATAATTCCAGATGTTGGCAAAACATCATGATGGACCACAATGAACATAGCCTTTCACGGAATCGATTCGTGAAAGGATAATGACCATTCAGAGCCGAGAGTGGGATCCTTTGCGAAAACCCGAGCTTGTCTTAATTCAAAGTACATCATGTTTAAAACAAAATGTACTTTGGGAGGAAAATGTTATCCAACCTTTTGAGCAAGCAGAATTCGTACGGACTGGACAAATAGAACTTGGAGCTATCAAGGCCGAAAACCGGGAGAGATAGCCCAAGAGTCCAAAAATCAAGCACAGAAAGAGTCACAAACTCAAAGCCAAAACCATCAGAAACAGCAAGGCAATGGGATTCCTAAGTTGGAGATCAGTACCGACTCTCACTTGGGGATCAGTACCAATTCTTACATAGGACTTGGGTGGATCCCATCTTCTGCCTACATGCTTTTCGTGGTGTCGGTAGCCTATTTTCAAAGTTGGTTGTTTGATTCAATGCAATTTTCCATCGATCTCCATGAACACGTGAAACTACAACTTTGGTCTCATTCAATTCTATTATTTAGACTCAGAAACAAGCTAATATTGGTGCAAATAACTATGGAATTATGAAGCCAACAACATGATAAGCTTAACACAAAAGGTTGCTAAGGCCCCTACCTATTTATGGATTGGTACCGATCCCCAACTTTAGAGGGTCCAAGGCCAAGATCTTTTCAAGGACTTGGTCTTGGCTACGAGATTCTATAAGAGAAGTTTCAACAAGATATTTGCTCATCTCATCATATAATTATAGAAGACATGGTTCATTCTAGGGATCTTCTTTCTCTTCTTCCTTGTCTACGCGCTGCCATTTTCTCATAATCACGAATTTATACAAATCCAAGCAAATCATACTTGTAATCTGCAGTATAAAGAAATAAAATAATTGGAGTCGACGTAGGCCGGAGTACGCCGAACCGCTATAAAACCATGTGTGTTCCACTACAACAAAACAGTCTTTTTACAAAGGGCAGTGCCCGTTGTAATATGGTTTCGCAATGGGCATATGCCTGTTGTAATATGCCTCGTTGTAATAGATCCACCACATTTTACAATGGGCAAAGCACGTTGTAAAAACATGTATTGACCGTTGTAAAATACCTATTTAATAACGTGTGTTGATCGTTGTAAAAATCTTATATAACAACATGCGGTGACCATTGTAAGAAGCTCATATAACAACGCACATTGCCCGTTGCAAAATAAATGCAAATTTAATTTTTTTATAGCAGCATCCATGCAATACATCCATACTAATACTATCGTAAAATAATTAAAATCACATACGAAAAGACTAAAAGCTAGAGTCATAGAATTCTAACACTCCAAAAAGTTAGGTAAGTTTACATGCCAAATACATATAGTATTAACACATAATAGTCCGCTACAAATATCATGTTCTAAGTACAATCATATTATACCACAGAGATGAAGTCTTTACGCCACATGACAGTTGATCCAATGGCCTCTTTGATAGTCTGCATCTTTGAATTTGAATACATAACGTCAAGTATTGAGGGTTAGTGCAGATTTTTGTACACAATCAAAGGCAACAGGCAGTTTCATGTTTACAAAACAAGGCAAGGGTGTGAACCAAAATGTGTTTTCTTGTTTTACAAATTCAAGGCAAGCAGGGTGTTTTAACACGTGCATATTTATACAGACATGGAGCAAAATACATGTATACACATACTTACATAAATTTAAATTGTGGCAGACATTAGATGCTTGTAAATTTTAGATGCTTAAGGGAATTTGTCCTAAAGTTGTGTAAAATGGGGAAAGTGGGTGCGTTATACACTTTTTCCTGCATTAATATATCCAGTGTCTACCCTTTTTCTATGTTCGAATTCTCTTAAATGTGCATTTTTTTGAACTTCCAATATAAATCCTAATGCAGAATACAACATATAATTTGTAAACACCTTTACATTTAGTTTATACAGGATTCAAAGACACGAGCCACCATGAAAGGTGAAAGGAAATAACCATATATATTATCAGAAACCATACCGATTTCCATGGAAGTCGGGTAGAACATCAATATTTTCAGTTAAGGCAGAGAGAAATGGAACACTCGGCTCATCCTTCATGGATTCCAGTATCTTATTCAATAACTCGTACATAGATTTATGTTGTGAAGCTGCACGATTTGCAAGAAGAGGAGCTACAGCATGATTCTGAAGCAAATGATCCAGGAGAGCTCCAGTTGCACTTTGACCGCCTTCTATTAGCCAATATTCAGGCACCATAGCTAAGCGAAAGCATTAACTCACTTAATAAAGTGAAAGATGCAAATATTAGAAACATGCATTGGTTAGTGGCTACTGCATAAAACGAGAGCTATAACAGAACATTTTACATTTTGTGTGAAAGGGGCTCCTGACATGGTAGCAAAGCACAAAGTTTTAAAATGCAACATATTTAAAATTTGTCGTTACTCAAACAATTAATACTTCATGTGCACTAGTATTTTGGCATGAGCAATAAAAAGAAAGTATTATATGAAAATCGATATAAAAAGTTCATTCTAAATCCAAAACAATTAAATTTTTATAAAAAATGCATACTGAGCAAAAATAATCAAAACCATTTTTGAACGATTTTGTAAAATAATGATAAAAGATATATATAGTTCGAAGTAAATTACTTTGATTCTCACATGCAACTGATCATGATTCTGATTTACTTGTCTTAATCCCTATCAGCAGCTTATCATTTATCAGTTTTCTTATGCATCTGATTTAGCTATGTAAAAAATAGTATCTGTTTTTACTACATAAACAACAATTGTATTCTGATCTACACTCCCTGTTGTTGTGCCTATAAATTGACTAGGCTCTGCTCATAGATCTACTCGACTTATCACTGTATTAGAATACCTATTTTCACAACTCTAATGATGATGCGATTTATTTTTATAATCATACCGATCTCCATGTTATTAATTTCCGGATTTAAGATTATCAATTGACGTTATGGTGACATAATAGAATTTTGACTCTTAAGACAATCACAGGATATCTTTTGATTGCTTTGAATGAAGTTACCTTGCATTTGGATTTCCAAAATCCAATTAAACAATGATATGGTCAAAATTTGTACATGTATCATTAACTTACTTGATAAAGATGATTGTTACCATAGAGCCATAAACAACAACCCATATCTAAATTCTAACTAGCCATTTATAATTTTCATGCTTTTGGGGTACTTCAGTAATTACTTGGATGACTGGTACTCACAACTATATTTTTTTTGCTACCAATAATGATATTGTTATATTTAATTCAGAACACGGTTATGCTTTGCATAGGTTGTAAATCACTTGAAATGGTATATGAATATATAGCTATCAAGGATTTCCATGTGGCGTCTCGTGCATGCTCAAAACATCTTATTAAATCACATTTATGATAAAGAATCATTAACCTAAGAATGTTTGCCATTATCATGTATTGTATTATATTCATAGCATACTAGCGTATGACAAGCATGATATGCAGACACATATGCACATGATGTGAATAAAATATGAAAATTGAAATGGTATTTAGGTGATTTTGACATCTGTTTAGATGAAAACACAAAGCTAGTTATCAAATGTTAAAATTACTTTATATGAGATATAGATATCCCATGCACAATTGTATTTTCTCCAGTTAAATTGGTTCTCATTGAATGTCAAATTAAAAAGAACTAACATTGTAACCAGATCATAATTATTACCTAACCAGTAAGGCCCCCAAACACCTGGAATGAATAATTTTTCTTGTGATACAGCCATACGACAAGTTGATGTCCCACACACTAACACCATTCTATGAGATATTGCATCTTCACCAACAGTAGAAAAGTACACATCATTCATAAATAAATAAACTGGCATTTTGCATTTAAATATTAATTGTTGCGATCGAGTAAAATTATAGATGCCTGCTCATAAATTACCTTGTGCTTCTGCTTTAGGCGTGCTTTCCATGACACCAACACCGCCTGCATGGCCATCAATTAGAGATGTTCGGACTGATGTTCCAACTAACAACCCTAACTCCTAAAAAGTCAATTAAAAAAAAGCAAATTTCAAAAGATCTAGAAATAACCTGATCAAAAGCATACTTTCCATTTCCTGTTACAAGAGCAACTACCACCTTCATCATTCACAATTTCAAAAATCCCTGACATAACTCCACTATCAACCTTCACTGCTACGATTCTCACTCACCAACCATATCGCAAAACCATCATTAATCACAAACCACAGTTCAAACAGTTGCTGTCCATCCACCGTCTTCTTGCTACCATACACTATCAACTCCTCAAACATTTCCAACTCAAAACCAAGCTATTTCAAACTCTACCAGACCATCACTTAGTTGTTGCCTACATCATTCTGTCACCATACTTCCTTGCTTCACTTCAGCAATCACCACTTCAATCACCAACAAACTACTTCATACATACATCATTGTCAGTCACCACTTCAACTACAAAACACTCCTCTACCTGACCATTCGCTGCTGTGCTTTGACCAGCTACAACCATCAACCTGTACACTGCTAACTGTTCCCACTTACAGTTCACTACCCATTGCGCCTTCGAAACCATCCTTTGACAGTGCCAAACTCCCTCATCGAGCTGCCACCAACCTCCGCCAATTACCTCGACCACTACCACACATCCTCAACAGCATACAGTCATCACCTCTTCCAAGAAACTCCAATCTACTCCGAAATAATCATACTGGTCAACTTCCAAACATCTGCAATTGTGCACAAACATCCTTAAAGGTTTACAAAATTTTAATCAAATAATAAACAAACACACTTACGATCAACTAACAATTAACAATATGACTATACTGGGGGAAGTATAACAATTAACGATATGACTATACTTACAAATCAAATAACAAATGCAGAAGTAATCTTGAATCTCGCCATACTGGGAGAAGTATTCGGTTAGGGATTCGGCGGTGCTGTCCCAGCCGAGGCCATGGACGAAAATTTTGCGGGTGGAAGGGTCGGAATCGGCGAGGGAGGTAATCAACGGAAGGTTGTTTTCGGAACGGCGGTGATTGATTCTGGATTGGAATCTACTTCTTTTTCCTCTTCTTCTTCTTCATCACCCTCCTCGCCTTCCTCGTTCTCCATTTCAGCTTCATCGCCGCCGATGTCTTCTGCTTCTTTCATTTCTTCTTCTTCTTTTTTAGGTTCCTCTAATTTCGTTTCAGGTTCAGGCTCCTAGGTAGCTTTGGTGAGAACTTTGACGTTTGACTATGATGGAATTAGAGGGAGAAAGTCGGTTAGGGTTTTAGTTGATTTTGGCCGAAGAACGAGAGGAAGGAAAGGGTCAGGTTGGGTTAAATAAACGAATAATGGGCTTCGGGCAAGATGGTGGTGATAGTTTTATTTAGTAATAAAAAGGTTTATTTAATTCTTTTATAAAAACATTTACTTAATGGCAATTAACTCCTCGTTCGATCCTGAAAACGTCTGTGTACAATATGCTGATTAATGAATAATTATTAACTATATTTATCGAATATTAATAGTAATTATTTTATAATTATCATTAATTATTAATTATAAAAGTAATTATAAAAATCTAGCTATTAAAATTTAATTATTACTTATTAAATTTAATTATTGTATTATTAAATATCATTAGTAAAATATTTTTTGTAATTAAATATTAGTTATAAATTATTTAATATTTAATATTAATAGTAACATCAATTATTAATATTATTGATTATTAATTATTAAGAATTAATTAATAAAATTAATTATGACAATTTTAAGTATTAATTATTCATTAGTAAATGAATAATAGTATTTATTTATTAATTAATATTTATTTATTGATTATTAATTTATATATTAACTATTAATTATTATATATATATATTTATTTTTTATTATTAAAAGTTATTTCATATTTCAAATTAATTGTTAATTATTATATATTAATTTATTGTTATTACTATTTACTATTTATTATTTATTATTAATTAATTAATTATATTTAATTAATTATTAATTACTAATTATTAATAGGAATTACTTCATATTATTAATTAAAATTAAGTGTGTTGGAATACTGATTTAAGTTATAAATGATTAATATAATATTATTAATGATTTTTTTTTTGAAGAAAGGTCAAAAGCTTTATTGATATTGAGGAAACAATACAAACACATTCACAACACACTATTTACAAGTACAAAGCGTAACAGAAGTATGCTGTCCAACACATTCTCAACCAAACCCTAAACATATTGCGAAAAATGAGCGAAGTTCTCATGGCGGCTCATTTTCTCTGCCTGGCAGATCTTCCACTCTTCCAACTATGTTGCTGCTACTTTCGGTGCGTCTGGACACAATAGAGTTCTCAGCTTCATCATATTCTCTATCAATCATGTATCTTGAGGATGATACCGTGGTTGGGAAGTTAGGGGACGTGGGAAAGGTAAGATCTACACGCGAAGGTAAAATTTCCCATTTGACTAGGGTTTCGTCGGAATTAACCATAATGAGAGAATAGAACTTTGATCTGTTGAAAATTAGGTCACGAACCATATTTTTAATGGATTTGCAAACTGCAATTTTGTCTGCACTGTCATTGTTAAAGATCTTAGAATTTCTGCTCTTCCAAATGAACCATATGGCTGTGCTAGTAGCAGCTATTATGATATCCCTCTCAATGTTGTTGGCTGCAAATTTTTGATTTATGTAGGCAATAGTGTCTGAAATGGAAATGTCGATATTGTTATCTGTTATTGGGTTACCCATCATAATTCTAATCCAACACCACACATGCTTGGAGAAAGAACAGTTAAAAAATAAATGCTTGCAAGTTTCTTCTTCTATATTGCATAAAACACAGATAGAATCTTCAGTCACTCCTTGCCTTTTTAATTTGTCTTTTGTTGGTAGAAAGTTGAAACAGGCTATATAGAAACAGACATTCAGTTTAGGTAGGGATATGTTATTCCATATGATTTTGTGGTAATTGATCTCTTGTAGTTTGATTCTATGATTGTTCCATACAGTGTGAAAGGAGAAATTGCCATTTTTACCACTTTTGCAAAACCAATAGTCTTCTGCTTTGTCATGATGAATGGGTACTTGTCTTATCTCTTCACTTATGTTACCAAGATATGAGATATTCTCAGTTCTCCATGTATTACCAGATATGATATGATTTACCTTGTGATTTTGACCTCTGGAATATGATAAAGTTTCTTGCCCTAATTTTTCTAATAAAGTTGAACCATTTATCCATGGACTAAACCATAAACTTGTAGATTTCCCATCTACAATTCTTCTGTCTATTATTTTTTGTGCATCTCTTCTATGATATAGCATTTTTTTCCAAGTGCATGAGAAATTGTTATTGTAATTAGATTCCCACAGTGTTTCTTTGTTAGCATATCTCTCATTTAACCACCTTGCGCTGAATGTTGAATTATTGAGTGCCTCCCAAATTCTTTTTATGCAGAAAGTTGTATTTATATCTGATAGTTTTTTCAACCTCATTCCACCTTCAGATTTAACACTTGTAACAGTTTCCCATGGAACACTGCTTTTTTTGCCCTTCCAGATGAATTGTTTGCATAATTGATTGATTTTTTGAATACTTAAGCTAGGAAGCATGAAACACTGCATCCAAAAACTGACCATAGGATATATGACAGCCTTTATCAATTCAATTCTTCCTGGAACTGTGAGGAATTTGCACTCCCAACCTTGCATCTTTTTTAGCACTCTGTCAATCAGTTGTTTGCAGTTTGATTGTTTGATATATGTCACTGATAGGGGTAGCCCAAGATATCTAACAGGTAATTGTCCTTCTTGAATATTCAGTATGTTAAGCACTTGATCCTTGTTATTACAAAACTTGTTGAAAAACACTTGAGTTTTGAGATTGTTCATTTCCAGACGAGTAACTCTCTGAAATTTCTTGAAACAATTTTTAATAGCCTTAGCTCCTGTGGCATTTGCATTTGTAAAAATTAAGAGGTCATCTGCATAAATTAGATGTGTGATTGTGGAATTGTTCTTGATAACTGATTCTATTTTACCTTTAGCAGCCTTTGCATCCATCAACAATGTGAAATATTCCATGCATAAAGTGAAAAGATAAGGGGATAATGGGTCTCCTTGTCTTAATCCATTACTACCAGTAAAATATCCCTTATGATATCCTTCAATAGAAAATGAAAAACTCGGGGTGCATATCATTTCATGAATAATATTTACCCATTTGTTTGGAAAATCCATGCTTTTCATCATGTGCAGAATGAAATATCTGTTTACTGAATCATAAGCTTTTTTAAGGTCTACCTTTATGCACATTTTGTTGCTGCCATGTTTATTGAAATTTCTAATGTGTTCATGCGCAATTATTATCCCATCTTTTATCTGTCTGTTTGGTAAGTATGCTGTTTGGTTGTCAGATATTAATTCTGCGAGAACAAACTTCATTCTGTCACAAAGAAGTTTTGATAGGATTTTGTATAGCATGGAACAACAAGCTATGGGTCTGAAATCTGAAACTGATTGGGGGGTTTTAACTTTTGGGATTAATGATATGATGGTGTGGTTAATTTCTCTCACTATTCTACCATTGTCAAAAGAAGTCTGCATAGCTTGTAGAAGAGGTTTCTTTAATTCATTCCAATGTTTTTTTATAGAAATTGGCATTAAAACCATCATAGCCAGGAGCTGTGTCATTATGTACACTGAAAATGGCTCTTTTAATTTCCTTTTCATCAAATGTTACATTAAGAAATGTTTTACCCCAGTCATTTAGTTTCCTTTTTGGGGTAATATTTGGGAACTGATTCGCCATATTGCCTCTGTTATATATATTGGAGAAAAATTTGACACTTCTTCCACCATTTCTTCTTGGGTTTTAACTACATCTCCATTTCCTTTCAAAATGTTATGAGAGCTGTTGACAAATTTCCTGGTAGTTTGTTTTGCAAAGAAAAATTTAGAACAGCTGTCATCCCACTTGATCCATTGACATTTAGTTTTTTGTTTGTTGTCAATTGCTAGCAGCTCCATACTTTTGGCCATTTTCACTTGAGCCTTAAGTAATTTATGTGCATTCAAAGAATTATGGTCTGATTCCAATATTTGCAGGGCAGAATTGACCTCTTGTTTGCATTGTAGTACTTGTGATTGCAAATCGTTTTTACCTTTGCACCAATTTTTGATCTCCTTTTTGATGTTTTTCTGCATCTGGATGAGGTTGTATAACTGATTACCTTCAGGGAATGTAAAACATTTTTCCACTGTCTCTTTATACCCCTCACACATAATCCAGTGATTCATGAATTTGAAGGGTTTAGGTCCGTCATATGTTTGGATGGAATTAAAGTAGAACATGATAGGGACATGATCACTTGTTGATAGGTCTAAATATTTTGCATGAGAATTTTTAAACATGTACATCCATTCTATATTGCAGAAAAGTCTATCAATTTTTGAAGCAATGTTTTTCTGAGGCCCTGATCTCCAAGAATATTTAACTCCAGAAATACTGATCTCATTAACCCCTGTAGAATTGATAAAGTTATTTAGTTCTTGAATGTTTCTGATAGTCAATTTATTCCCTCCCATCTTTTCATTTAAGAGCCTAACACAATTGAAGTCTCCTATGATGCACCAAGGTGTACTAAAAATGTTAGCTTCTTTTTCCAACTGTCTCCATAAACTTGCTCTCTCAGATTCAAGATTTAAAGCATAAATAGCAGTGATAATGCATTGTGCCCCTGCAGTATTGTTAATCATACAAGTGATGTGCTGTTTACTCATAGAAATTGCATAGCTGCTCCAAATATCAGAATTTATCATGATGAGGATTCTGCATTTATGATGGTACTCAATGTTGTTTATGCAAGTCCATTTATTTCCCCAAGATTCTATGTATTGCTGAAGTTTATTTTTTCTCAATTTATTTTCCACTAAGCAAAAAATAGATGGTTTGTGAGAGCATACAATATTTTTGACCTCTAGAATATGTGCTGCCTTGTTAAGACCACGCACGTTCCAACATAGGATAGACATTATTTGGATGAATGAGCTTGACTCCTTGTCCTTGCAGTGGGAGTCCCACTTTCAAAAACACCTTTGTTCTTTCTCCTATCATGTAGATTTTTACTTCTCATATCTGCAATTTCTTTTTCAAATTCAGGATTGATGGATGTGAGATTTGTGGGCATAATATTGGGAGGTTTATCATTTGAAGGGTATGTGGGATTGATACATGATTGAGATAGAGGAGATTCATCCACCTTCGAGTCTATCATGCCTTTCTGCACCTGAAAAGTATCAAGCACTACAGTTGTTAGATCAGAAATTAGAGAATTTGAATTATTTAAAGCAGGTTCGGCATGATTTGATAACTCCCTAGTACTATATATCTCCGATGATGATGAAATGATTGAGGCTTTTGCCGATGACGTCACTGCATTAGGATCAAGAGTTTTTATGCTCATAGATGATCCTTCTTCAATGTTATGTGTGCGAGGTGTTTCAGAAACGTGAGCATTGTGACCCTTTGCAATTGTAGCAGCCATGCTAGATTTAGAAGGTAAGTCAGATACTACACATACTGTTGTTGGCGAGGCTGCAATTGCAACTGCTGGTTCCTCTGAGGATGTCTGAAATGTCTCGACATTTATAGCATTTGAAACTGATGGAGATATGCCATTTTCTATGCTTGAATTATTGTCTTTATTACTTGATGTATAATTTTGGACATTGGACTCATCAGCTGTGATAATTTCTGCATTCTGGTGCGCTACTCCTTGTGAATTAACATAAAATGTTTGTTGCATTGTAATGTCCACTGGACAATTATCCATGCTATTAGTCTCGAGATTACTGCATGTATGTTTTGGTATCCATTTTTGCTTAAATGATATAGGACATTCATCATCCATATGTCCAAAACATATGCAGTTGTGACAAACTGATGGGATGAATTCATATTCAACTTTTTGCATAACACAGTCGCCATTTGGCAGTTTTATTTGAACTTCATTTTCAAATTTGGATGACGCATCTACTTCTATTAGCATTCTGGCGAAAGCTATTCTACTTCTTTTTTTGGTATACTCATCCATTGCAAGAGGTTTTCCAATAGTGCTAGCAATTTTACACAGTGATATGTTATTCCAAAATGCAAAGTTTAGAGGAAACCTCACCCATATAGGTATAGATAATAACAGATCTTTTTCATATTTGATAGAGCTGTTCCATTTTTTCATAATAATAAATTTCTCATCCATCATCCATGGTCCTCCATCTAATATTTTATTACAATCTTCTGCTAATTCAAATTGAACTAGATAGAAACCATTATCTCTAGCAAAAACTTCAAAATTACCTTTTGGAAGCCACGTTCTTTTGATATATGCTTTAAAAAACATGTAATATGGTCTTTTACCCACCAAATAGATAAGAATTGAGTTGGACCATATTTTTTCTGCAGATCTAAGTTCTTCTTCTTCAATTATAGCAGTTTTCCTTTCATTGACAGTCACCGGATCGAAGAATTGTATAGCTTCGTCTTGCTTCTGTACTTTGACCAAATCACACCAACTCATGGGTGATGCCTTGGGATTAACGGCAAAAACCAATCCCTCTTTTGTAGCCTTTGTCTGATCTGATTTAGCATGACTTATAGCCACTTTTTTCCTTTGCCGATCCAGATCTATTCTTGCATGAGATGTAACAGCCGATTTCTGCCTTTGCCAATCCATCAAGTGATTATTAGATCGACTCAAAACCCTGCTCTTATGCGTAGCCGCCAGCTTTTTCCTTCTATCCAACACCATATTCCATCCCTCTTCATCAGCCTCCTCCCCTCCAACATCTGCTTGAGACGCCATTTCAAAAATCTTAAATTAAACCTTAAATTTTAGAAAGGGTTTTTATGTTTTACAGTTATGCATATCTAATATTATTAATGATTAATTATTAAATATTAGTAAATAATATTATATTATTAATTATTTGTAATTAGTAGTATAATATTATAATTAGTGATTAGTACATATGATTAATATAATATTAGTAATGATTAATTATTAAATATTAATAAATAATAAATATTAATTTGAAGAAAGCATTGTAATTATTGAATGTCGAAAATAGGCAACATACATTTTTTACAATGGATATTTTATGATCATTGTAAAATTGGCATCGGCTAAAATATGCATTTTATGACCGTTGTAAAACCGGCTAAAATAATAATTAATTACTATAAGTTATAAATGATTAATATAATATTATTAATGACTAATTATTAAATATTAATAAATAATATAATATTATTAATTATTAGTAATATAATATTATAATTAGTAATTAGTATCATATGATTAACATAATATTATTAATGTTCAATTATTAAATATTAATAAATAATAAATATTAATTTTAAGACAGCGTTGTAATTATTAATTATTGATTGCGAAAGTTGGCAATGGACATTAATTATAACAGATATTTTATGATCGTTGTAAAATTTGAATCAGTTAAAACGGGCATTTTATGACCACTGTAAAATTGGTACCTATTACAATGGACATTTTTAGCCCGTTGTAAAATTAGCACCTATTACGACGGGTGTTATGAGTGTTGTAAAATTGACACCTCTTACAACGGGCATTTTGTGACCGTTGTAAAATTGGCATCTATTACAACGGACGTTTTGTGAACATTGTAAAATTGGCATTTATTACAACGAGTATGAAAGGACCGCTGTAATAGCATTCTATTACAACGGACGGCTATTACAACGGACAGTCATTGCTCGTTGTAAAAGGGACGTTATATATGGCACCTATTACTATTACAACGAGCAGCCTGTGTCCGTTGTAAAAATGGCTTTGTAATAGGGTATTTTTATTGTAGTGTTCGATTCCTTTCTGTTTTTAATTTGTTTTCTTTACTTTTTATTCTCTTCTACTTTCTACTGGATGTTTGTGTTATTTTTAATTCAAACAGTTGTGTCATTTCTTTCTTTAATTTTAAGTTTTGTGTATGTATATACACACACATTGACACACACATGAGATTAGAGATTATGATGATATGTTTTTGAAGTGGTATATTATCCCTTCATCTGGGGTAAGAGACATGTTTTGACCAGTGCATGCATCAGCATTCTAAACTATACACGCTGTATTCTTGACAAAAACAGAACAGATACTTTTATATATATATATATATATATATATATATATATATATATATATATATATATATATATATATATATATATATTATTTTCGCGTCCATCTATTTTTTCCTTTTTTTTTTAATACGGATATTTCGGATTTTTGGGTACGCAACTTATCTGCTCTCTCTGTTTCTGTCGTTTAAAGCCCACGTTTTTATTTACAAGGTATCAGTTTTTCTCTATTTCTGTATCTTCCTTTCAGTTACAACTTTTTTTTTTTGTTTGAAACTTACCTTTCAGTTACTATTTACTTCACTATTTTTTCCTCTTTTGGTTATCTGATCAGTTCAACATAGAGGAAGAGCCAGAAAGAAGCATGTTTGATGGTCTGCTGTACGGAAAATTCTCGAAAAATTGGTATACGTCGCTTCCTTTTTTGTTTCAACATAATGGCGTTTAGATGTTTTCTTCATGGTGTTTTATTTTGTTCTATTTGCAGCAAACATTGTGTGAAATGCATAAATAGCAGGCTTTTATTAATAAAAAAGAAGACGCAAGCTACTGTCAAAATCTTGAAGAAGGATGTTGCTGATCTACTTGCTAATGGCCATGATTCTAATGCCTTTGGAAGGGTAATTTGATTTTTCCGATTTATTTATATTTTCGTTGTTTTTTGATAATTTAATTAGTGAAGACGTTAATTTTGTTGAAAGAAATCAATATTTGTTAATTAATCTTTTAGCTGTAATTCGTTCTTAGCAGGCTGTAGCTGTCTGATTAGTTCCACTTTCCTACTTGTAACCGATCCATTATTTTAGCATTTTAAAGGGTTATTTCTTGTTAATTAGTAAATTAACTAGCTTGTAATCAAGATTCTGACACACCATCTTGATTGATTTAAACACTATTTTCATTCTTAATAATTCAAAATTATGATCACTTAATTTAGGAAATATCATATTTTACCACCTATTATAACTGGAAAAATGAATGACCTAGGGTACAAACATTGAGCGACATATATCTCTACCCCTAACATACATCTGTGTGCTTCGATTATGTGTTCTATGTCGTCACTGCGGTTCGAACCCCGCATGCTAATGAGGTTTGATTTGTAGATAACCAAATCTAGAGACATGCTCCATACTGAAATTATAATTTAAGTGGGTAAAGAAGAAGAAAACAAAAATCATTTTGGGTAACCTGGATGAGATTAAATATGTTTTCTTCTTTGGGACAAAATGAACTGTCAATGGAATGAGAGAGGAGAAAACATATAATTTTTCTTAGTAAAACGAATAAGAATACCATTTCTCTCCTCGAAAAATGATTAAAGTTTATTTCTTAAAGTTATTTTAGTTTTGAATTTTTCATAATTTATATTTTGTTTTTGAAATACTTAGGTAAGGTTTGGTTTTATTTTGAATTTTAAATTTTTAAATCCTATGCTTGTTTCTTATTAATTCTGATAAATGATTGAATATAGGAAATAGAATGCTCTTGAATTTTAAATTCAGAAATTTTCAATTTTGTTAAATTAGTCCTTGTTTTTTTCCTTTCTGAAATAGGATATTTAGATGGTAGTACATGGTTGTATTACAAGGCTTAAGAAGTATATATCATGCAAAAATCACGCGCTATGCAATGCGACCTCGTGGATCAAAGCCAGGGCGTCTAATCACCGAGACAGTGGTGCTAGACTTAATGTTTGTACTTCAAAATACAAAGTTTAAAATTTGAAACCTATCGATTTTCTGAATTCAATTTTTGTAGTTTAGAGTTGAAATGAAACTTTAATTATATTAAAGTTCGGGAATTTCTATGTAAAATCTTTTGGAACATTGAATTCTAAAAAGTTGATCATTTATAATATAAAAAGAAAACGAGTGGAAATTTTGATCAATAAATGGTGTGAGAAGGATATATATATATATATATATATATATATATATATACCTACTTATTTTTTTCATATGTCCAATCATGCCATGTATCTGTTTTAGTTTTTTTCCACAACATTCACCATAATTAATCATGCCCTGTATCTGATACCACTAGTGGAAATTTTCAGAAGATCTTCAAGCTCTGATACCACTATTGAGAAAGAAGAATTGAATTTGATAATAACTAGAAATGAGAGGTGTAGACTTTTAAAAGAGGAAGAAAATTTTACTACAAATTTTGATTACAATATTTTTTGTAATTACAAACTTTCTTGCTTTATTATTTTTCTTGCTTCAGTACAAAATAAGTCACTCCACCTTTTATAGCACATTGCAATTGAACGGTGTTGATGTAATTAATCATATGGTTCACAATTATTCTTTAGAATATTCTTTAATTCTCCTGAAAAGCCTATTCCCTAGAGTTCTTTTGAATTTTCAAGCAAGATCATTCTAAAGACTTTCAATTAGTACATCAAACTTCAAATTATTCTTTAACTTAATTATCTTCATACATACTAAAATTACTATTGCCTAAATTATGTAATATTTTTCAACATAATTATTTAGACCAAAATCAAGTTTATTTCCAGCATCCCCTTAAACTTGATTTTGTAAATTCGAACAAAATTTTCAAACTCTGTATTTTACATGTTTTGGTAGGAATAAAGATATTATCCAATCTTCCCTTAGTGTAATGACGTTCTTTCCCAATGTCAAAATCTTCGATGAAATTTCATGAATCTTTGTGTTCTATTCATTTCATCCTCCAACATTACCACAAAATACTCCAAAAAGTGTGCGTTCTAACTTTCATTTTGCCCCAGTGTCATAAATTTTGAATGAGTCGTAAATGTTATCTTTGTATTCTTTCTTAATTTTACTCTTGCAATTTTTGACCCATCCAATTTCTTTACACGCTTCCCAAATTTCACTTTCGTATGACATTTCAAAAAATGTTGATTGAATTTTTTTTTTCGAAATAGAAGTGCTATAATTTTTGCTCACCACCTTGTTCTCATGGTCATGAAATTGATCCTTTGCTATTTGACTCCCTCTTTGATCATTATTATTTTTACTTCTTTAGCATTCTCCGTTTTCATTTTTTTAAATTTTTGCTCATATTTTAAATTTTATTCAAACTCTTGAATTTCTTCTCCTTTATTCACGGCTTTTTCATTTTTTTCTCTTTTACGTTCTCACTCCTCATCATTGGCGTCATCTTTGCTTGCTCTATTTTCTTCATCCTCTTCTTTGCCGTCTTTTACCCGTTTTTCTTCTTCTTTCACTTTCTTCTTCTTTTCAACTTCTTCTTCCACCTTTTCAATTTTTACTACCTTGATAGCCTCCTTTTTCACTTCATTGGTTTTTGAAAGGTCTGCATCTGCAATCCTTGTGACTTTCTCTTCAGTTATCTTTGGCGATACTTCTGCAACATTCCTCTTCATGTCAGTGTTCGTTTTTTCTTCCTTTTTCATCGCAGTATTCGATTTTATTTCGTTATTTTCCTTTTTGTCCTTCTTATCAGCTAAGATGTCATTTTCGATCTACTTTATTTCATTATCCATCGCAAGTTTGATTTGAGAAGCTTGATCTAATGGTCTTTCTTCGACTTTTTCAATTTAATTTTTCTTCATAGAATTGGAGTATTTCCATATGCAACGTTTATGGTTTTTACATTTTTAGAATCTTCAATTGCTACAACTATGTTGTTAAATTTGAAATCCAAATATTGTAAATTTTCTCAAATATTCTAGAATAATACATTTTTTCTCCATATCATTTTTACAATTGATAAAACCCGTGAAAAATAATCATTGATTTTTTCCGATGATTTCATTAAAAAAAATTCAAACTTACCTCGCATATTTTGTAATTGAATTTTTTTCACTTTATCAATTCGCATGAATGCATTCTTCGAAATCTCTCATGTTTCCTTACTGGTAGATGCATTTGCTATCTTTTCGAACATATCTTCATCCAAGTCTTATGAATGATAATTAGGGCTTGTAAATCCTTCTTCTTCAGACTCTTCAAATTATCACTTTTAGTTTGAGATAAAGTGATGGCATCGACGAGTTTTTCATATTCATTTTCTACGACATCCCACATACCATACCTTGTGATTCAAGCACCATCTTCATGTGAATTCTTCAATTATCATAATACTTTTATTTGAGTAAGGGAATTTTTACGAAAACTTAATGTACTTGTCATTTTTCCTTACCGTCAACCTGGCTTTGATACCACTGTTGAAAATTTTAGAAGGATCTTCAAGCTCTGATAGCACTGTTGAAAATTTTAGAAGGATCTTCAAGCTCTGATACCGCTATTGAGAAGGAATAATTGAATTTGACAATAATTAAAATGAGAGATGTGGACTTTTAAAAGAGGATGAAAATTTTATTATAAACTTTGATTGCAAATATTTTTGTTGATTACAAATTTTTTTTGCTTTATTACTTTTTTTGCTTCAATACAAAATAAGTCACTCCACCTCTGTTTATAGTTGTAAACATCTCAATTGAACAGTGATGATGTTTTTAATCATATGGTTCACAATCATTCTTTGTGATATTCTTTATTTCTCCTGAAAAGTCCATTATCTAGAGTTCTTTTATATTTCTAAGCAGATAATTCTATTTATTACTTTTTTTGCTTCAATACAAAATAAGTCACTCCACCTCTGTTTATAGTTGCAAACATCTCAATTGAACAGTGATGATGTTTTTTTATCATATGGTTCACAATCATTCTTTGTGATATTCTTTATTTCTCCTGAAAAGTCCATTATCTAGAGTTCTTTTATATTTCTAAGCAGATAATTCTAGAGACTTTCAATTAGGACATCAAACTCTAGATTATTTTCTAGGCTAAATTTTAGCTTCAATATGACTTAATCATCTCCATAAATACTAAAATTATTATTGCCTACATTATGTAATATTTTCCAAAATAATTAATTAGACCAAAATCAAGTTTATTTCCAACATTAGCATATAGTTGTACTACAACTCTTTAAGTAGTATATATGAAATATTGACAAATTCAATTTTATTGCTAAATCCATCCAATTGCTCTAAATTTGGCAAGTTGCACGGCGAACTTAAAGATAAAAGGCCCGGGTAAGTTTTTAAATTTTTTGTTACATATTATATAAGAACTTGTTTTTTTTATAAATTTATATGGTTACGCTGGGATAGTTGTAATTCTTGGCTCAACGTTATGATAAGCGTATTTTACGTTAAGATCAACTTATTTTCATCATTTCAAGATTCAAGTACCTTTTGCTTTTCCTGTTTACTCATCAAAAAGAGACTCTACTCTTGCATTTCATAGATAAAAATTTCAAACTGAAGCAATTATTTTATAACAATGTCTTGCTACGATCTACTTCTTTTAACTGCATCCAAAGTTTTAGTGATTAGCGATAAAGTTATATTTCTTCCTTAGATTTAATCATCAAAAACTCTCTCTATTTACAACTTTCAAATTCATTACTTTTATAAATATGTTCTTACTATAGTGATCAATTTTGAAAAAAAATATGGAATATCATGATGCCTAACTCTTGCAAAACTGCGAGTCCATATGTATTGTTAAAGCAACTTATTATAGATTTTGGCCATCTTTTCAACACTGATTTCTCAAGTTGAACGCATAATGATGACAAGATTTTCTACTGAGAAAGCTTGAAATGTTTAAATACAAAAATGTAAGATTGGAGTGAGCATTTTTAATGCGTCAATTGAATTATCAAAGCAACCTTATCAGTTGAATACCGAAACAAAAGTGAGCTTCATATACCCCTTGTCCAGCAAATCCCTTTTTTATTGTGTTTTTTCAAGCATCTTTAAATTTCAGTATGGATATGGGCACTAACTGTGTCAAGTTTATTTATGTGTATGATATTCAAACATTCCCATACTTGTTTATTCAGCTGTGGAAATTCAATACTGGCTAGGTAGAAAAGCTCCTCCAGCTTAGCCGTTATTTTCTTCTTATCATTCTTCTTTCTTTCTTTCCTGTTTTTTTTTTGAAGTTTATTTTTGTGTACATGGTTATATTTATGCTTAGATCATCTTCAACAACCAGGGGACTACAGATTACGATTATACAATAGCCCGTTATTTCAAAATTTTCCCAACAGTTGATTACAAAATAGCAGCCGAGCACTTTTTGAATAGTCTCCCAGATGTTAGGTGTTTGTTGAATAGATGCCTAAATGTTTGAAATATGAAATTACCTACATACAGGTATCTGTTGAACAAGTGTTTAAGAAAATGAGGCAGACACCTGTTCAACATGCGTAGGTCAGTTATAGATTTGTAATCAAAATTTGTTATTTTTGTAATATTATGATTCACCATTTACCATTGGAAGGCATTTTGGGTTTCAAATTCTGAATTCGTAATACCTGGACTTGTTATTGGAGATGCTCTTAGTTGTTGAATCCATAACTTTTGACGACTCAACGCAACCATAATTATCAATGGTCGTTGGTGCCTTAGCGGATTTCCCTTAGAATCGATATAATTTTCTGTTACTTTGACCAAATAACTGTTTCCTGATTTAATTTATTTGTTGGGGACAGTATGTGAATTCATAAGCTCAATAGAGCTTGGAATTGGTCTTTTTTTTTCCATTCGACAATCGTTTTTGTTAGCTTCAAAAATGGCTGCCAACAATGTGAAAGCACCACAAATCCAATAACTAGTTCCAAACAAAGTGAAGTAGAGAATATAATACGAAGAACATAAAATTTAAATAGAAAGAAATAAACACAGGATGTTTTATAGTGGTTCGGTTAACTTCGGCCTACGACCACTTCAAAGATTTTTCTTTTATTTATACTGCTGATTACCGTTACAATAATTTGAATCTGGGTAATGAAAATGACAGAGTATGGTCAAGAGAGTCGGAAGTCCCTCAACTAGTGTCATGCCCGCTATATTCATAGGGGAAGACGGATAGATATCCAACCGAAAACCCTCATGCAGAACCTCCAGACAAGGCCAACCCCTCTCTTCGAAAATGGGCCTCATTGGGCCCACTTTGAGGGATCGGCACTTTGAGGGATCGGTGCCGATCCCCTAGGATGGGGGAGTGGGGCCTGACGATCCCTAGGGTGAGTCCTCCATGTTGCCTTCTCCTGACTTCCTGAGTTGTTTGCGTAGTTTCCTAAGTGTTTTCTAGAATAACTGATCAATCTTTGATCAAGTTGATCTGCCGAGTTGAGTGTCCATATGCATTGTGATCCGATCCCCTATCTAGACAAAGCGTCAATCCATAACCTTGCTTATAGCTAATCTCTGATCTTGATAATCATCTCTTCGGACTTTCTGTGTTGATGATCACAAAATCCGTTTTGCCAAACCAATGGTATCACGACCTTGCCAAAATGCAGGATAACAGTTTTGTTTCTTTCATTTTTCTTTTCTTTTCATATCACTTTGGTTTTAATCTGTTGCCGTATTCACTAATCTTAATCTATGTCTTATTTGAAATAGATGGAACGGCTTATAGTTGAAATGAATCGTGCATGGTGCTATGATATGATCGAGTACTATTGTCAATGTATTTTGAATCTGCTTCCAAGCTTACAAAAGCGAAGGTATTTGGTGTGTGCTATATCTTAATATGAACTTAACTTGAATCAGTTATAATTTTTGCTTTATGAGAAAATTGACCCTTTGGTTTGCTTAACACATGATACCACATTGCATACTGTTAACATTGTACTATTGTGTTATATTATACTTTAAACACTATTTTCTGATTCTTCTGCGATGACACACTTTTCACTAAATCTGTATGCAAAATTTAGTGGTCTGATTAATTCATTCAAGCTGATTTCTGAGTTAAAAATGTTGTGATACAAAACTGTCTTTTCATTCTAATAGAAACATAATATGATTATCCTTTACAGCATTACTGGCTCATCTCGGCTTTGCCATCATATACAAATGTACCACCTTGTCAAAAAATAATATAAACATGAAAAGCTTCATCCACTGTACCATATTCAGTGTTTGAAGTCTGTGCTAAATATGCATATCATACTGTAAATAATGTTAAAATGTTGCTAATCTACACAGAGAATGTCCTGAAGAAGCCATGGAAGCTATATCTACTCTCATTTTTGCGGCAGCAAGGTTTTCAGATTTACCAGAATTGGATGATCTAAGGCAGGCTTTCACAGAGAAATATGGGAGTCATATGGATTCATCAATTAATTTGCAGGTATTTGTCTAATTTTTTAACACCAAGTTTTTGGTTAATATCTGACCTTAACAAGACAATTGTAACCACTTCTGACTGAAAAAAAAAAAAAAACACGTTTGCAGTTTGTTGAGAAATGGAGAAAGAAGTCATTTTCTACAGATGAAAAATTGCTATTAATGAAGAATATTGCTGAAGAGTTTTCAGTCAGATGGGAATTTAGAGCTTTCCAGCAAAACATGTTTAATTCCAGTCCAATTGCATCTGTAAGTTAGTGAATAACAATTCCATTTTATAATGATTATGTTTCTCATAGGATTTTATTTCAACTCCTGTAAAATATAACAATCCAAGATCAATATTCATTTTTACACATCTTATCCACAATTGCAAAATCTGTTGTTCAATATGCGTTTTAATTCGTCGCGAAGAAATTTATTTGCAGGGAAATGGTAGGATATCCAGTAATAAAAATGAAGAACGCTCTACCATAGACTTGAATGGGCAAAATGGTAATCCGCCTAAATTAGTACACAATGAATTTCTCAAGATTGGGAAAGAAAGCAAGCCCGTAAACAATGAGTTTCTCAAAAATGGAAATGAGAGTAAACTTACATACGATGAATCGCATAAGAAAGAACAAGGATTTAATACTTGTCGGCCAATGGGTACGATACATCCTCCTTGCATAAAAAACAATCATGAAAATTTTAGTACACGTGCTTCATCAAGGGGGCACCTTTCAAACCTGGCTACAAGCGATGACAACTACAGTGCATATATGGATATGAACTACTTGAAAAGAGATGAAAGAAGAGAGTATGAATTTAAGCATAAAGAACATAAGATGGTCGGTGCCTTAAGCAGTGAAGAGAAGGATGAGCGTAGAAGAAGCCATGCTATGCATTGTGAAGAGTCTGATGAAGAAGAAGAAGAAGCAATGGATAGGCTTTTGAATCATTTGAGTAAGAAAGGAAGGAGTAACAAACCGAGCAGAATGCGAAGTACGTTATCTAATGGATTGAACACGAAGTGTCCAGTCTCTGATGATGATTTGGTTGCACGGTTCTCTGCTTTGAAGAGGAGTTGAATATTAATTCAGGTTACTCTGCTTTAGTAGTTTGTTATCATTGGTGATTTTGGAATTTATGTGCTATTTTTAGAATAAGGATCGATGTAGTGGGCATGTAATGTAGGAATGATGGCAAGTGGGTGTTTGATTTTACTTTGAAAGCTTACAATGCATATAACACGAGTACTCAGTAGCACTGCATGCATGCAATGGATATATGGAAAATTTCAAGTTAGGGACGCAAGATCATTGTTCATTTATTACATATTAAACGTTACATCATTTGTGCTGCATAAATAGTTGTTTTCTTGTTTCTTATTTATAGCATTAGTTTACCAAAGTTTTGTTTTGAATCAGTTTCCAGTGAAAGCTTTCACAATTGTAGTTTCAGACCAAGTTCTTGACACACCATTTTGTTCAGATGCAAGGTTTTTTGATTTGTTTTTACATACCTAAAGATAATTTCCACCAACTTTTAATTAATCTTAATAATCCTAAATTTAAAATAATATCTTATATTAATGGTTAAAAGAAATGTTTTGATGATTAGTATTGATTTAACAATTTAAACATGTTAAAGTTCAAATAAGAGAATTTTTTTTTTGTTTTTTGTTTTTTTTGAAGATGATGTCTATGTGTAGATGGACATCTACATCCCTCAATGTATATGATACATTGTTACAAACGTCAGTCGCCTTTTTAATGATATTCATGTCATAAACTGCTGCCATATTTCTGCTTGGGGGTTTTAGGCTAAAGGAAAAAGTTAGAAAAAATTTAATTTTAAGGACAAGAAGTTTGTTTTTAGGCTGAAGGACACTTTTTTAGTGTAAATCACAGAATGATAGTTGTAACTATCATTTTCAGTTTACACTAAAAAGTGTCTTCCGGCTAAAAAGCAAACTTGTTCTCGTTTAGACTAAATTTTTTTGCAACTTCTTCCTTGTGCCTATTTACCTGTTTCTTTCTTTATGCTATCCTGTCAAAGTACAATTCTTTTTCCAAACTCCCGTATGGTTGTACTTCTTAGTTTTTACGGCATCCAAGTAATAGTAGTGTTAATACGTATATATGTCCTATGGTGTTTTGAAGAACACAGAAACTTAGATGTAAAAAATGTTACTTGTGTAATACTAATACATCAGTATAGTGTTAATGCAATAATGCGCATCTTAGCGTCTAGTGTTGTTTTGAAGGAAAATACAAAAGGGGAATTTAGCCTCAAGGAAAAAGTTTAAAAAATTTAGTTTCAGGGACAAGAAGTTTGTTTTTTAGGCTGAAAGACACTTTTTAGTGTAAATCACAGAATAATAATTGTAACTATCATTTTCAGTTTACACTAAAAAGTGTCATTCAGACTAAAAAGCAAACTTGTTGTCCTTAATACTAAATTTTTTTTCAACTTCTTCCTTATGCCTATTTACCTAAATACAAAAACTTAAATGTAGAAATCTTGTTTAACACTTGTGAATTAATATTGATAAATGAATTCAAGAGGTTATTTGTGTAATTGATCAATTTTAACATGTGTTCAATGAACACATGTTAACATTTTAAAGTATGGTAATAACTAAAGAAAAATCACGATCTAAATCTTTTATGTTCTATCGTGAATGCTGGAGTCTTTTAAATATGACTATTCAATTTATTCACTCTTTTGGTTAAGCGTTCTAGTCGTGATGGGAACTAAAACTTGGGGAAAAAAAAAACACTATCTCCACCAATTGGCCTGCAAGTAGAAGAAATAACTGCTTAAGAATGACTGTTCTAAGCACCCCTCTGCTAATTAAATCTTCATTATTAATTAATCACACGTTTAACAAATATAATTAAAAGGATTCAATATTTGAAATTCAAAAGGCACAGAGTAACATATCAAACTTTTTAAAGAGAAGAAAACAAAAACGTATTCTTATAAGCATTTAATTGTAATCTCTTTTGAAAAAGCAAGCAGGAATTACTGGTTTTCTTTTTTTTTTTTTTTTTTTTTTTTTAATAATCTTCTGTCCACATATGTACTAACCACAGTTTGGGTTAACCAGTGTCCATAAATTACTCCGCTTTAAACCTAATTTCTTTCTTCACTTCCTAGCCCATTTTTGCTTTAACACAAAAATACCTGCTATAGCGCTATTACAATGGAGTATGAGAGGTTCCGTAACATAGAATAAAGGCCAATTATACAATGTAGCAAGGACATGAACTTTCTTATTACCATTATTACTATTGCTTATATTCTTATTATACATCTGCAACATAGTCCTTCATTCTGACCAAGGTTCTATAAATCGTTAGACAGTCATTGTGTGGTATGTGATATGGATTAACTGGGGATTAATCAAAGCTATAAGTTTTTAATATTTGGATTGGACTTAAGAGTAGCCAAGGACACAAAACTGCATAAAAGTAGCACATAAATGCTTTTAAGGGACATTCATCTTCAACTAACATCTAACCAATGCTTAAATATTTATTTCTATTCTTGAATGATGTGCTCACTAAAAAAGAAGCACTGTTTAGCGACGGCTAATAACCGTTGGCGACCGTTGCTAGCCATCGCTAGAAGCCGTTGCAAAATATCTCGTTGCAACTAAAGAAAGCGACGGCTCCGTTGTTTTTTTTGCAACGGCTAAGTGTCCACGTGGAAGCAACCGTTGGGGTTGTTGATTTCCCGGATTGTTGATGCAAAGCGTTGCAATATTGCCGTTGCTAGCCGTCGCTATATTTGACGACAGAGTCGTCGCTAGCCGTTGCTAGCCGTTGCAAAACTGGAATATATTTGCTGCCACATTGCAGCACATTCAACCCTCAATCCCAATCAATTCAAATAATATAATTCTATCATTCCACACATATAATATCATTTCATCATACCATATAATCAATATCAATACGACCAAATCATCAAATATTGCATATTCCAACATATATTCATAAAATCATATAAGAAAATCAACATAACCAAATATGAAAATCCACCAAACCAAACCACATAACTAAATTAAACGACCAATAGACATCAAGTGCCAAAGTATCAATCACAACAACCAAAATACCAAATCCACCAAAACACTAAGTATCAATCACAACATCCAAAGTACCAAATGTCAAACCCATCATAATACATACATACATACATACATACATACATACATACATATATAAAGCGTACCTATCAAAACAAACCAACTAAGAATCATCATCATCATCATCTGCACCTCCTTCCCCGGGCATTAACCCATGCTCCTGATAGAAGGCAGCAATACGCTCATCTATCTGCGTCACCAACTGACTCTTCCGCCAATCGTTGAGCTCATCCAATTGTGTTTGCATCCGAGCAATCTCTTCCTCATCTATGGATCTCCTATATGCCCTTTGGAAATTAAGAGCCTGCGAAATAATTCGAGTGAATAAGAAGCTCATGACATACAATAACAATAAGAAAACTTAAGTTATTGTTAATAAACCCAAGTGAATAAGAAGTTCATGACATACATGTTTCTACTGTGTAAACGTTGAGCATATACCATATTGCCGAAACTGTAACGCCTGTTTCGACTTGCCGGTTCAATGATTGAATCCCATATCCGATTAGACTCATCAACCGTAAGCGACTCCCGTCCATTCGCTTGTATCCCTCGTGCATGCTCTGCTTTATATCTCTCCTACAATTATGAATATATATTCGACACAATTGCTATACAATTTACTTATTTACTGTGAAATAAACGAATATGAAATATTTTCATTACAGAAATAAACATATTTACCATTACAGAAGCAGCATTGTCGTCCAGTCAATCATATGAAACATCCCCATCCTCATCTGTAAGCTCCACTGCATGTGTGACTCTGAAAACCTCAACCGCTGTAGGCTCCTTATCATACTTTGCCCACTGAATATATATAAGAATAGATTATATTGATAATTTGCATGAGTATATACAAGAATAGATTATATACAAGAATAGAATATATGGTAAAGAGACACTAGTAAATATATACATCAATAACATAGATATTGGTTAATTTATTTATCAACTCCCTCATATGTTGTTGGAAGGATTTCGAGCCACCATGATGTAAAGCGGGGTTTTTGTTCCTATTAGCCTTGTTTCTTGCTGATAATTCCTATTAATTTATACACACTATTAAGTAAAATAATTCAACATGTTTAAATGTAAAAATATAGTGACAATATAACTTACTTTGAATGCTTTAGATTCCCAATATTGTTGGAATCCAACCCAAATATCATCCCCCATCCAACTTGACATTTTCGCTGAACTCTTAGCCCTTGACAAAGTCTCTCTGTAATTTTTCCACATCTTTTTATTCCAATGATTTATAAAAACATCCATATCCTGCGGATCCACACGTACAACTGTCTACATATTGAATTATCATACGTGTTATGTAAAAGAGATTATATAATTAAAAAACAATCGGCAGAACAGAATACGTAAAACTGATATCATAAGGCATGATGTCATATTGTTTTTGGTTTCATATAAGGCATAATTATATATTACAAAGTTGTACTTACCATAAGATCAGTCCATATTGCGTTTTTTATATGTGTTGGGAAGTTATCCCACCGAGGCCAACACCCGGACATCCTACTCTTGTATGCTTCCTTCGATACTTGTAAAATGAACTCTGACGGCTCCACCTCGAACCCTCTGTAGAAATGTTGATGTATATATTCAATATATTTCATATAATGTAATTCAAATAAGTTTAACACATACCCAGCACTTTTCGGAACTATCTACGCAACTCGACGGAGATCTGGCTCAAAGCTACTCGAACCTGCTCCAAGTGAAGGTGATTGAGATGCACTACGTCAGTTACGTTGCCTATCAGACATATCTGGCACAAGCATAAATATAATATCATACGCTGCTTAGAAAAGAGTACTGATAACATAAGCATCACATAATCATTAATTAATATCACATAATCATTAATCATCGCATAATCATCACATAATTATTAATCAAGTGATAATCATCACATAAGCATACTCTGCACATAATCATCGAAAAAAAACGTACATGAAAAGAATAATGCATAACTTAGAATGATACAGATCATATATAGTCATCATTATTATTACATATCTCAGAATATTACAGAACATAGTCATTATTGTTAAAACATAGCTCAGAATTATACAACAAGCGATGCCATCTATGATCAGTCTTCGTTATATTCTGATTCAGACTCGGTCTCGTACTCTATATCATTTTCTTCGGTACTTACAAATGCATCTATTAAAACATTGGATTCATCAGTCAACGACCCTATATCAATGTCATCGGTTATCACTATTTCAGTATTTGGCTCGAGATTCGCTTGATACGCTGCTTCATCTGGAATATTATTTCCATCAAATGTATATCTTGCCTTTGTTTTAAAAACAGCCCACCAGTCTGCTTTACCTTTTTTAAGGACGGATATGGAGCAAAATAAACTTGTAAAGCTTGCTTAGCTAATATAAAAGGATCATTCTTATAGTAATGCGACGTATGCCATTTTTCAATCAGTTTATTGTAACGACCCACAAATCCGTACCCCTTGAGTCAACACTATTCTACATCAATTGACTCAAGATGAACGGAAATACGAACCAATTGGGTTAAAGAAGAAGAGGTAGAAGAAGAAGAAAACAACATCAGAATCTAACATCGTAGCGGAATAAAATATAATAGATAATCAATGATCTTTACACAAAAGAAAACTATATCTGTTTATACATACATCATCAGAGTACATCATTAGAGTTCAACATCAATAACATACAACCGTATACATAGCGGAATAGTAATCAAATACGGAAGTACGTATCGCCATCCAGCTCGTCTCCTAAGCTCCACAGCATCATGTCCTGTATTCTATAATACTCGGTCTGACCCGAGCATTATAGTTAAATAACACCCGAGTCAGTCTGGAATACCAGCATGAGAAATCACACTCAAATTGATTATTAAAGTTTCAAAAATCCTTTGAAAATCAAAAGCATCTCGTAAGACCACGCCACAAATAAACATGTCGGGCTTTTACCTTACGATAGCCAAAACACTTTTTATTAAAATCCTCTGATATTATAATAGGGTCTATATACAAATACTTATTAAAATAGCCGAAATTGTTACATTTATTAAATTCCAGCTACTAGCCACAGAGTGGGTAATACAAACAAAACTCGTAAAAGGCGCGTAGGGAGAATGGATTTCCAACTAATGACTAGGCAGTGGGTACCACCTGTCACGGTACCTGGTCTAGATCAGCATACCGAGGATCACTCCCGACCACCTGCAACACAGACCTGGACTATCCCTTACTGAATAATCCCGAGTAAGATCACCCCGCGGTTGGGATCAGCAACCGCACCACTAAGTCGAAATAAAAGGGACATCTAGACAGGTATGACCTTACCCAGAAATGGGTGCTGCCCACCAAGCCTTGCTGCATAACCCCTGATTTTCAGTCATTCCCGGTCGGTGAGGCTTGAGGCTAAGCATTACCTTTTAGATCGTTTCACTTAGAATGCTTATCGTCCACCCGACGATGTTCGGAAAGCATTCATCCATACAAGTCCGTCCCGGGTTCGAATGGAACCGAAGGCACTACTTCCACTACATCCATTTTGGAAATATGCTCAGAATTAGTAGCGACTAGCCCTTGCACTTCACTGCTCCATCTTCGAATCCAAACTCGTTTTTCCACGAAAGCGTACAAACCGGATCGAAGTGGTTTTCAAGAAATAAATCCCGATCCCGGTCTCTTCGAAACGATCAGCGCATTTGGCCAATATTGATAGTCGGTTACTTAACTATCAATTAACATTCACAAACATACATCACAAATAAATAATTTCCCAAATTCATTTATTTATCTCAGTCTATCTCCGCGGAATATATTTCCACTTTTCAAACCTTTTTGAAAACAGTTTCAAACTATCTTCCCTTTATCTGAATAAATTTCCCAAATATTTTCTATTTCCACTGGAATCACCAAGCACAAAAACCTCGATTTTAGAACAATTTAAAAACACTTTATTATAAAATATACTTTAAAATATTTAAATTAAAAACTACTTTAATACTTTATTAAAATATATATATATTAAGAATATTTAAATTAAAGCTACTTCATAGAATATAAAACTAAATTTCTCTTTTTAAAACAAAATACCAAGTCGCCTTAAATAATTACGACTATAAATAGATTTGCAAAAGAGACTAACTTTAAAATTTAAACATTTAGAAATAATCAATTTCTAAAACATGGTTTTTTTTAACACAACATAACTTATATTTAAAAATTTACGTTGAAAACGTATTTGGCTATCCAGGGAAATATACTTCTCTTCCCATTCTTTAAAAATAAATCACTGTTTATTTTTAAACAAATTTTCTCATTTCCTTTAATAAATTCCCACCTTGAATTTATTCTTCTCAAATATCCACTGATATATTACTTTGCTTTTATAAACCCAGTTTATAAATTTCATAGCTACATTCTCTTTTAAAACTCCCGGTTTTACATACTTAAATCAATTCTCTAATTGATTTTCAATTTACCCCATTTATTCCAAAATCCATGAATTTCAGATTTTATTCCTTAATTATGATTTAAAATACTTGTAACTGAAAATACCAATTTTAGATTTCTCAAATTACTTCTTTATCCTTTTAAATAAATTTTAAACTTTGAATTTTAGAATAGTTCTTTATTCCTTTAAATGATGTCACTTGAGTTTACAATTCATTAATTTCTGTTTTATTAAAAATTCATTTCCTTTTCCATACTCGAAATTATTTATTAGTTAGTATTTTAATATCACTTCCATTCCTTTCAATTCATTCTTAATTTATTCCAATTCGCTATAATTATTTTACTTAAAACTTCACTCTTTTATCGTCTTTCCAAAAATCCAATTATATATTTTGATAATTCAATGTACTGAAATATATTCAAGCAAACTATAGCCTTCAATATTCCAATATAATTCATCATAGAATATCAAATAATCACAACAGAGAATATTAAATAATTTAAATAAATGTTGAGGAATCCAGTTGGATCCCTCCAACCTGTTTTCCCTGCATCCACAGATGTTAGCACAACTTAAAATACCAATTCCACTTCGAGGTGGAATATCACGGTATATGAGATTTAAATATAATATCATCCGCTACTATGCGGCGCATAGGATCTCATTCGCTATATAATGCGGGAAGTCAAACATTCCAAGATATATTATATACTACTATATATAATATAATACACCAAATCCAATCAATCAATCAATTATTTAAATTTAACCATTTAAATTTAAATTTATAACCAGATGAGCGAGATTAACCCACCTCTGCTTTTTATTTGGCAATCCAATTCCATCTCGATCATTATCTCCCAATTTTTGACCTTGTATAAACAATTTATGATTTATTAATATTTGAAATAAATCGACAATTTATTATTATTATTTTATCATTTAATAAGCATTAAGTAACTAATAATTTTATTTAAACTAATAATTTCCTTTTGATAAATTTACTTACCTAATTATTTATTTAAATCAATTTTCCTTTAATAAAATATCTTTTGATAACTAAACAAATAACTAAGTTTAATTAACAAATAGTTTTTAGTTTTTAACCTAATTTCCCTTTGACAATTAATAAAATGATTACATAAGTTAGTTAGACAAATTAATCTCATAAATACATTATTTGAAAATTTAAACTAGTGGATTTAAAAATCTGTATATGTTTATTTATTTTATTTTATTTTAGCATATATATTAAAATAGAAACAGAAATGGTTTTTATATTACACTACTATATTTTTTTTTACTACATATGTTCATATTTATAAATATTTATACTATCACATTAGAATAAATAAATAAATAAATTGTTTTTTACCTTACTATTCAAACCCTGGCCGATATGCTCAAATCCACCTGACGAAACCAATCCCAGCTGAAAACCCCTCACAAATCGCCGCGCTCCCACTCAAGCAAGTCGAGCCCAAGCCTCACTGCCCCTGTCGCAACGTCGATCTGGAGCCACTGCCCTCGAAATCGCGAGCATCACCTCACCGTTAAGCCACCACTACATCGTCGCTTCTTCCCTGCTTCCCCCGTCCCCCATCATACTTGGCCAAAGGAAGCCTCATCCACGCAGACCCAAACTACTTGAACGACCCTTCACCGATGCCCCAACTTGCAAAGAAACCTAAGAATACAGTAGCTTTTCTCGAGTTCGTCGCCGCCGCTGATCACCATGGCTAAAATCATCGATCGACATCGACAAATTGAAGCCCCAATAGCCTCACTCCTCGCTCTTGAGCCTCGCACTTATCGTCCAGAGCAACGCATTACAATCGCGTTTTCCCCTAATCGCGACTTGGGTCGTGACTTCCCCGAAGTCGAATCATCTGAAAAAAATCGATTTAAGGAAAAAAACGCGTTTGATATTTTTTTTCGATTCCGAAGGTGAGAGGCTCGACTTTGGTTTGGGACAGAAAGAAGAAGAATAGCGGCCATTAATTACTTTCAAGAAGTAGAAAAAGGAAATGGACTCGATTGATTTTCGTTCATTCCCTTAAAACAAAAGTAAGCTCGGGTTTTAAAATGAAAGCATTAGCTTCTGAGGGAAGACAGAGTACGTGATGTGAATGGAGATGGAAAACAAAACGCTGATGTGAAGGAATGTCAGCATCTGAAGGTTGCTTATATGAGAATATACATATATGATTTAAATTGAATTTTCAATGTAAATTTCAACGCGTTTATATATCGTACGCTCGTACAACAACTCCAAAAACTACGAAAATTAAAATCCAATAATAATAGCATATTACAGATCCAATGGGACTAGTTTCGTCGAAATCCGAGACTGTGTCTTAGAAGGCTATTTTTAAATATCAATTTAAACGATATATTTTTAAAACTGAACAAATCAGTGTTAAATTCAATTTTAAAACTTTATTATCCTCAGCACTATCAATATAAATTTTATAAGCCTTCAAATTATTTTTAACAGGCTTAAAACTCCAGATTCAACATTTTACCCAACTTCAAATTATTCTATTCAATAATTTAATTATCAAATAAATAGTGATATTTGAATTCAAGTTAAAAATTAAACTTTTAAATATTTAAAATCAATTAAATATTCCGTTTTCAAATGCTCAAAAATTCCGGGTCGTCACATTCCTCCCTCCTTAAAAGAATTTCGTCCCCGAAATTACTAGTTAGGAAGAATGGTCCAATACCCATTTACTTTTCCCAAAACCAACAATTCAACATCCTACCAACTATCTTTTATAAAAGACCCATTATCATTCTTACTAACTTCTCAACTCTCCCATAGTTTTCAAACAATACTATTTGCTCAATCATTCAAATTTCAATTTAAAACCAAATTTTGAATTATCAAAATTTTCTCAAAATTTTCTAACTCTCTAAATTTCCGTAAAATTTCGCCAACGTCTCCTTTGCGCGGATAGCTCGGTACAACTACAAAATGCCACTACGGGCTCCCAAATTCCAAAAGAAAACAAAAGGCTAGGTGGCTCGATCAAAAACCCAATCAAATTTCATACAGAAATTTAAACACATACCTTTTTGTCGAGTAATTCAAATTTATCTTCTGAAATCAAAACCAATTTTTCTTTTCCTTTATAATACCTGTATATCCTACATAGCAATAATATCCAATCACAACATTCAAAAACATTTTATCGACTTCCTTACAAAATGTTAATATTTATTCATTCAAATATTAACTTAGAATATATTTGTAATATCAATTTCCAATTAAGAATTCAGCATTCCTTTCTTAAGTTTAGTATAAGCATTTTATATGTTTATTTATTTTCACTTCACCACTTTAGTTTATATCTACTTCTGTTCAAATTGGTTCTTCCATTTTCATATGAATTCAATTTAGCTTCAACTCTGAATATTGAATTTTATCTTCCATTTATACTGATTCATATCATTATTTTAAATTAGTTTCATTCCCTAATTTATTTCAATTTCAAATCTGAAATCATTTTGTCGCTAACTAAAATTCACCAAAATTTTCAAAAAAAATTCTAACTCCCAAAATTTTAGATTTTTTTTGGCAAAGTCTCCTTTGTACGGAGGAGCTTTTGTAATTTGACAAGAGATATAAATATATATTCATCGACCCACCGGGTCGGAAAAACAAAAACAGTTCATATTTCCTATTTTTATTGCGTAGGCGTACCTTTATTTAGCATTTTTAAGTAAGCGGCTTATTATTTTAGCATTTTGCGCAATCAAATCCAGCCCAATGACTTCCCTGAAGCTGTACTTACTCAACTAAAACATGTAAGTGTCATATATATGATGTTTAACAACATTTCGCTTATTTGCAAAAGTTAAACACATAAATTCCAATAGCAATGCACACTAAACACTTTCCGTAAGCAATTTGTATAGTTTTAATACTAATTCAACCGTTTTCAATTAATTCAAATACCATTTCCATTAAATTTGAATGATTTACAACCCACTTGCTTACATTCAATTCATTTTTAATTTTAAACTAACCCATATTATTCCAATTGATTTTAAAAATCAATTCTATTCACCTCTGTTAATACATTTACTTTCGTTTACAATAGAATGATAAATTTTGTGTGCAATTTTGATATTATTCATGTAAATAACAATTACTTAAACTTATAATCATTTTAGTTTGATTCCAACTCAATCTATTATTTAATTTCCTAGTATTTTAATTCATTCACAACTATTTTATTTAGCTCGACACATTTCATTTCAATTTTATTCACGGTCCATTCATTTGCGTTTTATTTCTTATCCGCATTCATTAAAAACCATTAACTTGAAAACATTCTATTTTTCTTATTGTCTCTAAGTTATTTCAATTCCTTAACAATTTAAATGGTTTACAATTATTTATTTAAGAATTTCATTCCATTAAATACCATCTATAACTCACCGAATTTTATTTCGATTAAAATTTATTTTCACTTGATTTATATCCAACCCAATATCATTAAACTTAGTTTAAGTTGACTTCAATTCAACTCTCCTCCATCTATTTAGCTTAAGTTAATTTACTTCAATTTATTCAAAGTTTATATTTAAGCTCATTTTCATTTCACAAGCAAAATTTTCTTTTCTATTCAACTTAATTCTATCTCAATCAAATCTCATTTTAAATCTATAATTTTATTTGATTAGTTATTATAAAATTTAAATTTTCAGATTCAATTCATTCAATTGATTACAAGGCCATTTTCAATTTTATTCCCACTCATCTGGGTTTTATTTGCAACCAAAACAATCCATATTTTAATCTATTTCCAATCATATTTACTTCACTAACAATTCAAGTCGAATTTAATTTATAACTTGAGTTTCATTTCCAAACTACATTATTAACTCACAAATCCAACTTCTATTTGACTACATTAGGTTCCATTTACACATTTTATTAACTAATTTATTATCTAATTAGTTCTCCCCCAGGTTAAAATTCAATAGTTGATTTTTAATTCTAATATCACTTCATTTAATTTTTCTTAAGTTTATTTTATTTTATAATTCAAGTTTGTATTTTTCGTTTTATTTTCCAATTCATCAAAAATGTTTATTTTGGGTTTTCTATTCCATCTTTTCAATTTTATAAGTTATTATTCCACAAATTTCCATTCATTCTAGGCTTGAATATATTCATCTTTTATATTTTAACTCGAGTTTTACACTTATTTATAATCCAAGCATATTTTTTTATTCCATGGATTTTTAATTCTTTTATAAGTTATTCCAATTCATATATTCCAACTTATTTCTTATCCAACTTACTTCCATTCATTCAAGTAAGAATCTAATTCCATTTAATATCTCAACTGAATTTTTATTCCAATTCAATTCTATTTTAAATCAGATTTATTTAATTCAACTTGATTTAATTTCCTTCATCAGGATTTTTAAACACCCGGCTTTTGGTTCCAAATCACTTTGAAATCTTCAACATCTCAAAATCACATTTCTCAAATTTTTTAAACCAATCCTGGTTTTTATACCCAACAAGTTTCCTTTGAAATTTCAAAAACAACTGGTTCTTCTAAACAAATTAATTTGGCAGCAATCCGTCACTTAGAAACTCGAAAATGAACATCAGTGATGCTGCAGTCATCACCGAAGTTATTTTCCAGCGACTGAAGTGAATTCAATGCTATATCCCTTTCTAAAATTTATTTGAAACAATTTACTTCCAGAAATACCTTCAAAATAATAATGCTATTATTTATCATGAAAACATTTCGAAAAACACTTCCAAAATCTCCGGGGTTTTAAATTTCCAAATCCTGCTTAAATCAATTTTAACTATAATTCATTTGTATAAATCCCTATTTGATTATATTTCAATTTATAAATCATACTTATAATTCATATTTATAAATTTCATTTTATAAATGAATTTATTCTCTTAATCTTTGGTTATATTTTCAATTTGTAGTTAAATTTTCTCACAACAATAATAATAATTTAATATCATTATTCCTAACATCCAAGCAACCATATATTAGCTAAAATAGTTTAAGAAAATATTTCCTTTATATCAAAATATATTTTGGGTAAAATTATTTCATTCACCCACATTTAAAACAATACCGTGTCGATTTATCATGTTAGGTGTTTATAAACTCTTCTCGGATAGCGGCCAACTTACCCGATCAGAATTCATATTCCACTCAACCAATAAACCAACACAATATTAAAACAATTTATATTCACTAACAAATACGCTCTCATATCTGTTAATACGCTCAAACTCATTCTAGAGTACCACAGACTCTATTTCAATGAGTAATTCCCACCAGAGCCAAGGTTATCGCCAACCTAAGCTCTGATACCAACTGTAACGACCTACAAATCCGTACCCCTTGAGTCAACACTATTCTACATCAATCGACTCAAGATGAACGGAAATACGAACCATTTGGGTTAAAGAAGAAGAGGTAGAAGAAGAAGAAGAAGAAAACAACATCAGAATCTAACATTGCAGGGGAATAAAATATAATAGATAATCAATGATCTTTACACAAAAGAAAACTATATCTGTTTATACATACATCATCAGAGTACATCATCAGAGTACATCATCGGAGTTCAACATAAATAACATACAGCCGGATACACAGCGGAATAATAATCAAATATGGAAGTATGTATCACCATCCAGCTCGTCTCCTGTCCACGGCATCATGTCCTGTATTCTATAATACTCGGTCTGACCGGAGCGTTATAGTTAAATAACACCCGAGTCAGTCTGGAATACCAGCGTGAGAAATCACACTCAAATTGATTATTAAAGTTTCAAAAATCCTTTGAAAATCAAAAGCATCTCGTAAGACCACGCCACAAATAAACATGTGGGTTTTTACCTTACGATAGCTAAAACACTTTTTATTAAAATCCTCTGATATTATAATTGGGTCTATATACAAATACTTATTAAAATGGCCGAAATTGTTACATCTATTAAATTCCAGCTACCAGCCACAGAGTGTGTAATACAAATAAAACTCGTAAAAGGCGCGTAGGGAGAATGGATTTCCAACTAATGACTAGGCACTGGGGTACCACCTGTCACGGTACCTAGTCTAGATCAGCATACCGAGGATCACTCCCGACCCCCTACAATACAAGACCCAGACTATCCCTTACTGGATAATCCCGAGTAAGATCACCCCACGGTTGGGATCGGAAACCGCACCACTAAGCCGAAATAAAATGGACATCTAGACAGGGATGACCTTACCCGGAAATGAGTGCTGCCCACCAAGCCTTGCTGCATAACCCCTAATTTTCAGTCATTCCCAGTTGATGAGGCTTGAGGCTAAGCGTTACCTTTTAGATCGTTTCACTTAGAATGCTCATCGTCCACCCGACGATGTTCGGAAAGCATTCATCCATACAACTCCGTCCCGGGTTTGAACGGAACCGCAGGCACCACTCCTACTACATCCATTTTGGAAATATCCTTAGGATTAGTAGCGATTATCCCTTGCACTTCACTGCTCTATCTTCGAATCCAAACTCGTTTTTCCACGAAAACGTACAAACCGGATCGAAGTGGTTTTCGAGAAATAAATTTCGATCCCGATCTCTTCGAAACGATCAACGCATTTGGCCAATATTGATAGTCGGTTATTTAACTATCAATTAACATTCACAAACATCCATCACAAATAAATAATTTCCCAAATTCATTTATTTTTCTCAGTCTATCACCACAGAATATATTTCCACTTTTCAAATCTTTTTGAAAACAGTTTCAAACTATCTTCCCTTTATCAGAATAAATTTCCCAAATATTTTCTATTTCCACTGGAATCACCAAGCACAAAAACTTCGATTTTAGAACAATTTAAAACACTTTATTATAAAATATACTTTAAAATATTTAAATTAAAAACTACTTTAATACTTTATTAAAATATATATATTTTAAGAATATTTAAATTAAAGCTACTTTATAGAATATAAAACTAAATTTCTCTTTTTAAAACAAAATACCAAATCGCCTTAAATAATTACTGCTATAAATAGATTTGAAAAAGAGACTTACTTTAAAATTTAAACATTTAGAAATAATCAATTTCTAAAACTTGGTTTTTTTAAACAACATAACTTATATTTAAAAATTCACGTTGAAAACGTACTTGGCTATCCAGGGAAAGATACTTCTCTTCGCATTCTTTAAAAATAAATCACTGTTTATTTTTAAAAATATTTTCTCATTTCCTTTAATAAATTCCCACCTTGAATTTATTCTTCCCATATACCCACTGATATATTACTTTACTTTTATAAACCCAGTTTATAAATTTCATAGCTACATTCTCTTTTAAAAGTCCCGGTTTTACATACTTAAATCAATTCCCAAATTGATTTCCAATTTACCCCATTTATTTCAAAATCCATGAATTTCAGATTTTATTCCTTAATTATGATTTAAAATACTTTTAACTGAAAATACCAATTTTAGATTTCTCAAATTACTTCTTTATCATTTAAAATAAATTTTAAACTTTGAATTTTAGAATAGTTCTTTATTCCTTTAAATGATATCACTTGAGTTTACAATTCATTAATTTCTGTTTTGTTAAAAATTCATTTCCTTTTCCATACTCGAAATTATTTATTAGTTAGTATTTTAATATCACTTCCATTCCTTTTAATTCATTCTTAATTTATTCCAATTCGCTATAATTATTTTACTTAAAACTTCAATCTTCTATCGTCTTTCCAAAAATCCAATTATATATTTTGATAATTGAATGTACTGAAATATATTCAAGCAAACTATAGCCTTCAATATTCCAATATAATTCATCATAGAATATCAAATAATCAAAAGATATAATATTGAATAATTTAAATAAATGTTGAGGAATCCAGTTGGATCCCTCCAACCTGTTTTTCCTATATCCACAGATGTTAGCATAACATAAAATACCAATTCCACTTCGAGGTGGAATATCGCGGTATATGAGATTTAAATATAATATCATCCGTTATTATGCGGCGCATAGGGTCTCATCCGCTATATAATGCGGGAAGTCAAACATTCCAAGATATACTATATACTACTATATATAATATAACACATCAGATCTAATCAATCAACCAATTATTTAAATTTAACCATTTAAATTTAAATTTATAACCAGATGAGCGAGATTAACTCACCTTCGCTTTTTATTTGGCAATCCAATTCCATCTCGATCATTATCTCCCAATTTTTGACCTTGTATAAACAACTTATGATTTATTAATATTTGAAATAAATCGACAATTTATTATTATTATTTTATCATTTAATAAGCATTAAGTAACTAATAATTTTATTTAAACTAATAATTTCCTTTTGATAAATTTACTTACCTAATTATTTATTTAAATAAATTTTTCTTTAATAAAATATCTTTTGATAACTAAACAAATAACTAAGTTTAATTAACAAATAGTTTTTAGTTTTTCATCTAATTTCCCTTTAACAATTTATAAAATGATTACATAAGTTAGTTAAACAAATTAATCTCCATAAATACATTATTTGAAAATTTAAACTAGTGGATTTAAACATATGTATATGTTTATTTATTTTATTTTAGCATATATATTAAAATAGAAACAGAAATGGTTTTTATATTACACTACTATATATATATATTTTACTGCATATGTTCATATTTATAAATATATATATTATCACATTAGAATAAATACATAAATAAATTGTTTTTACCTTGCTATTCAAACCCTAGCCGATATGTCCAAATCCACCTGACGAAACCAATCCCAGCTGAAAACCCCTCACAGATCGCCGCGCTCCCAGTCAAGCAAGTCGAGCCCAAGCCTCATTACCCCTGTCACAACGTCGACCTGGACCCACTGCCCTGGAAATCGCGAGGATCACCTCATCTTTAAGCCACCACGACATCGCCGCTTCTTCCATGCTTCCCCCGTCGCCCAAGCCTCATCCACGCAGACCCAAACTACTCGAATGACCCTTCACCGATGCCCCAACTTGCAAAGAAACCTAAGAACACAGTAGCTTTTCTCGAGTTCGTCGCCGTCGCCGATCGCCATGGCTAAAATCATCGATCGATGTCGACAAATTGAAACCCTAATAGCCTCACACCTCGCTCTTGAGCCTTGCGCTTATCGTCCAGATCAACGCATAACAATCGCATTTTCCCCTAATCGTGACTTGGGTCACGACTTCCCTGAAGTCGAATCATTTGAAAAAAATCGATTTCGAGAATCGATTTAAGGAAAAAAAACGCGTTTGATATTTGTTTTGTTTTTGATTTCGAAGACGAGAGGCTCGACTTTGATTTGGGATAGAAAGAAGAAGAATAACGACCATTAATTACTTTTGAGAAGTAGAGAAAAGGCAATGGACTTGATTGATTTTCGTTCATTCCCTTAAAACAGAAGTAAGCTCTGGTTTTAAAATGAAAGCATTAGCTTCTGAGGGAAGATGGAGTACGTGATGTGAATGGAGACAGAAAAAAAACCCTAATGTGAAGGAATGTCGGCATCTGAAGGTTGCTTATATGAGAATATACATATATGATTTAAATTGAATTTTCGATGTAAATTTCAACGCGTTTATATATCGTACGCTCGCACAACAACTCCAAAAACTACGAAAATTGAAATCCGATAATAATACCATATTACGGATCCAATGTGACTGGTTTCGTCGAAATCCGAGACTGTGCATCGGAAGGCTATTTTTAAATATCAATTTAAACGATATATTTTTAAAACTAAACAAATCGGTTTTAGATTCAATTTTAAAACTTTTATTATCCTCAGCACTATCAGTATAAATTTTATAAGCCTTCAAATTATTTTAACAGGCTTAAAACTCCAGATTCAACATTTTACCCAACTTCAAATTATTTAATTCAATAATTTAATTATCAAATAAATAGTGATGTTTGAATTCAAGTTAAAAACTAAACTTTTAAATATTTAAAGTCAATTAAATATTCCGTTTTCAAATGCTCAAAAATTCCGGGTCGTCACACTTATAATCTTTGTGCACGTTAATTCCAGAGCCAGGAACATTGCTAAACCAGTTGCATTTGAGTAAAACAACTTTCTCTGCAGGTTGTATATAATATGTCAACTCTAAAACTTGTGTTAAGATGCCATAAAAATCTTTTATATGCTTCTCTGGATCATCACTTCCTTTGACGAATATACCACTATTATATGTTAATTTTTCAGCCCCGTAATCTTTGGTGTTGAATTTAAATCCATTGACGAAGAATATTGGATAAGTCTTGACATTTCGTTTTGGTCCGATAGCAAGATGTGGTAATCCTTCGTCAACAACATAGTTTTCTACATCATGAACGTAGTTTGAAAACCATCCAGCAAATTATTTACTGAGGTCGCTAGATGGATGTTGTGATTCGTATATGCTGCAAATATGTGTTATATTCCTTTATAATTAATATATACATGTATAATTGAATTATATATGAATTCATAATTACCTGACAAATGGTGCAACTTCAGCACAATTTAGAAGAACATATGTGCGTGCCACATGGTAATCTCTATCATCTAACCATATTTCCACACATTTTCCAGCAGGTCTTCCATGTTGTCCAAAAATAGATAACATTGTTTGAGAAGAATCCCGCTCAATAGTTTCTTCATTACGGAGAACACTTACGAACGATAAGTTCACATCGTCACTAAAGTAATGTGAGAAAAAAATGAAGCTTCTTCTTTAAGGTACGATTTGCAAATCGAACCTTCTACTCGTGTTTTTTGTCTAATTTTCTTCTTCAAATGATTCAGGTACCTATAAAAAAATTAATTAAATTTATATGGTGGTACAAAAACTAAAATTAATTACATTACCTCTCAAATTAATGGATACATCCATCCATATTGCACAGGACTACGAAGGAGTGCTTCAGATGGAAGATGAACAGGTAAATGCTCCATTACATTAAAAAACCAGGCGGAATTATTTTCTCCAGTTTGCATAGAAGTACAGAGATTTCCGCTTCAAGTTTACGTATACGATCTACCTTTAACGTCGTAGAACAAAGCTGTTTATAAAACATACTTAATTCTGTTATAACACTCCATATATTTGCAGGCAGCAGTTCTTTAAAAATCACGGGAAAAAAATACTCCATCATAATGTGGCAATCGTGACTTTTCATCTCACTCAATTTGCTGTTTTTAAAGTCAACACATCTACGGATGTTAGAAGAAATCCCATCAAGACATCTAAGTCCTTCCACCCACTTTAGAACGAGTTTTACTTGCTTGTTGTCTAGCTCATAACATGCTTTGGGTTTCTTATTATCGTCGTATAATTGAAGTTTGGGACGCTTACAGAAGTGTAATATATCACATCTTGAATTCGCATCGTCCTTGGTTTTCCCCTTCACATTCCACGTTGTCAAACACGTTTTTTTCGTTGTGCATGACGTCAATGTTATGTCGGAGTAGGAGATTTTTTCAGTACGGTAACTCCCAGAGTATACTTTGCTTGCACCGGTTATGAATGTCCGATTTACCTAGAATTTCAACCTATACCCCAGTTTCATGTATCTTTGGGTAGTCTTTTACAATTTCATATACCTCTTCACTTGTCCAAACCTTAGGTGGTAGCATACTCTCTACTCTGTTAGCTTTAAAGTTCTTTTTATCCGTTCTAAATTTATGATTGATATGTAGAAAACACCGATGACAGTCAAACCCAGAAATTTTCTGTCCACACTTAATGAAAATGCTCGTGTTTCATCCATACAATAAGGACAAACTAAACGTCCAGATGTGCTCCAACCTGAAAGCATGCCATACGCGAAAAAATCACTAATAGTCCATAATAAAGAAGCAAACATACGAAAATTCCTTTTTCTTGAAATGTCGTACGTTTCAACTCTTTCATGCCACAGTGTTTTCAACTCGTCAATTAGTGGTTGTAGATAAACATCAATTCCTTGTGTCGGATCATCGGGACCGGGACGACAATCGTTAGAAACATATATGGAGTTTTCATGCACATCCATGGAGGTAAATTATAAGGAGTAATAATAATAGGCCATGATGAATATTTACGACCAAACTGAGAAAATGGTGAAAATCCATCCGTACATAAGCCAAGCCTAACATTACAGCTCTCTGCCGCAAATTCAGGATAATTCTTATCGAAATGTTTCCATGCTTCTCCATCAGATGGATGTATCAAAGTTCCTTCTTCTGGTGTTCTCACACTGTGACATCGCATATGACATGTTGTAGCAGAGGATGTATATAACCGTTGAAGTCTGGGAGTGATGGGTAAATAATGCATCCTCTTATATGGAACTTCTTTTCCTTTCTTTTTTCTTGGTTTGTATCTTTCCTCGTTACATATTCTGCATTTAGTAAGATAAGCATCTTCTTTTCAATACAGCATGCAACCTTTTACACATGTATCTATCTTCTGGTATGGCAATCCAAAAGCAGGCATAAATTTTTTTTACTTTATAATAACTATCACACATCAAATTATTAGGTGGCATGTGTCGTTTTGCAGTTTGTAAAACTGCTGTAAATGCAGCTTCTGTAAGATTAAATTTTGATTTCATAGTGATGTATTCGGCCGTTACAGATAATTCGGTTCCGCTTGTACATCCATCCCACAATGTCCTCTTAGCAGAATCCAATAAATCTTAAAAAAATTTAGCTTCCGCGGTCGGCTCTTCGTCAACATTTTCGTTCCCATCACCACCTTGGTCAAATGTAGGAAATATTGATCGTGCAGCATCTTACACCATGTTTTCTATAGGATTGGTCATAGTATTATCGTTCTCTAACACTACAGGATTAGGTGTAGGTTGGACAAGTTCTCCATTACGATCCAATAAGTAATAATTCGGCACAAAACCAAATTTGTACAAATGTACTTCTACTACATCTGGTTTCCAATGCTTCATATGTTTGCACTTACTACACCAACAACGAATGTCTACGTTATTTCGATTATCAGATTGAGCAAATCTAATAAATACATGTACACCGTTACAGAAACGTTCTTTTATTGATCCTTTCATACCTTTTCAAGGTTCATACATCCAACTACGATCGAGAAAATAATCGAACATATTTCATGATTTGTAAAATGTAGGTTATAAGATTGAATAACACACTTCATATTAAAGTCTTGTAAAAATTCATATATAACCCTTTACTATTTTAACAAATTCAAATAAATACTACATTCAAATTTTTAATTCTTAAGTTTATTGTTTTTTACTTTGATGGCCGGTTATCCTACTTCCCATTAAAAACACAATAACGAAATCATATTTTGTAGGTTAAATGATTTTAAAAAATTTCGGCAGCACTTCCCTTTATTCCCTGTATCGTACACAAATGCGTGTATACAGGGAAAAAAGGAAGTGCCATCGAAATTTTATGAACCGTTTAAAGTGAAATGATGTATAAAATATGATTACTTTATTGTGTTTGTAACTTGTCCAAATACTAGGACAAATCCAACAAATGCTGTATCGGATGAATATAGATGTCCGTTCTATGGAAAAACGAATATCCATATAACGATCATATACAACACTTGTCAGACGGGGCCAAAAATTCTCTAAGGGGTTCACATAAATAAAGCACAAATTAAAAAAATATATTGAATTATTAGTGGTCTGTAGTGAAATAATGATTTTATTTTTTTAGTAATGTAGCCAAATAGAATTCGTTTAATTATGAATCAAAATCCACGGGAACTATCAGTAACTCGAAAAATATGTCTTATCTCACAAATGGGAACTATGAGTTGCTATTTTAACAACTACAAAAACTATTTTATAATTCTATTTTATAATTCATTTAACTATTTAAATATTTATTAATTAAATCTAAAATTTTAAAACGTATTTTAACTTTTGTTTAACTACATAAATTTTAATTAACAATTTTGTGAACTAAATAAGTAGTTAGCACTTACAACAGTATAACAAACATTCTCGTAAACTTATCCATAAACATATTATTCAATAACCATAGACTATTTTTTGGATTTCAAATTAGGCATAATTTTTAACGACATAGTAAACAATAAATTCACTAATTAATACCACCAAATCAACACTAATTATCATCACCTAATACGCAATAATCACTATTTTCAAACACATAATCAACTAATTTTCTAAATTAGGTTTACCATTATATACCCAATTCAAATAATAAACTATATATCATAAACTAATAACATATATTCATCAGTTCCAAACCCCTAAATCATCCAATTCCAAATCCCTAAATCATCAACTAATTTAATTTAAACCTAAATTAAACAAAGATAATGGAAAATAGGAGATACCGGCAAGTTTGGAGAGGTTGAAATTAGCGACGGAAGGTTGCGACGGCTCTTGGTGGCGAAGGGCGGCGGATCTGAGTGGATTTGGGGAGAAAGGAATTGAAATTTTGTGTCTCGGATAGCATGTTTGTATAACGCGATAAGCGACGGCTAGTACACTACTAGAAAAATGCCAAATAGCGACGGGTGGGAGCGACGGCTTCCAACGGCCGTTTTCCGACGGCTTCCGACGGGCCGTCGGCGGCCGTCGAAAGCCGTCGGAAATTCGCGATTATCTGCAGCTCGGCCGAGCCTTTCTTCCTCATTTTCCAGCTTCTCAAATTCTCAAGAAAAACCCCCAAATCCCCATTTTCCACCTCCAATCGCTGATTCGTGATTTTTTCTCCTTCCCCGCTGTTAATTCAACATCTCTTGCTCTTAATCTCAGGTGTAATCTCTTATTTTTGTGAAAATTTCAGTTTTTACCCTAATTCTAGATTTGCATAAATTGATAAATTAGGGCGAATTAGTGATTGCAATTGTTCCAATAGCGTAATAACGGTTTATAGCATCACATGGCATACATATTTCATCTTTTATCGAGAAATTGTGAAAAACACGTATAATTTGTGGTTGTTCATGTACATGTAAATTGTTGTATATGCCTTGATTCGACGATTGTATACATTATTTGGAATAAGATAAAATGATTGAATGAACTAAGAGTATTATACTGTGCACGTATTTACTTATGAAACAAAAAAATGCATTACTCTAAATTATAATTGTGTGTATTGAAAAATGACAAAAATGTTAAACCAGCCTTAAGTTGATGCGTAATACGTCGAATAAATGTGTTAAATTAATATATATATTTTTGTAAATGTGAACAGCGAGTAAAACTGTATTTTTTCGTAAAATGCGTGCATGTTAACTAACAAATATCCCTTAGAGAGTTTTTGGCCCCGTCTGACGAGTGTTGTACATGATCGTTGTATAAATAGTCGTTTTTTTTGAAAAACGACCATTTATATTCATCTGGTACAATGTTTGTCGGATTTGTCCCTGTATTGGACAAGTTATGAACACAGTAAGAATTTACATTTTGTATACTACTTCGTCTCAAACGGTTCATAAAATTACGGCATAACTTTTCTTATTTGATTCCTGCGTACACGCATTTGTGTACAATGCAGGGAACAAAAAGAAAATGCTGCCGAAATTTTGTTGAATCGTTTGAGACGAAGTAATATACGAAATGTAAATGCTTACTGTGTTTGTAATGGGAAGTAGGATGCCTGACCAATGAAAAAAATTTTATATATATTTTTAAATCGTTACGTTAAAAAATAAAATGTGCCCTATTTGAAAATATTTTTAAATTTGTGAAGTTGTTCTTTAAATTCAAAATATTATACGACCATGAAAATAATCTTTTTCGAATTTGTATTCTTCAAAATAAATATTAAATTTTGAACTTCTCATTTTGTCAAATAGGAAAAATGATTGATTATTTTGTTGATCGGAGGAGATGGATGTACCAAAGAAAAGGACTGAGGCGCTCAATAAAAGAAGATTTTTATAATGGTATAAACATGTTTGTTGAATTCGCTTTAAGTAATAACGGAAACGATCCAGAAATTCGTTGTCCGTGTAGTAGGTGTAGACATTTGAAGTATTTGTCACCAGATATTGTGAAAGTTCATTTGTGCCAACACGGTTTCGCACCCGAATATTATGTTTGGGATCGGCATGGAGAAGTTGTAGCAAATACTTTTATAGAGTCTGAAAGTGTCATTAACGAAATAGTTTCAACGACTCGTATAGAAAATATAGTCGAAGATGTAGCACGATCAATGTTTCCTATGGTTGAAGTTGACGACGATGATGGAAATGTTGAAGAACCAAATATTAAAGCTAAAAAAATTTATGATTTACTAGATGCAGCTAAGAAACCTATTTGGGATGGTTGTAAAAGCGGCACTCAGCTGTTAGTAATCGCAGAATACATTGCGATGAAGTCAAAATACAACATCACTGAAGCTGGGTTTACGGCTGTTGTACAAGCTGCAAAAAGACATATGCCGCCCGATAATCTAATGTGTGAAAATCACTATGAAGTTAAAAAACTTATGTCGGCTTCTAGTTTACCGTATCAGAAAATAGATGCATGTTTAAAAGGATGCATGTTGTTTTGAAAAGAAGACGCAAACCTTAGAAATTGTAAAGTTTGTAACCAGGAGAGATACAAATCAAGAAAAAAGAAGGGGAAGGAAGTTCTGTACAAGCGTATGCACTACTTACCCATAACTCCAAGACTTCAAAGATTATATGCATGTTTTGTAACTGCGTCTAATATGAGATGACATAGCGTGAGAACGGAGGAAGAGGGTACGTTGACACATCCGGCCGATGGAGAAGCATAGAAGCATTTCGATAAAACGTATCCAAATTTTGCAGCAGAGAGTCAAAATGTTAGATTAGGATTATGTACGGACGGTTTTTCTCCATTTTCTCAATTTGGTTCTAAATATTCATCATGGTCCATTATCGTCACACCGTATAATTTACCTCCATGGATGTGCATGAAAACGCAATATATGTTTCTTACTGTTGTCGTTCCTGGCCCCGACGATCCGACACAAGGACTCGATGTATATTTACAACCGTTGATTGAGGAGTTTAAAAATACCGTGGAATGAAGGAGTAGAAACATACGATATGTCCAAGAAGAAAATTTTTCGTATGTTTGCTTCTTTGTTGTGGACTATAAGTGATTTTCCTGCCTATGCAATGCTTTCGGGATGGAGTACTGCCGGTCGTCTAGCATGTCCATATTGCATGGATGAAACACGAGCGTTTTCTTTACCTCATGGTAAGAAAATTTCATAGTTTGACTGTCATCGATATTTTCTCCATGTAAATCATCCCTTCAGAGGAGACAAGAAAATTTTTTAGCTAATAGAGTAGAAACCAGACAACCACCGACGATATGGTCAAGCGAAGACATATATGAACTTGTTAAGGACTATCCAAAGATATATGAAACTGGCGAGCAAACATAAATTGAAGGCAAATCAGTTGTTCATAACTGGTGAAAATAAACTATTTTTTGGGAGTTGCCGTATTGGAAACATCTTTTGCTTCGCCATAGCATAGATGTGATGCACAATGAGAAAAATGTATTTGATAATGTTTTTAACACAATTTTGAATGTGAAAGGGAAGACGAAGGATGATTTGAAATCAAGACGTGATATAGAAGAATTATGCAAATGTCCTGAGCTTCATATGAAACCAAATGACAGTAAAAAAAACCCAAACCTTGTTACAAATTAGATAACAATCAAGTTAAAGGTGTGTTAAAATGGGTGGAAGGGTTAAGATTTCCTGATGGGATATCATCAAATCTTCATAGATGTGTTGACTTTAAAAATGGTAGATTGAGCGGAATGAAAAGTCACGACTGTCACATAATGATGGAAAATATATTTCCCGTAATGTTCAAAGAACTACTGCCATTAAAAATTTGGAAAGTAGTAACGGAGCTTAGTATGTTTTACAAAGAGCTTTGTTCGACTACTTTAAAAGTGCAAGGTTTACGTAAACTTGAAGTGGACATTCCTATATTGCTTTGCAAATTAGAGAAAATATTTCCGCCCGGTTTTTTCAATGTGATGGAACATTTACCTGTTCATCTCTCATCTGAAGCACGACTTCGAGGTCATGTCCAATATGGATGGATGTATCCATTTGAGTGGTATGTAATATGTTATAACGTAATTTAATTGCATTTGAAAGATGAAGTTAATATAAATTAATTTTGCATAGATATTTGAATCACCTGAAGAAAAAAGTGAGGCAAAAAGCACGGGTTGAAGGCTCGATATGTAAATCTTACATCGAAGAAGAAACTTCGTTCTTTTTCTCTCACTATTTCAGTGACCATGTGAATATTTCATTTCAAAGTGTTCCTCGTAATGACGAAGGCGACGAACAAGAGTCCTCTTAAGTAATGTTATCTATTTTTAGACAACATGGTCGGCCTTCTGGAAAAAGTGTAGAAATATGGCTAGACGATAGAGATCTTCATGTAGCACACACTTATATTCTTCTAAATTGTGCCGAGGTTGCACCGTTTGTTAGGTAATCTGAAATAATAATTTGTGTTTTATTCTTTTCTATAATGCATGTGCGTGTATAACCTAATGTGATAATTTGTTTATATAAACAGTGTTTATGAACGTGAACATCCGAACGGAGATCTCAGTAAAGAATTTTCCGGTTGGTTTTCAAATTACGTTTATGAGCCGAGAAATAGTGTTGTTGACGAAGGGTTGAAACATCTTGCGATGAGACCAAAAAGAGCGGTCAAGACATATCCAATATATTTCGTCAATGGATATAAATTTAACACCAAAGAATACGGTGCAGAAAAATTAACAAATAATACTGGTGTATTTGTTAAAGGTAGTGACGATCCAGAAAATCATTTAAATGATTTTTATGGCGTTCTGACACAAATTTTGCAACTGACATATTTCTCACGACCCGCGGAGGAGGTGTTTCTATTTAGATGCAATTGGTTTAGCAATGTTCCAGGTTTTGGAATTAATGTGCACAAGGATTATAATCTTATCGAAATAAAGCATACATCGCACTATCACAAGTATGATCCTTTTGTACTAGCCAAACAAGCATTGCAAGTTTATTACGCTCCTTATCCGTCTCTAAAAAGAGATAAAGCAGATTGGTCTGCAATTTTTAAAACAAAGGCCGAATTCACATTCGATGGGAAGAATATTTCGGACGAACAAGCTTATCAGGCAGATCTTGAGCAAAATAACGAAATAATAATTACAGACGATCATACAGATTTTGGTCCCTTGATCGATGAATCAAATGTTTGGGTACAAGCGTTTGACAGTGCAGAGGAAAATATCGTCGAAAACGAGACCGAATCTGAATCAGAAGATGATGATGACTGATACAAATCTGAATATGTTTTTTTTGCAATTGATGTGACTATGTTGAATTCTTGATGTATTATGAAATTGATGTAACTATGAAACCAAATCCGTTTACTATTGTTTGCATGTTTTATGTTATTTTCATTTGTCATTTATTTAGCAATTTTTATTAAAAATGCAATGAACTCTGCATATCGTTGGAAGAGTACACCCATTATGAATCAGATATAACACACTTCCATTTCTATTTCCATTTCAGTCATTAATTAAGCAATTTATGCCGTTGATGTCATTTTCATATGAAATATATTTCATTATCATGTTTTTATTCTCTTATATAATGATGTGTATATGTCACAGGTTTATCATTATGTCGTATAGAGGCAGGAGCTCTTCCCGATCGTTAGGAGGCGATGGCAGTGGTCCATAGCAAGAGCCACAGCGTGCAGTTGTATCGTTGGTCCCTAGAGCAGATGGGTAAGAATTAAATTTTATTCAGCATCTTATTTTTTCTATGATATACGTACGTACTTATCTATATCGTACTTAAAAATAGGGGGTTCGACCTACTTCCCTCTAAGGTTGTGTTGGACGTCTCTAGAGCATCTTATCGCAGTAGGATGAGTGCGTGCTGGCCGAGGTGGGATACCATCCCTCCTCACATCATAGAGTGCATATGGCAGGATGTCCTAGTATGTATAATTTTTCTGTTTTTTAATTCGTTTTTGTCGTTTTTCTATTGTTTATCGTTTAAAATGTAATCTTTTTTTTAATACAGGCTGAGATAGACATCCAGACAGACGATATGATGCTGGCATGAGCATACTGGATGAAGAAGATGTGCAAGAACTACAGGGACACGATATCTGAGATTAAGAAATCTGGTTAGAAACCACGGTGGATGGGAGAGAGCGTGTGGCAAGCTTGGTTGAGCTACTGGGAGACGGACGAGGCGAAGGCAAGTATACAAATTTTTTTTGAATTATTAATTTGACGTGATTGAAAAATAATGTATCAAATTTTGAATGTACATGGAGAGTCGGATAGAAACTCTACAAATAGAAATAAGAATCCCGTCACTCATCGCGGATGATCGAAGTCGTTTCAGCAGTATCGGCAGGAGTTGGTAAATTTACTGAATAATAAATGTCAATAGTTTATGCTATATGATTTTAAACATATAATAATTGTATGTAACAATCAACTTCAGGAAGCCGAGACACATGGTCCTGTCAGCTATATGGACGTGTTCACCCGTACGCATGCTGTCGAGCATGTTAATCCAGACGGGACTGTTTCGTACACATGGCAGGACGATAAATCCAGCAAAAGCCATGTAAGCATATTTCATGTTATTCAGTGTTAGTAATTGTTTTGATTGTTAAATTATGATGAAATAAGATATGATATTATTAATTTGTTAATGCAGGAGATGTTTATGGAGCAGCGGCAGAAATTCCTTGCTGATACGGGTACAGAACAGCTGACGACCGATGAGGAGGACGTTATTTTTGAGTCTGTTATGAGTCCAGCAGAACATGGTCGACGATACGGATTTGGCAATTTAGCGGTAAATAATTTACTTTTTCTTAAAATACTGAAAATATGATATTTTTACCTTTTCAAAACAATAAACTTGGATTTTATTTATTTTTCAATTATTGCAGTCCAGTAGTCAGAGTAGGGGACGGCAAAGTAGACCTCAGAGCGATTTAGCAGGTATAGAAGAATTGCGGACTAGAGTGTCCCAATTAGAGGAGCAGAACCGCCAATAGGTCTTGCAGACCGCACAGTTGTTAGAGTACATGCAGCAGTTTGGTGGCCGCTTCTCTTCCTCGGCTGGCTCTGGATCTGGAGGAGATTGATTCATCGCTTGCTTATTCGTTTGTGCAGGTATGTTTTGTTTTAGTTTAGAATGATTTGGTAGACGGTGCAATTAATTGTTGATTTGTATAATTATGTATGATACACTTGGTTTTGTAGTTGTATGAGGATAAGCATGAGAATGTTGATGAATTTGTGTATTAACAACATGGTAGAACAGTTATTGTTAGGATTATTGTTAATGTTGGAATGATATGTATATTTTGTATTTTATTTTTATTCTAATTTTATCAATTTGTGTGTTTATTGAATATTTTGTAGTCTAGGTTTGGATATTTGGTTGGATTATTGTTTATTGGATTGTGCAGTATTGATATCATAGTGTTTGGAAGAGAAATGTGGTTGGAAGGCTCTATTTGCAGCAAATATATAAAAAAAAACAGCAGATTTCCGACGGCTTATAGGTCAAAATTTTCGTCGGCTTCCGACAATTTCCGGCGGCCTGTAGCTAAACATTTCCGACGGTGTCCGTCGGAAATCGTCGGAAATTGTCGAGAGCCGTCGGAAACGTGTTCGGCAGCATCCGTCGGAAGCCGTCGGAAATACTGCTCCCGTCGCAGTCTTTTCCGACGGCTACCGACGGCCGCCGACGGATTCTGCCCGTCGGAAAATATGTTTCCCCTTGTAGTGGTAACGACCGGTTTTTTTAGTCGTTGCTAGCCGTCGATAGGCTATGTCGCTTTCTGAAGTCTTTCTAGTAGTGGTTGAGCCTTGCCTATGCGACCCTAGGTTGATGTTTAGACGTTAAGTCTCGCCTAGCGTCAAGTCTAGAATAGAGATTGTAACTTCATATTAGCAATTTTTAAAGTCCATTTGATCCTCAACAGATAATAAGTTCCGCAATGTTTAGCTTTTTCGTTTTACAATCAAATTATTCTATTATCTCCTTTGTCCAAAAAAGTTTGTAATATGACAAGTAGACTAGTTACAAAGCAAGAACTTGGATTGATGTTACATTGAAAATTTAAGTACTACAGCTTTGATTTAGCTGGACTTCTTTTTCTCTACCTTCTCAATCATTTATTATTCTTGTCCGTCCATTCATTGTATATTTAGTTATTTACCTAATCAATCAAACATTCAACAATGATATGCTACACTTGAGTCCAAGGCAGAGTCAAATAACTCCATACCCCACGCGGCATTAATCATTTAATTTATAATAAAATAAATAACTTTGGCTCTATAAATAGAACACCAGTCTTAATACTGTATCCATCAACTCATACTACTACTACTATTACAGAGTGTTCATATCTGTAAACTTCTTTACAACTATTAATGGCTTCTTCTACCATTTTCATTGCCACTGTACTTTTATTAGCACTGGTTCTGTCTGCTGTTAGCGATGCATCAACGACAACAGGAATAAGTATGCATCTTTCTTTTTTCCACTATTTATACATCATTATTGTTTTTCAATCTTCATTCTTTTAATTGAAGGAAAAAGTATATTAATGTAGAAAATTATAATAACAATGATACATGTATATAGATTGTGGAGGAGCATGTACAATAAGATGCAGCAAATCTTCAAGGCCAAATTTATGCAAAAGAGCATGTAACACCTGTTGTGCAAGGTGTAGTTGTGTGCCCAAAGGAACTTACGGCTATGACCAATCTTGCCCTTGCTATGCTGCCCTGACTACTCGTGGAGGCCTACGCAAATGCCCTTAATTACTTAAGCATTTATCATCTTTATATCATATGTATTTTTGTAGAGCAACTGTGTTTAAAATTTGATTTACGTTATGTGTTTGAATTTCGATGCTTTAAATAAGATGGATTGTTTGATTGCTGTTGCCCAACTCAAGTGTTTATTAGTTTATTTGTGAGGTCATGAGTTATTTTAAAAAGTGAATCGAATATTTCATCATAGTTCGGACTTCAAATATGTTTGTCATCAAAAACATAGACGCTGCTTAGTTAATACTTGTTTAAACTTTACCAAACATGATGTGAACTTTTTAATTCATGATCTACACTTTACTTCGTCCTCACTAAGTTTTCTACGCATATGAGCACTACATTACAAGCATATACAAAGGTTATATACAAGTGCAATTGGACAATTAATTTTTTCAGTGGACCCATTTCAAGGTATCATATTGTATGTAGCATCACAACAATCAAATCATTTAATTTGGCACATTCTTTTTGAGTTTTCAGCTGAAATATTGTCTTATGTTTTCGTCGTGCGGATTATTTTGCTTCAAACATGTTCTGGGTATTTTTATTACATGACAGTTATCGATTAGAGGCAGCAAAACATGTTGTATATACTTTTAGTTTCTCCACATATTATGACATTGAGTTTCCAAAATTTGCTGTATTTAAAAAATTCAAAAGGTTTTGATAGAATTTTTTATTAATGTTGATAATAGCTATTTTTTTTTAAAATGAAAAATAGAAAATAAAACTGTGCAGGGTCTAATAGGTGCATGAAATATCAAACTCTAAAGAGCTAATGATTCTTTACTCTGTACAAATGAGTTTTACTTCAACAGCTTTCCTAATCATATTTCATATTGTAGCATGCTTGTTTGACTATCCTTTGGATCATCTTTCAATCTTTTATTCTTATGCTCTGGTTTTTGCATCTGTAACCTTTTTTTTTATTTTTTTATTTCCAGTATTTTGCATTTCACGTGCAGTTAGTCAATTTTATTATGCAAAATTTTCTTTTCACGGTGCAGATTTAGATTTTTGTGTGCTGTTATGCATTTTGGGTTGCAGTTTTTACATTATATTGCATTCCAAATTAAATTTGCATTAAAAACTTAACGCTATGATTCCTTCAATGATATTGGAATATGCACTTCTACAATAATTAAGAATGTGACTTCAGCATTCATCTTTCACAACGGTTTGTTAACAAATAATAAATATCGGAGTACATTGTTTAGAACTAAGTGAAAATTAATGTGTTTTACATTTTTACTATATCATATGTTTCCTTTTCCATCGTAGGCGCACCGGGTTCTCGTATTGTGATCAGCGGCAAAACTTTACCTCTTACCCATATACGTTCAAGGAGGGGTTCTTTAGACTCTCAAGTCAGCATGTAAAACCAGTCTACTGGATACCGGTAGTTACCGCAATGGAGCTTGGTTGTGAAAGACATTGTCACATTTTTGAGTTACTTGTAGAATATAAGAGTATGTACTTAAAAAGTTTAATGTTAACAAGAGCACAGTGGGCATACATGTTAAAAATGGCTGTATCATAGAGGAAGAAAAGAAAATCTTATACGTAAAACTTCTAAATTAATATGAATAGCTAACATTTAGATTGTTATTTGTGTAATTGATCAGTCCTACCCAAACATTTCCCTATAATCAAGCCACTCTTGCTGAACTGCTGAAATGTGACGATTGTACTGTGATTCATTCTCGATCATGTATTATTAGGATATGTAAATGTATTATGTAAGTGATGATATCCCATTAAATTGAGTAGTTACAGTTAATGTACCTGTGCTTTGAATAAACACAATCTTTAAACAAAAATCTGTCTCAGATATGCATTTTATCTCCTTTGTCAGAAACTTCGTAATATTTGAGTTGTAGACCATACACAAATCATAAGCTTTCGCTGCACATTGAAAATCTACATACCCCAGCTTTGCACAAGCTGGACTTCCTTCTCTATACCTTCTCAATCATGAATTATTCATGTCAAATCATTGCATTTGTGTATGTATGTATCACAATAATCAAACATTCAATCATGGTATGCTGCATATGAGTCCAAAGCAGTGTCAAACAAATCCATACCCCACACTGAATTGATCATTTACTTTATCATAAAATAATTAACTTAGGCTCTATAAATACAACATCAATCTTCACTTCTTATTCATTCGATCGTACTTAAAAGAAAACTGATTGAAGAAACGCAAAGTGATACTTTGTTATTATTTCTCACAATCATAATACAAAATGCAGAGTATGGATCCACTTTTATATATACGGTTTACATTGGTCTTTGATAATGCAGTATTGGGCTATCCACTTTTGGCCCAAGTCCTATATACTTGTTAGAGATATACATAACTATTGAGATATCCTTTACTTCATAATTCGCCTCTTCAAATAGATCTAGGGTTTCCTTCTCCATCTCTCTCTACGTCGCCACCTCTAACTCTGAGTTCCTCCTTTAATCTAATGAAATTTGTCGTAGATAGCGGCTTCGTAAGAATGTCCGCTCTTTGATAGAAGGCTGGAATGTGGTTAACTTTTAGTCTTTGCTTATAACCTTCTCACGAACGAAGTAAATGTCAATTTCGATATGCTTCGTTCGTAAATGTAAGATAGGATTTGCAGTGAGGAAATCCGAGCTAAGGTTGTCGCACCAGATGATCGGTGTGCTTTTGAGATCAATTTTGATTTCTTGCAATAGTGATTCTATCCAGGTGATCTCTGTTCTTGTGCTTGGCTATGGATCCGTACTCAGATTCTGTGCTAGAACGAGACACAGTGGCTTGTTTCTTTGAGCTCCAGGAAATTGGGTTGTCGCCTAGGTAAATGCAATACCTTAATGTCGATCTTCGATCATCGGGGTCGGATGTCCAGTCTGCATCTGAGTAAGCCTGTATCCTTAGTTGTTTTGTGCCGTTGAATGTTAGATCAGGATTCAGAGTTCCTTTCAGGTATCTCAAAATACGTTTAACTGCTTTCCAGTGTTCATTGAGAGGTTTGTGCATATATTGACATACTTTATTCACGCAGTAGCTTATATCTGATCTGGTTATAGTAATATATTGCAATGCTCCCACAATGCTTCTATACTGTTTTTCATTTTCAATGGTTTCGCCTCTGTCTTTTGAGAGTCGAAGATTGCTGGTCATAGGGGTAGGCAACGAATTAGCATTATCCATGTTTGCTCTTTTCAGAATGCCGAAAATGTATTTTTTCTGGCATAGGAACAGTTCTGTACTTGATTTCTGTATGACTTCTATACCTAGGAAATATCTTAAATCATCCAGATCCTTGATGAAGAATACTTGATCTAAATGCTTTATTGTCTGATCTATGATTTTGCCGTTACTTCCTGTAATGATAATATCATCAACATATATCGATATATATGTAATACTGTCATTCTTGCATTGAACATAAAGAGAATTGTCTGATTTTGTTGGTGTGAAATCTTACTTCATCAGTGTTGTTTTGAGTTTTTCATTCCATACTCATGGAGCTTGTTTTAGACCATAGATTGCTTTATGTAGCTTGCATACAAGTTGTTGTCCCCTTTTTCATACCCTTTGGTTGTTCCATAAATACAACCTCTTTTAGGTCTCCAGTGAGGAATGCATTGTTTACATCAGTTGTCCGATTCTTCATTTCTTGTATAGTGCAATGGTCAGTATGACTCTTATTGTTGTTAGTTTAACTACAGGATAAAATGTCTCATAAAAGTCGAATCCATATTGTTGATTGTATCCCTTAGCTACAATCCTTGCTTTGTATTTGGATATGCTTCCATCAGGATTTCTTTTAATCTTATATGTCCATTTGCAGCCAACTACATTGCTGTCTTTAGTTCTATTTATGAGACTCCAGGTTTTGTTTTTGATGAGTGCTTTATATTCCTCATCCATTGCTTGTTTCCAGTTAATGTTTATAACAACATCCTTATAGTTTCTTGGCTCAGTCTGATTTAATTATGCATTGTATACTTTTGGCTTATATATACCACTCTTGGATCTTGTTGTCATACAATGTTCTGTTTTTGCAGGTTGAGGCTCATGTGCACTGATGTTATCATCTGTTTATTGAGACTTGGATGGAGACTGCTCTTCCTCTGAGTCTATACCATTGTTCTGGCCTGTGTTACTAGGAGGAGGATTTAAGATCTTTCCAAATCATGACCTGATCCAGTATCTTCTCTGGGTACAGTGAGTTGTGATTCATTATTTCTCTACCTACCTCCTTCAGTTGCACTGATACTCCAGTCTGACACAATAGGTATTGATGGTAATGATGCATTGCTTTTGTCATATACTTTCTTTGTGGATCTGATATTTTCATCTGCAAAAGGAAATTTTCCTTCATTAAAAATAACATGTCTTGAAACAAATATCCTACCATCATTACTCAAACATCTATATTCCTTTTGATTATTTCCATAGCCAAGAAATGTATAGGGGGTGGATCTTAAGCTTAGTTTATGACTGCTATATGGTTTGAGACATAGGAAGCATAAGCATCCAAATGTCTTTTGACTTTGATAGTCTGGTTTAACCCCAAATAATATTTCAATGGGATTTAGGTGTTTGAGTACCTTGGTAGGTAGTCTATTAATCAGATAGACTGTAGTGTTGAATGCCTTTGGCCAAAATTTTGTTGGCATAGAGGCTTGAGCTAGTAGAGTTAGCCCTGTCTTTACTATGTGTCTATGTTTTCTTTCAATAAGTCCATTCTGTTCTAAAGTATGTGGTCAGGTTGTTCTCTGAAAAATTCTCTTTTTTTGAAATATTCCCTCAGTGGTTTATATTCACTACCTCCATTAGTCTGTATTATTTTGAGTTCATTGTTTGTTTTCTTTTCTGCTTGTGTTATAAACTGTACCACAACCTTGCTTGTGTCTGCTTTTGATTTCAAAAAACATATCCATGTATATCTAGAGTAGGCATCAACAAAAGATATGTAATACTTGTATCCGTAGTCAGAACTTAATAGTGCAGGTCCCGTTAGATCTGTGGCCACTAGTTCAAATGGTTTACTGACTATTGTATTGGAATATGCAAATGGTAACTTGTGGCTTTTGCCTAATTGACAGTAGGTACATATATATGGTACAGATACATCAAATGGAATATTGTTATTACTAAGTACTTGTTTTACAACATTTACACTAGGATGTCCAAGTTTACAATGCCATAAATCAAAAGTTTCTTTGTCTTCCTTAACATTTGACATAGAACTGTTGCACCACATATTTCTAATTTTGCCATTTCCTGTATTTCCAAAGTTGAACTTGTATAAACCCTTGTCCAGTTCACCCTGTAGTAATATTTCTTGATTTATTAAGTCTTTAACAACATAGAATTTTGGGTGAAACTCATAATACACATTGTTGTCATTGGCAAATTGAGAAACACTCATTAAATTTTTCTTAATTTGGGAAACTCTTAGTAAATTATTAAGTTAAAGTTATCTTTTAAGATGGTTGGTAGCACCTGAGTCTGGATACCAATCTTCATTTGTTATGTCCTCTGTTCTGGTGAGCCTTTGTGAACTTGACTGTTGCATTCTTGCATCTTCTGACTGATTGTTTGATCTTTGGTTAATGTGTGCTATATTTGCACTTGATTCACCATTTTTCTGATGACTTGGATAATATTCAGTGTTGAGTCTGAAATAACATTGTCTTGCTGTATGACCAGGTTTTTTGCAAATGTGACACTTTGCTCTATTATTATTCCATTTATTATTCCCTCCTCTTCCTCTCTGACTGCCACCACCTCTTTGATTGTATGAGTTTTGTATGAAATTTTGATTTTCCCGTGCCTTATTTTTTGAACTTGATGCATAGTTAATTGATAGTTCTTTTTCCTTTCTCTGTTCCACCCTTCCTTCATGTGATAATAGAATTGAGTGAACATATTGCATATTAGGTAGATTTTGTTGTGATGAAATAATTGCAACAACTGATTCATATTATGTATCTAGACCATTCAGTATAGAAAGAATTTGTTCTGCTTCCGACACTTTGTGCCTGCAGTATTAAGAAGATCACAGTATGACTTTATCTTTGTCAGATATTCCTGCATTCTCATATTATCTTTCCTTAAGTTCTGCAATTGTCGTTTGTAATACATGATTCTTGCAGCTGAATTTGTGCTGAATATTTGTTGTATTGCATTCCATATCTCATATGATGTTTTGCGTCCAACAAGTTGAGTGAGTAGAGGTGGACTAACTGATGATATTACCCATGCTGCTAACAGACTGTCTTGTCTTTAATAACTGGTGAATTCTTTGTTGATGATTCTTTCTCCTTTGCTGTTGGTAACCATTCTTGCTGGAATTTCTGCTGTTCCATACAGGTAATCTTCTAAACCATAGCCTTTTATGCTTTCAACTTGATATTTCCAAAATATGAAATTGTTTTCATCGAGTGCAGTGGTCAATAAGTTATTCTTTGGTTTGATGATATTGCAGGGATTTATTTCGATGGTTGATGTTACTCGATTGTCTGGTCTTGACCCTTCCTAATTCTTGATTCCACTTGATACAGTTGATGAAACATCATCATTTCCTGCCATGGTGGAGTGTCTGGAAGTGATGTTGAGATTCTTGATATTAGATCTATTGTGGTGCAGCCAAGCTTGTGAATCTTGAAGCAAGACTCTTGGCGTGGTACTGCTGTTGGAGGTTCTTAATTAAAGAACGCGATAAGAAGATAATACCGCACTCTCAAATGATGAGAATGCCTATAACTGAGAGCAACATAGTGGTGGATGATGAGACTGCTCTGACACCACTCTGGATGGTTCGATGATGAGGCTAAAAAATATTCTCTAATGAGATTTTATGGATAATCAGCAACTGATTCTTGTCGTTTGATAGTATTTTCTCTAATACCATAAAAGAAAAATGTTGAAGAAAAGCAAAGAGATACTTTGTTATTATTTCTCACAATCATAATACAAAATGCATACTATGGTTCCGCTTTTATACGGTTTACATTGGTCTTTGATAATGCAGTATTGAGTTATCCACTTTTGGCCCAAGTCCTATATACTTGTTACAGATATACATAACTACCGAGATATCTTTTACTTCATAATTATACTACCACTACAAAGTGCAATCTCAGTTAAAATTTACGTATTTGTAAGTTTCCTTACATTTATTAATGGCTTCTAGCATTTTCATTGCCACTTTACTCATATTAGCATTGATTATGTCTGCTTTTAGCGATGCATCAGCAGCAACAGGATTTAGTACGTATCTTCCCATTTTCTACTATCCATGTCATTATTCTTTTCCGCATTTAATTTTTTTGGTTGAAGAACAAAAGTTATCAGGAGTAGTGGAGAAAATATAATAACAATATTGATGTGTTTATAAATTGCGGAGGAGCATGCACAATAAGATGGTGCAAATCTTCAAGGCCAAATTTATGCAAAAGAGCATGCAACACCTGTTGTGCAAAGTGTAGTTGTATGCCAAAAGGAACTTACGACTATGACCAATCCTGCCCTTGCCATGCTGTCTTGACTACCCATGGAGGCCTATGCAAATTCCTTTAAAAGAATTTTGTTATTGTCATATGCATTTATTTGGAGAAAATGTGTTTACGATTTGGTTTGCATTGTGTTCTATAAGTAGTTTCAAAGACCAAACTGCGAGCGAACCGTACCAGTACGCAATCAAAAGTTTTAAAAACCGTATTGATAGCTAATTTTCTATTTTTTGATTTAAATGTAAATTATTTCAATTAACGTTAAAATTTAACTAATTATAATTAATATATTCAACCTTGAAACAATTATTTTTTAACATTTCATAACAAATATTAATTGGAATAGTTCTACATCAATTTTTTTAGCTTAAAATTGTAACTTTTTTATGATGTCAGTTCAACAATGATTCGTAAAATGCGCACTAATATTGTACCATGTTGTCCGAAATTGATAAGATAATCGTATAATTTGTTGGCTAAGATTATGAAATTATTTATTAAATTAATATGTGAAAAAATAAAGAGTGAAACGATAGTTTTTCCTCAAGTTTGAAGAATTGTGTGGTTTAAAGAGGTCGGTCTAGAGATTATTTTCAAGATTTTGAGGTCAGCCCGTGGGTTGATGCATGCACAAGGTTATTTCATTTTTAGAGTCGTAATGCTCCAAAATTTACAGGTAACCATGGTTTAACCTAGGTTGAGTTGGGTTTTAAGACACTGGTTTTATATATGCATGGTTTTAATTAGATGGGTTATTTGACTATGGCACAACTCCTGTTTTAACTTATTTGTGTTATGAGTAATTTCAAAACCGAAATATATGTATTATATACATCTATCTCCACCACTAATAAATAAAATTGGTTGAACTAATTTACTCGGTGTCATTTGGAAATTCCAAAAATGTCCTTGCTTTCCGTTTACATGCTTGCACTCAAATAAAATATCAACGTATATAATAATACAAACAGCCCGTGTGCGTAGCACGAGCCCATACTAGTTATACATAACAATAACAGTTCAATACAGGTATGTTTTTCCCGTTTCATTGTGGACAATTAGAGGTCAGTCACAAGGTCCAGTCTCCTTAAAACTATTTCAGTCTATTTATATCTTTCCTAAATTATTACATTTCTCAACGTATAGTTAGATGTCATAAGTTCAAATCTCAACAAACTATTTCATTAAATTTTTATCACCTCCTATTTATTTATCTGTTAAATGGTAATCAAATAAAAGTATATAATTTACTTTTCTTAACCATCTTCTTTTTTTTAACATTCAAGTCCATCATAGATTTAAATTCTCATTCAAGTTGGTCTACATACATTAATGTTCACGTCGATACATACATAAATATATACGCATATATATGAAACCAACATAGTTAATATTTAATTAATTCATAAAATTGAGATAATATCATATAAAAGTCATTTTACATATATTTTACAATATTGTCGTGCGCATCACTTGAGTTACACACCAGTATTTCATTATAGTTTGAACTCAGATTAAATTGATTTATACAATGACTACGTACATTATTATTTTTTCTATTTAAGAACATTAAGATGAATTAAATATAAATATGAATGGAATTCAAATACCTCATAACACATAAAATCAATTTATCATAATACTTAAAGTGGATGTAGGTATAGCCGAACCACTATAAATCTTGTATCTCTTTCTTTTCTATTTTCTTCTTTATATTTTCACTTTTTTCTATTAATTTACCATTGTTTGATTCATATAACAGTTTGCATTTATAATATTCACAAAATCAATCAATTGAGTGTGTGAAACCAATTTTTTAGCTTACATTTTCGTATGTTTTTGCTGAAACTAAGATGATCATATCATTCCTCCGTAGTTACTAGTATTTTGGTAAAATTTACAAAGGTTTCCAATAAAATGAGACCTAAGAAGAATCGTGGAAAGCAAGTTAGAGAATCATCCGATGGAGATAATATTGTGAGTGGAAGTGGAAGTGATGGAAATATTCAATCTCTACCAGATCTTGTTAATATAGAGAAGTTAGAGGGGATGATGGCTACTATCAACCAAAGCATCATGGCAACACAATGGACAATCATGGAAGAGCTAGCTAGACATTTTGATTGAATTTGGCAACCCCTCAAGGAGATGGATCTCTCCTTAGAGACCATGATGGTAGAAGTAGCTATCTAGCTGGATTTGACAAAGAAAATTTTGCTAAAAGGCGTACGGAAGATTGAGAAAGATCTAGAAAATGAAACATTGCTGGAAATGTAGAAAGGAATAACCAGCTTAATACACTGAGATGTGGAAACAAGTGTTGCCGTGATGTTGATAGAGAAGGGGATCGCGAAATGAGCCCTGTTGATGGAACATCTGGGAGAAATGCTAATGGAAATGCTTAAGAAAAAGAGAAATTTAAAGGACGCGATCATGAAGGATAATATGATAGAGATGAGAGGCCAAGACGAATGGACTCCATATAAGCAGGGAGACTTAGGCAACGAGGTGCTAGCAGCGAGCGCTCGAGTAGCGTCCATCATGATCGTTTGCAAAGCCGGGCATGTGGTGATGCATCCAATGGTCACCTTCATAAACCAATGGACGAAATATATAACATGATAAATGATGCTATCAGGAGATTCCTCTAAAAGGAGAATCACGAAGGCAGTTGGGAGACCGCCACTAGTCGGAATCTGTTTACAATGAAAATTAGAGTGGCAGAATATCATAGGAAATTTGTGATGCCATTCATGCCAATGTATAATAGATTGACATACCCTCTATAGCATTTGTTGAAATATGACTGAGACATGGACGATGTGAGGGACAACAATTTTGTGAAGTGTGGGTGTTGCCCTTTATTTTTAAAGGGGAAAGTAACGATGTGGTTCTACAGACTTGAGTCGGGATCCATCAAATCTTATGATCAATTGGCGAATAAATATCTGGATCATTTTAAGGTGCATTCAGTTCGGCCCAAGGATGTGATTTCATTAATTAATGTGAAGCAAAGGGTAGTGGAATCATTGAAGAGCTATTTTATGAGATTCTACACTATATTAATTGAAATTAGGAATCTAGAGGAAAACCTATTGTTGATGGCACTAGTTGGAGGAGTAGACAAAGACCATGAGTTTAGGAAGTGTCTGACTATGAAGAAGCCAGTCACGTTAAAAGATTTAAAAAAGGGCTAATCAATTTTCATGCTTTGAAGAGGCTGAAAGTGAGAGGAGACTGAATGTTGTAGGATCCGCAATACCAACTAGCTTTGTTATACCCAAATTTTTTAACCTGAATTAGGGTTAGCATGTTTAATGAAAGATGAAGCTATTGCAACTACAAAGATGAAGCTATTGCAAGTATACAAGATATGTTATCATAAGTATAGAAAAAAGCTGCAGTAAGTATAAAGTTGCTATTAGAAGTATAAAAGAAAGGCTATCATAAGTATAATGATAAATTTATTGCAAGTATAAAGTAAAGCCATCACAAGTGTAAAGATGAATTATCACAAATATAAAGATGAAGCTATCATAAGTAAAGAAGAAGGGCTATCACAAGTAAAAAAGAAGGGCTATCGCAAATACAAAGATGAAGCTATTTCAAGTACAAGGATAAAGCTATCAAAAGTATAAAAGATGGGCTATCACAAGTATAAAAATAAAGCCATCATAAGTGTAAAATGGGCTATTGTAAATGTAAATATGAAGCTATCACAAATGTAAAATAGGGATATCACAAGTATAAAGATATGCTATCGTAAGTAAAAAGATAAAGCTATCAAACTTCTAAAGGTAGATGGGATATTATCTAAATATAGATAGGCTATCACATTTATAAAGATAGATAGGCTATAATGATAGGCTATCACATTTATAATGATAGATAAGCTATAACACTTCTGAAGATAAATGATTCATCACATTTCTAAAGATAGATGAGCTATCATGCTTCTAAAGGTGGATGAGTTATTGCATTCTAAATATGGATAGGTTATTGTACTCTTAAAGATAGATAGAATATTACACTTCTAAAGATGGATGAGTTATCACACCTCTAAAGATAGATGAGCTATTGTATTTCTAAAGATAGATATGCTATCACACTTCTAAAGATAGATGGGCTATCACACTTCTAAAGGAAGATAGGTTATTAAACTTTTAATAATAAAGGAGATATCATATGACTAATGCCAAGGAGCTATCGCATATCTATATTCTAAAGTATTGTCGCATACCTAAAAGCACTATCACATATCTAAAAATAATCAAGAGACTATCCAAATTGTTCACGAGTCAACTTCTTATTAGTCCAGGGCCTAGGCTTGCCATGTCAACATAAAAGAATAAAAGAAGTGAACCGTTCCATGTGTCAGCTTGACAATATGCCACATCTGCATCAGTTAGGAAGATCTAGGCCATTGAATTTTATACTTGCCATGTGTGAAAATCTAATTACACAATTTTAATGTAAATAGGCATGTACCCCTCACTTAAGAAGAGGCGAATTCCTATGTTCTCTTCTTCCTCATTTTTCATTTATACTTGAAGCATAAAAAAGAATTGGATTTGAAACCTTTATGGCTATTTAGGAAAAAATAAAATTAGGAGTTTGTGAAAAAGGACTGCATGATTGCCTATTTGCATATTTGTCCATTGGCTTGCTTACTTAGGTGATTTACTCTTTTTCCTATATGACCGAGATCTTCCTTGCTTGAGTTAGGTTGAATCTAAGAATGAACATTTTTTGTGCTTCCACCAAGAAAGCCATCAAAAGTTTCTTTATAACTTGAACAATCCTGATTTGTTAGGTTGAACTAAAAATAGGAAGGATAAAGTAAGTAAAGGTCTAAGAGCAAGGGGTTGTGCATAATAGCAACCTCGAAGAGTATATAACACCTAACTGCAATGTGGATAACACCGAGGTAGGACAAACTTCAATGTTTATGGCCGTAGAAAATGAAAGCTGAATATTAAGGCCATGCAATAACAACTCAAACAATGCATGTGCTAATTGAGTTGCTTGTGTCATAAAATCTTCAAGGATAACAAAGCATATGAAGGATAATGGAAAGGAAGTAGTCTCCCCGTAGAGACATCAATTTGGGAAATAGGGATCTTGGAAAGTACACCTTGGACCTTAAAGGAAAAGAGTTGGTTAAAGTTGCTAAGTCAATGAGGAACTACTCAAAAATCTTATGGCAATTTGGAGAAGAGAGTCGATATAAATGATCGATCAACTCAAAAGAGAACTAAAGAAACGGTGAATTTCATAGATCTCCTAAAGTATGTAAGTTCCCTTTTTGAAGTATACGATGATGAACCATCTGGGCGATAGATATATTTAGAAGTATGCCATAGGGGCAATTATGTAATTGTTACATAATTCTAACTCGATAACCAATCTTGTTCGAAATAAATTGTGTTTTCTTTGTATTGATACTTGATATAATGTGTTATATAAATTAAATAATTTAATTAAAAGTGTATTTAATAGATAATCCACAAACGGTATGTTGATAATAGTTACAGAATGTTGTAACCATGAGCAATTTATCACAATGAAAATAAACATACCATTTTAAATATTCCTAATCTTGATGTATCAAGACTGAATATTGATGCATCCATTCAGACTAGAGTATATAATGCTTTCCAAATGTTGAAAGTGTATTACTCATGACTGTTGGAGACACCATAGAATTACATACAGATAGTTATTAGATAACTATGGAATGACCCACTCAATAGTTTTATGTGGGTTAATATAGTCAAGATCAAATAGAAAATATCGAGGTGACTAATTTACACAGTTTTATTGGTTTGAGAATAATATTGATATTCAATATGAAAGCTCCGCTTTGATTATAGTTAAATCATAGCTCGACATCCATCGAACGAGTATAGTTGAATCCATTGGAAGTATTGGAAGTGAAACACTATTCAAAAGAGAATCCGTCTCCTTGGTTATACGGAGTTGGTATTATGGTCAACTAAAAGTCAAAATATCTGACCAGAGTAGTTTGATTAATAATAATTTTTATTATTGAATAAGGATTGTGTTTAGACTATAGAGTTGAATACAGACAATATTGGAATTTTGACCATAATCAAATTATGTAATTCCAAAGTGATTTACTTTCGACGAAGAGAATTGTTGTAAATAATTTCCACCACCGATTAACGCTTAAATAAGTAAAACTGGATTTTACTAAAAAGATGTATAAGCAATAAATTTGCCCAAAATGTCACTCTACTAGCTAAGGTGATGAGTGAACTTTAATATTCAAATATTTTGATATTAATCGCCGAATGATTTTATACCTACGAGTCACACAACCATATTGATAGATTCTCCAAAATATCAATAAATTAATTGATTTATAAGTTTTTGTAAATTCATTAATATTTTTCGAAAGTACCATTAATTATTCATTAGTACTTTTTATATGTCTTAGCGTTTATTTAAGTGCACATATAAAAGTTGTATATGTACAAATCGATATAAGATATCGATGGGCGTTTAAATTTGATTTAATGTGGCTATCTGCTAATTGCTATTGAATAAATTAAAGGGCTGTAAAATCTTTTTCTTTACAATCCATAAGAATAAAAGGGGACTTGAAATTTAGTGGTTGGATTTAGAAAATGAAGGGAGGAGTTTAAGGAATGTTGCCTCTATAAATACATTTCCTTTCATTCACTTGTCTCTCTTAATCATTGTTTTTCAAAACCCTAGCCTTTATATTCCTTTTCTAACATTCTTAGCCGAAAACTAAAGGAAAAATAAAAGGGAAAAATTATTTTAATGACATCCAACTAAATCAACCAAATAAAAGATAGTTCTTCTTCTCTTGCAAAGCTAGGAGACTGATTCAAATTTGGTTCTAGGAGCGTCTATCAATCAAGGTACATTTAAGAGCTACATCTATTTGGTAAGATCTATTCTATTTAATAGGTATATTCATCATGATGTTATAGGTCTATTTATTTGATTATTTCGACAAATTTATATATGCATTTGTCGTTTATCCTTAATTTATATATGTATAGATCTGAAATTTTGAATTTGTTGATTTGGATTGGATCTAAAAATAATAACAGTGGTTTTGATTGTTGATTCGTATTATTTTTTTATGTTTATGTTAGTGTTATTTTAGGTGCGAATAAAATAAATAAATAATTATTATATATATGTATATTTAGTTGAATGTTAACGGTGATTTTATGATTTCACAATTAGTTTTCTATTTCAATATGTGTGTGTGTGTGTATTTATATTAAAATTAATTTGAAAATTATATTACAATGAATGTTTAAAAAATCATTTATATATATGCACACATACATAAACATTTTGACATTTTTGGAGATTTGTTTTTAATGTAGAAATCTACATGTATCGGCATTCTAATTTTGTTTAATAAATTTTACTTTATTATTGCTTGTAAGAAACTACATTCTAGCTTATTTTAAATTATTAACATAAAAACATAGGTTATATTTGGATTTATAGATTAAGATATGTTTTTAAATTGTTTTACTAAATCAAATCATTGCATATTTGGGAAATAAATGTTGAACTCAAACTAGTCGACTTGGTTGAATCAATTTAGACTAATTAAAGTATTCATTAGAATACAGGCACATCATGAGCATATAAAGGAAGAATGTGTCTGTTGTAGTATAAATCCCAACACCGAAACACCTACACATTAACTAAGTACACAATATGATATATTAAACTTACCCAATATACATTAGAGCATACTTGGATATACTCCCAATATATGCTAAGTATAAATTTGATTATCTATGTCATTTAATTAATCTATTAATCATTTAATTAAAGGAAAAGAAATGAAAAGTTTTCTCTCTCCAATTAGTACTATATATCCCCTCATTAATTGAATAAGTTAAGAGAAGGAAACGAAAGGTTTCAAATTAAATATAACAAGTAACATCACACACAAATACATATATAAGAATATATTTGATATACTCTAATTTATGTAACCATTAAATTCGTTCAAATATTAAAAAAACATTTTACCTAAAAAGGTTTTAGATAGGATCTAAAAACTCCTTTAGACTTCATATGCCCAATAGAACCCAAAGGAAATATTTTGAAATTTACTCTTTAGCTTCGCTATAGGCTGGTCCAGTTCCTTCAATGGTATCAGAGCCCAATAGCATATGCAGTCCAAACTAGTCATGTAAGAGCTAGCGAATTAAGCTTGCCCCACTTAGTACAGTGTCTAGAAAGGTAATGTCTAAGATTGGAATTGGGTAACCAAGTACTATGTCCTACCTGGTTACGGGTATAGCTTGAAAGGTGAAGAGAGCCCAAAATTTACCCCTAATACAAAATGCCCAATTTTTGGGGCTTGGGCTAATTTTCAAAATAGTTTTGAAAATTAAGACAAAATTTTAAAGTTATTTTTAAAATAAAAACGTGTTTATTATAAAAGGTTATAATATAACATAAAATTTTAAAATGTTTGAAAAGGTAATGAAAATTTCAAAATGTTTGAAAATATTTAAATATTAATTTCGAAATTTATAATTTAATAATAAGATTAATAAAACAAATTAATTAAATAAGTTAATTAATTAATACTTATATGCCTGTGTTATATATGATATATGTTTTGTAATTCTAAAAATGTTTAAGATTGCATGAATATACATGTATGTATATACGACAAATTTTCAAAACTAATATAATATAATTAAATTTGTTTAATTAAATAAAATTAATCAAATAAATTATTTAAAGGTTACTTAGTCAAATAAAAATACATACATACATATACACACATATATATAAGATGTATATGTTTTACTGTAAATGTTATAATATATATAATAATATAAGCATAATTAAAGAGTTAATTAATTAAAATTAATTAGATAAGATTTAATTAATATAATATTATACATAAAATTATTATATAAGTCAATGAAATATAAAAATTATACAATAGCTAAACTTATATAATATGAATGTAATAATATAAGGTGGAACATTAAAGAAACTTAAATAGACTTAAGAAATAAATACATAGGTAAATGTATGTACACCATGACTTCTGATGTGTCCGACACTTGACTCATAAGGGTATTTCATAAGAAATACATTATTCCATAAGTTGATACTACTCAATATAATATATTAAAGATAACGAATCTTTAAAAAGTTGTCATCCACTGTTTATATATTAATAGATTGCTTACATACTCTTTAGTTGTTGATATTTATCAAGCTAGAGATGTTATGTGCAATACTATGTAACACCGAATATTTTTAGTGACATTATTTAGGAAATTTACTTAGTTAAATTAAATTAAACAATGTAGGTTGATTATGAATTGAGATTTATGATTAAACTAAAGGGGTAGCCATGCCTATATGTATAATGAACTAAGGAAATAAGGTGAATAAAAGTGTCAGGAAATAAGGGAGGGAAAAATGGGAAATATGATGAACTTATACCCTGAACCCTTAGGAAACTAAACATACATTTATTTCATTTTTCTCAAACAAGAATACTCTATGGCCGCCCACCATTAGCAATCTCAAGAGAAGAATCAAGCCAACTAATCAAGATCAAATCTCACATCCTAATCACAAAGCTAAGGTGAATAATTTCAAAATCTCAAGTTTTCTAAATGATTTCATTTTTAAGCCGAAACCGAGTTTACCTTGCATGATTTAGCCATGATTTTGAAGAGAAAATGTTTATACATACATGTGATGATTTATGCTTGTTCATACGGATTTTATGATATGTTTTAATGTGAAAACCCTATTTAATGACATCCAAATGCCTTGTGATTTTAAATATATAACAGAAATGTTATTTTAAAGATGAATTTCTGTTTTCATAATTTTCTTAGTTAACGTGGATTTTATATTAATTTTCTAGCGAAGAAAATGATTTATTTGGTTATAAATAATTTATGGTTAAATTATGATTAGTTTGGATCTGAAATTTATATATGTTAGAAAACATATTGGAAAGGATTTTTAGGAATTTTTGTAGAATTTTCCAAAGTTCTTTGATGAATATATAAAATTATTTAAGGTATAAGACTTAAATATTTTATATATTTAATTAAGTAGAAGAGGTATTTTGCAAATGTTTTAAATAAATCAATTATGAAATTATGGCAGTACTTTTTGAAAAGAAAAATTAGCAACCAATAAGAGTTTGACAAATAAGGCAGGTTAGTTAAAAGTTTACTTAAAAAGGTTTAAAATAAAAAATTCATGTTAAAAGTATGTTTCGCCACTTTTGGTTTCGCCTAGGTAGCCTTCGACGAAGGCCCTCTGCCTCCTTCCTCAAACCAATGCATATAGTATCAATTTCGGTACACAACGAATTGGATAAAGGCAGAATGTAAGAGTCGAAACCAATGGGTTCCGAAAGGGTCGAAGCACCTTTATGTTTTAAATGAGATAAGCATTTGCTTGCTTTCGACTAAGATGCTTTCGACTTAGTTGGCTTCCGACTAGGTTAATTGATTTAAAGAAAGGTTTTAAGGTTGCGCCTTTGTTCTAAGTAATAACTTTCAACTTAGTGATTTCGACTAAGTCAATGGTTTTAAAGATTGGTGATGAAATACTTTCACTTTTGTTTTTAATTAATAGCTTTTGACTGTGTCGAAACCTTTACCACCACCTTCTACCTTTTGAAACAGAGCTTTCAACAGGGGTTGTTTTGTTTTATAAAAACCCTACCACTTCTCTAATACTTTCGAAAGGATTGTTTCGACACCATCACTTCCCAACTTAGTTATAGCTTTCGAAAGGATAAGCTTTTGACCCTATAGTTTGTGACCCTTAGTGGTTTTTAAAAAATAACCCAATGGTTTAGAAATAGAATGGTTTCGACTTAAATGGTTTCGAAAGGTGTTTTTCCATATGTTTTAAATTGAACCCAAGTGCTTTTGAAAGTTTTGATTTCAATGCTTTCGAAAGGTTTTAAATAAGGTTTCGAAGGGGTAGTTCCCCAATGGTTTCGAAAGGTCTTAAAAGGTTTTTCCAATGGTTTTGAAATTGTCTAAAGGGAAGGTTTTTCCTATGGTTTCTAAATGCAATGTTTAATGGTTTTAAAGAAGGATGTCTAAGGTTTTTGTCTTTCGAAGGGAAAGGAATTTCAATGATTTTGTATATGAATGGTTTCGAAAGGAAGATCTGGCCTTACGACCTAGGTAAAAGAAAGGATTTTACATGGTTTCGAAAGGGGTACTTTCAATAGGATCGAAAGGGATACTTTCAAATGTTTAAAGGTTTTCATCAACAAAGACTTGAATAAAGGATATATAGCATGGCAAGGTGTTTTTGAGTAGAGCATAGAATATAAAAAAATTTCCTTGTTTAAGTTTGGTTTAAAAGGTTTTAATCAATTTCAGATGAAAAGGTTTTCAAAGGAAAATTATGGGAAGGTATCCCTAAGTAAAAATGACTCAGATATTAGAATACCAGATGGGACTGATATAGGGTCGCGCCCTATACATTAGCTATTGGCACTGGCTAATTTAGTCCAAAATTCCAGTGTGTAGGGCTTTGTCGCAGGTAAGACTAAATTTATGATTACACACAGAAAGGAATATATGTTTGTATACAGTTAGGTTATTGGTAAGCCCGGAAAACCATTGGGATCAGGTGACCCTAGGAGATGTTAACTTAGGGACAGATTATCTAGAAGAGAAGTATTTAACGGATAGTTAAGGATATACCGTCTAGAAGAGGTGTGTCTGAAAAATGTTAGATTATTTTATTGTATTGTCTGGTAGGCTCCAAAGGTTAATAGTAAACCAAACAAAACTATAATGTTCAGACAGATAGTCCATTTGTTACCTAATATGTATGTTTACATAATAATACTTTACAGTATTTAACCAGTTTTGGTTGCAGGAAAAGATTTGCAAAAGATATGTTTTAAAAGAATCTTAGTGAGGAGAAACCTGTTCCGTTGAGCGACATGGTTTCACTTAACATTAATAACGGGGAAATACAGTATTATGCACACCTGGCTTTATGTCTGATTCGAAGTTTATGTTTTCCCTTAAACTCTCGGGTGCTCAAAATTGATTTGACTAGGCTGAGGGTTGAGGTTCTTTCAAGTTTTGGTAGGATGATGAATAAAGCTACCGAAGAAGAGCAGGAGGATAACATATATCTATTTAAGAGTTGAAGTTCTTTGTTTTGTGTTTATTTTTGCTATGTATGTATTAAGTCAATTATGACTATATGACCCTGATCATTCAAGGGGGCATCTTCATATGCCTCTCTTTGCATATTTTGTAATAAGTATATTTTATCATTGCTTGGGAAACGTTTGGGATTATGTAATCTATGTATGGAACATCTATTTTGAAATATAATGGAAAAGTATTGTTTTGAAATATGTGATTTGTTTCATATTCAAATGCTTCTGATATTATTGATACCATTAACATAGATATATTTAGTCGTCGAAAGTTAATACTATAGATGACTACAACATCTGTAGCGCTTAGCTTTAGACCTCAAGATAGGGGATGTTACAACTTGGTATCAAAGCCAGGTTTATGAAATACTTTAACTAAAAATGATTTTTGAAAACATAATCCTTAGGAATTAGAGTTAAGATCGGGGGTATGGGATAACGCTATAGTAACGTATTTGTATTTGCTATATATAAGTATACGCTTTATCTCCACTCTTATCTTTACTAGGATATTCTTCTGTATCTCACGAAGCTTGAATACAAATATGGACGGAAGAAGAGGCAGAGTTAATCTAGGAGGAGACAGCACCACCACAAATGGAAATGCCCGACCAAATGCTAGAAGAGGTCAGGCTCAGGCTGAGAATGTTAGTGCTAGGGTTCCCTAAGTGGACATGGGAGCCATCTATTAGTTTTTCATTAACATGATGCAAGTTGGAATCGCAGCTGTTGTTGTTGGAGGGAATGCTGCTGGAGGAGGAGTTCAGGGATCCCCGATGGTCAACCAGTATGCAAAATTGAGCTGAGATTATACTAGGCTTGTGGGAAAACCGTTTATTGGGACAGAAGATGCTATTGAGGTGGAAAACTGGCTGCTACACCGTGAGAGGATTTTTGTTGATCTAGGGCTCAATGACGAGCACAAAAGAAGACTTGCTTCAAGAAAGCTTCAAGGAGCTGCTTTGTTTTGGTAGATTACTGTAACTGCTGGTGTGGATGAAGAGACTATGACGTGGGCAGAGTTCAAGAGGAGGTTTGAAGAAAGGTTCATGTCAGTAATGACATAGTCTATGTTGGTTAGGAAGTTTGCTGAGTTGAAACAAGGGGATATGTCTGTTTTGGAAAATGCTGGTAGATTCGAGGAGTTACCTGGTATGGGTATGCCACTGTTGACACAATATTGAAAAGGAATGAAAAGTTTATTAGAGGTTTAAAGCTGGAGCTGGCTAGGGCTACTTTATTGCACATCATAGATTCCTGTGATGTAGTGGTGAAAATGGGGTTGAGACATGAGGAGATGTTAGCATGTTTAGAGAAGAAGAAAGAGAAAGAGGTCCAGGTTGGGCAAGGCCAAAAGAAAAAAAAATTCCACAAAAAGAATGCTCCAAAAGGAGGTGCAACAAAGAAAGGAAAGTCCGAGGTGGTCTGTTACAAGGGTGATAAGAAAGGCTATTATGCTCATGAGTGCCAGACAGGCAAAGGAAAGAAGGCTGCTGAGAAAAAAAGGAGTTAGATGCTTCAATTGTGGTCAAGTTGGGCACTACAAGAACTAGTGCAAAGAGCCAGCTAAAGGAGATAAAGGCCAAGTGTTTGCATTGGAACCTGCTACTTCAAAGCCAACAGTGCAGGAGAAGGGAAACGTTGTGGTAGGAGGTTCGCTTAAGATTCACGGTATGTCTATTAGCGTTTTGTTTGATACTGGTGCATCTCATTCTTTTATATCTCAATGCTTGGTAGATAAAATTAACCTAGAACCCATATATTTAGTTACTTTCATAAGAGTTGCAAATTCGATAGAAGGGTATGTGATGCTTGGGATGAAGCGTGATCAGTTAGAGTTTGACTTGCATTAGAGCCAGCTAAAGGAGATAAAGGCCAAGTGTTTACATTGGAGCCTGCTACTTCAAAGATAGCTATGTAGGAGAAGGGAAAGGCTGTGTTAGGAGGTTCGCTTCAAATTCACGGTATGTCTGTTAGCGTTTTTTTTAATATTGGTGCATCTCATGCTTTTATATCTCGATGCTTGGTAGATAATCTTAACCCAGAACTGTAACGCCCGTAAAACCGTGCCCCTTAAGTCGACACTATTATCCAACATATTAGCTCAAAGTGAACGGAAATACGAACCATTAGGGTTAAAGAAGGAGATAGAAGAAGAGGAAAAAAACAACAACAGAGTCTAACCATCGTAGCGGAATAAAATATAATAGATAATAACTGATCTTTACACAAAAGCAGATCTGTTTATACATTACATCATCAGAGTACACATATCACCCAACTGGACAGTAATCATAACATGTCCTAACAAAACAGAATACGCAGCCAATCAACACAGCGGAATATTTTAAACAAGTACGGAAGTATGTATCGCCATCCAGCTCGTCTCTTGAGCTCCACAGCATCTTTTCCTGTATTCTATAATACTTGGTCTGACCCGAGCATTATAGTTAAATAACATCCGAGTCAGTCTGGAAAACCAGCGTGAGAAATCACACTCAAATTGATTATTAAAGTTCCAAAAATCCTTTTAAAATCAAAAGCATCTCGTAAGACCACGCCACAAATAAACATGTCGGGTTTTGACCTTACGATAACTAAAATATTTATTATAAATCCCTCAAATATTATAATAGTGTCTATATACAAATACTTATTCAAATAGCCAAAATTGTCACATTAATTAATTCCAGCATTCTAGCCACAAAGTGAATTCTACAAATAAAAACCATAAAAGGCACGTAGGGAGTATGGATTTCCAACTAATGACTAGGCACTGGGGTACCACCTATCACACTACGTGGCCTAGATCACTGTACCGAGGATTACTCCCAATCTCCTGCAACACAAGACCGTGACTACCCCTTACTGGATCCCCTACTCCGCCATCGAATCCAAACTCTTGTTTTCCACACGAAAACGTTCAAACCGGATCGAAGTGGTTTTCAAGAAATAAATCCCGATCCTGGTCTCTTCGAAACGATCAGCGCATTGGTTAATATTGATAGTCAGTTATTTAACTATCAAATAACATTCACAAACAACCATCAAACATAAATAATTTCATCAAATTATTTATTAATCTCAAAATATCTTCACAAGATATATTTCCACTTTTCAACCCTTTGAAACAGTTTTCAAACCACACTCTTCTCATGGAATGAATTTATTTATTTCCACTGAAAACACCAATTACAAATATTTTAGATTTTTAAAATAATTTTAAAACACTTCATTATAAAATGCACTTTAAACATTTAAATTTAAAACTACTTTAATACTTTATTCAAAAATATATACTTTAAGAATATTTAAAATAGAGCTACTTTATAAAATATAAAACTAATTTCCTCTTTTTAAAACATAATACCAAGTCACCTTTAAATAATTGCTGCTAAGATAAATTTGAAAAATACTTACTTTAAAATTTAAATAATAAATTCCTAAAACATGCTTTTAAAACTTTTGACTTATGCTTAAAATTTGCTTTGAAACGTACTTGGCTATCCAGGGAAGTACGCTTCTCTTTCACAACTTTTAAAAATAAACCACTATTTATTTTTAAACAACTTGACCCATTCCTTTAATAAACTCCCACCGTGAATTTATTCTTCCAAATATCCATTGATATATTTCTTCACTTTTATAAACCCAGTTTATAAATCCATAGTCTCACTTCCCTTTTTAAAATCCCAAATTTAAACACTTAAATCAATTTTCAAAATAATTTCCGATTTACTCTATTTTGAAATAATTTCCTTACTCATTTATTTCAAAACCCATTAACTTCAGATTTTTAATTCTTACTTATGATTTAAAATGTTTTAACTGAAAATACCAATTTCAGATTTCCCAAATTCCTTCTTTATCCTTTAAATAAATTCAGGCCTTGAGTTGTTTAAAATAAATTCCTCATTCCTCTACATAATATCACTTAAGTTTTTAAGAAAAGCACTTATTCAAAAAAATCTCATTTCTCCATACTTGGAATTTTATTTGTTAGAATTCAAAAATCAACTTTTATTCTTTTCCAATTCATTCTTTAATTTATTCAAATTCCTATAATTGTTTACTTAAAATTATCTCTTTTATTTTCTTCCAAAAAAATCCAAATCTATACAATTTGATAACTCGATATACCCAAATATAATCAATCAAACGCAGCATCCAATATTTCAATTATCAATATAATCCATCACAGAATATCAAATAATCATAACACAGAATTATTAGAACAATCTAAATAATTTTGAGGAATTCAGTTGGATCCCTCCAACCTATTTCCCTGCATCCACAAACGTTAGCACAATACCAATTCCACTTCGAGGTGGAATATCGCGGTATATGGGATCAATATAATATCATCCACTATTATGCAGCGCATAGGGTCTCATCCGCTATATAATGTGGGAAATCAATCACTCCAACATATATTATATACTACTATATATAATATAGCAAATCAAATCAATTCAATCGTTCAACCAATTATTTAAATTTAACCATTTAGATTTAAAAAAAACCAGATGTGTGAGATTAACTCACGTGTGATTTTATTTGCAATCTACTCCAACCCGGCTTGTTTCCTTCACGTTTCAGACCTTATGTAAACATTATAAGGTTTGTTAATATTTGAATTGATCGAACAATTAATTACTATTTATTTATTTAATTTAAGCTAATAACTAGATTTTAAACTAATAGTTAGATTTTAAACTTATTTCCCTTTTAATAAATTGTCTTTAGTAACTAAATAGCTAAATAAGTTTATAAAATAAATTAATCATCCTAAATACATATTTATAAAATAAACTAGTAGATTTGGAATGTGTATATGTATATTTATTTTATTTCTTTGAAAATTATATATATTTATAGGGAAAAAACTATATAGTTAAAATATAATTTATATAACTCTTATATTTTTTTATAAAAACTTTACTGTAAATTCCAAATTCCTTTCTAACATGTAAACGAACATTCAATCATATAAAAAAACGATAATACCTTACTGCGTATATGAACCCAAAGCCCTAACTCGAGCTTCCCCTTGCCTACGCACCCAATATGAACCCCAATCACCATCATGAAATTGCAGCACCATCGCCACATCGCTGAGTCATGCACTGCCACACGTGTGCTTACCCCCGCCGCCCCAGACTGCTTCGTTGATCCCCAACCCAGCCATGCTCGCTGCCGACGCCCCAATCGATTCGAGATGAAATGAATTCCCATACTTCACTTCCTCCCTTCGTTTGCCCAGACTACAATGCAACCAAAAACGGCGTTGTCCTTCCAGCAAAGTCTTCGGCCACGCATTTCGAGTTCCTGCTCGAGCTCACACTCTCACGACGATGCAATCACTGCCTTGCGTGCTGCTTGAATCTGACCTCTACTCTGTCACCCAACATCACAGTCTCCGATCGACCTACGCCTTCCTATGCGAGCGATCATGAACAACCCTTACATGCTCCGTCCTCTTGATCAAACGCATACGATTGCAACTCAGTCGCGCTTCAATCGATTGAAGTTTAATTTTTTTTTTTGCTGTTGAAGAATCGGCCATGGTTAATTTCAGAAATTTGAGAGAAAAGAAGGCGAGGGAGGTCGATGATTTTACTGTAGGCCTATCTCATCTATATATTACAAACGTTTTTATTTCTTTTTTTGAAATATTGAACTTTGGCTGCTAAAAGAAAAGGGACGATACCTTGCGTGAAGATTTTGCCTAGCTACAGTGATTGAGATGAGAGCAAAAATGTCTGATGTGATAAGTATTTCAGCTGATGGTTGGCAAAATTATATATATATATATATATGTATATTTAGTTAAATCCAGATTGTCTCGATAAATGCAACTTAAAATATCGAACTCCTATCGAGTCGTGCCTCCAGGCGTTTATAATGTTATACCCCTATTTCGAACGCAATGGAAAAGGTTTCGAGTCCTAATTCGATCGTATGGAGAAGATAGCGTTTTGGATCCAGTTATTAAATTGAATTTCCGATATAGATTTTCACGCGTTTACCTAAAGTACGATTACACGACAACTCCCAACACTACGAAATTGGAAATCCGATAATAAAACACTATTACGGATCAAATGAAACTGGTTTCGTCAAATTCCGAGACTGTGCCTCAGAAGGCTATTTAAATATCAATTTTAAACGATATATTTTTAAAACCATACGAATCACTCCCAATTTCAATTTAAAAGCTTTTATTATCTTCAGACTATCAATATAAATTTACAAGCCTTCATATTATTTTTAACAGGCTTAAAACTCTAGATTCAACATTTTACTCAACTTAAAATTATTTAATACCGTAATTTAATTATCAAATAGATTGTGATATTCGAATTCAAGTTAAAAATTAACTTTTAAATATTTAAAATCAGTTGAATATTCCGATTTCAAACATCCAAAAATTTCGGATCGTCACATTCCTACCCCTTAAAAGAATTTCGTCCCCGAAATTGCTGGGTAAGAAGAATGGTGCAAAACCCGTTAACTATTTCCCTAAGACCATTCAGTTTCAAACACTTTCCAAAACAATCTTTTTATTAAAGACACGTTATCACCCTTACTAACTTCCAAACCCATCCATAGGTTACCAATAATATTATCCCCTTAATAATTCAAATATTTTAAACCAAATTTTAAACTATCAAAATTTTATTCAAAAAATTTTTAACTCCTTAAATTTTCGAAAAATTTCGCCAGCGTCTCCTTTGCGCGGCTAGCTCGGAACAACTACAAAATGTCTCTACGGGTTCCCAAATTCCGAAAGGAAACAAAAAGCCAAGTGGCTAGATCAAAACCCAATCAAGTTTCATACAGAAATTTAAACACATACCTTTTTGTCGAGCAATTCAAATTTACCTTCTGAAATCAAGACCAATTTTTCTCCTGCTTTTAAATACCTGTATATCCTACTTAGTAATAATATCCAATCACAACATTCAAAACATTTTATTGACTTCCTTACAAAATTTCAATATCTATTCATTCAAGCCTGTACGATGTACATATATCATCCATACGCAATATCAAATTCGATCACTCGCTCGATCACACAATTTCACTTCCGAACTAGTATCGTCCACCAGACTTCCTAGTGCGGACTCAGATCTGGTTTCTTGATCAGAAACCGTCATTCTCCTTGCATAGTCATAACTATGATAGAGAATTTTCAAAATCAATCAAAATCCATATCCAGGGTTTGCCGTCGAAAATCGAGTGAAGAATCCCAACTTGGATCGATATAACTATCTCGAAATTCTATGCTCGAATTTGGATCAAATCGCTATGCGAATAAAATAATATATGTACATCTAACGTATTTATATCCATTGATTATTAACTGTATCAGTTTCCTTTTTATTCACATTCATTTTGATTTCTAGTCACTTATCCACAAATATCCCATTTCACAACTTTACTTAATCTCCATTCCAAAATTACTCAGTATATTCCCAGTATCAAACTTACTTAAGAACTTCACCATTCATTTCTTAAGTTTAATATAAGTATTTTATATACTCTTATATTATTACTCTACCACTTTAGCCTTTATATCCACTTATTTTTAATCTGGATTTCCAATTCCATATGAATTCAATTTATCTTCAACTCTGAATATTGAATTTTATTGACTATCTTCCATTTATAACTGATTCATATCATCATTTTAAATTTAGTTTCATCCACTAATTTATTTCAATTTCCAATTCATCTTATCTCGAACAATATTTAATTAATCATATTTTAAATTAGTTCCACCTACTAATTTATTTTTAAATCTCAAATAAAAGTTTATATGAAATTTTTTACATCCTTTAGTTCCTTCGAACAAATTCTTCAATTTTTCACTTTACTTTACATAATTTAAATTAAATTTCAATTTTCAGTTTCAATTCTATTTGCTTACCAATTTAAATTTAATTTCAATATTAAATTTCACTTCCAAGTTGAATTTTATTTAACCAATCAGAATTCCATTAACATACTCACTTAACTCATTTATTCCAATTAGTTCGTTTCCCGTCTTTAATTCAATATTTGATTTTTTTACCCTTCAAAAATCACTTCACTTAATTTTCTTGAGTTCTATCTATTTTATAATTCAAGTTTTGGATTTTTATTCATTTACCTAAATAAAAAAAATTATTTTGGCTTATTCATTTCACTTCTAAGTTTTATAAGTCACAACTTTTTTATATCCATACTTTCATCCATTACAATCAATCCCATTCACATTTTACTTTTTAACTTGGGATTATATATTTTATTTAGCCAAGAATATATTTTTATTCAATGGGTTTTCAGTTCTTTTATAAGCCATCGAAATCTATTTATTCCCATTCAATCTTGTTTAACTAAACTCTAGTTAAATCTAAACCCATACTATTCTTTAACTTCACACAATTCATTTACATTTTATTAAGTAAGTACTTAATTTCATTTAATGTATCCACCACGTGATACAATTCCATTTCAATTATATTTCAATTTTAATTCAAATCCAGCCACGTTCTATCATTAAACTTAGCTTAAGTTCAATTAATTCGACTTACTCTTCTGACTTATTTCGTTTCCATACTCATTTTAAATTAGCTCCATTTACTAATTTATTTCAAATTCAAATAAATTTTTAATTCTTAGAACTTTGTTCTTTTAATCCACTCAATCTATATTTTTCAATTCCATTTTACTAACCTTCTTAAATTTACTTTATTTAATTGTATTACCTTTCTAACTTTATTAACTTTTTCTAAGTTAATTTCATTCTAGGAAATTTTCAATATAAATTTTCAAATCTTTTTATAATCCATACACATTTTTAGTTAAACCTCTAGAGCTTAAGCCATTGCTTTGACACTCAAAACATTTAAATCAATTCCAGGGTCTTCAATAATCACTTAAGTATTTCAAAAATCATTTGAAATCAATTATATCCAAAATTCTTTGGTAAATTCAATTAACTCTTTGAATTTCAAAACCAAACCCAGTTTTTGCAAACATCTCCCATTTAAAACATCCAAGCAGCAATTCCTCCTTTGGAAACTCGAAAATGAACATCGATGATGCTGCAGTCATCACCGAAGTTATTTTCTAGCGACCGAAAAGAGTTAAATGCTTTTGTCTTTTTAAAAACATTTCAAATATTTTTAAATTCCAAATCTTCCAAATTTCGAATTCTATTTAAAAATATTTCCCAAATAATATCACTATTATTTCTCCAAAACCTTTGAAAACCTTTTTCAAACCTATAGGAATTTAAACTTTTTTTAAATTGCAAATTCCAACCCTGCCAATTCATATTGAAACATTACTCTGGAATTTTTAATTCATCTTCAATTATAGATCACATTCATAATTTACATTTATAAATTTCATTTTGTTAATGAATTTGTTCCTTAATCTTTGGTTATAATTTTCAATTCTTTATTCAACTTTCACTTAACAATGATAATAATTTAATATTATCATCTCCTAACAACCAAGCAACCATATATAACTATAATAATTTACAGAAAATTATTTCTTTTATAAACAAAAATAATTTGAGTAAAATTATTTCATTTACCCAACTTTAAAAACCATACTGTGTCGATTTATCTTGTTTAAGAGTTTAGAAATCCCCTTCAATGACATGGCATCCCACATATCGACCAGAATCCATAAACACCCAATCGATAAATCAACATAATATAAAAACAATTTTATATTCACTAACAAACATGCGCTCATATTCATTAATACACTCAAACTCATTCTAGAGTACGACAGACTCAATTTTTAATGAGTAATCCCCACCAGAGCCAAGGTTATCACCAACCTAAGCTCTGATACCACTGTAACGCCCGCAAACCCATACCCCTTAAGTCGACGCTATTCTCCAACATATTAACTCAAAGTGAACGGGAAAAATGAACCATTAGGGTTAAAGAAGAAGGAGATAAAAGAAGAGGAAAAAAAACCAACAACGGAGTCTAACCATCGCAGCGGAATAAAATATAATAGATAATAACTGATCTTTACACAAAAACAGATATGTTTATACACTACATCATCAGAGTACACATATCATCCAACTGGACAGTAATCATAACATGTCCTCACAAAACAGAATACATAGCCAATCAACACAGCGGAATATTTTAAACAAGTACGGAAGTACGTATCACCATCCAGCTTGTCTCTTGAGCTCCACAACATCTTTTGTTGTTTTCTATAATACTCGGTCTAACCCGAGCATTATAGTTAAATAACATCCGAGTCGGTCTGGAAAACCAGCATGAGAAATCAAACTCAAATTGATTATTAAAGTTCCAAAAATCCTTTGAAAATCAAAAGCATCTCGTAAGACCACGCCACAAATAAACATGTCGGGTTTTTACCTTACGATAGCTAAAACATTTATTATAAAATCCTCTGATATTATAATAGTGTCTATATACAAATACTTATTCAAATAGCCGAAATGGTTACATTAATTAAACTCCAGCATACTAGCCACAAAGTGGGTTCTACAAACATAAACCGTAAAAGGCGCGTAGGGAGTATGGATTTCCAACTAATGACTAGGCACTGGGGTACCACCTATCACAGTACGTGGCCTAGATCACCGTATCGAGAATTACTTCCAATCTCCTGCAACACAAGACCGAGACTACCCCTTACTGATAATCCCAAGTAAGATCAACCCACGATTGGGATCAGCAACCGCCCACTAAGCCGAAATAAAAAGGGATATCTAGACTGGGATGACCTCACCCTAATGGGCACGACCCACTTAGCCTTGCTGCATAACCTCTGATTTTCAGTCATTCCCAGTTGGTGAGGCTCGAGGCTAAGCGTTACCATTTTAGAATATATCACTAAGAATGCTCACTGTCCACCTGACGATGTTCTGAAAGCATTCATCCATACAAGTCCGTTCCGGGTTCGAATAGAACCGAAGGCACTAATCCTACTACATCCATTTTGAAATCACCTCAGGATTAGTAGCGACTAGCCCTTGCACTTCGCTGCTCCGCCTTCGAATCCAAACTCTTGTTTTCCACACGAAAACGTTCAAGCCGGATCGAAGTGGTTTTTAGGAAATAAATCCCGATCCCGGTCTCTTCGAAACGATCAATGCATTGGCCAATATTGATAGTCAGTTATTTAACTATCAAATAGCATTCACAAACAACCATCAAACATAAATAATTTCACCAAATTATTTATTAATCTCAAAATATCTTCACAAGATATATTTCCACTTTTCAACCCTTTGAAACAGTTTTCAAACCACACTCTTCTCATGGAATAAATTCCCAAATATTTATTTCCACTGAAAACACCAAGTACAAATACTTTAGATTTTTAAAATAATTTTAAAACACTTCATTATAAAATGCACTTTAAACATTTAAATTTAAAACTACTTTAATACTTTATTCAAAAATATATACTTTAAGAATATTTAAAATAGAGCTACTTTATAAAATATAAAACTAATTTTCGCTTTTTAAAACATAATACCAAGTCACCTTTAAATAATTACTACTAAGATAAATTTGAAAAATACTTACTTTAAAATTTAAATAACAAATTTCTAAAACATGCTTTTAAAACTTTTGAATTATGCTTAAAATTTGCTTTGAAACGTACTTGGCTATCCAGGGAAATACACTTCTCTTTCACACCTTTTAAAAATAAATCACTATTTATTTTAAAACAAATTTACCCATTCCTTTAATAAACTCCCACCGTGAATTTATTCTTTCTAATATCCACTGATATATTCCTTCACTTTTATAAACCCAGTTTATAAATTCCATAGTCTCACTTCCCTTTTTGAAATCCCAAATTTAAACACTTAAATCAATTTTCAAATTGATTTCCAATTTACTATATTTTGAAATAATTTCCTTTACTTATTCATTTATTTCAAAACCCATTAACTTCAGATTTTTAATTCTTACTTATGATTTAAAATCTTTTAACTGAAAATACCAATTTCAAATTTCCCAAATTCCTTCTTTATCCTTTAAATAAATTCAGACCTTGAATTGTTTAAAATAAATTCCTCATTCCTTTACTATCACTTAAGTTTTTAAGAAAAGCACTTATTCAAAAAAATCTCATTCTCCATACTTGGAATTTTATTTTTTAGAATTAAAAAATCAACTTTTATTCTTTTCCAATTCATTCTTTAATTTATTCAAATTCCCATAATTGTTTACTTAAAATTCTGTCTTTTATTTTCTTCCAAAAAATCCAAATCTATACAATTTGATAACTCGATATACCCAAATATAATCAATCAAACACAACATCTAATATTCCAGTTATTAATATAATCCATCACAGAATATCAAATAATAATAACATAGAATTATTAGAATAGTCTAAATAATTTTGAGGAATCCAGTTGGATCCCACCAACCTGTTCCCTTGCATTCACAGACGTTGGCACAATACCAAATCCACTTCGAGGTGGAATATCACCGTATATGGGATCAAGATAATATCATCCGCTATTATGCGGCGCATAGGGTCTCATCCGCTATATAATGCGGGAAATCAATCACTCCAATATATACTATATGCTACTATATATAATATAGCAAATCAAACCAATACAATCATTCAACCAATTATTTAAATTTAACCATTTAGATTTTAAAAAAACCCAGATTAGTGAATTAACTCACCTTTGATTTTATTTGCAATCCACTCTAACCCGGCTTGTTTCCTTCACGTTTCAGACCTTGTGTAAACATTATAAGGTTTGTTAATATTTGAATTGATCCAACAATTAATTACTATTTATTTAATTTAAGCTAATAACTAGATTTTAAACTAATTTCCCTTTTAATAAATTGTCTTTAGTACTAAATAGCTAAATAAGTTTATAAAATAAATTAATCATCCTAAATACATATTTATAAAATAACAAGTAGATTTGAAATGTGTATATGTATACTTATTTTATTTCTTTGAAAATTATATATATTTGTAGGGAAAAAAAACTATATAGATAAAAATCTAATTTATATAACTCTTATATTTTTTTATAAAAACTTTACTATAAATTCCAAATTCCTTTCTAACATGTAAACGAACATTTAGTTATATAAAAAAAACGATAATATCATACTGCCTATACGAACCCAAAGCCCTAACTCGAGCTTCCCCTTGCCTACGCACCCAATATGAACACCAGTCACCATCACGAAATTGCAGCACCGTCGCCACCTCGCTGAGTCATGCGCTGCCACACGTGCGCTTACACCCGCCGTCCCAGACAGCTTCGTTGATCCCCAACCCAGTCGTGCTCGCTGTCAACTCCCCGATCGATTCGAGACGAAATGAATTCCCATACTTCACTTCCTCCCTTCGTTCGTCCAAACTACAACGCAACCACAAACGACGCTGTCCTTCCAGCAACGTCTTCGGCCATGCATTTCGAGTTCCAGCTCGAGCTGACACTCTCGCGACGAAGCAATCACTGCCTCACGTGCTGCTTGAATCTGACCTCTACTGCTTGTCGCCTAACATTACAGTCTCTGATCGACCTGCACCTTCGTACGCGAGCGACCATGAACAACCCTCACGCGCCCCGTCCTCTTGATCAAACGCATACGATTGTGACTCATTCGCGTTTCGATCGATTGAAGTTTAATTTTTTTTTTTGCCGTTGAAGAATCGGCCATGGTTAATTTCAAAAATTTGAGAGAAAAGAAGGTGAGGGAGGTCGATGATTTACTGTAGGCCTATCTCATATATATATATATATATATATATATATATATATATATATTACGAAACGTTTTTATTTCTTTTTTGAAACATTGAACTTTGGTTGCTAAAAGAAAAGGGAAGATACCTTGCGTGAAGATTTTGCCTAGCTATAGTGATTGAGATGAGAGGCAAAAAGGTCTGATGTGACAAGTATTTCAGCCGATGGTTGACAAAATTATAAATATATGTATTTTTAGTTAAATTCAGATTGTCTCGATAAATGCAACTTAAATTTTCGAACTCCTATCGAGCCGTGCCGCCAGGCGTTTATAATGTTATACCCCTATTTCGAATGCAATAGAAAAGGTTTTGAGTCCTAATTCGATCGTATGGAGAAGATAACTTTTTGGACCCAGTTATTAAATTGAATTTCTAATATAGATTTCCGCACGTTTACCTACCATACGATCACACGACAACTCTCAACACTATGAAATTTGAAATCTGATAATAAAACACTATTATGGATCAAATGGAACCAGTTTCGTCGATTTTCGAGACCGTGCCTCGGAAGGCTATTTAAATATCAATTTTAAACAATATATTTTTAAAACCAAATGAATCACTTCCAATTTCAATTTAAAATCTTTTATTATCTTCAGCACTATCAACATAAATTTTACAAGCCTTCAAATTATTTTTAACAGGCTTAAAACTCCAGATTCAATATTTTACCAACTTCAAATTATTTAATACAATAATTTAATTATCAAATAAATAGTGATATTTGAATTCAAGTTAAAAATTAACTTTTAAATATTTAAAATAAATTGAATATTCCGATTTCAAACATCCAAAAATTTCAGGTCGTCACAAGAACCCACATATTTAGTTACTTCTACAAGAGTTGCAAATTCGATAGGAGGGTATGCGACGCTTGGGATGAAGTGTGAGTAGTTAGAGTTTAACTTGCTAGGTTACACCTTTGTTTCCAGTTTACATGTATTTGACTTTGTTGGGTTCAGAATTATATTAGGTATGGATTGGTTAAGTGAATATGATGCTAGGATATTTTTTCAGGATAGAAAAATATCAGTTAAACACCTAGATTGTAATTGGATAGTTTACCGTAGAAAACCCCAGTTGTGAGGTGAATGTTTTATTGGGTGTTATAGAGTAAGAAGATGAGTTGAATTGCATTTTCATAGTTAGAGAATTTGCGAATGTGTTTGAATCTGTAGTTGGACTACCGCTGTAACGAGCCATTAATTTTGGATTGATTTAGTGCTTATAACAGAACCGTTAAGTAGGCCGCCAAGCATAATGCTGCCAACAGAGATAAAGGAGTTGAAAGCTCAGTTGATAGATTTGAAAGATAATAATTTTTTTAACCAAGTAGTTTGCTTTGGAGAGTGCCTGCGGTGTTCGTAAAGAAACCAGGTGGATCGTTGAGGATGTGCATCGACTGTCATAAGTTAAACTAAAGGACTATTAAGAATAAAATTACTTTTCCAAGAGTAGACGATCTGTTTGATTAGTTGAGTGGAGAAAGGGTGTCTTTCCATTTAGATTTGGCGATAGGTTTCCATCATTTGAGAGTGGCAGAGGATAGTATTCCTTTGACAGCATGTCAGACTAGATATTGTTCATATGAGTGGTTGGTGATGCCATTTGGATTAACAAATGCACCTGCTTTCTCTGTAGATTTGATGAACCGAGTTGTCCAAGAGTACTTGGATAGGTTTGTACTAGTGTTTATAGATGACATCCTAGTATACTCTAAGGATGAGAGAGAGCATGAACTTCATCTTTGAGTGGTGCTTGAAACGCCGAGGGTGAATCGGCTATAGGCGAAGTTTACCAAGTGTCAATTCTGGAAGAAAGAGGTAAAGTTTCTAGATCATATGGTTTCAGAGAAAGGGTTGTTGATCGATCTAGATAAGATTGAAGCTGGGAATAGTTGGAAGAGACCAGAAACAGTAATTGAGATAAGAAGTTCGTTTGGGTTGGCCGGATATTATCGAAGGTTTATAAAGGATTTTTCATGGGTAGCTGCACCGATAAGTAAGCTAACGCGAAAGGATGTGAAGTTTGTATGGACCGATAAGTGTGAGGAAGCATTCCAAAGCTTAAAACACTTATCGACCCATGCACTGGTGTCGGTGGTTCCAAAGGGGAATCAAGATTTAGTTGTATATACTGATGCATGTGGAAGAGGATTGGGAGCTGTACTAATGCATAAGGGTAAAGTGATTGCCTACGCATCTTGATAGCTTAGATCCCATGTGTTTAGGTATCCGACGCATGACTTGGAGTTAGCTGCAGTTATTATTGCTTTGAAGGGGAGGAGGCGTTACCTTTTAGGAGAGAGGTTCGAGCTTTATACGGATCATAAATCATTAAAATATTTGTTCTCTCAGAAGTAGCTAAACATTAGACAACAAAGATAGTTGGAACTTTTAGCCGCTTATGATTTTGGAACAGAGTACACACCAGGGAAAGGCAACAAGGTTGTTGATGCACTTAGTAGAAAATATCAAAATGCAGTGTTAGCATCTATCGTCGAGTGGAAATATTTAGAAGCATTGGCAGATTACAAAGTGCAGTGGAGATCCGAAGCAGGATCTTGTGAAGGATCTGCTATGTCGTCTTGTTTACAAGTCTGACCTATATTGATAGAGAAGATTGCTTCTAAACAGGAGGAGGATCTGGTTTAAGCTGAACGAATCAAGAAGTTAAGAGAAGGAATGGAGAGCAATGACTTGAAGGATTTCAGTCTTGACCAGAACGAGTGGTTGACAAAGAAATGTAGATTATGTGTTGCGAATGTGGGAGACATAAGGAAAGAAATCTTGGAAGAGTGTCATCGTTCAAAGTTCACTATTTACCCAGGAGGAATGAAGATGTATCAAGATATGAAAATAAGTTTCTTCTGGGAAGGCATGAAGAGGGATGTTGGCTTATGCGTGAAAAAGTGTTTGAACTATCAGCAAGTGAAAGCTGAACATCAAAAGGCAAGTGGCTTGCTTCAGCTATTAGATATCTCGGTATAGAAGTGGTACTCCATTTCTATGGATTTCATAGATGGGTTGCTGAGATCTAATAAAGGAAATGAATGTATATAAGACATAGTGGATAGATAGAAAAAGCGTGCCTATTTCATTCCGAATAAGGCAAATAGGAAGGGACCTGTATTGGCTAAGTTATTTATGAAGAATGCAGTTAGACTACACAAAATTCCTAGTAGTATTTTTATTGATAAAGATTCTTTATTCACTAGTGAGTTTTGGAAGAGTCTACAGGAAGCGTTAAGAACCAAGCTCAAGATGAGTACAATTTACCATTTATAGACAGATGGGCAAGTTGAAAGAGTTCACAAAATCTTAGAGGACTTGTTAAGAGCTTGTGTATTGGATTTGGGGGATCATGGAAAGACCACCTAAATCTAGTCAAGTTTTCATATAACAATAGTTATCAGACTAGTATAAGGATGGCACCGTTTGAGGCTTTGTATGGAAGACCATGCAAATCCCCTGCATGTTGGTTAGAGAATGGAGAAAGAATAGTCCTTGGTCCTGATATAGTAAGAGAAGTCGTAAAGAAGATTGAGTTAATTCGAGCTAGGAGGAATGAATCTCATTCTAGGCAGAAAAGCTAGTAGATAAAATACGAAAAGATTTAGATTTCTCTGTTGGAGATCATGTTTTTGTCAAGGTATCGCCAATGAAAGGTGTTATCAGGTTCGGGAAGACGGGGAAGTTAACACCGAGGTTCGTTGGACCATTTCCTAGTTTAGAAAGAATCGAAAAACTCATGTATAAAGTAGAGTTACTGAGTAGCTTGACAGTAGTCCATGATGTTTTCTATGTATCTCATCTGAGGAAGTCTATTTGGGATTCAGACACTACTATAACACCGACTGTGTTATAAGATTTAGTAATGGAACCAGACATGACTATAATTAGAAAGCCTATCCGGATAGTCGAGAGAGATGAGAAGAAGTTGAGAAACAAGACAGTCAGGTTAGTGAAAGTCCAGTGGGGTGACGATGCTAGAGACTATACTTGGAAGACTGAGAGCATGATTAGAGACACTTATCCTGATTTGTTTGATGGTATGTTTTACCTTTAATTGTTTTGTTGTGCATAATTTCAAGGACGAAATTCTTTAAGGAGGGGAGATTGTAACACCCCATATTATTAGTGACATTATTTAGGAAATTTAGTTAGTTAGATTAAATTAAATAATGTAGGTTGATTATGGATTGAGATTTGTGACTAAATTAAGGGGGTACCCATGCCTATATGTATAATGAATTAAGGAAATAAGATGAACAAAAGTGTTAGGAAATAAGGGAGGGCAAAATGCAAAATAGGATGAACTTATACCCTAAACCCATAGGAAACCAAACACACATTTATTTCATTTTTCTCAAACAAGAATACTCTAAGCCGGCCACCATAAGCAATCTCAAGAGAAGGTAAAGCTATGATTCAAGAGAAGAATCAAGTCAACTAATCAAGATCAAATCTCACACCCTAATCACAAACCTAAGGTGAATAATTTCTACATCTTACGTTTTCAAAATGATTTCAGTTTCAAGATGAAACCCGGGTTTATCTCGCATGATTTAGCCATGATTTTGAAGGGAAAATGTTTATATATAAATGTTGATGATTTATGCTTGTTCATATAGCTTTTATGACATGTTTTATTGTGTAAACCCTATTTAATGACATCCAAATACCTTGCGATTTTATACATAGACCAAAAATGTTAATTTAGAGATGAGTATCAATTTTCATAATTTTCTAAATTAATGTGGATTTTATATTAATTTTCTAGTGAAGAAAATGATTTATTGGGTTATATTTAATTTATGATTAAATTATAGTTAGTTTAGGTCTCAAATTTGTACAAAACATATTGAAAAGGATTTTATGGAATTTTTGTAGAATTTACCAAAGTGTTTTGATGAATATATAAAATTATTTAAGGTATGAGACTTAATGTTTTATATATTTAATTAAGGAGAAGTGGTAATTTGCAAATGATTTAGATAAATTAACTCTGAAATTATGGCAGTATTTTTAGAAAAGAAAAATTAGCAACTAATAAGAGTTTGACAAAGAAGGCATGTTAGTTAAAAAGTTTACTTAAAAAGGTTTAAAATCAGAAATTCGCATTGAAAGTATGTTTCCCTCTTTTGATTTCGCCCAGGTAGCTTTCGACTAAGACCCTCTGCCTCCTTCCTCAAACCAATGATATGGTGAATTGGACAAAGGCAAAATGTAAGATTCAAAACCAAGGGGTTTTGAAAGGGTCGAACCGCCTTTATGTTTTAAATGAGATAAGCGCCTGCTTACTTTTGACTAAGATGCTTTCGACTTAGTTGGCTTCCAACTAGACCAATTGATTTAAAGAAAGGTTTTAACGTTGCGCCTTTGTTCTAAATAATAGCTTTCGACTTAATGCTTTTGACTAAGTCAGTGGTTTTAAAGATTGGTTATGAAATAGTTGCACTTTTGTTTTTAATTGATTACTTTCGACTATTTGAAGCCTTTACTACCGCCTTCTACCTTTTGAAACAAAGCTTTCGACAGGGGTTGTTTTGTTTTATAAAAACCCTACCGCTTCTCCAATATTTTTGGAAGGGGCGTTTCGACACCATCATTTTCCAACTTAGTTATAGCTTTCAAAAGGGTAAGCTTTTGACCCTGTTGCTTATAACCCTTAATGATTTTTAAAGAATAACCCAATGGTTATGAAAGAGAATGGTCTCGATTTAAATGGTTTCAAAAGGTTTTTTTTCCACATGTTTTTAGTTGAACTCAAGTGCTTTTGAAAGGTTTGAGTTTGATTCTTTCGAAAGGTTTTAAAGAAGGTTTAGAAGGGGTAGTTCCCCTGTGGCTTCGAAAGGCCTAAACGAAAGGTCTTTCTAATGATTTTGAAATTTTTTAGGGGGAAGGTTTTTCATATGGTTTTGAAAGGCAATGTTTAATGGTTTTAAAGAAGGATGTCTAAGGTTTTTGGCTTTCGAAGGAAAAAGAATTTCTATGGTTTCGAAAGGTTATATGAATAGTTTAGAAAGGAAGATTTGGCCATTCGGCCTAGGTAAAAGAAAGGGTTTTACATGGTTTTGAAAAGGGTACTTTCAATAGGATCGAAAGAGGTACTTTCAAATGTTTAAAGGTTTTCATCAACAAAGATTTGAATAAAGTATATATAGCATGGAAGGTGATTTTTGGGTAATGCATAGAGTATAAATGTCGTCCTTATTTAAGTTTGGTTTAAAAGGTATTAAATCAATTTCAGATGAAAATGTTTTCAAGGAAAATTGTGGAAAGGTATCCCTAAGTAAAAATGACTCAGATATTAGAAAACCTGATGGGACTGGTATATGGTCGCACCCTATATATTAGCTATTGGCCCCAACTAATTTAGTCCAATATTCTAGTGTGTAGGGATTTGTCGTAGGTAAGACTAAAATTATGATTGCACACAGAAAGGAATATATTTGTATACAAATAGGTTATTGGTGAGCCCGCAAAACCATTGGGATCAGCTGACCTTGGGAGATGTTAAGTTAGGGACAGACCATCCGGAATAGAAGTATTTAACAGATAGTTAAGGACATATCGTCTAGATGAGGTGTGTCTAATAGATGTTAGATTATTATATTGTACTGTCTGGTATGCCTGAGTGAGCCAAAGGTTAATAATAAGCCAAACAAAACTATAATGTTCAGACAGATAGTCCATTTGTTACCTAATATGTATGTTTACATAACGATACTTTACAGTATTTAACCAGTTTTGGTTGTAGGAAAAGATTTTCAAAAGTTATGTTTTAAAAGAATGTTAGTGATGGGAAACCTGTTCCTCTAAGCGGCATGGTCTCACTTAACATTAATATTCAGGATGTATAGTATTCTTCACACCAGGCTTTATGTCTGACTCAAAGTTTATGTTTTTCCCTTAAACTCTCGGGTGCTCAAAATTGATTTGAGTAGGCTGAGGGTTGAGGTTCATTCAGATTTTAGTAGGATGATGAATAAAGCTACCGTAGGAGATTAGGAGGATAACAGATAGCTATTTAGGAGTTGCAATTATTTCCGCTGTGTATGTATTAAGTCATTTTGACTATATGACTTCGATCATCCAAGAGGGCATCTTCATATGCTGCTCTTGGCGTATTTTGTAGCAACTATGTTTTGTTATTGACTAGAAACGTTTGGGATTATGTAATCTGAGTATGGAGCATTTGTTTTGAAATGTAATGGAAAACTGTTGTTTTGAAATCCGTGATTTGTTTCATATTCAAGTGCTTCTGATATTATTGATACCTTAACATTGCCGTATTTATTCGTTGAAAGTTAATACTAAAGATGACTGCAGTATCTGTAGCGCTTAGCTTTAGTCTTCTAGATAGAGGATGCTACACACTATTAGTATATTGACTAGACAAGGTAAGGTATATGCCCGTATTTTTTCATATTCCTTAAGGTACATTCATTATACTTAGGTTGTCACGAAATGGTAGGTATGAGTGGATAATTTCTTTCTATTTGTTGATATTCCACAAGGTCAAGATGAGATTTGGACAAAGACCATGGGTTATCTAATGAATGAGATTTTCGATCCTCGAAAATCGACACTAATACGTCCTCTATATTGCGTGTCAAGCATTCAAGTTTTGGAAAAGCAGATTGTTAATGGTTAAGGAAACTAAAGACAAAACAAAGTCTCACACGAATGAAATAATTTATAATATAAATAATCTTTACGGCAAAAAAATTTGAAAATGCATATGTTAGAGTCTAACCTAAGCTCAGCCTGGATAGTTATAAATACCTATCCTTACGAATGCTAAAAACAACAAACATAGTGGAAAAGTAAACTATGTCCATACGTTAATGAAGATCTCCAACTCTCCTCTGGAAACTCCAAGCGTCTTTAGCTAATCTGGAAGGTACTCGGATCTAAACCCATATATTAAGAATACCCGAATCAGGCTGGGCAAACTAATGTGAGAAACATAAATTATAAATATATTTGATAGTGTCATAGATCAGATTGATGCTAAAACAAATCATCTTTGAAAGGATATCTCGTAAGACCGCGCCACATATAAACACGGACAAGCTTTTGTCTTATGATAACCAAAATACTTTATATAGAAACATTTTGATATTATCTTTGTTGACATAGGTTTGAAAACACTTGTCAAATAAATATATAGAGTAGGTACCAATACTCGAGCGTGTGATATATGATACAATAGGGTAGCTAAAATGTTTACAAACGATTATAGCTATTTTGGGAATACAACCAAAATCAAAAAGATCATATTCGAATTAGATTTCCAACATGATAGGGAACTGGTAGTCATTTCCCCCGATGCAAAATCTGTACATAACAATCCTAGTCCCCGATGGCTATTCACTTGTCTCAAGCAAGCCATCGAACTACATTGTTACACTACTATGAAGCAACATATCAAGGTGGCTTTGCTCTGTCTCAGTCGAGCCTTCAGTACTTGTCCATTTAAACCATTGAGGGTCTAGATACTGGACTCTTCTATCCCTAATACAACTAATAGCCTGAAATATGTCCCGCGGATAACATAATTACCCGTATCATCTTTAGGATGTGAGGCTCGTGAGGCTAAGCTCTATTTTCCATAGGGCCATGCTTTGCTTTCAACAAAGAACACTTTTCTTTTCACAAGGAAAATTCCACATAGAATACCACATTGCCATTTCTAACAATACAATATTGGTTTTCAAAAAAGTACAACTTCAGAGTTCATACATCTCAGGGAAGGGTGTTAATTATAAAAGGGGTTACCTCCTACACCACCAAACATTTGTAGGTTTGTAAAAACCAATGCACGTGGTCTTGGAAATGCAATGTCAGACATTCATCCATACAACTTATCCAAGTAAAGGAAAAACCAAAGGCTCTCCTTCTACTCAATCCTGTTTGGGAATTATCCATAGGATTAGTAGCAAGTAGTCCTTGCAAATCCATGATTTTCAGAACCATGGCACCACTGCAAACGTGTGTGTGTGTATAATATGGGAATTACCCCAGAGGTTAGTGGCAAGCATGCCTACATTATGAAAATCTCCATCTTCAAAGATCATCGTCTTTAACATATCTTCACTTTCGAATACATATGTTGGTTCGAAGTGGTTTTCGGATAGGAATCATCCAAATTCGACCCTGGCCTCTTCGAGCTAATTAACGATAAAAAGATGTCAAGTATATAGGTGATTATCAAACAACATCCAATAAATTTATCATTTTTATCAAATCAAATATCTTTTAGAGATATATTCTTCTAAATTGTTCCTTTATCTTTTCAAGAGCATCTGGAATTATTAAGTCACTTTTATCAAATCCTTTGGGAAATTAAAACACCTTTTCATCTTTGAAAATACCAAATCATTTTTTTAATTACTTAGGAAAAATATTTCCATACTCTACTACCAATACAATTCAAATCTTAATGAAGATTTCACGTTTTCAAAACATATCTTTAACAGGTCAAAAACATGTTATTTAAGGCATCGTTTGCTGTAAACCCAAACCGGTTAGTAACGGAAATTGGTTGAATAAAAGTAACATGACAATTGGTTGAATAAAAGTAATGGAAATCCAAATTTATTAATTTATTGGAATTTAAACTTAATAATTGAATTAATTGCAAATAAATGGAATTTAATATTTACATATTATGTTATTGGAAATTAAGTTGAAAATTGAGAATATTATTTAATGAATCATGGACCAATGTAAATTTCATCCATTTGATAATGATAGATTAAATAATAGGATGAAAGGTCAAATTTAATGGAATTATAAAAAATTTAATTTATAATTTCTGAATTTAGTGAAATGGAAATTTAACACTGAATTGATGAATTTATCCATTCTAAATTGACAGCTAAATTTGTTTAAATTATTTTGTGAATAGTTAAGAAATCAAAATTGATAGAAGTTGTAAATTATTAAAGGTTAAATTTGAAAGTGATTTGATTAATCAATTATTAATTTATTTCATTAACCGAAAAATAGCCATTTTGACCACCGAATCGGATTTCGACGAAACCAGTTTCATCGGATCCATAACGGTGAATTATTGTATGATTTCAAGTTTCATAGCGATCGGACTTGTCGTTTGATCGTACGGGCTCGAAACGCCTAGAAATCAATGAAATTGAAATCAATTGAAATCAATTTGAAATAATTTGATTTTTGCATAACTTCTTCATATGATGGAATTTGGACTTGAAACCTGTTCCATCGAGTTTAAATATTCAAAATCATCTATTTTGATATGGGTTGACCCAACTTCGTTCCGAAGTCAGAACGGGCTTTTTGGACCATTTATCGTTCCAACGGTCTGAACCAATCGTGTCCATTCATCTCTAATTCTGACCTACCTATATATACCTTGTTATAAACCCTAGCCTATTTCTTATTGCTCACTTCTATACCTACAATTCAGCTGTCTCTCCTCCTCAATGGCAGACAATCAAATTCTAGATCCAATTGCAATTCAAAATCAAATCAAAATTTCAAACTCCACAAACTATATCATATTTTATATCATTGGAAATCTCTCGACGAGCGCAAGTCAAATATATAATACGTTTTTTTGATCTGAGTCTCTGTGTGGCCGAAACCGGGTGAAATATTCTCGGCCGTTCATCGCTTTTCGATGAACTACACCGGATCGTCAAATCATTGATGCAGTATCGTAGAGAGGACATTGAGGGGCTCATCCGTGTTGGTGGCATGATGAATTAACAGCCAGATCATCGTATTTAATTCGATTAGGGTTCATTATTTATGGCGGTAGCGGTGAGGGTAGCCGATGGCGCAGGGTTCGTTCGATGCGGCGTGGAGGAGGCGTGTGTCAGGGGAGGTGCGTCATCGGCCAGAGGAGTCGTGGTGGCCAGTGAGCGTGGTGGCGTGCGTTTGCTTGGGTATGGCGACGCTGTATTTTTTGCGCATTTGCAGTCTAGGGGTTTCGTTGGAAACCGTGTGAGTGCGTGACAAGGGATGGTGACGTGTCCTTGGTGAGTGTCTTGTTTTTCTTTTTTCTGTTATTTAATTTTAAATTAAAATTTGAACGTTCTAACTCACGTGACTTTCACATACGAGATCCAATCCATGCGCGGTTTTCACCGTTAGGATTATATTTGAATTCCGGACATTTTAGCGCTGGTTTGGACGAATTCTGAGACTTTTCGAATTTTGGGTTTAAATTGGATTTAAATTCAATTTAAATTCAAAACTTCTAAAATTTCTTACATGTGTTAAATTAATTTCTGATGTGATTAGAAATTTTTTGTGGCTGTTCCGTACATTTTTATCATCATTCCAGTTAAATTGAATTAAACTGTTATTTAATTTATTATTGCATATAAACTGCCAGTTAAATTGTTATTTAATTTAGTATTGCATGTAAACTGCCAATTAATTTGTTATTTAATTTATTATTAAATATAAACAGCTGTTGTTTATTTTCTGTTTATATTGATGTTATTGATATAATTGGATGATGATTGTGATAAAGGTTGATGATTGATATTGGATGAATGGATGTTGTATGCTATATTGTTATAAACTGCAAGTTGTATGGATTTTTATTTCATTCGGGATTGTGGTTTGAAATGATATATAACCATATTTATATTTAAATTACGGATTGAAATGATAAATATCCGTATCACTTGACCATAGGATAGAAAATTATATACAGACACCGTGGTCTCTATATATAAAATATTTCGAAATTGACATATATGGTTTTGTAAAGAAATATATGGTTTTATATCAATATTGATCTAGACACTATATAAATGTTATTTTACCAATGATCTTTAGCCATGTACAAATTTGTTTTGAAATATAAAATAAGTTAAGTAATAAAGTTTGATTGCTTTGATATAATATGGTTAAGTTTTTATTTAAATTATATTTCTTGAAGTTTATAACGACTTAAAGAAGAATAAGGCTGGAAGATAAACATGAAATTGATTTGAAATTTAATAAAATTAAGATTTTAAAGGTATGATTTTATAACTGGATTTTGGTTTAAGATGAATTAAACGAATGTTCCAAGTAGTAGGTAAATTGAAGGAAATATTTAGTAAATGGTCATTTGTGTTTATTTAAATGATAATGGGTCTATTATGCAAATATTTCAAAAGTAAATAATAGAAAATGGAATTGTTGAATCGTAATTACCAACCTTTGTTTTGAAATTGTTTAATACTTAAAGTTGAAATATATTTAAACAGAAATGGTTTATTTAGAACTGAAAGTGAGTTGAAAATTATGAGTTGAGATTTAATTTAAAGTGAATAAAATTGTGAAGTCGAGGAAATTATTTTACTTTATAAAGTAATTTTAAATTCATACTATTTTATTTTATATACTATTTGAATATCCAAACCATTTAAGTTTTAGAAGTTATGGTTTAGAAGCTATAAAATTTGAAGTATTATGTTTTGAAAGGTTATATTCCAAGCGTTTGGTTTCAAAATATTATAATTTTGAAAGTGCTATGGTTTTAGAAAGGATATTTGAAATAAAATAATATCGTATTGACTTGGTTTTTGAAAAGGCAATGATATTTTAGTTTTAAAGTATAAACTATTTTGAAAATGACTGTGGTGTTATAATAACGTTTGGTTGTTAAAGAGACCAGGATCAGAAGTTTTATACTCTCTGCCAACTTCGAAAACCACTTTAACAACCGTGTACGCTGTGGAGATTCCAAAATGAAGTAGGCTGGTGGCGACGTTCTATTAAGGTATACGTGGACCCGACTCCCGTGAGTTGGCATAAGGTGGCTAAAACAGGAGCGATTCTGGGCCAGTGATGTGCTCCTCTTATCGGACACACTCCTTTAATACTGTTAGCACCAAAATTGGTCGCTAACACCCTTAAGAGAGATCGTGCAGAGAGATTAATGAAGAAAATAAAGTTAAACAGAGAACAGTACGTAAATTTAAATGTAGAAAAAATGAACACCGGATTTATAGTGGTTCGGCGTAATTGCTTACGTCCACTTTAAAGTAGATCTTTATTACTTCTCTTGATAACCGATTACAGATACAATTTGTATATCAATTACTTAAATACAATTGCTAAGCAAAAAAGATAGTCTTGAATGAGTCTTAAATGCAGCAGAGTTTTCTCGGTGTTCTCGAAAAAAGGTCCCTTTCACTGTGCCCCTACCTCTCTATTTATAGACGAAGATGGGTTGGACTTCCTTGGTGGGCCTGGTAGCTAAATATCTCGGCCCAAGAAGAGTGAGTTCTGTGTGCCGATCCATAGATGCCGAACGGCAAAATGGCGAATGATATCTTCATGCCGAACGAAGTGATGTGCTGTGTGGAGAGTTCAGGCCGAGCAATAATCAAAGCCGATCGAGATTGGATGAATGCCGAACACCTTTGGATGCCGACCGGTCTCGAATGCCAAACAAGGCATGAATGCCGAACACCTCTGGATGTCGAACGGTCTCGAATGCCCATCGAGATTTATGTCGAACGGGGTTGAGTGTTGAACGGAGTTGAGAGCCGAACAAGGTCTGGATGTTGAGCAGTATGGAATGCCGAACGACTCTCCCATGCCGAAAGTCCATAGATGACGAACGACACTCAATGCCGAACGATATGAAATACCGAACGACTCTCAATTCCAAATGCTCTTGAATGCCGAACGTCCCTGGAAGCCGATTGAACTTGAATGCCGAACGAACCATTTGTGCATAACGAACCTGGAAGCCGATCGAACTTGAATGCCGAATGAACCATTTGTGCCGAACGAACCTGGAAGCCAACCAAGTATGTTGTGCCGAACGTTCAGGATGCCGAACGGTATGCAAATGCCGAGTGCCTAGTTGCCTGGTCAAATCTCCAAGTAAGACTTGCCCCCAAAAGTGCATCATGTGATCGAACGTGATGCGCTTTGAATCGCGAGTCCTCCGTGCTTCGCTTTGAGCCTTGGCTTATTCTTCTCGATGGTGTTTTCTTATGAATACCGGGTGAGGCAATGCATGCCGAACAACATACAAATGCCAAACAGCATGGTCGAAGCCGAGCACTCTGGATGCCGGACAGTATAGCCTATGCCGAACGAATGAAGCGCTTTGACTGGTTCTACCGGTCATCGTCTCTTCGACTTCCTTTCTTCCCCTATAAAACCCTGCACTCCACTCCTTCTTCTCTTCTTACGTTTTCACCTCCACTATTTTCCAAGAACACGTAACTTACCTTCCTTAAGTTTTATTCACCTCTCCGATCTTCCCTTCCTACTTCGAATCCATCACGCCCTTCCTACAACTCCTTCCCACAACTCCTTCCCAAGTTAAATTCAAACAACACCCAATCTAAGCTCACAGACCTCCAAGCTCCTGCCGTTCTCTTTGTAAGAACCTTTTGATCGCTTCTCAAATTAGGAAGTATAACACATAACCCGAACGCGTAAATCCTTCATAGATTGTAGAAAGTAGGAGGCGTGTGGATGAGGGAGATGAATTGAGGTTCGGACACGTCCTAGGGATGGAAGTTAGTATGCTTTTAGGTGATTTCAAGGTGGGTGGAATGGAGAAGAGAAAAGTGGAAGATGCATTATTGTGGCTCGGCATGATCTTTTAATGCCGAATGACCATAAGAGAGCATGGGATTGGAATTGGAGATAAGGCCTAATGGTGTGGATCGGCATGGCTATGGTTCGGCATGATCCCCCCATGCCGAAAGAGGTTAGAGTGGAGGAACAAAAAGGAAGTAGGGAGTGGGCAGGATGTCGATCTACACGGTTCGGTATGACTTGCCGGAGGACTCGGCCATGCCGGTCCGGAGAGATGGAGGAAAAGAGGAAAAATGATGTTAAGGGCAGAATGCCGAGCGAAGCGGCTCGGCTTAAGCAAGGTTCAGCATGATTTTCCACGTGTCGATCAACGAATAAGAAGGGTTGGAAGATTAATACTTATGCTGATCGTTACTTGAATTTAGGCCAAACAGAATAATGACCAAACAATATATAGGACGAACGACATTTAGGCCCAACATCATTTAGGCCGTGCATTTCAAATGTCGCTCGATCTCGACCCTTGATGAGTTGATAACAACAGCCGAAATCATTCCAACTTGAACGCAACCCTCGTCGAATTCACCTATTCACCTTTCCTAATCGTATGACAAAAACAAGGACCTAAGCATACTAGCATATCGAATTAATCTGGACTGATAACTTCCAAGTTTCAATAATCACAAGCCTGAGCTTAAATCGATAAAAACAGATAAAAGCTTTTGCCAATGTCCGAGTTCAAAATTGAAAACATTGCAAGGCTGGCTTTCAGAGATGGTCAGCGATGACGGTCTTCGAAGATGACAGTTCAAAGCTCAACTTTATACCATCAACTCTGTGACTTATAATTTCTTAGCACTTATACTTGAATGATCGCACTAGTTCACACACCACATGGGGGAAATATTTATTCTGTTAAGTCTAACGCCGATTACTTTTCAAATATAGTTCAAATAGGTACTCTGTTAGATTTAATCTTCGTTAGCGATGTCTAGGAAATCTAGCTCTACTACAATCTCAGACAGACCTGGGCCATCCTCTCGACAAGAAGTCGCAAATACTTCAAATTCGTCAACTTCCCCTGCTCATAACTTGGCTCCCGATGCTCTGGAGGCAGCAATTTTCTTGGACAACCCAGTTGATTCACAGGCTTCGAAGATTAATGAAAGTACACTTCGTCGGATGTGCTCTGTCCACGGAATCCTCTTTGACGACGTGCTAGTTCCATCGGGGAATGATCGTCCACACTTGCCCCCAGTGGGATACAGAGCTTGTAATAAATTCATATGATGGGTTGGTAGTGTGCCACCATTCAACTCGTTTCTTCAAGACGTGCTGCAGTATATCGACATTGCCCCGTCACAAATGCACCCGAACAGCCACGCATTCATCTACGGCACCTGTATCCTCTTCATGAGTGCCCTTTCCAGGCTTCAAACTCCGGGCGATATTAGATACATATATTGCATCAAGAAGTGGAGGGATAGCCCATCTTTTATGTTCTCAAGCCGCATAACAAATGTCAAATCTTAACTGGGACATGGACCAAGTTTGCCCAGTATAAACAGGAATGGTTTTATGTGCGCTGTCCTCCCGGCTTTGCGAGGAGATGGGTGGAAGGAAGTAAGTCTTTTTCCCGGACTGACACTCATATTTGGTCGAAGTTGTACCTTTTCTTACCCTTTTCCATCTTTTCAGGCATTAACCCATCCTGAGGGGCCCAGATACTCTGAAGCCGTCGAGGCTATTCGAGCCATTCCCGTCGAAGAACGGGACATCAAAACTCTCATTACAAATGAGTCGCTTTCAAGGTTCGGGCTGTTGGCGGAAGGTCGCCGGATAAGCCTCCCTCAGGGCATTACCATACCTAGGCCTACCGCTAGCAAAGGGAAAAAGCAGGCCGAGTCTTCGACACATAACGCCCCTGACGCACTAGAAGAGGGGGAGATTAAGGAAACCGAAACGCTTGAAGTACAAGGCAAAACTGTTAGTCCACCTCGGGATCCAATAGTTGAAGTCCACGACATTGAAACGTCGTCTTCCCCTTCGAAGAGGAAGAAGAAACTAACGTATAAGCCGAGGAAGGAGTAAGTGGGCGGAACTTCTAAGGTTACCCTTATTCCAATGGAGAAAGAAGCTTCCCCGCAGCACTTGGAAAGTTCTCTAAAAGGTTTGTCGAACCTTACGATCCTGACGACCTGCTCAACTATGGTTTCGACGATCCCGAGGCCCTTAAGCTCCACTTGCCCGTGAGAGGTGATGCCGACGCTCAAGCCCAAAGTAAGGGAGGACAAACTCCTATTAGTAAAGAAACTGGTCAGTCGGGGGGAAACACTAGGACACACACAAACACACACACTCCACTTTGCACTTGAACTTTCCGTCATTACCTTGCTTTTTACTAACTCGTCGTTACTTAAACTCTATGTAGGTGACATGGGGCGCACACATGGACTTGACCGCCTTCGCGGTTCATCGATTTTCCATCAATCAGGATGGGACTCAAGTTCCGGAAGACGCCGAGATAGTGATGACGATGGCGATAGGGATTATCATTCCCGAGATTCATCATCTTGGAAGAAATCGTATTATCAGCCCAAATACCATCATAATCCCCCTTCTCACTCGGGGCAAAGCAAAGATAAGCACGGCCATAAGGGGTCGCAATCAGATGTCCGTCGCGATCAACACTTCGATTCCTCCACCAGTCGACAGTCTCAGGATTCTCACAAGAGGACTGAACTTTCAAAGCCATCTCCTCCTATTCCCGCAACAGATCCAACAATACCAGAGAGATTGAACGAGCTCGAGGCTAAATTCCTGAAAATCTGCTTTGATGGCCTGAAATTTCTCCCGACGATTCATCATATTCCGGGACATGTCAAGCAGAGCGCTATCGCCTATACCAAAGACATCTATGTTCAACATGACGCGTTTGTTCATTTTGCTGAAAAAGTGTCAGAAGTCTCCATAGAGCGCCAGCATGAGATTGATCGCCTGAAGCTTGAGGCTATCCATGACAAAGACATTATCAAAACTCAGGACGAAGAGCTCGCGTCTTACAAATCTCAGCTTGAGGCCGCCCAGTAGAGCGCCAAAGATACCGCCAAAGCCGTAACTCATTTGGAATCAGCCCACAAAAAAGAAATCGAGGAAGCGGTCCAACGCTGTAGGGCCTTAGCTTTGGAGAAAGACTCGATGCAAAAAGAGAGGGATGCGTTCAGCCTCTGAGTCAAAAAACTTGAGGAGCGACTCCGCAAAGAGCAAGAAGAGAAGACTGCCGCTCAAGAAGAGTCGTAACGGTATTACGACAAGATCGTTGCTACGCGACTCCTAAAGGCGAAACTTGAGGATGAGCATTCCAAAGTTGGGGCGCTAAAGAATGAAGCCCGTAAAGAGGGCAAAAAGATGGCATCTGCGGAGATCGACTCCCGCCTTGAGGCGGCTAAGGAAGAAGGTAGGGAAGAAGTCAAATGCATGTCCGACCCGCTTATTGCGGAATTCAATGCCAGCGTTCTCATGCACCGGGATTTAAATTTTCTAGGTGAGGGCTATCTCGAATCTTTAGCCGAGGCGTGGGAGGCCTTAATAGAAATTAGGAAGGTTAAACTTAACATCGACGAGGTTGACGAGGACGCTTTGATAAAGGAATATCTTAAGGGGAACGAGCCTTCAGACCTGTCTGTGGTGAAAGCTTTATTTCAAAGGCTCCCCCTCATTAAAAGGGAAAGATGCTATTACCGGTCCATCCGGGGCCGTGTCTCCAGCTCATGTGCCTACTTAGTCGGCCGATCGACCGATACTCGATCCATTTGAGAAGCATATTGGTTACAACTCGGAGGACCCTGGCCTTGGCGCCCATATTCTCTCTCCCATTCTACCGGGTGAGCCCCTCGGACGACTAAGAGTTTGCCAGAATCTTGTAGATAACCCTTCACTTTAAGACACCAAAAGTCGTCGTTCTTCATGAAGGACTATTTTATTCTAATGCTTGTTTTTCATGATTTTATGCAGGCCGTTCTGATCCCGAGCCCACTCCGAGGAGCGATGTCTCCAAGGAGGTGGAGGAAAAAACAAGTGAGGCCACTCACGTAGGGGAGGCTCCTGGTCCAGATGCTCAGGTGATCAGAGCGCTTGATGAGGACAAGTCCGAGACTTCCTCTCCTATTGATGGGAGTTATGAAGTCGAGATTATGGGAGCTTCTGAACACACATCCAAACTGAGCATGAAGGAGCAGCTTGAGAGGGAGAAGAAAGAGACAGTCAAGATCAAAGTCGAGCCTCAAGTTGTGGACTTAATTGATCCCCTGAACAAGCCGTTGAAAATTATCCTTCCTAGCAGGTCCAGGCTAATGGAAGTTCCCCATACTTCATCGGTCGCTACCTCCCCATCAAAGTGGATTACCAAGGGTAAACGCATAGGAGAGGAGTCATCTGAGAAGATAAAGGAGGGGAAGAAGTAGAAGAAATCCAAGAAGTAATCATTATTCTCGTTCAACGAGAGTTAGTTTAGGTTATGTAATTATTTTTATCTATTTTCGTAGTCCTTGTAAATAGATTGTTGACTCCAAATTTTGAAAGAGTTGTAGTAGAAACTCATTTTTGAATAAAGTGTAGTTTTTCTGTCTTTCAAAAGACTCTTATCGTTCATTTTTTTTTGTGATTGTGATTGAAATCCAAGCTGTTGTGAATAACATAGACTTCTCGGTTCATCTTCATATAGCTCGGAAATTCTTTGGGAGTTGTTCATTTTTCATTCCGTGCTTCAAGCACTTAGAATATTTTTTGTTCCGTATTTCGAGGGTTTGATAAATTCGAGTCATTTGTGTCTTAGTTCGTACTCAGGGAACTTGGAGATTTAAATCGCTTATACTTGAATCCGCACTCCGAGGACTTAGAGTACTCCGGTCCGCACTCAAAGGACTTGGAGATTTGAGTCGTCTATACTCGAATCCGTACTCGGGGGACTTAGAGTACTCCAGTCCGCACTCAGGGGACTTGGAGATTTGAGTCGCTTATACTCGAATCCGCACTCCGGGGACTTAGAGTACTCCGGTCCACACTCAGGGACTTGGAGTTTTGAGTCGTTTATACTCGGGTCCGCACTCCGGGGACTCAGAGTACTCCAGTCCGCACTCCGGAGACTTGGAGATTTTGAGTCGTTTATATTCTTGTCTGCACTCGGGGGGCCCAGAGTACTCTAGCCCGCACTCCGGGGACTTAGAGTACTCCAGTCCGCACTCTGAGGACTTGGAGATTTTGAGTCGTTTATACTTTGATCCACACTCCGGGGACTTAGAGTACTCCAGTCCGCACTCAGGGGACTTGGAATTTTGAGTCGTTTATACTCGGGTCCGCACTCCGAGGACTCAGAGTACTCCAGTCCGCACTTTGGGGACTTGGAGATTTTGAATCGTTTATACTCTGGTCTGCACTCCAAGGACCCAGAGTACTCCAGCCCGCACTCCGGGGACTTAGAGTACTCCAGTCTACACTTTGGGGACATGGAGATTTTGAGTCGTTTATACTCTGGTCCGCACTCCGGGGACTCAGGGTATTCCAGTCCGCACTCTGGGGACTTGGAGATTTTGAGTCATTTATGCTCTGGTCCGCACTCCGGGGACTCAGAGTACTCCAGTCCGCACTCTGGGGACTTGGAGATTTTGAGTCGTTTATACTCTGGTCCGCACTTCGGGATGCAGAGTACTCCAGTCCGCACTCCGGGGACTTGGAGATTTTGAGTCATTTATACTCTGGTCCGCACACTGGGGACCCAGAGTACTCCAGCCCGCACTCCGGGGACTCGGAGATTTTGAGTCGTTTATACTCTGGTCCGCACTCTGGGGACTCAGAGTGCTCCACTCCGCACTCCGGACTCCGGGGACTTAGAGATATTGGGTCTTTTATACTCTGGTCCGTACTCCGGGGACTCAGAGTACTCCAGCCCGCACTCCGGGGACTTGGAGATTTTGGGTCATTTATACTTTGGTCCGCACTCCGGGGACTCAGAGTACTCCAGTCCGCACTCCGGGGACTCAGAGTACTCCAGTCCGCACTCCAGGGACTTGGAGATTTTGAGTGCTCGAGTGCGTTCGTACGTTAGGCAGAATAACGTATTCTTTAATTATTTGTCACAACGTTATCATACACAGAAACATCGACAATTCATAGAGAAAATGGCTTCAAGCCTTTATTAATGCAAATAAGCTAAATTGTCTTTTAACATGCCATAGACTAGAAATAAAAACTTGCTGGAAATAAATGCAACTAAAATATGAAAGAAATGAACTAAGTGTAATAATGCTGCAAATGTTCACTATTCCATGCTCGGGGAAGCGTCGCACCATCAACGGTCGCTAGCTTGAAAGTTCCTTCTCCAAGCTTCCGTTCAACGACGTATGGACCTTCCCATGCGGGGCTCATACATGATGGTACTAGGAAAACTCGTTTCGAAACGAGATCACCCACACCAAAGATTCTCGGTCGGACATTTTCATTATAATATCGAGCGACTTGGTGCCTGTATACGGCCGCTCTTGAATTAGCTTCTTCGCATTTTTCATCAATAAAGTCCAACGATTCCAGCAAGAGATCTTGATTTGACTCAGGGTCATAATAAGTTACCCGATGTGATGGAACTTCAAGTTCCACGGTTATGACAGCTTCCATGCCATATGCCAATGCTAATGGAGTGTGGCCAGTCGCGGACTTGTGGGTGGTTCTGTAAGCCCAAAGAACTGTTGGAAGCTCATCCACCCACTTGCCTCTAGCCTTTTCCAAACGTTTTTTCAATATGGATTTGATTATCTTGTTTATGGCTTCCACTTGTCCATTATCTTTCGGGTGAGCAACTGCTGCAAACTTTTTCTCAGTACCATATTTTTGGCAAAATTCCTTGAACTCTTTTCTTTCAAACTGAGTTCCGTTGTCTGTAACGATGGTTCGTGGAAGCCAAAACGGCATATAATATTTCATACAACGAAATTGATGACCTTTTTGGTGGAGATAGTGGCCAAAGGTTCTGCTTCTACCCACTTGGTAAAATAATCGACCGCAATTATTGCGTATTTTGCACCACCTTTGGATAGGGGTAAGCAACCGACTATGTTGATCCCCCATATTGCAAATGGCCATGGACTAACCATTTGTGTGAGTTCCGTTGGCGGAGCTCTTGGGATTTTTGCATATATCTGGCATTTGTCGCATCTTCTCACATAGTCTGCGGTATCCCGATTTACGGTTGGCCAATAGTATCCATAGCGGAGAATTTTCTTTGCCAACATCTGCCCTCCGGTATGGTCGCCACATTCACCTTCATGGACTTTCTTCAGGACTCGTTTTATCTCATCATGGGCAATGCACCGGAGTAAGGGGGTTGAGAATCCCCTCTGATACATTACCCCATCTTGCATCACATAACGCGAAGCCTTACGAATGGCCTGTCGTCTTTCGCTCCTTTTTCAGGCATGATCCCGTGTAACAAGTACTGCTTGAATGGGGTCATCCATGACTCCATTTCTATTTCTGTTTCCAACATGAAATCTACTTCCATCATATTTATGCTCGGAACGTGTAAGGTTTCAACGAGAAAAAATCCCATCTGCTGCGCATCACCAGTGCTTGCGAATTTTGAATCAGCAGCTTTGTTTTGCTCACGCGGGACATGTGAAATATCATAATACTCGAGATTCGTTAGTAGTTCCTAAACTCGGACCAAATATGGGGCAAGCCTCTGCCTCCTTGCTTGGTAATCTGCCCGTACTTGGTACACCACCAATTGCGAGTCGCAAAAGATTTCAACCGATCTTACACCTAGTTCTTTGATGAGTCTTAAGCCGGCAATCAATGCTTCATATTCGGCTTCGTTATTCATTGCTGTGAATTCGAGCTTCAAAGTGTAGCAAACAGATCGATTTTCAGGAGTTATAAGAACTATGCCAACCCCCGAACAATGGTCGTTAGATGCCCCATCGGTGTACATCTTCCATCGAATGGGAGGTATGACATTGCGGCCGTTTAATTCGTCTGTCATGGTGAATTCAGCGATGAAATCTGCTAGCGTTTGTCCCTGTATGGCCTTTCGCGGCAGATAAGTAATATCGAATTGACTCAACTCGATATTCGATTTTAACATCCTTCCAGAAGTTTCTGGTCATTGGAGTACCTGTCGCAAGGGTTGATCAGTGTAAACACTGATTGAGTGTGCCTGAAAATATGGACGAAGCTTGCATGATGCAATCACCAAGCAATAGGCTAATTTCTTGATCTTGGTATAATTTCTTTCTGCCCCTGTCAGACGTTTACTAACATAGTAAACTAGCTTTTGAACTTGGTCCTCTTTACGGACCAAAGCCGTACTAATAGCAAGCTGGGATACTGCCAAGTATACTTACAACATTTCATGGTTTATTGGTTTTGATAGCACCGGGAGGCTCTCCAAATGCCTTACCAGAGCTCGGAATGCTTCCTCTCAGTTGAATGTCCACTCGAAATTCATTTTTCCCTTCTTTATCACATCAAAGAAAGGAATGCACTTATCCGTCGCTCTGGATATGAATCGACTCAGCGCGACCACCTTCCTGTTTAGGCTTTGTACTTGCTTTATAGTTCTGGGCACTTGTACGTCCCGAATAGCCTGAACCTTTTTCGGGTTGGCTTCAATTCCACGGGCATTCACAATGAAACCCAAGAACTTCCTTGATGCAACGCCAAAAGAGCACTTTAAGGGGTTGATCTTCATACCGTAATGCCTAAGTATATCAAATATTTCTGTTAAACCTCGGATGTGGTCATTTGACCGTCGTGATTTCACGAGCATGTCATCCACATAGACTTCCATTATTCTACTAATCTAGTCTTTAAACATTCGACTCACCAGACGTTGATAAGTTGCTCCCATGTTTTTCAATCCAAAGGGCATTACCACATAGCAATATAACCCCACGTCTGTGACAAAACTAGTGTGTTCTTGGTCTGGAATGTGCATCGGGATCTGATTGTATCTCGAATACGCGTCCATAAATGACAATAATTCGTGTCCGACGGTGGAGCAATGAGCTGGTCGATTCTAGGTAAAGGAAAACTATCCTTCGGACATGCTTTATTCAGATCGGAGTAATCAACACAAGTTCTCCACTTCCCATTCGATTTTCTAACCAGCACAGGGTTAGATACCCATTCAGGGTAGAGGGCGTCGCGGATGAATCCCTTGGCTGAGTTTGTCCACCACCTCTTTGAGAGCAGCGGACCTCTCCGGGTCCATGCCTCTCCTTTTTTGCTTCACAGGAATGTATTTTGGGTCTATGTTCAACATATGGCTTGCGATGGCGGGTGAAATCCCACACATATCAGAGTGTGTCCAAGCGAAAACGTCCAGATTTCTCCGGAGGAAATCAGTAAAACCCTCGGCCACTGAAGGGTCGAGTTGTGATCCAATCTTAAGAACTCGTGATGGTCATCCCGGCTGACTGGAACGTCGATCGTCAGCTCAGCCGGTGTTGCATTCATTTTCGTGGATTCCCCATCATCATCTCTCGGATCTATGTCTCTAAGGATCCAACAATGTCGCCCGAGCCAGGGCTCGGGCACTACTTGTCAATCATCAGTTTTTAGGATGCGGACGGAGTTGTCCGCAACCTTTCCCTTTTCTCTTCACTGAGCTTCTCTCAGCTCCGCCACATAACATGCGTGATCGGTCACCTGATCGCCATATACTACACCGACTTCTTTGTCTGTCAAAATTTTTAATGTCAAACACCATAGGGCCAGAGCGGCCATAAACTCAGCCAGGCTGGATGACCCAAAAATACATTGTATGGAGAGTCAACATCCATTACTATGAATGGTAGGACTCACACTCTCCGATGCTCACCTTCCCCCAGTTCAACTGGTAGCTCTATATACCCCATTGCGTCGATTGCATCACCGTTAAAGCCATGGATACGGGCTTTGCATGATTTCAAATCTTTTGTCTCCATCTTCATTTGGTCATAAGCCTTCTTGAAGATGATTTTGACTGAGCTTCCACAATCAATCAAAATTCTTTTCATGTAAGCAGGTCCGATTGTTGCAGATACAACCATCGGGTCGATAGTAGGAGCCTCCACCTTGTCCGCGTCTCGACTCCTAAACACTATATCGTCAGTCATCATGCGTTGTTGTTTTGTGAGGGTTCCGTCTTCCACATTCGAACAACATTCATAATTTGCATGCCTCAAGGAGGTAGCATATCATTCCATCTCCTGCCAATTCTTATCTGCAGGATGAGGTCCTCCGACTATAGTGTTTATGATCAATCTTCCTATGGTCCAGGCAGGTTTCTCTGGGTGGCATGGAGCCGACCCGCGTCCGGGGTCTGTCGCTCCTTGCCTACCCTCTGGTGGGTTCTAAAAAAACTCTTGCAGCTTTTTCTGCCTGATCAATCTTTCTATGGCGTCATGGAGGTGTCTACACTCCTCAGTATTGTGCCCATGGGTCTCATGGAAGCGATAGTACTTCCCTGTCCGTTTCTGTTCTTCAGTGGACTCCTTTGGGCGCGGCTTTCTGTATTCAATGGTGTTATAGGTAGATAGATAAATGTTTTCAAGAGAAGTATTCAGGGGAGTGTATTCGTTGTAGGTCGGAATCCTTGGCTTCCATTTCCCTGCTTCTTTTTTCTTCCCGGGATTTCCACCTACAGATCCTTTAGACTGTCCAGGCTTGTTCTGGACGTTGACTTGAACTTTTCCCGAATTATCACCGGACTGCTTCACGGCGATGTTACTTTTCACAGCCTCCTGAACAAGCCCTGGTGCCTTGTCTCGTCTTGTCCATCGAGCTTCTTCCCTCCATATGAACTGATGAGCTTTGGAATAGAATCGTTCCAACGTAGCTGGGGGCTTTCCCGCCAACCAATCTCCAAACTCCGAGTATGGATCTACGCCTCGCATTACCGCCATCAAAATTGCGTGGTCTTTAAGATTGCTAACTTCAATGGCGGCAACATGAAACCTCTGTAAGTATGCTTTCAAAGACTCTTCCGAAGCCTGGATTACGCTTGATAAGGACATCACGTCCTTTGGACGAGTAGCATGTACCCTGAATTATTCAACAAATTTCATTGCTAACTCATCGAAGCTGGATATAGATCGCAGAGGAAGCCGAGTAAACCACATAGTGGCAATTCCGGACAGAGTGATTGGAAAGCACGTACACTTGGTCATGTCATTTTCCCTTGCCGAATCCATCATCCATTCGTATCTCATCATGTGTTGCCTAGGGTCAGTCTTCCCTTTGTAGGCTGGGATAGTCAGCATATTGAATTTCTTGGGGTACTCAGCCTATAAGGTAATATCTATGAAGGGAGTATGACTCCTGGACACTCCCCAATCTTCGTTCGTCAGGCTTTGGTTCTCTCTCATCAACTACCTGACCATGGCTGATAAATCTGGACTTTGTATGGAGGGTGCGAGGTTGGGTTTCGCTCCACGGGACCGTGTAGGTTGATGTTCCGCCTACTGACGGTCGGCCAAATGTGCATCCTGAAGGCCAGCTTGATTTGGGCCTTGATGAGCCGGACGTCCGGTCTCTTCACGTGCCTGATCCTTGGCAGATCGATTAGTGGCACCTATCCGTGCAGCTTCTGTCTTGTGGCGTCTACGCCTAGGAGGTTCGTCAGCGGAGGTCGAGCTATCAGATGAAGAATAAGGAGCAGGACTACTTCCAGCATTCTGATGCTGGTGCTAGGCAAGCTGAGTCATAAGATTAGTATTGGCTTGGATCTACTCAGTAAGTTTCCTTCTACTTTCTCTGAGTTCTCTTATCTAGTCGTTGAACTCTATTCGGGAAACGACCTTCGCTTGGTTCTGGGTGGAGGTTCCTGCGCCTTGAATAGCTTGTTGATCGTTAGGTCCTATCTGTTGTACACTAGCAGTTTCATTGACATCTGCATTGTGAGAGGCCGATCTAATTCATGGTCTTTCCATGGTAGAGTTGTCGGTTGTAACTCTGAGTAGAATCAACAGATGTCTTACGAATGATTTGGATCTCCTTCGGGGGATTTTTCAATCAAGTAGCTATATAGTAGATCCTATCATCCTGAGAATTTGATTCTCAGTGAAAGCACCAAAATGTTAGCACCAAAATTGGTCACTAACACCCTTAAAAGAGATTGTGTAGAGAGATTAATGAAGAAAATAAAGTTAAATAGAGAACAGTACGTAAATTTAAATGCAGAAAAAATGAACACCGGATTTATAGTGGTTCGGCGTAATTGCCTACGTCCACTTTGAGGTAGATCTTTATTGCTTCTCTGGATAATCGATTACAGATACAATCCGTATATCAATTACTTAAATACAATTGCTAAGCAAAAAAGATAAGTCTTGAATGAGTCTTGAATGCAGCAGAGTTTCCTCGGTGTTCTCGAAAAAAGGTCCCTTTCACTGTGCCCCTGCCTCTCTACTTATAGACGAAGATGGGTTGGACTTTCCTGGTGGGCATGGTAGCTAAATATCTTGGCCCAAGAAGAGTGAGTTCTGTGTGCCGATTCATAGATGCCGAACGGAAAAATGCCGAATGACATCTTCATGCTGAACGATATCTTCATGCCGAACTAAGTGATGTGCTGAGTGGAGAGTGCATGTCGAGTAATAATCGAAACCGGTCGAGATTGGATGAATGCCGAACACCTCTGGATGCCGACCGATCTAGAATGCCGAACAAGGCATGAATGCCGAACACCTCTAGGTGCCGAACGGTCTCGAATGCCGATCGAGATTTATGCCAAACGGGGTTGAGTGCCGAACAAGGTCTAGATGCCGAGCAGTTTGGAATGCCGAAAGACTCTGCCATGTCGAACGTCCATAGATGCCGAACGACAATTAATGCCGAACGACATGCAATACCGAACGGCACTCAATGTCGAATGCTCTTGAATGTCGTACGTCCCTGGAAGCCGATCGAACTTGAATGCCGAACTAACCATTTGTGCCGCATGAACCTGGAAGCCGATCGAGCTTAAATGTCGAACGAACCATTTGTGCCGAACAAACCAGGAAGCTGGCCAAGTATGTTGTGCCGAATGCTCCGGATGCCGAACTGTATGCAAATGCCGAGTGCCTAGTTGCCTGGTCAAATCTCTAGGTAACAAATACCATCCCATTATATTCTGACTTTGAGATTGATTCGGTGGCAGTTTTTGATTTTGATTTGGGGGTGTGGCTCGAGGTGGGCGGTAGCTGCGCGCTATGCGTCACCACTAGTCCGGATAGTAATTAGGATATCTACCCTGGCATTGCGTTATGTGCCATGTCACCTACTCTAGCGCGCCTTGTAAGAGTTTGGTTTCCCCCGTAGTCCATGGAGTATTTAGGGTAGTCTCCCAATCTGGAGATGTGCTGATACTGGATGGACTAGTGGGACTATTACGTGGTAAGGGCTATATGGGTAACCCCTTAACGCTATTTAAAAGTAAGTTTATTTTACTATAGACATTATTATAATAAAGAAATATTACTACATAGTAAATAGTTTAACGGATCCTTAGGAGATATGAATCCCGAGCATCTCTTAAGTTACTGCACTCACATTAGGCACTGGATAGGAGATGTCAAATCCCGTAAACATCTCTGACGTCGTTCCACTCATATTATTCACCGTTGATTTTACTTACATAAGACCTTTTAGTTTTGACTCGAGTGTTTTGTCTCTTCAATTCGCTCGGGTCAGTCTGAGCATTTCAGGTTTTGAAGACTTTATTTTGAAGGACGAAGACGATGATATTATTATTATATACTATATTGTTCCACTGCATCACATTGTTCCGCTGCATTGTTATTTATTATTCTCTGGTATGTGCAATTATGATATGTATTGTATTAGTAAAATAAAATGTTTTATAAAACAGCTTCATGAACTATTATTTGATTATTATATTTTGTCGTTCCGCTGCAAGATTTTGTTTTGTTTTATTTCCTTCTCTATTTTTCTTATTCACCCCAATAGCAATCCGCCCTTTTATATGGTTTAATTCTGGCGTTGTGGTTTATCGTCGATTAAAAACATACAAAAGGCAAGATGTTACAGTTATTATTTTAAAATATTTTTTATCCTTTGGAAAACTCCAAATCTCTTATCTTAGGAAGACACGATCCGAGTAAGTCAAATTAGCTATCCCCTCCGTCGGGCCAGTCCGAATAGCTAGGGAGTGCAAGAAACTGGTATTCCAAACACAAGCCTAGAGACTATCTCTCTATCACCCATAAGGCAGTCAAGTTATTTGATCGACTCCAACCTTAATATTTTTCAAAATTCTTAATTAACTTTAGAATACTTGATTATTAATTTGGAAAACATTCGTAAAAGATTTTGAAAGAAAAACCCAAGTTTTGTAAACAATTTTCTTTTAACCATTTCTTTTAAACCTCATCAAAATAATTGTATAACTTCCAAATCAATTTTAAAATACTTATTTATTCATTTGAAAAGATTATTAAAAAGATTGGGGAAGAATAATTAAACTAATACCCTTATTTACAAAAGCTACCAAAAACATCACAAAAACCACTGTGAATAGTATTTTTAAAGCTTCCTTGATCAAACCATTTTTTCCATTTCATATAATTCATTTTTTATAACTTAAATCCCTTTTAAATCATTCTAATATTTTTTTGGATTTTATTTCGTATTTTTAAAGATTAAAGATATCCGTTTTTAAAGAATTTACCACTTTGGCTTCCTAACTTCTAAAACGTGACGTTTTTGAAAACTTGATCTGGACATATCTCAAACTCTAGGAAATAAAATCTCAATTTTTATTTTTCATTTGAATACACTAAAACCAAGGGTGTAATGACCTAGAATTTCAGTAATTTAAATTTGGAATATTTAATTGGTTTTAAATATTGAAAAGTTAATTTTATAAGTTAAATAACTTGAATTTCAAATATAGCTATTTATTTGATAATTAAAGTGTTGAATTTAATATTTGAAATTGTTTAAAAAATTAAATCTTGAATTTAATATGAATGAAAAAGATTTCAAAAGCTGATTTAAATTCTACTTATATAAGAATGAGGATGGTAAGCTTCTGACTATGAATTTGAAAGTGATTTAAACTTGTTCTATAATAATAGTTTTAATTAATGCGTGAAAATAGCCTTCCGAGGCACTGTCATGCATTTCGATGAAACTAGTTTCATTGGATCCATAATAATGAATTATTATATACCATCGAGTTTCGTGGCAATTGGATGTATCATTTGGCCTTGCGCATTTGAAACGCTTTTAAATTTATTTTAGGAATTTATATAATATAATTAGGTTTGAAAATCTATCCTTTGTATATGATCGAATTAGGTCTCAAGACTAGTTCCATTGAGTTTGAAATGGGGGCATTACAAATAAAATGCCAATGCATACCGTGATAGGAGTTTGGGATTTTCGGACATTTAAAGCTAGACTTTTGTAATACACACACACAGATATATATATATACACACACATATACATATACATATACATATACATATACATATACATATACATATACATATACATATACATATACATATACATATACATATACATATATACATATATCAACACACACTCTCCAAACATTAGCCCATACCCACCATACCCATAGCCCGGCATCCATCACATATGCCATACACCCTTTTCTCTTTAAATAACCGGGTGCATGTTAGAGGAAATGGGTTCAAAATTTTCAAATCAAATTGCACTTAATCCAATGGCCCGCATCCATCGAAGCCATTTCGATGATATCAAGAAAAGTCACCAACTGGGGAATTGTTCGCAGCAACGGGACATGGAGATTGTACGATTGGATTGGCATAGCTCATGGCGAGGTGGATATAGTTGGTGATGAATGGCGAGATGGGTTTTGGAGTTTTCTGGCGATGTGGGTGATTGTTGGCCAATGGACCCTGAAGAGAAAACGTAGAGGAGAGTGAGAGCTAGCTTATGCCGAAGTTTTGTAGGCAACGACAATCTATGGCAGTGGCAATTCGAAGTTAAATGGAAAAAATGTTTTGGGTTTTATGCGGGCAAGCGGCGACTAGAGGGGACGAGGCTAGTGGTGTGGGCAACTTCAAGGTGGGGCGTCGTGGGGTGGTGGAGCAGCGATGTGCAGTTGGCTATGGCGATGGTGGTGAAGAGCAAAGAAAGGAAGCAGTCTAGATATTATCGAGTGTAAGAGGGAGTTGATTAGAGAAGGGGGATTTATAATTTTGAACGAGGTTAATTAAGTAAATTGATGGTGATTAGTGAATAAAATATTATTTAAATTGATTGAATGTTGTAAATCAAATAACTCATTCATTTTAGGTCAAAATCAAACGCGACGAGTTACATTGGGATCGTGTCAACAAATACTACAACATAGAGTTGGATTGGATAGATTTGGAGCTAGTAGATATTTGGGTTAAAATTGAAGCTTGTCGATTTTAGTCCAAACTGAAACGCCTTGATGACAACTGGAATAATAGCGAGTTAAACTTGCCTTTTTGGCTAACCAGTTATATTATATAGTTGAATAAAATTATTGATTGGATGTATGGATGATTTACTATTTTTGTCAGTTGGTTTGGATTTATTCCTGCCCCTAGGTTGGATGACCTTTATACGTATACTCACCTAGTAGCGGATGATCCATATTATATGATTATATACTATTGGTAATGTAGGGGGACAGGTTGGAGTGACCCAGTAGTATTCCACACCATAATTGAATTCATTTATATATGTGTGCGGATATATATGAGCTATGATGTAGGGGGATAGGTTGGAGTGATCTAATGGGATTCCTCGCTATTGTTAATTTATTTCAATAAAAAACTTGTTATATGAACATTGAATATGAAACCTGATTGTGGACATTATGGTTTATGGCATTATTATAAGTTCAAACTTAGACTCTGTTGTGTTGGGATATCAATAATCCATATTAGGTAAACGTTGGTAGATATTGGCCTCAAATTAGTATTTTAAAATACTACAAATCTCCATTTGAGTTGGAATTGGTTTTTGAGATAGAAATTGATTTTAAAAGCTGAAATTTGTTTCAAAAATATTTCGTTTTAAAGGATTTAACTTCTTTTATACTCCAACATTTTCATCTGTCTTTTCTAAGTTATTTATTATATTTATTATTATTTTAAAAGTTATTTATTTATATTTAATATTGCTTTAAAAGTTATTTGTTTATATTTTTGATATTGTTTAAGAAGTTATCTATTTATATTAATATTTTTTAAGATACCTTCCAATATTTTAATATTTGAAAGTTAATTATTTAAATAATTAATATGGCGAAATTAATAATAATGATTTATTAAGAATGTTCTAGAAATTAATTATCATTGTTTATAATAATGGTAAGGATTAATTATTATTCTTTATTAATGATGTTTTAAAATTACTAATTATTATTATATAGTGGTATTTAAAGTAAATGATTACTATTTATTTATAAATGTTTTAAAAATTTATAAAAGGAGTTTTATAAGTAGACTTGGGTTTTATAAGAGGAGTTTATAAAATGTATGGAGACATAATGGAAAATTATTTATAATGTATAAAGAGAGCTTTGCAAATGGTTTTAGATATTTATAAAGGAATTTTATAAATGGGTTTGTAGACATATAAGAAGAGATAAATAGTTGCATGGATTTATAAAGGGTTAATAAATGACTTTAGAAATGATTTAGAAATATTTATAAATGGTTTTTAAAGATTATAATAGTTTATAGATGCTTTTAAGGATGTACAAGGAGTTTATAATGGTTTTAGAATTGAATATACTTATACAGTTAAGATAGGTATATGAATATTTTTCCAAGTACTGAAAATATAGGGATTTGTAAATATGTATCTTTATAGAAGTATTTTGATACAAGTATTTACAAAGTGATTTTTATTAATGAAAACATTAATTAAGGAGGCTAATGGTTACTTATGTGCTTAACCAAAATTCCTGATTTGGATGTGTGTTTGTTGATAGTTAAATAACCAGCTATCAAATATGGACCCAAAACGTAACTTTGAAAATATATAGGAGAAACAAATGAGCTATGTGGCACAGTCATTTCCAATGATGCTGTACTATGCGTATAAATCTCATTTCATTCTCCTAGGACAAATGATAAGGAAACCGGTTCACTAACGGTTAGGAGGTTATCTCCGCTCTTATCTTGGACTATTTATTTCCTAAAGAACTGAGGCTGAATTTACCAAAAATTATCGAAAGTTGTTTCGAAGAGACCAGGATCTGATATGTTATCCAAAAACCACTTCGATCCAACTCAAGCATTTCGAAGTGAAGACATCTTGATGATGGAATTGAAGATGGAGTTCTCAAGCATTTCATTCACTTTTAGAACATACTTGTATGGATGAATGTTGACATTGCATTATTGCTTAGAGGACAATGTTAACATTTCAAGTGGGAAGTACTATGTGAAAGGTAAAATGTAGCTTCAAGCCACATCAATGGGAAATGACAATCGAGCATGCGGTAGGGCCAAGTGGGCCGCTCCCATCAGGGTATGGTCACTCCAAAATCTAGATTGATTACTATCTACCGATATATGCTTCAAGGCCCATTAACAAAAGGGTGATCATATTCGGTACTACTTGTCAAGTGGTAGGCTAGTCCTATATGGTAGGGATACTAGATGTTTTAGTCAAACCCCGGTGCATTTTATGTCGAGATGTACCATCGGAAGGTAGTTCCTTACCTTGTCATAGTATGGAATCCATTCTCCAATACGAGCCTTTACGGTTTTAGTTGTATACTATTATGCAAGAATTTAATAAGGTAACAATTTCGACTATGATTAATAAGTATTTGTATCTTAGACACTATTATAATATCAGAGAATTTCAAATGAAATGGTTTGGTTATTGTAAGGTAAAAACCCGTACATTTGTATGTGCGGCGTGGTCTAATGAGATACTTTTGATTTCCAAGGTTTTTTATAACTTTAGAATTCAGTTTGGCGTGTCTTCTCTTGCCAGTTTTCCAAACTGACTCGGGTGTTATTTTATTATAACGCTTGTGTCAGACTGAGCGTATTACAAGTTTAGTTTGGATGCTTTGGAGCTTCAGGAGAGGAGCTGGAGGCCCATAGACTTATTCACGTACATGATTATTTTTCCGCTGCATTCCTAGTTGTATTTATCAGCAATTATGAGGACATCTTGTTATAAATGTCCGAGCTAAAATAGGTTAGTATACTCTGATTGACGTCTGTATATACATATATTACAGTTTGTTTTGTGTAAAGACTTATTGTATATTATAGGTTATTCGTTCCACTGTGAGACTCTGTAATGTTTTATTTTCTTATCTTCTTCTTTCTTCTTTCTTTCCCTAACTATCTGCCTTTTCATTCAATTTGATTGGATAATGGGTGGTTGAATGTCTGCTTAAACTATATGGAAAAGTGGGTTGTTACAAAGGGTCAGGAAAATTCTTATTTCAAAGAATTCTGAGTTATAATCCACTCTACACATTCGTTTAACTTTTCAGATTACGAATTGCAGAAACACGATGACATATTTTTGCCACATTTTAGTCAAATTTTATGAAACTTATTCAAAACACTTTTAAACTACATTGAAACCATAATAAATCTTTTAAACCATTTTAATTTTTGGACATTTTTTCATACTAAACTCATATTCACTTTTATTCCATATTATAATATTATTACAATATTCAATTTACTATCTTTTTATTTGAAAATCCATTTATAAAATTTTCATATGATATCTTATATGAAATTTCAAAATTTCAAATTCTCGTTTTCCAAATCAAATATTGTAATTTATTTTTTCAAAATAAGTCAAAACTCCTCTTTTTAAATAAATTTCATATTTTAAACCAAAAAACTTTTCTTTTTAAATTCAAAACCTTAAAGAGGCTTAAGAAACTCCATACACATATGGATTTATTTTCCATGAATTAACTATGGTTAATTAGTAAACCATTTCTATTTTGACAAATATTATTTTCTCATTATTTGTTATATTTATCACAACCAAGTTATTAACCATATATTTAACCAATATTCAAACCTATTAATCATCTAGCATATTAATTTACTAATTAAATATGCATTTCATTATTTTCTAAACATTTAAGTTGTATATAAATCAAGTACGCATAATTGTAGCATTCCCTCCGTAAGCTCTTCAAATTACTCCTTCGGCATTCCGACAGCACTTCTCTCTTCTTTCTTCACTTCAGAGCTTTTGGATCTCCCTCCTTCATCTCAAGAGAGCTCAGCCATGCATGGGATGGAGGTGGATGCATGGCTATGGTGGAATGGTGATGGTGGCCGTGGGTTTTGTAGACATAGAGGAGTGTTTTGGCACTTGTTTGGACTTGAAATAATATTTTTTTGTGCGTATGTGAGTGTGTGTGTGTGTATATATATATCTTCCTATTATATTCTTTTTCATTATTTTTATTAAGAAGAGAGGCCTTCGTGGAAGCTATTAGAGATCTCAAGAGAGAAGAAGAGAGCATGGAAGTCGAATGTGTAAATGATAAGTGAAGCCTTAGGGTATATTTATAGCCTTCCCAAGCCATAACCTTTAAGTAACCACCAAAATATCTTCCCCTTCACATGCTTAACCGTGACCTCCTACTCCCATCACCCTCTTTTCCATCACTTTTTGCCCCTTTCTTTGACTATGGAGGTAGCTTGCATTAATTGTGAAGGGATGTGCATTTATGGTGATGCGAAGGATACTTTTTCAAACCAAAACCCTTTTCACACTTGAGATATGTAAATGTGAATGTGTATGTGTACATGTGTGCACATATGTATGTGTGCATGTATATGTGACATTACAACGACTTCAAACAACTTCTGTTTGTTCAACCGTTGAAAATCCGGAATTCGAATTACCATCATATTTTTTCTTTCCAATTAAACTATATATATTTGTAAAAAAATCATAAAAATATATTTATTATCATGTTTAAATAATTAAAATATATTATTTAAGTTATAAAACCATATTAATCAATATTAAAATCCAATTGTAAAGATACAATTCGATCTACTAAAATGCGATGAAGTTTATTATATTTATAAAACAAGTTAATATATTTATAAAACTATTACAAATCTATTATTATCATTGTATAACACTTAAAACAAATTACTAGTCATTTAAAATAATTATTTTAAATATTTAAATATCCAAAATGCCAAAACGTTTCTTATGTGCTCATTTATGAAAATGATGACATCATCGATGACATCATAATTATTTTATCTTGAATCATGATAGGACAACTATATTTGAAACCACGTGACCAAGAAAATTAACCTCTTTCTTTCAAAAATGACACTTGGAAAACTTCGCCTTCACCTGATTCTGCCTTAGCGTCTTCACCGCCACTCTAAGATGAATCTCATGCTCTCTTTCATCTTTTGAATACACCAAAATGTCATCTACCCACACGAACCTATCCAAGTGCTCTCGGAAAACCCTTTTCACCAAATAAATGAAGAAAGTACACTCGTTAATCCAAGTGGCATCACCAAACACTCATACGAACCATATCTAGTCAAAAATGCTGTTAAAGGAATAATATCCTCCGCCACTCTCAACTGATGGAACCCCATCGCCAAATCCAATTGAGAGAACACTCTGGCTCCATTCAACTGATCAAATAGATCATATATCCTTAGTAGAGGGTATTTATTCTTGATCGTCCTTTCGTTTAACTTAGGATAGTTGATGCACATCCTTAACGACCCATCTGGTTTCTTCATGAACACCGCGACCGCTCCCCAAGGCGAACTGCTTGGTCTGATAAAATTCCTTCCCTCAAGATCCACTAGCTGCACCTTTAATTTCTTCATCTTTGTCGGTGTCATCCTGCTAGGTGGTCTACTAACAAGTTCAGCCATCGGTACAAGATCTATCCGAAATTCAACAGCTCGTTTCGGTGGTAACCTCGTAACTGGCTCAAAGACATCTACAGATTCTCTTGCCACCCGAACCTGACTAAGCTCATTCCCAACCTCCATGGCACTCAATAAAGCATAAACATGCTTGCTGGAATTCTCCACTAAGAAGATGATTCGATTATGACTATCTGAGCGCCTCAATGATATTTCCCTATGCTAGCAAAATATCCTAGCCTCATACCTACCCAAACAATCCACACCCAAAATGATTTCGAAATCTACGAAATCAAAAACATACAGACTACATTCAAACTTATGACCTAACAAATCAAGTTTCAACTGGTCACATCCCATACCTGGAGTTGCATACCCTCCTATTGGATTCACAACCCTTAGGGAAGTAACAAGGTATGTGGGTTCGATGCATAACCTATCAACCAAATACTGTGATATACATGAGTGTGATGAACCAGTATCAAATGGTACCCTAACTTGTATACTCTGAATCAAAAGCGTACCATCCATCACAGTCTTTCCTTTATATGCTGCAGTAGGCGTAGAAGAAGATGGTGATCCAATAGCAAAAACCTTCCCTCTGTCTGTCCTAACTGGCTCTGGACACTGGTTCTTATAATGCCCAACTTGGTCGTGGTTGAATCATTTCACATTCTTCTTCTCTGCAGGCTTCTTTCCCCTACCAGTCTGGCATTCATGAGCATAATGGTCCTTCTTATCTTACTTGAAGCACACCAAATCAGCATTTGCCTTCTTGGAAGCCTCCCTTTTCTGGGCTCCCTTCTTCTTAAAGAATTTCCTTTACTTTCCCTGAGGACTTGAGGATTCAACTGGCTTCTCTCTAGCAGACACAACAAGCATCTCCTCATGGAGGATGGCCATCTCCACCACCATATTACAAGGCTTTCTGACATGAGTCATAGTCGTTCTGCTTAGCTCTGGCCTTAGTCCATGAATAAATCTCTCATTCCTCCTGATATATGTGTCTTCCAAAGCATATTCATATCGAGACAGCTCATAAAACTTAACAGCATACTCGACTACTGACATCTCTTCCTGAACAAGATCCATGAACTTCCTTATCAATGCCGACTTGGCAACCTCAGATAAGAACCACTGCTCAAACCTTCTTCTAAAATCAGCCTATGTCAGCTCTTCCTCCGAAACTCTAGCCGTCACACTGTTCCACCAGTGAAGCGCTAACCCTTGCAACTATCTAGAGGCTAGCCTTCTTTTTTCTCCATCTTCCAAGCCTAAATTAGTAAAAATTCTCTCACAGTTCAAAAGCCAAATTCTCAACCAGCATCTTCCGTTCCCATAAACAGCTGTCCACCCAGACTGGTGTAATGCTTGCTCAGCCTAGCATAATTATATCCAGTTGGAGCTACAAGATTAGTTCCACCAACATTACCAGCAGCTTCTGCTTGCAAAAGATGGCCAAGAACTGATACACCATCCTCGCATCTACTTGCGGATTTCCAGCACCTACATTGGCTTAAGCATTTGGATTAGCATTAGCCTGTCGACCTTGATTCCTCTTGGTATTAGGTCGAGCATTTCTGTTGGTTGTGGTGCTTCCTCCACCAATATTTCCTCATCTGTTTCCTACTTCCATACCCTGTTCGTCGATGGAAATTCTACCAGTTAGAAATCCGTCGAACGAATTTAAATTAAATTTTTACCGCAAGCGCATGGCCTACTATCGTAGTATGTAGTGAGTACGGGCCGATTCGTTGGGAATTGTTAGATGTTAAATCTCTATTCAATCAAATTAACCAAGAGTTTGAGAATATTTAAGCTAGAAAATGTGAAAACTAACAAACTAACAGCTACAAATATGAATTAAAACTATGAGAATAAAATGACAATTTAGAGATAAATCCACTCTCTAGATCACATAGTTCAACAAAGCACGAAATTATGATCTCTCTTTTTTGGTCATTAGTGAATTTAAATGATGTGTTTATCATAAGTATGACATATTTGTGTTATTAATTAGCTCAACATAAGCCATCAAACTATAACACAACTTTTGAACCACTTATTAATTCTCGTGAAAAATGACAATGAAGTGGAAAATAAATGTATTTTAAGCATGGCCTATTAATTGTTAATTAGAAATATAGACCATCAAATTTAATTTTAAAATCACTTCATTACCATAATCGTATGTAATGAAGAGGTAATTTTTGTTTTTGATTGTTTAAGCATAGCCTGTTTGTTATGAACAACATAGACTATAAAATTCAACATAAAACAATGAATCATATCAACATTCATTCTTCCATTAAGCACAAAAAGAGAGCAATAATTATCAAAATGTTGAAACTACTTAATTAGAGAGCTTCATTACCCCTAAATTGAAGGGTCTAGCCTCTCATTTGTGTTATCATATCAACACAAGTAGCATGCAACATGAAACTAAAAACAAAAAGAAAAATGAAAGCTAATGGAAAAGAGAACTATTCTACTTGCATAAAATAAAAGAAGATCTATACTACTAACATGAAAGTAAATAAACTAGAAAAGACTTGAATTAAAATTGCATAAGAGAAATGGCTAAGTAGCCATGAAAACAAAGAGAGCTCTCATTTTATTTTTGGTTCAAACTAAACTAAGAGAAGAGAGCCTAAGAGAGGAGAGTAAGAGAGAGGTTACATGAAATATAAGAGTATTTATACGAGTTTAAAACCCTAATTCATTTTTTTGGGTAATGCCCTGACTACGCTTCTAGGAAGTGTGGTGGCCAAGTAACCATGAGCATCCAATAATCATCCATTAGTTGTGCATCAAGATTTAATGGCCTTTTAACATGTGAATTAGCTCAAATTTTACATTAAGGTAGATGGGTAGGTGGGTCCTCAATGATCATGGCTTTGAATTATTTCCATCTTCATTTGTTCTATTCACTCTTGTGCATGCATATATCTTCATCAAAACCACCTGTAAAATTCACTAAAATTCCTACAAAATAACATAGAAAAATTCCAGGTAAATTTTCACAAATTAATAAATGCACAAAAATGACTATTTTTCCTTTATATGAAGATGAATATGTGACAATTTGAAAATAATTTGAATTTGGTTTAAACAAATTAAAATACCCGATATGATCATTTATTTAATTTAAATAGATTAAATATAATGCTAAAAATATGCACATTTACGTGCACATCAAATACCCCCACACTTATCTTTTTATTCGTCCTCGAATAAACTAAAACTAAGATAAATCCATTTCGTGGGGAGCACGATCGCATTAAGCATATGCAACAAGCCATTAAACCTCTGGATGTCCCAAATAGGATGAGTGTTGTCTCGTTAGGGTTTTCAGTGGATACTACCCACAAAATCCAAATGTAGGATGAAAATATTTTCAAAATCAAAGGCTTACTTACAAAGAGATGAATGCGAATTTTTGAAAATATTTACAATGAAGGATTTACTTTTAACTTGACATAAATAAGTAAAATATAGGTTCTGGTCATTATCCTGAAATTTAAGTCATTTACTCGTTAAAATTTCCAATAAAAACGAAGTGATCGTAACAAATGGGCTATAGTTTAACTCGTTGTTTCGGTCAATAATACAGTGTAACTATGAAATGCGTCCTTAGTTGATTGTCGAAGTTTATCAAAGTGGTATTTTCATTTCTTTCCAATAACAAGTTAAATCAAATAAGTAAAAATAGTGCTTGGATTTCAATTTCTTATTCTCTCTTTTGAAAATTTTATTGAGATTAACAATATTTACATATGCCTAAATCAGATAAAACGATATAAAATATATTACCCATGCACTGCCTTGTAGACTGATGTGAGGGGAATACAGAGCGTGGCGAGTGAACACACAAGTGTGAACACTTATTGACTGTAGTCGTTATTAATAAAAGAATTTTTATATACATACACCTAACTCATATAAACTGAGACCAGATATACCGATCGTGCACTGCTTTGCAGGCTTACATAAGAAGGGTACAGAGCATGGCGAGTGAACACACGAGTGTGAACACATGACTCTAGGTGTTTATTAAAAAATATACATATATACAAGAAACATTTCTTTTTGTTTTTGTTTTTTTAGGGAGAGAGTTTCACACTATCATCTTAGCACCATTTAACTTAGAAGACAAAAAAATGTTATATCTTTACTTTATATCAACCACTTTTTAAAACAAAGATTTTCAATTAGGATGTATTTCATAATTAACACGTATGAATCTTTCTATATACTAGTTAAACCATTGTTATTAGTAATGAAACTTCATTTTTATGTTTGTTAAGATGAATAAATTTTCAAAATTTTCAATTTAATAAACCAAAACCATATATTTATCCTATAATGTTTCTTTAAAAATAAGCCAAAGTACTTTAAAAAAAAATTTGGAATTTTTTTGGAGTTTTGGAAG